>OZ059813.1:2926368-3526368 GCA_964057025.1 Standfussiana lucernea
GATAACTAAAAAGGGTAAAATAAAAAAACCGACTTCCGAAAGTAAAGTTATTTTCCTCTTTTTTTAGTGTTTTTTTTGGAAGCCGTTTTTTTTTTGCAAAAAAGTTTTTATTCTATCAGGAATTTCTCGTGGGAGTCTGGATTTGGGACCGGCTGATGGCAATAGATTCGCCCCCTATTTTTTACGTGGGGACTTAAACATAACTGAGGAAGTGTTGGAGCACAACCAACCCTGAAAGGAAACTGGTGTGATTATATTAAATTTTGCAATTTATATTATAAAAAAACAAATTCCACTTCAACTATAATACTCGTATTTATGTATTCACTGCAGCAAAAGTTCGATGTCAAAACCCCCAGGCGCTCCACTATTACGACATCTATGAACCTTTTTTAACCCAAATATTGACTGGTAATTAATACTTTGTGGCATTAAGTCTACCTATTGTACCTTGTTTCATAATTATATATAAAAAATAATTGAGTTTTTCTCATCTTTAACAGAACGGCAAACGGCGTCGCGTGTTAGATCTGCGATACGAGTTGATCCGAGCGCGCGCCTTCAACTCGCGCCCCAAGCTGCGGCCCGCCGGGTACACGCCCGACCCCTTGGATTATAGCTTGTGGTGAGTCCTCATCTGTCCAGTAAGCAGCGATAGCCTAGTGTGACCACCGGACTACCAAGTCATAGGTCTCAACTTCGAACCCAAGACACGCACCTCTGATTTTTCGGATTCATGTGCGGATTGTATAATTATCACTTGCTTCGGTGAAGGAAAACATCGTGAGGAAACCAGCATGCCTGAGAGATATTTCTCGACGGTATGTAAAGCCAAGTCAGAGGCCCATAGGCGGCATAAAAACTCAGACACCAGGGTAGGCACTAACCATACTATAAAAAAATCTGCCTAGGCTCGTCAGCTGCCAGTCTTACCAGATGCAGCGAATTACTAGTATTTTTTATGGAGCGACTGCCTCTGACGTCCACAACACAGTTACACCCAGTAACTGTGTTGTGGACGTCAAATCGGCGGTCATTTTACCCGACAACTAAGTATGATTTATTGATATTAAGCCAACACGATATCTTTTGATTGATACTAGTTTTCGGTTTGCCTACGGAATTTGACTTTTAAACATAAATGTGGTTTAGCATAAATTTCACCCCAAAAAAAAAAGTCGTTTCCAAGCAAAAAGCTTGCGTAGAGTTACTTAGTTTGATGTACAGAATGCTTGGTTGACGGCTTCGTGACGAGTCCGTCTACACCATGCATCTAGAGATAGATCTAACACCCGTATCTATAAACGAGTCAAAGGGTTTACTTAGATAAATGTCATTATTTAAGATACGATTTTTATTATGTAGTTTAATCATTGCTTAAAGTTAGTACTGTAAAAAATTTTGAATTCTTAGCTTTGCTTCCTTTGACGGTTCTGACTTCTTTTAAATTCATGTCTATAACATAAAAAAAAATTGCAAGTAATTACTTTAACTTGACTATAGATACGGGTGTAAGATTTTAAATGAGACGAAAGAGAGAGAGAGAGTTGCTTTTCAGAGTTGTCGAATAGAAAGCACGACCTCGTCTAATTTTAAAACATATTGTTTTTAACGTGTTCAAGTGTTTTTAAACCAATGTACAGAATAAACAATGTACCACCCTTACCTACAATGTCAACATCGTTATCGATGAAAGCAATCGTAATATATTATTATCTAACTATAAACATCTTCTTTTCAGTTTCCTCCTAGGCACTTGGTTCGGCAACCCGACGATAGAAAGCATCACTGGCATCGCTGATCAGCTGGAAGCGAGCGGCGAGTGGCATCTGGCCGTACAAGCTCTGTCCTACCACCCTGACGATATAGCGTGAGTATACGTTACTATTTATATGTGGAGTGAATTGAGACAAAACAGTTTTAGGTATAAAAAAACATCGTCTCCCTGCCCTTGTCCCATTCTACTCGGGGTCGGCGCAACACGTTTTCTTCTTCCACTATCCCCTGTCAGACGTCACGGCATCATTTACTCCTTTCTCTTTCATATCATTCCTCACACAATCCATTCGATGTCCCACCGGGATGGCATGAGACACCGTAGCGAAAACGGAAACCACATACTCAGTACATCATTCTGAACCCCCCCACATATAAATTTTTCATCGGTAATAAAAAAGAAAATACAGCTGTTCCATACATTTTGACCGTGTAGGTATTGCACTTTTGTAGGAAACAGTAGATAATTTTTTTAATAACCGACGAAAAATTCTCTTGTGTGGGGAGGGTTCAGAATGATGTACTGTGTATGTGGTTTCCGTTTTCGGTACAATGTCCCTTCCACCCCGTATACTACTTGAGGTCGACGCATCATGTATTATTTCTTCTCTGTGTCAGCCGTCGCGCTATTATATACTCCTTTCTCTTTCATATCATTCCTCACACATTCCATCCATCGTTTCCTTAGTCTTCCTCTCCCTCTTCATCCATCAACATTGTATGCGTAACATTGAACCCTACCATAAGACGTGAGTTTGCACACCAAAAACAAAAAAGTCGTTACCCATTGTTCTTTGCGCAGTGTAACTGAGGTGTACCGTATTACACAGTACTAACTGGGTTGTGGAGGTCAGATAGGCTGTCGCTCCATGCATAATACTGGTATGGGGCCGTTCAAGTATTACGTAAGCACTATAGGGGGGCGAGGGGGTCTTTGCTTTGCTTATTTTTGATGACATGGAGGGTAGCGTTCCTCCTCACGTCCCAGCCGCCGCGCGAGACGCACCGGGCGTCGGGGGCCACCGTAGACGCGGGCCTGTGGACGGTGAGCTAAGGGCTAGCTCGCCGTCCCTCCGTCTTAGGACGACAGGCCGTGTCGACGGCGCGTTCGTGTTCCACGCGCGCCTCAAAGAGATGTCAGCATAGGGAAGGGGCCCGCAAGGGCCGATGCCTGCCGGGTGCTGCGGGTTGTTCGAAAGAGATACCGCGGCCCCGGAACACAAAGGGCGATGAAGAAACATGGGTGGGTTTTAGTCAGTAAAAGTCTGACACTTCCTCCCGCTCAGCCCAGAGTGGGAGAAGTCATTTGATGATTTCCCATCCGAAAAAAAAAATGACATGGGGGGTGGGGGGATCAAGATGGTGATTACGTCTGCAGTAATTTTTTTTTACACATATGGCAACCCATACATTGCCTATGCTTGAAAACGAAATGCATTTTCGGGGATTCCTACAAATAATCAAAACGTCCAGGTACTCGCTTAGAACTGAGTAGGGGAATTACCGCGCGCTATTCACTTGTCTAAATTCAATTTATTGTTTTGTTTCGATACGATTTGACGTGTTGTAAGCAAAGCAAGTTAATGTTTGTGTTACCATTGATCCACTTTCGCCGAAGTTGAATTGTTCAAGATGTCGTATCAAATAGACAAATCCAAGTTATACCGAAAATTTAAAAGAAGTTTGTTTTGTCCGTAATATTACTTAAGATTGTAATATTTGTAACTTACTCTGTGTTGAATACCGTGTCAGTAAAGTTTATTTAAATGAATATTATGTGCGTTACAGTCCTCTATACCAAACCTACTCCTTATTTCTAGACTTATAACTGCTGCTCATGAATCAATCAATTGTACCAATGTTTACGTAGCTTTGCTTACTTTTGCTGACGAGGGGGAGGGGTGGCTTAATAATTGCAAAAAAATCTGCTTACGTAATACTTGAACGGCCCCTATTCAGCTGCATCCGGTAAGACAGGATGAAGTCTAAATAATCTTCTTTTTTTTATTCACAGCCGCGGCCACCTAGTCCGCGGTGTACTATCGCGCCACGCGCCCGCCAAAGCGGAGACAGCAGAGTTGAAGGCGCGACTGGAACTGATCAGAAGGCTGCGAGTACCGGAGCAGTGGCTACTG
Organism: Standfussiana lucernea; assembly: GCA_964057025.1. Taxonomy (NCBI): domain Eukaryota; kingdom Metazoa; phylum Arthropoda; class Insecta; order Lepidoptera; family Noctuidae; genus Standfussiana; species Standfussiana lucernea. Next base: position 2,930,280 of record OZ059813.1, read on the forward strand.
TTAGCTCAGGCTCATAGGGCCAAGTATGAGGTGAGAAAGATGCTAATCTAGTTTTAGGCCAAGATCCCATGAACGCCAGACTTACGTAGTTTTATAATAGCTGAAACTGTTTCTGTGGAAGACCTTACCATAAAAAAAAACTTTTTTTGCAAAAAAAAACCGACTTCCAAAAAAAAACACCAAAAAAGTGCAAAATAACTTTACTTTCGGAAGTCGGTGACTATTGTTTGTTTCATTGACTTTTTTGCCACCGACTTCCGAAAGTAAAGTTATTTTGCAATTTTTAGTGTTTTTTTTGGAAGTCGGTTTTTTTTTGCAAAAAAGTTTTTATTTTACCCTTTTTTTAGTTATCGCATCACACACAAATCCTTGTCAAGTATCAATTTCGCAATTTCTTTTACTTGGATGACATATTTTTTCCAGCTATTTTGATTTCAAAACCAAACTGATGAACCGATTTCGATGAAATTTCTATGGGACCAATCGGGAAGTAGATCCTTTTAGATAAAAGAAGAATTTTTCAAATCGGTTTATAAATGACGAAGATATGAGGTAACAAACACAAAAAAAAAACAACCGAATTGAAAACCTCCTCCTTTTTTTGAAGTCGGTTAAAAAGGAAGAAAAAGTATTTATTAGTCTAGCACTGGACAAAACAAAATGGTAACTTAACAGTCTCATCACCGACGACCGTGGGTGATGGTCGAATTAATTACGTAATGTTTTGTTGCAGCACTTACCCGCAGTCGAGGCTGAACATCTGGTGGGCGCGGGACAGTGGAACGCGGCGCACAAAGTGTTGTTAGAAGAATTGCTGCCGGAGGCTGTGTTAGCAGGTAATGTATTGCTAGGAGCCTAAAATGGCCGCTTTAACAGAATCGGTTATTAAAAAAAAATCAGCCGTGTACATTAAGACCGTGTAGGTATTGCAGTTTTGTAGGAAACAGCTGTTTTTTGTCGCAGCCGTGAGTCACACAATATTTCTTGATTAGTTTTAAATTTTATTTTATATTTGCTTTTTTATATTTTGTATTGTGTACTGGTGGCGTGTGCCAATAAACGTTTTTTCTTTCTTTTTTTTTTATAACCGACGAAAAATTTCTATGTGGGGGGTTCAGAATGATGTACTGAGTGTGTGGTTTCCGTTTTCGCGTCGGCGTCCCTTCCACCCCGTATACATATTATAACATAAGTTATAAGTTACCTAACTGCATTAATATCCTTCTCACATAACAGATGACCTACAAAGCATAGCACCGCTCCTAGAGAAGATGAACGAAGCCGCGAAACGCCACGAGGTCAGCGGCTGGGAGAACGGCGGACAGGCACTACATGCCTATCTACATGTCTGTGACGAGGTAACTACACTCTTCTATCTTTATCGTGTGGTTAGTGCCTAACCTGGTGTCAGAGTTCTTATGCCGCCCATGGGCCTCTGACTTGGCTTTACATGCCGTCGAGAAATATCTCTCGGCCATGCTATATGCGCGCACGACGAATACAAAAAGCTGCGTCAGCGCTCACTACACTAGTTTCCTCACGATGTTTTCCTTCACCGAAGCAAGTGATAATTATACAATACGCACGTGATGCCGAAAATACAGAGGTGCGTGTCTTGGGCGTGCTTATCTGACCTCCATAACCCAGTTAGTACTGGGTAATACGTTACCCCTTGATAAGACTGGTTGTCAGACTTTCGGGCCACTGACTACCTGTAACGACTGTCAAAGATCTGCAAACGACAGCCGGGACCAACGGCTTGACACTTTCAGTGCTAAGCACCCAGCATATGGGTCGAACAATAATTCGTTCGTGTGCGCACAACCCGCCTCCCGAGTCGTCGCTATACGTAGCTATGATTATTGTGCATACAAGTAAAAATTAATAATTTGAACTTAGCAACAAAAGTGTTAACGTGCTTTCCGAAGCACGGAAGAAACTCTGCATGTAATGGGTGGACACCCATCCACGGACCTACCTAGGCAAGCGCGGCTTAACCTGAAGATGGACCCGAGCGGCTGTTATTATTTAGCTACGAGCTCCTCTAACTAGAGCTACTAAGAGAGACAGAGAGAGTTTTTTTTTTAATTTTTTATTTCAACAGATACGAGGGCTAGTGTCGTCGGCGGAAGCGCAACGCGATCGGTCGAGCGTACACGCGCGACTAGAAGCGTTGCGACCGAAAGTCGCAGCCGCGTGTCGCGCTTTAGGCGGACTACAACCTAAGTAAGTGGAATTATAGTCTTTCAAATTATTGTCCATTGGTTTCACTGTAACATAGCGAAACCTAAATTAAATCTTTACAAACGATTAGAATTAACGTGAGTGTTTGTAATTTCAAAATAACACAAACAAAAAAAAAATACAAACAGAGTGTAAAATAACTTTATTTTCGGAAGTCGGTGACTATTGTTTGTTTCATTGACTTTTTTGCCACCGACTTCCAAAAGTAAAGTTATTTTCCCACTTTTTTTGTTTTTTTTTTTTTTTGAAGTCGGTTATTTTTTTGCAAAAAAGATGTTATTTTATCCCATTGTAGCTGTCGTATCACACACAAATCCTTGTCAAGTATCAATGTCGCAGTTTCTCTCATTTGGATGACATTTTTTTTCAGCTATTTTGATTTAAAAACCAAACTACTCAAACGATTTTGATGAAATTTCTATGGGACCAATCGGAAAGTATATCCTTCAAATCGGTTCACAAATGACGAAGATATGAGCTACAGGACAAACACAAAAAAAAAAACAACTGAATTGAGAACTTCCTCCTTTTTTTGAAGTCGGTTACACACAATCTGGAAAGGACACCGACGTTAAAACCGCTAACCGATTTAGAGCGTGGGTGTCCCTGCCACCATGTGTTTGTTTATGAATACGTCCCTAATAGATCGTGTCCCCTTCCCCCCCCCCACAGGAGCGTGGGCGTCCGCTTCGCCCGCGCGGAGATGGGCGCGCGGCTGGTGCAGTGCACGCTGGCGGCCGGGGAGCCGCCCGCGCACCTGGCCGCGCTGCTGCGCGCGCTCAAGCTGCCGCCCGACACCACCTACGCCGCCACTCATAAGGTAACTCACTATACCGGTCGCCCCCCCACCCCGCCCCCCGCCCCCCCACAGGAGCGTGGGCGTCCGCTTCGCCCGCGCGGAGATGGGCGCGCGGCTGGTGCAGTGCACGCTGGCGGCCGGGGAGCCGCCCGCGCACCTGGCCGCGCTGCTGCGCGCGCTCAAGCTGCCGCCCGACACCACCTACGCCGCCACTCATAAGGTAACTCACTATACCGGTCGCCCCCCCACCCCGCCCCCCGCCCCCCCACAGGAGCGTGGGCGTCCGCTTCGCCCGCGCGGAGATGGGCGCGCGGCTGGTGCAGTGCACGCTGGCGGCCGGGGAGCCGCCCGCGCACCTGGCCGCGCTGCTGCGCGCGCTCAAGCTGCCGCCCGACACCACCTACGCCGCCACTCATAAGGTAACTCACTATACCGGTCGCCCCCCCACCCCGCCCCCCGCCCCCCCACAGGAGCGTGGGCGTCCGCTTCGCCCGCGCGGAGATGGGCGCGCGGCTGGTGCAGTGCACGCTGGCGGCCGGGGAGCCGCCCGCGCACCTGGCCGCGCTGCTGCGCGCGCTCAAGCTGCCGCCCGACACCACCTACGCCGCCACTCATAAGGTAACTCACTATACCGGTCGCCCCCCCACCCCGCCCCCCGCCCCCCCACAGGAGCGTGGGCGTCCGCTTCGCCCGCGCGGAGATGGGCGCGCGGCTGGTGCAGTGCACGCTGGCGGCCGGGGAGCCGCCCGCGCACCTGGCCGCGCTGCTGCGCGCGCTCAAGCTGCCGCCCGACACCACCTACGCCGCCACTCATAAGGTAACTCACTATACCGGTCGCCCCCCCAATGCGCCAACAGTACCATTACTATTGCTTTCCCCAAAATATGTATCACGAATTAGGGGCCATCCACAAATTACGTCACAGGAATTTAATTTTTTTTTTTTAGCCCGAGGTGCTTGTGACAGCTGCTCACATTTGTCTTGTGCGACTCCCTAGTTTGACGTGTCATATTTGCAATTTTACGTCTAGATATTTCAGGTATAAACTTCTTTTTTAGTCTTCAAGCAAATCATAATATTCGTTCTTTCTTCACAGATAAGTACCCTTCTAGCATCTCGCGCGGCTGAGTCCTGCGGCATGTCGGCAGTGAGCCCTCCCTCCACGCGCGCTGTTGCCAGCTAGTGCAACAACAAAGCAAACTCACGATAAAAACTATAGGACAAGTTATCTATACTCGTATTTTAGTAAAACACTAGCTTTTGCCCGCGGCTTAGCTCCCGTTATATACGGAAATTAACCAACTATATAGTCTATGACACTCGGGGATAATTTAGCTTCCTGTCAGTGAAAGAATTTTCGGAATCGGATCAGTAGTTCGGAAATTACCCCCGACATAGAAACTTACAAACGAATTTTATCTCTTTATAGTATTAGTATAGATAGTATTAAAGCTAGTGACCCCCCCCCCCAAACACGAATAACTTTTGAATCTTTTCTGCAACTAGAATTTTAGTATAATTTGCCGTCTTTTGATCGTAAAGGTGCTTTAATTAAATACACATAAACACAAGGTGTAAACGGACCCTTCACGAAACCGTCAACCAAGCATTCTGTACATCGGACTAAGTGACGCCGTGCAAAAGCAGGGGCGCGTCACTAGTCTATATTAATATTGTAAATCTGAAGAATTTATTTGGTTGTCGCTAATCTCAAGCACTACTGGTTCGAATTGAAAAAATATTTTAGTGTTGGATAGCCCATTTATCGAGGAAGGCTAAAGGCTATATAACATCACGCTACGACCAATAGGAGCAAAGCATCAATGAAAAAACCCAACCCTCTCTCTTTTATATGACGCAGACGAAGTTGCGCGGGTCAGCTAGTATTGTATATAAATGGGTATAGTTTTAACTACTGGCTTCTTAAATGCTAAGATGTTAAAACGACCGACTTACGTTGGTTGGTACAGCAAAAATAGAACATGATAATGACTTTAAAGGTATGTACAAGTCTGAAGGCGACCGACAGGTGTAATTTCAGTCTGTCTTAGTGAATTATGCTGTATTGTGCGGTTTGTAGCTGTGGGGTGACCTTCAGAGGGTCCAGCACGCATGCGGTGTAAACGTTACGTAAATACGTCGATTTTTGTATCGAAAACACGATTTTTCCAAAGCATTTTAGTTGAATTGTTTGCATCCATAGATATTACAAAACTTTTAAAATAACGAAAATTGAAACGAGTATTTTTAATTTTATAATCGACGTATTTACGTTACGCTAACACCGCGCGCTCGTACAGTCGAGCAAGCTAATTGGTATGCAGTTGAAAATTTTTCATCTTTTTATTACACTAAATGATAAATGATGTTTATTTTGCAAATAGGTTTTTACAAACACTTTTACACGTCTTCGTTTTTTAAAACTAGACTAGGCCGGTGTTTCGTACCTAACTACTCTGAGAAGAAACAGCCGAAACAAAGCTCAGAGGTCATAGTCTCTTTTAAGGTCCAGACATAATCTTGATAAACTCACATGAGGGCTATGCAGATGAGTGTCTGAGATGGTCTTTTGAAGAAAGAACCACACAGATTTGAGTGGACCTGTCCAGCCAGTGCAAGCACTTGTCCGTTATCGTGTAGCTCGACTCATATTTCAAGGAGCTCGACTTAACGACGAACAATACCAAAGAAAGGAAATTTGTGTAGGTCGCTCATAGTATTCGAAACTGCCAGACAATAGTAAAAACATAAAAATGACCTACATTGTCCTCTATACTATAAGGTTTTTTTTTTGTTTATTAAAAGTTATTGCGCAAATAGTAAAAATGATTGATGTTGGCATTGTAATAAAAAGATGAAAATATTTAACTGCATACCAATTAGCTTGTTCGACCGTACCAGGGCCGCAGGACTGTGCTCTAACATAGACGTTCCACAAAAAAGCGGGTCTATTCAACGTGTTTCTTTTTTAATGTGAAGCTTCCTAAACACCAGAGGCATTGCACGAGTTTTGACGTTTTTCGTAACGTAAATACGTTGCCCGGGTAGTACTGGGTAATACGATACCCCTTGGTAAGACTGGTCGTCAGACTTTCGGGCCACTGACTACCTGTAACGACTGTCAAAGATCTACAAATGACAGCCGCCACCAACGGCTTAACGTGCTTTATTTTTTAAATAAAAATGTTCCTTTTGAAATAATATTTTTCATAATTAAAAAAAAAATCATATCTGTGGATGAAACTGATTGTGCTTGTTGCAAACGAGTTAACTTAAATGCCGTAGGATAATTGTATTTTCGATTAAAAAATCTACATATTCACGTTACGGAAAACGTCAAAACTCGTGCTAGCCTCTGATTTAATGTCAGACGGTACTATTTTCAATACCAATGTGATGTGTTTTTAGTGCAAAATTGTAAATACAAGCAGTGTTTTCAAAATGTATTTAAGTTAAATAAGAGATTTTTGATTCATTCGTTCTCGATAAAATCCGGGTAAATCATCTAGCGGATTACTTCATAAAAAGTCGGATGCATGAACTCTCTGTATTAGTACATCCGACCGTATGCTTCTAATGTCATATAAATGTCGTGGCCAGATCTTAGAATTGATCGCTTCATTATGTGGAGAGATTATTCCTTAGGGACCATCCATCGATGACGTCACACTTTAAGGGGGGGAAGCGGCCGACGAGGTGTGACATTTTGTGACAAGGGGTGGGAGGGGTCCTAAATTTCGTGACGTTACATTTCAAAATGTAATATATCAAAGTATTAAAAAAAATATATTTATTGTTCTGAAACTTAAAATAATAATACAAGTATACGGGGTGGATGGGACACCGCACCGAAAACGGAAACCAAATACTCAGTACATCATTCTGAACACCAAAGGGAAATTTTTCGTCGGTTATAAAAAAAAAATCGCTGTTTCCTACAAAAGTGCAATACCTACACGGTCAAGACGTACGGGACAACTGTTTGTTATTTTTAAATTTCCGATGAAAAATTTTATGGGGGGGGTTCAGAATGATGTACTGAGTACTAGGTTTCCGTTTTCGGTACGGTGTCCCTTCCACCCCGTATACATAGAGAAAAGCATTAAAAATATGAAAAATTTGAAAAGTATTAAAACACGAAATTAGTACGATTGCGAAAAACTTAAAAAAAAAACAACTATCTGTATGACCATGTAAAATTGCAAAATATGGTCAAAAAATCATGAAATTCGTAACGAAATAACGTGACGTAATTCGTGGATGGCCCCTTAGAGGTTGTGTGTGTTCCATTTCATGAAATGGTCGCCCACATAATGAAGTGATCAATTCTAATATCTGGCCACGACATAAACAAATATAAAAGTATGAATCTTTGTAATTAGGGAGATTTTAAGTCATGTTAAAAATAAAAATAATACAATGTAATTTTGGCAAACTTTAAGAGGGCGTATGTTACGCCGGAATTTGAAAGATTTGCGGAAAATTAGGATAATTTTAATTTATTTGTGTCATGTAACTAAGTCTGTCCCAAATCAATGTATAAAACTAAAATTTGTTGTAACGCACGGTCAGCAACGAAAGTTTAATCATAATTTAAATGGAATCATATTTCTGTTTAAGAGCGTTGTTCCATATCTACGCGCTCGGGTTTTAGGTTTTTATCGCTCGACGCCGCTTAGTGTGCGTTTTTCCTCATGTACGGCACACAGTTGCGACGCTGCGACGACTAAACGGTCTTGATCTGTAGCTATGGCGTACCGCGTACCTATATTTTATTGAAGTAAAAAGCTAAAAGTTTTCGGAGAAAATAAAAAGACTGTCCACAATAGATTATTAGTGTATTTTAATTAAATTTATACAAATATGGATGAAGAAAATAACATTATGTAGCTACTTATAATACAAATAAACTCATTTTATTTGTTTATTTTTATAAGTACCTACTTAATTGAAGTTTTTAAAACTATTTGTCTAATGGGCATCGCTCGACTTTTCCTTGGATCTATAATTGCTAGGAGAACACAATCAAAATAAAATGTTGTTAATCGTGGAGCCATCTTCTGTCCCCAGAAATTATCAATATCATCTCTGAAAACTTTGAAGACTTTTATGTTAAATTGACAGCCACACAGCAAACAAACACACTGAAATATCTGTACTGAAATCACTGAAATAATAATAACAATTTTCTACTAACGATGTTTAATTATTGAGGTTATTGGTACTAGGTGTTTTTCTGGGTAAATCAAAAGTCACGTTTGGGTTTCGTCCTTCAATTAAACCAAGGTCCATGTTTTCAGTCCTACAAATAAAATTGCTGATATTAAAGAAAATAAAACAAAACAAAAGTTCATCTACTAGAATAAAAACAACTAGTTTCAACTTACGATATTTGATGATAAGTGATATCAGATTCTTCTCTTATATCCGTGGATGAGTCAAAAGTTGGGAGCGAGTCGGAAGCTACATTTTTGGATGAGCCAGAAGTTAAATTTACTGGTTATACAGTAGGAAGGAAGACAGAAGTTACAGTTGAGGATGCATCGGGGATTATATTATTTACCAAAGATGCTCTTAATTTTGATCTGAAAGAAAAACATAGAAAATTATTAAGTTAGTTATTAATAAGTAATTTAATTTAACTATTAGTAAGTAATTTAATCAGTAATAGTCATACATTTTAAATAATTTTGTATAGTTTAAAAAACTAAAATCACACTTTAATTCTTACATGTAAGTACGCAACATTTCAACTTAATAGAAAACCGGGAAGTGGGTCAAATTTTACTTCTAAGATTTGCTTTCATAGTTAGAAGTGAAGGTTATACAAATATAAGTGTGTTCAAAAGAAACGGTTACGGTTGATGGGTCACCGCTAGTGGATTTGCCATTTACCTGACTACGAGTGTTGTGTTGGTAGAAAAACAATAATTTACACAAATGTATTGACCCCCTGTTAAAAAATTAAATAAGTACTTACGCAGGTTCTCTTGCCTTCTGCAAATTATTAATCATTTTACTTTTTCGTGCCTTAACAGATTTCTTTGATCCAAAGTAATATGTTTTGTTTATTCTACCCATGTTCTGTAAGTAAAATAATAACAAGTTTGTAGAGAAAATAGTTTTAAGTACATAGTTCCACTTTACCTAGTTATTAAAATATTACTTAAATGAAGAATCTCATTCAGATTCACAAATAAAATAAATAATACTTACGGATCAAAAATATTTGGTCGCACTATAATTTACGTATATATCACGCGTGGCGCTTGCGCAGCGGCGGGAGGTAAACCGACATAGGTCCTACGTCGACGAGCGCCAGAGCGCGACTGATTTAGGCCGTAAGATTCAACCGATTTTATACTTACTTTGAAAAATTATTTTCATAAATGATTGAAGACATATATTTTTTCTTTTTTACACATTTATGGTGCAATGTTTCTTCTTACATATAAAATTATTTGTGTTGCCAAATGACTTTTAGATTATGAGATATGACGTGTTTTTTTGTGGTCGATTTCTCGATTTTTTATTTTTTTTGACGTGATAAAACTACAAGTTCATGAATTAAAAATCGATTTTTTCTCAATGCATTTTAAATTTCAGGGTATGCCTCTTCGTATGAATACCTTTTTACCTTCTTACTTAGTAATAATATTTGGTGTAAGATTACTTCAAAGTTGTGCCCTCGCGCGTCATCTGGAAATCGCACCTTCGAAATCCGCTATTTTCATAGTCAATAATCCAATTTGAACGAGTTTTTGTTAATAGAATTTAAACAAAAATCTATGATAATTACGATGTTTGAAGTCAAAAGAAGCTAAAATAATAAATTATGTGACTAAAATCACTTCAAAATCTCCCAAGATCGCGATTTACGTTTGTAAAATGCTAACACGCTCTTAACGTCGAAATTGACGAAACGTTGCAAATCGAATAATTTTGTTTTAATTAAATGTTTTATAGAATGTTAATAGATCTTCTTTGCTGATTGTACACACATGTTATAATAAGTATACCTATAGACTGGATGAATAATAATTAATATACTAGTGTAGCATATGAAATATAAATACAAAGAGCGAATACAAAGTGTAAACGGACCCTTCACGAAGCCGTCAACCAAGCATTCTGTACATCAAACTAAGTAACTCTACGCAAAAAATATTGCTGGGAAACGACTTTTCCTTTGGTGTGAATAATCACGCTTTACGGTAGGACTCGAATGTAAAGCCCTCAAAACACACAACACATGGGGTCATGGAGGTATTTATTGTTAAGTTTAAAAAAAAAATGTGAAAAAGTTGGAACTTTGACCTCCAATGATCCGTAACTAGAAGGTTCCCAGGTATGGTCCAGAGCAAAAAAATCACAATGAAGGGGAAAATAAGTGCCTCTCGGCTTCGTGAAGGATCTATTTACACCCCTTAATATCGACACCTGCAAGGGATAACATCGTAACTAATATTTAGCAGCTTTAGAGGAGAGCGCGTTAAAGATTTAAAAAACCCTTTTATTAACTACAGTTGACTCTCACTTACAATGTTTTGACACTATATAAAAATCTTTACGTAAAGGAATTTAGCCGCAAGGGTGAGTGCAAAAAAAATCTTAATTTTTTGTACAGCAAGAATATGATTGTAACTGAAAATTGCGTAAAACTGAGTTACGTAGTTATTCCTTGCAGGTGTGGATATTATTTTCACCAACAACGCCTCCTGTTTCTATTCACACCCCAAAAGGTCCTTGTAACTGTAAGCAAGATTATAAAATAGGACATTTTTGTAAGAGTTCAAACGAATCTTCTGGACATCAGAAGCCGAAGAAGGTCGGATGTACAATACTCACTCTGCCGTCCTATCACTAGAAAGCCGTTTACCCTCAAATGGTCAATTCTTTTGATACAAAGTGGTAGGGTTCAAAATTCTCTATCTTCCTGACTAACACCCGTACCTATAGTCAAGTTAAAGTAATTACTTGAGCTTAAGTAATTACCTGTGCATTTTTTTTTATGCAATAGGCAAGAATTTAAATGAAGTAAGAATCGTCAAAGAAAGCAAAGCTAAGAATTATAACATTTAAAGTTCTAACATCAAGAAATTACTAAACTACATAATAAAAATTGTATCTTAAATAATGGAATTACTCAAGTAATCATTTTGTTTATAGATACGGGTGTAAGAAATATTTTTACACTATGAATAGTCTCCGAGATAAAAAAAAACTTAATGTGCCGTTACGCCACTTGAAAGCGTCTAACCGACACTTCTTCGCTAAATATACATACGTTTAAATACCTGTACTGCCGGATGTGTGTCGATTATTTTCTGGTCTTTTATTATTTAACTACAAGTACGATATCTGGTTTTTTTTTTTCATTATTTCGAAAATCAACTTTTCGGGCTTAATTGGTTTCTACCGATAGGACGGCAGCTCTGTATTTATAAGTCCTACCTTCTTAAGTATTTATAAGTCGTATGTATTAAACTCGCCGTATTGGTACATACGACCTTATACTTCTGATGTCGAGTCTTCTCCAGTCAGTGTCATTGCGTTTTTGTTTTAGTCGATATTGATTCGAACGTCGTTCGGACTCCAAATATTTGTAGAATGTAATTGTTAATATTTTTAAGACATTAAGTAAACGGTTTTCAATTAAATAAAGATTATTTTTAATAATTTTTTTGCTGTTTTATTGTACCTGAGGCCGGTCCTTCTTTTTTTCTCGATGTGGATGTCCTCAATGGATGTCCTCCGCCCTGGGGAGAGCGGAGGGGTCTGTCAGACACGTACCGACTAAAACCACCCCGGTGTTCCCTCGCACACTTGCGACGGGGGGCAGCGGGAACTAATGCGACTTCCGCTGCCCCGGACTAGTGCCCGTCTTCCACTGCGAAAGAGTAATTCAAACTCAAATAATTTTATTTGTAGAACATAGGTTAGTAGATGTCAATAATAATAAAATGAACGCTATGTCTTGCCGTCAACGGCGTACAAATACTCTCATTATAATTAATAATTGGTAAAAAAAAAAACATTCAATATTAATAAATAAAATACAATCATAACAATAAAAAATGCATAGGTACATTTACATTAGTTACAATAACAATAAATTTCCCTGACCGCCGGTAGCTTGGACCCTGTTCCCGATACCGGTGGGCTACTATTTTTTATATTTTTAAATGTATTTTTTTTTTAAATATGGGAATATTTAAAAGTGTAAAAAATAAGAAATAAAAATAAATAAAGGAAATAATAATTTAATAATCAAATAATAAAACATTAACATTAAATTAGATTAAGTAGAAAAGGGAAATAATTGAAAAAATAAAACATTTAATGAAAAGAAAATAAAATGTCATTAGATTAATAATGTTTTAAGCTTTCAAGGTTTATAACGGAACTTACACTATCACTTACGGGATATATTCCACTCCGTTCCGTTCCACGCTGGCTCATTCTCCAGTCATCTCGTGATCATGGCGCTTGCAACAGCGTCGAAATATCGGGAGCTCAACATAAACAATAATCGCGGGATATATCCCGTAAGTGATAGTGAAAGATTAATAATGAGTGGAAAATAGCTGAACGAAAAGGAGTAAATAGTCGTCGCTTTCCACTAAAAAAGAGTTTTCAGTGAAAAATGGGGTTTTGTCATCCATTGCCGGCGACTTTCGAGGAGTGGAACTAGGCGGGAAATGGGACGAGTCAGATGAGCGAGTAGCTTACCTTCCATTGTCAGCGAGATGAGCGAGGAGGTGCAGAAAAAATATCTGTGCCAGGCGCCGCCGCCGCAGAGGAAGCAAGTCGCGCGGTAAATTTTGCGATAACGATGTCCGACGATACTAGCGAAGAGGACTACGTAAATACTATTAATAAATGCTTGCTACTCTACCGTTATAAAAAGAAAAAGAACCGTAACAAACAAACAAAGTTTTTATCCCCGTGACGATTATCTTTGTGGTTGGTGTCCCACAACAACGGGTACTGCCGCACTGCTTCAATGAACAGCTCCATGTCGACACGTTTCGCAAGCGCAGGCGTGCTGGATGTGATATACTACAATAAACGTAGTGTGAGCATTAAGGTTCCATGCGAGTCGTGTCGTTAGTTCTCACTTAACTCGGGCAGCGACAGCATGTACCCTTAAAGTGTTTCATCTACTTACTGATAATTTGGTGGTTTTATTCTAAACCCTAACTAGTATTTCTCTGATCTGGCTGGCAAAGGACGAAAGCGGGCGAGGGTAGTCGCAGGGACGGCGGAGGAGTAAGCAGAGTCCGTTCAAAACTAGTGCGCGACACAATGACGCAGCGGACCTATTTTAACTCGCTCAGTCCGCTTCGCTTACTCGCTCTCGGTGGAAGCACTTCTATGAAATTTTGCGTTGCGAGTCGAGCGGAGTCCGTTAGAAATCCGCTCAACTCTGTGACCACTTTTATAACTCTTTTGCTTCGCTCCGTCCGCTCATTCACAGTGGAAGCACTTCTATGAAGATCACCGTTGCGAGTTATACGGAGTCCGTACGAAGCCCGCTCCGCTCGCAGTGGAAGGCGGGCAGTGCCGACCCGCTTGATATGCGAGCCTCATCCCGGGGGGGAGTGAGGTGTAAAACTCCCCCCGTTACTCCTAAGAGAAGCGCGTGGAACACTACGCGCCGCCGTCTCGGGTCCAATGTGATGGGGGGTGACGGATGTCCCCGAATCCGTCGCCAGACCTCCTGACACCTTCGCCCAACCCAGGGCGGAGAACATAAAATAAATCTAGAATGTTCGTGTTCCCTTAGCATTTGAAGAGGTGCTGGTTACGCGTGCGACAGAAATCGTCGTTTTTCAAGTCGTAAAATCCGGACGAAACTGCATCATTATCATCAGCTGCCTAGCCTTTTCCCAACATGTTGGGGTCGGCTTCCAGTCTCACCTGATGCCGCTGAATACCAGTATTTAACATGGAGCGACTGCGTATCTGACCTCCACAACCCAGTTAGTACTGGGTAATACCGGTTGTATTCGGTGAGATTGGTTGTCGGACTTTCGGGCCACTGACTGCCAAAGCTGGATGTGATATAAAAAAATCGGTTGTCTGTAAAGTCGGTTTACTGACGATAGTTGAACGTGACAACGTCACCGATTGTGCCTCTTTGTCGCTCGTTCCGCGCTCTCGCTTGCACTTCAAGCCTTAAATGGAACGCCTCAGAGCGAGGTAACGCCGCATTTTTTCGTGCGTTCAACCGGCTCCATCGAATTATAAGACGTTGTCACGTCAAAACAAATGAAACACCCTTGTGGCGACTAGACGTTCCTTTGCTTCGAGTTGTAATCTCTTATTACAGATAATTTGATGGCTTTAATCCAATAGCTAAATAGCCTAACTTGTGATACTAGTAAACACATAACATCACGCTTGTAACCGCCGAAGGATATGGCAGAGGTGCACCTAATAGTACACCCATATCTCGCCAGTTATGTTTAAATCCCACGTAATAAGGAGCGAGCCTATTGCCATGAACCGGGCACAAATCCAGATTCCGTGGCTGCTACTGAGAAATTCTAGATGGAAAAACCCAATAACACTGCCTGAGCTGGGAATCAACCCCAGGACCAGCAGTGATCAGCTTAATTACGACTAGTAGAGCGCAACCAGGCGAAATTTGGGGTGTACTATTCGATACATCGAACCAAAGACCTTATACTCAGCTTGTCGCGCTTGGAACTACTACACCAATGAAGGCTAGTAAACACCACATCTGAAAAAGATCGCTAGTTCATAATAAAACAATATAAATTAGTTATATCACATTTATTGGCCTTCGCATAAACAGATATAATTACGTAACAATAACCTAGGCACTTGGATTGTTTGTATTTGTGCAAATAAAACTAAATACGAGTCGGCATTATTTTGATCTTATAAATAGTACCTATTGCTTCCAATATACATGGTTAAATTTAAGTCGTTTTATTCCTCTTAAGGGGTCATTGTACTCATTATAACGAACAACTTTTACTATGGGACCAACCCTGAAATCGCGTAAAAAAAAAAACAGCTGTTCAGTCCATTTTGACGAGTTAAGCTAAAACTTTCTATGTGGGGGGTTCAGAATGATGTACTGTGTATGTGGTTTCCGTTTTCGGTGCGGTGTCCCTACCACCCCGTATACTACTTGAAGTCGACGCATCATGTATTATTTCTTCTCTCTGTCAGCCGTCGCGCTATCATTTACTCCTTTTTATTTCATATCGTTCCTCACACAACCTATCCATCGTTTCCTTGGTCTTATTCTTCCTCTCCATCCATCCAGCCATGTACGCTTCATCCCTTCTTATCGCATGTCCATACCAAGATAAACGATTCCCTTTCACATGTTCTGTAACTGGCGCAACTTTCAAACTTTATCGAATAAACACAACACCACGCCTATTTGTCTAAGCAAGGTGTAAACGGACCCTTCACGAAGCCTTCAACCAAATATTTACATCAAACTGCGCAACCCTACGCGAAAATTATTGCTGGGAAACGATTTTCTATTTCACTATCATTTACGGGATATCTTCCGCGATTAATGTTTATATTGAGCTCCCGATATTTCGACGCTGTTGCAAGCGCCATGATCACGAGATGACATCATATCGGGAGCTCAATATAAACACTAATCGCGGAAGATATCCCGTACACTTACGGGATATCTTCCGCGTGTATAGTGAAAGTTCAGTTATAAACCGCGAAAGCTTCAAACAGCGATTTCCTTTTTGCGTAAAAATTCACGGTTTAAACGTAACAGTCAAACAATGCGCTGCAGTACAGTCATGGAGGTATTTATAAAATAATATAATAATAATAATACCAGCCTGCAACTGCCCCACTGCTGGGCAAAGGCCTCTTCTCACGCAGAGAAGGCACGAGCATTTTTGATTACCACGCTTGCTCAAGACGGGTTGGCGATTTCAGACTTATATTATAAGTCCAGGTTTTCTCACGATGTTTTCCTTCACCGATGTCTGTGATGTCCCAGATAAACCTAGAAAAGTATGGGAGGTATTTATAATTTGTTTTTTTTTTTTACTTATTTAGTTGGAGGTTGGCCTCTAATATTTCCGTATAAACTAGAAGGTTCCAGTGGCGACGGGTGATTTCATGAAGGAGGGAAGCCGCAGCAAAAAAAAAAAAAAACAAAAAAAAAAACTTACCAAGGCCAGGCGTAGTCCAGGGGGGGGGGCGTAGGTAGGGCGTACATATTTCTCAGTCCACCCTTACTATACGTGTAAGCATTGACTGATAGCTTGAAACAGTGTCTTGCAAGTATAATAAAAGTGGCTTTGAAAAAAGCCGGTTGTGGTGTGATGAACTGATGACGTATGATGTCTACTATACTAGGCAAAACTACTACTACTACTTAACAACAAGACTACTCTACTCACTTATTCTACTTATAATAACTACTTATACTCTAAAGCTATTCGTCTATTCTTTCTTACAAAGTGCGCTAAGACATTATCATAAAAGCCGGGATTATTCTTAATTTTAAGTAACAAATGTTTCTCTATAGAAAGAATGGCTAGATCAGATAATCGTTCTTGTTTTTGAGAATTACGCATGTACGTATGAATTCGCTTCAAAGCCGAAAACGACCTCTCCGCGGATGCTACTGTAACAGGAAGTGTCAAAAATATACTACATAATATTGTAATTTGTGGAAAAGTGTCACATAATAATGAATTTTGAAAATTGAGATAAAGCTCGTAACCATCTAGTTTATTCAAAGATTGAGTTGTGTATAAGACTTTCAACTCATTCTTTAAAGCAGATAACTCAAATATTTGCGGAAATTTGATTAACAAAGAAGATATTATTTCATCTGGAAATGATATACTATAAAAACTATACTTAGATTTATTGAGTAAATTAAGAAAACTCATTTGCGAAAGTGATTGGTACCTGTGTTGTATTTGCGTCTTAACATTGTCTATTATTTCAATGAAAAGACGCCGATACATCGTAAATATCCGTAAAACCCCCTTTATTCCAAAGGCTACTAGAATCTGAGAAAAGTAGGCACGGGAAACAATACATTTTATTTAATTTACAGCTGCCAGTCAGCCATTGATATTTATCGTATAGAGAAACATTAAAATGTTTCACAAAATCATCTTTTCGTTTATAATTAATTGCCATATTTGGACGCGCCCGCCCGAGTTTTATAACATGTTTTTTATTCTCAAAACTTAACCTTAAAAAACTAGTTTCTTCGCAAAGCAAATAATCTGTGAGACAGCAGTCTAAAGCGATCAATGCCATCCTAATTCTAATTAATTTTTAAATCTACTCTAAATAGGTAAGAAATTTCAACTTGATAAACTATCTACTTACCCAAATACCTAATTTCAACGTACTTTTATACTTTATTTTCACTACACAATACACGCACAAACTAATTTCTAATTGATACACTAATCAATTCAATTAATACAACGAACAAATTGCAAATTACCTATCTAAAACAAAATAAAAGCTACTACATTACATTCATGCACATGAAAAATACGAATGCAATGCATTTGTTTACAAATTCTCGAGCGCCGAGCCCGAAACATTACGAAATTTTACGAATCGAACCGAGTACGGCGCCCGTGCCAGTACATGCGTCTCCACTCTCCGATATACGCATCTCGTTTACTCGCAAACAGTTATTGCCTATAACCCGCATTATTCCGGCTTACCGACTCCTAAGATAACGCGTGTCACGTGGCTCTAAGTGACGTCATGACGACATAGATTTGTATAGACATTTTAGAAGGAAAAAGCCGGGACGCCTACGAGTTATTTAGGAGCAAAATGTTGTCTTTTTGGAATTTATTGACAAAAATTGTAATTTTGGCAGGCGTTTTGTAATACATATTTAAATTGTAGGGTGTATTAAATACCTTCATTATTATACACTACTGACTTGAATTTTCGAAGGGAAGCCGGCAGGAACCGGCTTCTTAGGTGCCTTCGGGCCTGGAAGGTTCCTAAGTGTGGTCCGGAACAAAGAAAAATATCTCCATGGACGGGAAAAACAAGCGCTTTTCGGTTTCGTCAAAGATATTTTGGCATCAATTATACTAATTTATTACTTTATCCACACTCCACGCGTCCATTTCAAAATTCTCATCTCGGGTCTGTGCCCGAACACGATACACATTATAATAAGTTCATCAGCAAATGCGTTAAAACCGAACTACTGCGCTTTGATTGTTATTACAATTGATTTTGCAGTACAGTGTCTCTTATTAACCGACTTCAAAAAAAGGAGGAGGTTCTCAATTCGGTTGTACGTTTTTTTTTTTTTGTGTTTGTTACCGCATATCTCCGTCATTTATGAACCGATTTGAAAAATTCTTCTTTTATCTGAATGGATTTACTTTTCGATTGGTCCCATAGAAATTTTATCAAAATCGGTTCAGCAGTTTGGTTTTGAAATCAAAATAACTGGAAAAAATGTCATCTAAGTAAAACAAATTGCGAAATTGATACTTGACAAGGATTTGTGTGTGATACGATAACTAAAAAGGGTAAAATAAAAACTTTTTATTATAAGTTATTTTCCACTTTTTTTTGTTTTTTTTGGAAGTCGGTTTTTTTTTTGCAAAAAAGTTTTTTTTCGTTACCATAAGGTTTATTTCGGAGCTAATAAATAATATATAACTGTAATTTATTTTTAATAAATAAAATAATCGAGTCCCGTTCAGAACAGACTGAAAGGGTCGCAAAATACATAGGATTTTAAATGACGTAGCATAATAAACCTTAATGAGAGTCTGATAAAGCGCAATATAAAAAGTGCATTCCTGCTCGTACAGATTTCAAATTAAAATGTTTTTTTTACGTTCTTAAAAAAAAAACTATATTTTTCTATAGACCAAAATTAAAACTTAAATAAAATTACTTATAATTACGTCTGTCATCCCCGAAGGACTAGGCAGCGGTGTTTGCTACTCTCACATTTCGGCAGTGATTTTTAACTCTTATCCTATGTTGTAGAGGCGAGCCTATTACCTACTAAATATTAATAACCTAACTACATTCTCTCATCTCTGGTGGTTTCCTGAAATATCTGCCAAATATAACGCTGTTATCATGAATTTCTTTAATATTACGAAAGGAAAATGGAATATCGCTCTGTGTTGTACTAAAATATTGCATCATCTACCTAGCCTTTTCCCAACTATGTTTAGGTCGGCTTCCAGTCTAACCAGATGCAGCTGAATACCAGTATTCTACATGGGGCGACTGCTTATCTGACCTCCACCATCCAGTTACTACTGGGTGATTTAGTAAGAATGGTTGTCAGACTTTCAGGCCACTGACTACCTGTAACAACTGTTAAAGATCTACAAATGACAGCCAGGACCAACGGCTAAACATGCTTTCCAAGGCACAGAGAAACTGTATGTGACTGTATTCAAGATTATTGATTAAATAATCAAAACAGCGAAACATTACACAGATATTTGCGATATTACAAACTTTCAGACAACACCTTCTTAAACAGTAAGCCTGTAATACCATTGTACTAATCTTCCAACTGATTCCCTGCTCCGGAACCCGTAGCTTCAACTTTAATTTCCCTCTTCCTCTTAGTAGGTCGCTCCAAATTAATCAGAGCTTCAGTCAACATGCCATGAAAGTCCCTGACTTTAGCCTTATAGTACTTATTTTTCATTGGTTCCAGAATTTTCTCAATAGGAGTCTTACCCAGCAGATGAGCTAAGGGATTTGTGTTCACCAATTTTGTACCATCGGGCAATTTAATATCTATATTTTGATTACTATTGTTTTCATTTGTTGTTTTTTTATTTTGTTGATCCAGAACTTCATTTACTTTGACAATCTTGTAGTACGGTGCTTGAGGTAGCAAATGCGCTATTCTTAAGTCTTTATACTCCACAGGTAACTTTGGTATAACAATTTTGTGTGGGATATGAGTCACTCTCGGTGTTTCCTCTAACATTACTTCCTCTGCAACTTCCGGTATTGAGTCGTTTCGGTCCATGTAGTTGTAATTGTCATCATCAACATCATCATCATTCTGGTATTCACTGTCTTGGCTACTCTCATGAACGACAGGTACCGGCTGCACCAATCGGATGCTAGCGGGAGTCTTTTCACAATTACTTTGCTTGAATTTGACAGGCATCGCTAACTTTGCAGTTGTAGGCACAGGTTTGGTTTCAAATTTAGTCATTTTTATCGCCGGTTCTCTGTGTACACCTTGCACTATTTTTAAAGTGACCGCATGGTTGATTATTATGTCTGGCTTATTTTCCGCTTCAGGGGTAAAGTTTTCTATAAACTTTTGTACCGAGAGAGTGTTATCAACCTCAGTAATTGTTGCAGTTGAACGGATTTCCTCAAGTTCAACCTTCTTGATTGTCCGTCTGAATTTTTCTGACATTGGTAAGTCGGAAGTGAGACTCTCGCCTTTTTTACGTTTCTCCAACATGTATTTTAGTGTGTCCGTCAATTTTGACGATGAATGATGTAATTGCATGTGTTCATTCAACTTTTCTTTGCTCCGGAAGAATTTAGAACATTTGATACATTTTTTGAAGTCTTTCTTTGAATGTAAAGTTATATGATGATTAAAATTCTGGTATGTATAGCAATATTTATTGCAAACATTGCATGTGAACCTCTTTCTATTATTAACAATTTGTTTCCTTGTAAACTTGCTTGTAATTTTACTTTGCACAGATTTCTGCTGTTTTAACACCCTTTTCTTTACAACTAAAAGAGATTCGTCTTCTGAAGACTCTACCGTTATAGTCTCCATCGGCTGCTTCTTACATATCTTCGGTCCTCTTTTACGCTTTAAAGTCGGCTTTGGTGGCATTTCTACTTCAGTTTGATTCCCCTCGGTCTCCGTCACACTCATCTCGGAGTCCATATTTAGTAAGCTGATGTTTGAATCCTCATTCTTATCAAGATCAGCGTCTTTCTTTTGCTCATCATCGTACAAACTTTTTGGAACAAATGGGTTCTGTGATTTCTTGTCTGTGAAAAATACATTGAAATTTTCATCGAATTCTACAAACCCAACGCTGTCATGAACTAGCTTAATGTGGAGAGTAAACCTCTTGCGTAAGCGGAACTTTTTGGAACAAATCCTGCATGTATAAGGTTCAATATCCTTGTGTTTTGTGAAGAAATGACCAAAGAGTTTCTGTGGGTGCTTGTAAGGAGTCTTGCAATAAACACACAAGTATTTATACAAGTGCAGTTCATTTTTATGTGATCTGTCCATGTGCTTCTGTAATGAAGTATTCCCAACACACTGTTTCCAACAGAACTTGCATGCTTTCAGTTCAACGGATAGCGGATGCTCTCTTGACTGATGTTCCGACAGCTCATACATCGTGTCATAGTAAGTATTGCAGGTGTAACATTTGATCACTTTGCAAGCCTTCTTATGCTCTCTAAAAGTAAACTTATTGAAGACTAATTTACAATCCGGGCACTCAATCCATAAACAATTATTATAACTTTTCCCACAGTGCTTTGATATGTGAATATTCAATGAGTACCTCTTCTTGTATACATTAGCGCATCTTTCACAAACTAACGTCTTACACTTTTTAGTTTTTGAATGCTCAATAAAATGTTTTATGCTTGATGTGGAGTAACTACAGGACACACAGATGTAGACGGCGTCTATGTGTAGAGAGAGTAAGACCGTTTCAGCTTTGACGTTTAAAACTGCTGAGAGGTAGGGAAGGAGAACCTGCATCATCACTCCGTCTTCATTATTATTATGATTGTCAAAATCATGTTTTTTTAAATCACGCGTGTTGCCAAACCTCTCTGGGCACTGACAGCAACAATGTGCAGACTTGAAGCTACGTTTATGCTTCTTTTCATGCAACCTGTGCTCATCCTCATCAGCAAAAGCACGTAAGCAATGAAGACAGTAGAATAAACTTGTTAAGTGTTTGTCTCGAAAATGTTCGGCGAATTCCATCAAATCCGTGTATTTATGTGTACAGAAATAACACAGCTTCGAGCCGGCGCTTGCTATTTTGTGTATTTGGTGTAAATGTACGGATAAATCATCGGGATCGAGAAATTCTGCTTGACAGATCGTGCAAGTCGTATCGACGTCCGTGCTAAAGTTTTCTATGAACTCTTCGTCTAACGCCTCCACCACTTCCTCGTGCTGCTCTTCCGTAGACATTATTGTGGTTTTGAAGTCACCATAACATTTATTTTCAGTAATTTAGCTTCTCAATTTTCACCGTCAAAAGAAAGGCGATGAATTATTTTGACAAAGGCCTGCCTGTCATGCAAACAAATCCATAAACTAAGGAAACGAAATGGAGGTTAGAGATGGGACATGAAAATCAAAATCACAGTAGCAACAGATATTAGTCGATTTTATATAGCAGTATACCTTTACTACCAACGAACAGAACCCTCGCCAACTGTGAAAAAAATTTGGAAAGCATTAATAAAATTTAATTATCAAGTTTTGTAAACCTACTGTTATTGCAAAAAGTAACAGCATCCAAGATTCTTAACGACTTGAGTCACGGTCACAAGGATTTTAATTGACGAATATGATATTATGGGACACTAAGATAAATAAATTACAAATAGCAAGATTCTTGAATTTTTTCTGGTACCAATAGAAACAGTTTTGTCTTCAATATCAAAAGTTTTAATATTACTACATTGAAAATCACTAACTTTTAGGAAGGGGAAGATCGAATACTGGGGAAGGTTTGCGCTATCGCGAAGTATTCGTGGATTTGTCGCGACAAAGTTCGCTCACGACAGGATGCCAAATACGAAGCTTGTAGTTATTATTTCAGTTTAATAGAAAGCAACCCAAAGGCCGGATCACGTCAACTTATGTCCCACGTTCTGTTCGCGTTTTACTACAGTCAGTGAACGTCCGGCTGAAGAGTTCTTCATTGAGCACCCTCTTTTTCAGCTGTTCGATTTAATTCTACAAGGTACAGCGACACTAAGCTGGTTACCACGTATTCAGTACATCATTCTGAACCCGGCATAGAAATTTGTCATAGGTAATTTTTTTTTAAATCTGCTGTTTCCTACCAAACTGCAAAACCTACACGTCAAAATGTAATGAACAGTAGATTTTTTTTTAATAACCGACGAAAAATTTGTGCGTGTTCACAATAGTGTACTGAACACGTGGTAAACGGCTTATTCCTTCCAGTCGTTGATCCTGTAATTGCGCATTCCAATATTACAGAATCACGAGTGCCTAAAACATAATAGCTTTCGTTCGGATGATGCAAATCAAAATCTTGTACTTAATTTTTTAAGTTTTTTTTTTTTTTAATAACCGATGAATGATATTTGTGGACGGGTTCGCAATGGTGTATTGAATACGAGATAGTCATTTGTGCGTCGATGTCCCATCCCCTGTATTTTATGGGTACCTACTGCAAGAAGAAAATTTAGTGTGGAACAACAGGATACAGGCAGCTGTCAGTTATGTCAACCACCTACCTCATAAAGAAATAACCATCCCCATCAGGCAATGATAGCCTAGTGGTCGGACTGCCAAGTCCTAGGTCTCGAGTTCGAAACCAAGACACGCATCTCTGATTTTTCGGATTCATGTGCGTATTGCATAATTATCACTGGCTTCGGTAAAGGAAAAAATCGTGAGGAAACCGGCATGCCTGAGAGATATTTTTCGACGGTATGTATAGCCAAGTCAGAGGCCCATGGGCGGCATTAAAACTCTGACCCCAGGATAGGCAATAACCACACAAAAAGGAAGAAGACAAGCCCCTCTAACTGGGGTTGTAACCGCGTGAATGCATAATATTAGGCGTCTAGGCTAGTTTAACATAATAGGTAAGTATGTATTAAATGAGCCTAAGTTTGATATGGTTTGAAACTAAACACCGGGGAAATAGGCTCAGACAAAATATATAAAAAGACTCGTGGACTTGGACCCCACAAAAGCCAAATAATTATGTTTTATCGCTTAATCATTACCTCCTACAGATCTTTTTATTATCTACAAAAGGGACCACTAATCTTAGATAAGAATAAATCCAACCAGCCACTGTTAATTACCTCAACGAACAAGCTAAAAATAAACACGCCGCATCATTTTAATAACCTACATCAGTTTTTATCTGCAGTATTTCTCTACATGCGAAGAAAAAAAGCATAAATTTCGTCACAATTCTCTGAACCTTTATACCAATTTATATGTGGTCGGCGCAGCATGTCTTCTTGTTCTATACTTTTCTAATAAGGTCACGATACATTGATCGACGGTTTGTCCATATAAAAAGAGCACAAAGTAGGGGTCTCCGCGACGCGTCGTACGCATACTTTCGCATCGACCGTGCCAAACGCGTGCCCATACCTTGTACTATTATGATTGTATTCTGTGCCCATACTTTGTGCGCTTTATGTTTATGGACAAACCTTTGAACGTCGATCAATATGTCGTGCTTGAACCATAGGCGTCATTTTACTATTAGGGGTTAAAATATGAAATTGCCGATTTATACTGCAAAATTAAAACTCGTTTCTTTTCTAAGATGTAACATATTTATTTAATCAAAATATTTACCCTCATATTAGGAAGAAGTTCATTTATGCCTTTGCGATAGAACTGTGTGGATCTAGATTCGACAAACTGTGTGAAAGCATTATGTACTGCCTCCTGGGAAGAAAATATTTACCACGTAGAAAATTGTCCAAATCACGAAAAAAATGGTAGGCAGTTGGAGCAAGGTCTGGCGAGTACGGAGGATGACGTATGGTTTCTAACTACAGCACCTGTAGAGTTACAACGGTGTCCCGTGCAGTGTAAGGTCTTGCGTTATCATGGAGCAATAATGGTGAAGACCGATTCACGAGTCGGGGCTGTTTCATTGCCTGTTTCACCATCACTGTTAGAAGTTCGGCACAATAAACATCTGCCGATATTGCTTAACCTGAGAAAGCTACAGTGAATAACACCATGAAGAGACCAACAAACAGTTACCATTACCTTTTTATTGGTAAGCTTTGCTTTAGGTCACTGTTGCGGCATTTGACCTGGGGTCAACAATTGCATTTTTCGCTTACGGTTATCGTAAAGAATCCAGTTTTCGTCACATGTCAAATTCGATCCAATATTCCTTCATTTCTGTACCGATTCAACAAGGCAGCGCAAGTTTCAACACGTGTTTCTTTCTGCAGATCAGTCAAATCATGAGGCATCTATTTTTCATATTTTTTTATCTTACTGATTTGATGCAAATGAGTCAATATTGTAGGTAAGGTAACGTTAAACCACGCTGCTAATTCCAGGGTAGTTTGACTCAGATCGGCTTCCGCCATCTCCTTCAATTCAGCGTTATTCACCTGTGCAGGCAGTCTTCCACATGGTTCGTTCTTCAAGTCGAAGTTTCCATTACGAAAGCGTTTAAACCAAAAACGCACGGTGCGTTCATTAGCAGTCTCCTCTCAAAACGCAGTAATGATATTTTGAGCCGTTTCTGCCGCGTTAGTTCTGCGTAGAAACTCGTTTTAAAAAATTACTCGGATTTTCGAAGTATCCATCTTTTCCGTCTAAGCTGAATATAAAAAACAATAAAATTCGAAAATAGAATGTTGAAAATTTTTTAAAAGAAAAATCTCATAGGTGTAATGTAAAAAAAGTTACATTCGAATATCTCACACCATGAAGGTTTAATGTCAATTCAAAGTATCTATTACTATGTATTATAAAACGGCAATTTCATACTTTAACCCCTATTATTATAAATGCGAAAATTTGAGATGATGGATGGATGGATGTTTGTTACTCTATCACGCAATAACTACTGAACGGATTTGGTTGAAAATTGGCGCATAGATAGTTTATAACCAAGATTAACACACTTTTATCCCGGTAGTACGATCTTGTGGGACAACAACTTTATCGCCATAATAATAATTCATCCAGTCCATTCATCTTTTCTTTGCTCAATCCCTACTCTTATAACCATCTAGAGACATTCATACTTAAAAAAACTTGTTCACGACAAAGTTTTGAGTATGAATGTGGATCAACGAGAAAATAAGAAAACCAGTTATTCAATAACAACTCGCTGATGCTTAGTAACAATCTTAACGGTAAATCAAAACAAAGCAGCGAATGACATTTTACAAATTGTGACACTGTGTCTTACAAAAAAAAATAGGTACAAGATGAAAGAAAAACAACATTGTAATTACAAAACATGTGTTCTATAAATGAATCATCGGTATATAAACTATCTTCTGTCTACAAGGTCGCATCCATTATAAATATCATGGCTAATTTATGACTTAAATTACTTTGTGATTATTTTTCTTATTGTTTACTTAGCTTTGTTACGCGACACGTAGCTCAAAATGACGCGCAGTGATTATTATCTGTGCCGAGGAGTTGTGGGGAGATTCAGTTTTGAGGCTGGTAATTTTTAAGGAGATATTTTGTTTTTCTCTAAACATTATTAATTCAATTGGATGATTATATTGGTTTATTGCTGCATGTGTCTTTCTGAAAATTAATTTAAAAAAATAAAAAGATTTCGGTGTTAGTTTCGAGTATGGTCATGCGCCAAAATAGTGAAATATCTTGATCTGTGAGAATGAGGACACGCTCTATACATATAATTAGGTATGTGACCCAAGATATGATTGGTGCAGCTGCAGGAATAAGTCATAATTCTGCAGCTCTTATCCCAATTTATTTGGGGTTCGCGAAGCATGTCCTCATGAGTCATACTTTTATTTATTTGTTGTCGCCTCCAGCCGCAACTATACGTGGTGGGAAAAAAATCAGCTATTCCATACATTTTGACCGTGTAAGTATTGCACTTTTCACAGGAAACAGCAGATTTTTTTTTATAATCGACAAAAATTTATATGTGGGGCGGTTCAGAATTATCTACTGAGTATATGGTTTCTCGCGTCGGTGTCCCTTCCACCCCGTAGGTACATATAAATCACAAATCTTGCGACAACAACTGCAGAAAAAACAAATTAATGAATTTATTAAATGCAGAATGGTTTTAATAAAAAAACGAGTCGCCACAACGCATCTTGCAGAGTGATGGTACTCACGTAAAGAAAACTTACGCGCTCGCGTGTCCGTTGACACAATTAATATCACTTGAAACCGTATAATTTTTTAGGCTTGCTGTTCTAATGTCACACTACTTTACCCGTGTTTGAGGCAAACCTAAATAACCTGACCACCCCAAACCCCCTGCATTGGATCACGTTCGAAACGTCAAAAAAATCTAGTCTGTCATGTCACCACAGGCTGTCAGTTTTTGCCCGTACTAAATAAAAAAATATAGGCTGCACAGCGCTGCCATGCACAAAATCAAGACTTTCAGGTAAATTTTAACATATATTCTACCCGTATTCCCGTTATGTTTTTACATAAAATCATATTTTTATGATATATGCCTCATCATTATAACCTTAAAATTTTTCGTGTTTTTTTTTCCAAGTGTTTTTTTATTATTTGTGTTGTTAAGATGTTTGTGTAACGGTATTAATATTACTTATTAATTTTGTTATTGTTTTAAATATCTTTCTCTTAGTGTGTGAATATTTGTATCTAGGTGTAGGTAGCTATAATCGTTACTTTGTTATTCACAAGTATCTTATGTATTTATAATCTATGGTTGTTTAGTAGGCGCATTTGTAGAGATTACTTGACCGTATTTTTTCCTATTTTTCTAGATCTATCTCTACCCACTCGATTCCCATGCTAAATCATTGTTTATTTAAAATTATGAGCATTATAAATCAAGAATTCCTTGTCTTAGAATCTAACGAAAGTGTTATTCAGATTATTTTGCTGTAGTGATTAACATATTTATAGAGGCATTGCTGTCAATTATTTATGATGTAGCCATGGTGTTTGATCTACAACATTCTATGACATTTTAAATTTTAACAGGCCGAATGAAATGTTGCCTCTGCCTAACCTTATTCATTAAAAAAATGCACGTAGTGGTCTATGGAAAGTCTATGTTAAGCCTTCCAAATTCAATATTCGAGCGGGATAGCTTAATGGATATCTTTTTATTACTAGAAGATTATTTTTATCTACTATCATATATTTTTATTGATTTTCATTCGTGTAACTGGCCCATATTTTCTCCTTTTCCGTTTGAAAAACTTCACAAGAATTATTTATTCCTCATTGTCATCAATTTTGTTGTCTTGTTTACATATTGGCTATTAATTTCGTCCTCCAACATCATCAACCTTTGACAGCTTCGTTGTTCTAATGACTGCAAGCGTGACTGCTGAGCATGAGGTGCTGGGTTCAATTCCCAGGTTGTGCAGTGTTATGTGTTTCTCCATCTGAAAATTTCTCAGTAGCAGCCATGAGTTTGATGGCAATAGGCTTGCTTTTTATTACGTGGGACTTGGCCGTAACTGGTCAAATGTAGATGTGCTATTAGGTACACCTGTGCCTAATGCTTCGAGAATTACAAGGTGTGATGATGTTGAATTAGAGCATTTTAGGCTCTTACATTATTCAAATATTTTTTTATCGTATGAAAAGGTTTATTATGAAATGCCTACATTAGAAATTCTTACTGTAATTACTATCTCTTATAAAAGATGTAGGTCATACAATATCTGCCTGTGGACATAAAAACTAAATTCAGACTTTCCGTGGCTAAATAATAACAGCCGCTCAGATTAATCTTCAGGTTAAGCTACATTTGCTTAGGTTGACCTATAGATGGATGACCACCCATTACATACCAAGTTTCCTCTGTGCCGCGTAAAGCATGCTAAGCTGTTGGTCCCGAATGTCATTTGTAGATCTTTGACAGTCGTTACAGGTATTCAGTGACCCGAGAGGCTGACCAGCAGTCTTAGCACAGGGTTACGTATTACCCAGTAATAACCGGGTTGTGGATTCAGCTAGATCCGGTTAGACTGGAGGCTGACCCCAACATAGTTGGGAAAAGGCTAGGCAGATGACGAGACTTTCCGTTGGCCACTATGGAATTTCTTTGAAGCAGCTCCAAGTTGATTAAATGTAAATAGTTTTTTCCTTATTACTTAGACTTGAACATATTCATATCTTTATTTGCATTCCATCATGTTTGCTTAGATGGTTTGGTCGTATGGAGAGGATGAGTGAAAGGTGACTAACAGAAGGTATTTACCAGGCAGATGTGAGTGGCAACGCGCCGGGAGGGGACGCCCTAGAAGGACATACACTGACCTTATTCGTGAGGTTCTTCAGACAGGTCAGGTGCGTAGCACTCGCAGCCGGCGTGCGTTTGTGACCAGATGTATGAATGTAGACGAGGAAAACGTAGTGTGTAAGAATCGTAGCAGGTGGCGTTCCGTGGTTTCTGCCTACCGCCTTGGTAAAATTTATGTATGTATGTGTAATGTTTGAAGATCTTACAATGGCTTAAAGCTAACATACGTTTACAGACCCTGTAGAGCACAGCAAATAGTATAAAATTAATGTTTTATTTAAAGTTAATACTTTATCAGCATAACTAGACATGTGGGTGTACTGTACACTTCTCTGCTTTCCCCATTGTTCAATACAGGCTTAATATTAGTGGAAGGGACACCGACGCGAAATCGGAAACCATTATAACTCAGTACATCATTCTGGACCTCCCTACATAGAAATTTTTCGTTGGTTATTAAAAAAAAAAAGCTGTTTCGGTCAAAATCCATGGAACATCAGATTTTTTTTAAAATAACGTACGAAAAATTTCTATGTGGGGGGGTTCAGAATGATGTACCAATTACGTGGTTTCCGTTTTCGGTAAGGTGTCCCTTCCACCCCGTATAAAAATATTAGGTAACTGCAACTACTGCCTTTGGCAGAGTGAATACATAATAACTACCTACTCAGATTGTTATCTTATTGTTTCAAGTAAGTTTTCTCCTCGGTAAACAATAGTATTTGTAGTCATTTTTATTTAACGAATAAGACTATAAAAACACATTGTTTAGCTCATGGCTATATAATAACAGCCGCTCGGGTCGATCTTCAGGTTAAGTCGCGCCTACCTAGGTTGGTCCGTGGATGGGTGACCACCCATTACAATACATACTGATTTTCCTCCGTGCCTCGGAAAGCACGTTAAGCCGTTGGTCCCGGCTGTTATTTAAAGATCTTGAACGCCAGAGTATAAAGGCACGCGCATGCCCTCAACGCCAAGCCACATTTCACCGCATACAAAAAAAAAACCTACAATAAAAAAAGAATGCGTATTCCAAAACATTATCAATAAACTATATTATTAAAGACACACGACAAGAGCTTAAATATTTAGGGCATACAAGAAATAAAAACACAAAAGAAATGATTTAATTGTTAATTTCGTGTTATAGTGCATCGCATTTTTTGTCACACATTTGTGTCGTTGGCGTACGGGGCACGCGGTTGCTTGTCACGTATATGAGACCATGGCGTTCAAAAGGTTAACAGTCATTACAGGCGGTCAGTGGTCAAAAGGAGTATTTAAAAAGGTGGAAAAGGCGTGACCTTGTGCATGTGTAAAAATAGTGCTCATTCAATAGGATAACGTCTAGGCTAGGCTGCTTTTGTAATTGAAAGAGTGGAAATCTCCACATTGAGAGCATTCTAGCGGATTACTTATATAAAACACACCAATAGATGGCGTTTTTCGAAAGAAGCATTAAAAAATTGATTCGTGAAACAGTTATTTCTGTGTTCGATGTCATTGACCTTTCACTTGGTTTGTTTATCAACACTATTTTTAATTCTACAACACTGATGACTAAGAGATTTACGCTTGCTCGTGCCGACACATATGATAGGAGCTCGTGGCTAATTAATAACAGCCGCTAGGGTCGACCTTCAGGTTAAGCCGCGTCTGCTTAGGTCCGTGGATGTTTTTTTTACCCGACTTCAAAAAAGAAGGAGGTTCTTAATTCGGTTGTATTTTTTTTTTATGTTTGTTACCTCATATCTTCGTCATTTATGAACCGATTTGATTTTTTTTCTTTTATCTGAAAGGATATACTTCCCGATTGGTCGCATAGAAATTTCATCAAAATCGGTTCAGTAGTTAGTTTGGTTTTTAAATCAAAATAGCGAGAAAAAATATGTCATCCAAGTAAATGAAATAGCGAAATTGATACTTGACAAGGTTTTGTGTGTAATACGAAAACTAAAAAGGGTAAAATAAAAACTTTTTTTGCAAAAAAATAACCGACTTCCAAAAAAACACTAAATAATAACTTTACTTTCGGAAGTCAGTGGCAAAAAAGTCAATGAAACAAACAATAGTCACCGACTTCGGAAAGTAAAGTTATTTTCCACTTTTTTTGTGTTTTTTTGGAAGTCGGTTATTTTTTTGCAAAAAAGTTTTTATTTGTTTGTATTTGTTCTGGCTAATCTCCGAAACGTAATCTCTGTTACTGGCTGTTAGCGGATGTTATAAGGAGTAACTTAGCTACTTATATTTTAGACTTAGAGTAACTTTGCCCGCGGCTTCGCTCAAGTGGCCGCGTATTCTTTTGGCATTGTCAGGGAACATTACATAGGAACGTGAAGTCGTAGTATATTCCACGCACTATAATAAAAAACATTACGCTTGTAATCACCAAAGCGTTACGCAGAGGTGTACCCAATTATAGTACACCCACATTTCGCCAGTTATGTTTAACTCCCATGTAATAGAGGGCGAGCCTATTGCCGTCAACCGGGCACAAATCCAGACTCCGTGACTGCTACTAAAAATTCCTGATGGAAAAACCCAATTACCTTGCGCGATGCTCAGCAGTCGCACAAGCAGTCAGCAATCGATAGTAAAAACGGATTCAAAAAAGTATCCGTGCACGTGAGCTAGAAGTCTGGGACATCTATTTTCGGATTGACATTTAACCTGCAAAATGAAATTTCAATAGTGGAAAACCCTCGTAGGCGTCCACCCACAGATTGGCAATGCGGGCTTCCACCCACGCGCTCGCTAAGCGGGTGAACCGCGCAACTTTGCATTGTAGAGTCTTCCAAGACCTGTAAAGTCGGTCACGTAACAGGGCTTTCTTTCGAAGTTCGTCTTGTTACAATTTAACTATATACGTAAACTCACCCCTTTTTCTAATAGGGTAGGCGGAAAATACTGAACGTCACCTGCTGCGTTGCTTACATACGCCTTTTGCTTTGTCTCACTTTTATAAGTCCATTCACAAAAGGGAGGTTTTAATTATTTATAAATCTCTTGGGTAACGTACTAGGAGTTTTTAACGAAGTTCGTCTTGTTCCCATTTAACTAAGACATAATAAAACATAACAGCACGCCTGTAATCCCCGAAGGGTGAGGCAGAGGTGTACCTAATAGTACACCCACATTTCGACAGTTATGTTTAAGTCGCATGTAATAAGGGGCGAGCCTGTTGCCATCAACCGGGCAAACATAACTGGCAAAATGTGGCTGTAATATTAGGCACACCTCTGCCTGACCCTTCGGGGATTAAAGGCGTGATGTTTATCGTTATAATTGTGATAATAAGAAGTAGACTTTAGCTGTAATAATCGCCGTCATTGTGAAAGGACCGTAACGCCACAAGATTCGCTTCTTTATTCTACGTACTGCGAATACTACGCAGACGACCTTTTTGAAGGACATTACGAATCGATCCATGTCGACTATGTCCTTATTTATGACGCCCCGCTTCGCTTGCAAGCTTGTTATTATCCGCACTGCATGTACAGCAAATATATTTATCGTTCAGGGGGAACCTGTTAAGTTTCAATACAAGGAAAATGATGTTAAATGCAATGTGGATTCATACATAACACATTCAACAAATGGTCACAGACGCAGTCAATAAATATTATGAATTGTCACTTTGTGACCATTTTACGAATTGTAACGTAATTCATATTATTACTCTATTATGATTCTGAAAGCGGCCATTTTAGGACCCTGATTTTTTTTAGGCTGTTTAACTTTTTGAACGCCAGAACATAAACGCACGCGCGTGCCCTCCACGCCAAGCCACAATTTCACCGCATAAAAAAAGAAATACCTACAAAAAGAATACGGATTCCAAAACTTTATTACTACCAATATTAATAAAGAGACAAGACAAGAGTTTAAATATTAAAGGTATACAACAAATAAAAACACACAAAAGTAATGATTTAATTGTTTATTTCGTGTTATATTATAGTGCATCACTTTTTTTGTCACACATTTGTGTTGTTGGCGTACGGGGCACGCGCTTGCTTGTCATGTATGACTATGGCGTTCAAAAGGTTAAGGAAGTCGTAGTTACCTATGTGACCAGGCAATCATAAGCAAAATCAGCCTGTAGTGATCCCACTTCTGAGGTGCTCGTGGCTAAATAATAACAGCCGCTCGGGTCGATCTTCAAGTTAAACCGTGGCTGTCATTCGTAGCTCTGTGACTGTCGTTAAGGGTGTTTAGAAGCCAGCAAGTCTGACAATCAATCCTGCTAAGGAATATCGTGTTACACAGTAGCTGGGTCGATGAGGTCAAATAAGCAGTCGTTTTAGGCTATAACGCGGTTAGACTGGAAGCCGATCACAACAGCGTCAAATCAAATCATTTATTCCTTTGCAAATATGGGTAATAGGTACAATGGGTGTTCTTTTATAATAAGGTTCTCCATGTTTTGCCGTCACATGAGAATGCAAATAGTAGGTTATAATTATACATTAGGTAAAAAAATTAAGTGACATGTCATTGGAATCACAATAAAAAAAAAATTCAACCTGCTCAAAGTTATAAAAAATACCAAAATGTCAAACGGAATAAAATAATGTCAACCAGACTAACATCTGCCTACCATTTCCCAACTTTGTTGGGATCGGCTTCCAGTCTTAACCGGATGCAGCTGAATACCGGTATTTTACATGGAGCGACTGCCTATCTAACCTCCACAAGCCAGCTAGTACTGGGTAATATGGTACCCCTTGGTAAGACTTGTTGTCAGACTTTCGGCCACTGACCAGTAACGACTGTCAAAGATCTACAAATGACAGCCGGGACCAACGGTTTATCGTGCTTTCCGAGCCACGGAGGACACTCGGTATGTAATGAGTGGTCACCTATTCACTGATCAACCTAGGCAAGAGCGGCTTTACCTGAAGATCGACCCGAGTGGCTGTTATTTAGCCACGAGCTCCTCACCGCCGGTCACAGCATAGTTGAGAAATGACTAGAAAGATGTGTGTGTATTGTTGAACACTACTTCCGGAACAGTTATTTCATTTCCAACAATTAATTTCAAAACACCGCGTTTTTGTTATAGGAAAACTGTTTTACCTTAAATATGGTTTGGATTGAAACTGTTTTTTCCTTAATACGATTTAAAATGAATACATAATGTTGTCCAGGTCTTATCTTTTCAAATGCGTCGAGCAAACATACGTGAATAAATAAAATATTGTGAATTTTAAACGTACAGTGGATAGCTGTTGTTATGGCAAACTGTGAATAATGTAATGGTGTCTCCATCTACACTTACTAATATTATAAAGGGTAATAGGGTAGGGTAGTTGGTAAGTTTGGATGTAGGGGGTAATCTTGGGAACTACTGATCCGATTCCGAAAATTCTTCCACTAATGTGAAGCTACATTATCTCCGAGTGTCATCTAAACTTCTATATTTACTTATTTACTAGCTTATGCCAGCGACTTCGCCCTCGTGGAGTTCGATAATTGACCCACGGGATCGTCCTACCGGGATGAAAGTAGCCTATGTGATATTCCAAACTATAATCTATCGCTGTGCCAAATTTCATCCAGATCCGTTCAGCTGTTCTAGCGCGATTGAGTAACAAACATCCATTTTTCTCAACAACTTTTTTCTCACACACACATCAAAATATCCACGCGAACGAAGTCGCGGAAAACAGTTAGTAGACTATATTTAAAACGTTTCCGTGGGACAATTTCCTACAATAACACGAGTAAAGCGGCGAGCATTAGCTAGTCACTAATAAATGTGATAGGAACCTACTGTATTTATACACCACTGCCCAAAAAAGGAGTGTTATTGTCTTTAAGATTAATTTACCGGTTTAGGTTTTTTTTGGACAAGACACTTATCGCAAATGCGTTAGCTGAGCATGGGGTCCTGAATTCGATTTCCAGGTTGGAAGTGTCGTATGGATTTTTCCATCAGGCATTTCTTAGTTACATTCATAGAGTCTGTATTTGTCTGTGTATGATAGCAATAGGCTCGCCCCTATTACATGGGATTTAAACATAACTTGCGAATTTTGGGTGTAATATAGGTACGCCTCTGTCCTGCCTAACATTTCGAAGAAATACAGGCGTGACAGGTTTTTTAATGTTATGTTCCTAATAATTAATGTGCATTTTGTACCCGTTAATAACGAATACCTTACTCTCTCTTTCCAGATCTTGAAATGCAGTGATAATCAACTCAAAAATTTCACCATTTTATTTCCAAGTCCAAATCTTAACAAACACTTTTTGGGTCCCCAAAATTTACAATTCGGCACAGTACGGGCAGAACAAGACAGCAAATTAACTTCAGAACTGTTATAATAAGCTTCTATAAGCGCGGCCAATAATCTTGGTATCAAGATAATAAGGCAATTCAGTTGTGGGTTGACAGAGAAGGTTTCGTCACAACCATGGAAAACCTCACTGTATTATCCTTCCGAAAGTCTGAGGACATCAAACGTCTTGCTAGACACTTCCAAAACGTTGTAAACCATCCTCTGACACAGCAAAGCAAAACTTTACACTGCTATCTAAGGAGCTTAGACTCCACGCACAAGAAGATTTATTTACAAAAAAGGGATTATGTCGAAGTTGAATATATATTTACTACTGAGAAAAAGTCTAACCTCCAGAGACAGAGGTTCAACAGTCTTCCTGTGAGCGAAGTTCCTGAATTGTTAAAAGCTGAGTTATTTAATTTTACTTCCGAGGACGCTAAGCAGGTGCATATTTGCACTGATTGCAATATAGAGATTGAATTGAATGATGAAGAACCGTTGATGGAATCACTTCAGAAACACTTCAATTCTGATGCCCATTTGCCGAAGTTGAGACGAGAGAGCATTGATGTGGCTGAACCTATTATACTGCCGAATATGTCTCGACGTCTCTCCGCTATGGGGGAGACTCCTATGCCGAAGATCAAAGAACTTAGCATTACGAAACCAGTTGAGAGATTGGAACGCAATTTCTCGTCGAAACTCAGTACTGCGTTGATGAAGCACCTCCCCGACGCATCGGAAGCTAGCGTCGATGCTGCGTTGAAATTCTACCAAGAAATCTACGATAAGTTATGCTCCGACGTCTCATCTGTAGATTTTTCTACGCAAACGTCTTCAGTTGCTCCTATAATTATGAGTATTAAGGATAATGTTTACCAAAACTTCGCTGCCGATGCCAACAAGAATATCGACAATGACGAGAACGAGCAAACTGCTGAAAAGCCGAAGAATCAGGCGAAGAAATATCGTTACTACGGGCCTATTGAGGCCTTGATTGTGAAGCTGCTTGTCAACCATAAGCTGCTGTCTTTGATCGACGACAGAACTGGGAAGCTAGCTTTCTTTTGCATCGCCTGCGAGTATTATACTCTACGATTCCATTATGATAGTGTTTTGAACCATGTGTTCAGTGAAACTCATATTCACAACCTTTCCTGTATCTTACAGTCTGATAAGAGCATTTCTTTCTCAATGACTGAACCATCTATCGAGAAAATTAAGGAGATGAACGAGAAGTTCCTTCTTAGCCATGATATCACTTTTGCTGCAAACGGATTGTATTGCCGCCTTTGCAACGCTTCGATCGATTCTATCGAAGCTTCTGTCCTCCACATCCTTGATGAAAAGCATCTCGCTAAGCTATCTGACGAGCTCTTCATCCGTATGAAGGAGACTGATCCCGATCGCACGATCCCCGAAGAATGGGGCCCAAAAGATTTGAACTGGACGAAGTACTTAGCTAGCGTCGGTAAACCGCACAATAACCGCGACCATGTCATAATAGAAAACTTTATTAAGCCTTCGGGAAAGATCGGGAACTATTGTGTCTGTTGCGATATGACATTGAAAGGACCTAGACAGGTTCTCTTCAACCATATCCGCCAAAAGAAACATTTGAGGAACGCGGCACCTCGCAAGCTTTCTATGCTTTATAAGAATCACTGTCGCCCCTCCGAATATTTTGCCAGCTTCGGCAATTTTTACATTTGCACCATCTGCCCCGACTTCGTGGCGGTCCCATCGATTTCAGCGATGTTTGAGCATTTCGAAAGCACTTCCCACTTCGATACAATGTCGAAATTGATCCGTTCTGCTTTGTACAAGGAGGTTGATCAAGAGCTGTTAGCTGCGAACAAAATTATCGACTTAAAATGCCAAGTTTGCGATGTAACTTTCCAAGATGTGAATGAAGCCGTGAAACATGCTTTGAGCAACATTGACCACCAAACGGCGGTTGCTGAAGCGAAAATCAATGCGAACAAGGGAGATATCATCAGCGTATATATGAAAGGGAATCATATTCTGCATAGTGAAGGCGCTAGCTTCACCTGTGTTGAATGCAAAGGAGTTTTCAACTCCATAAGATCCCTTCTAACACACTTAGTATACGCTGGGCATTTTAAGGAAAAACCGGCAATTGAGAGCGTTTTTCGCTTCTACTTGGAGCTGAAGCATAATATAAATATGTTGGCCCGAAACAAATATGTGTATTATCAGTTTGGGTGTCTGAAATGTGGTGTTTGTGACTCTGATATCGAAGAGGGAGAGACGGCGAAGAAACATGTCGTTTCGACGCGCCATAGAGAAAATATGGGGGCCAGTTATGTTAATATGGATACGTCGGCTGTTGAGTGAGGTACGTTAGAATTATTATTTATTTATTTATTTAAACGTCATGTACAATAGTAATACATAGGCGGACTTAATGCCACAAGGCATTCTCTACCAGTCAACCTTTGGGTTAAATTGGACAAAAATTGTGATAGGGTACAAAAAAAAAAAAAAGAATACTACTTGTTTTCAAAAATGTAGGTATATACTTATATAGATACTAATACACATATACCATTAAATTAAACAAAAACAACAAAATAAATTATTATTATAATTATTTCAACTTATTTTTAGCATCAACTCACTCGGAGAGTTCCTGCGTTCAAATCAAAGAGTAATTGGATTGTTCTAATAGAAATTTTTCAGTTTCTGTCTCATCGATCTAGTGGTTGCAAGCGCTACTACTAAGCATTAAGTCCTGGGTTCGATTCCCGGGTCGGGTAAGGTTATAGGGTTTTTACCTTTTTACTGGCAGATAGCTGATGTTATAAGGAGTTACTCTAGCTACTTTTATTTTAGAATAGGATTTGAGTTTCGTGCAAAAAATCAAAGCCCATGAGCTTTTTAACAAAATCGGATTCAAATAAGGGTGTAATATTTTTATAATAATGCCACGCGGACGCAGATCGCGGGCAACAGCTAGTCAATAATAATTTTCTACAGATTTTTTTTCTTTTATAAACCACTTGCTTATGCCAGCGTGGAGTTCGATAATTGACCCACTGGATCGTCCTACCGTGATGAAAAGTAGCCTATGTGCTATTCCAAACTATAATCTATCTCTGTGCCAAATTTCACCCAGATCTGTACAGCCGTTTCGGCGTGATTGAGTAACAAACATCCATCCATCCAAACTTTCGAATTTATAATATCACTAGCTTGTGCCAGCGGCTTCGCCCGCGTGGAGTTCGATAATTGACCCACGGGTCTAGATGACAAGTAGCCTATGTGCTATTCCAAACTATAATCTATCTCTGTGCCAAATTTCACCCAGATCTGTACAGCCGTTTCGGCGTGATTCAGTAACAACCATCCATCCATCCAAACTTTCGCATTTATAATATTAGTATACTTAGATTGAAAATATCTTTAAATCAATGTATGTTCATGTTGTAAACAAAATACCTGAGCCATGATCGCCTATCCAAGCTCAGGCGACTGATGATAAATATTCCAACTATACAACTTCTATTTGGGCCGACTTCCAAGGAATCACCCCACCCTGACAATGATTACGATTATAGCTTATAGCTATAAGCTATTGTGATTCAACTTAAAAAAATATACACATTGAATATGGATAAAAATTTGGCAGAATATCAATATTATGTGTTTGGTCTTTGAACTATTGCCTCGTTGATAAAATGGGCATATAATTGACTACCTGACCGGCGCAACTTCGTCTGCGTAACATTTTTGATTAATGCTCCGCTCCTGTTGGTCGCAGCCTTCCTCGATAAATGGGCTATCCAACACTAAAAGAATGTTTGAATTCGAACCAGTAGTTCCTGAGATTTGCGCGTTCAACCAAACAAACAAACTCTTTAGCTTTATAATATTAGCATAGATTTATTCGTTAAATGTTCAACTCCAATAGTCCAACTTAGTTGAACAGAGTGAGGTCCTGGGTCCGGTAGTGTTATTGGGTTTTTTCTCTCAGGAATTTCTCAGTAGCAGACACAAAGTCTGGATTTGTGCCCGGTTGATGGCAATAGAGTCGCCCCGTATTACACGGGACTTAAACATAACTTTCGAAATGTGGGTGTACAATTAGGTATAACACCTCTGCCACCCCTCTTCGAGGATTACAAGTGTAATTTTACAAGTGTATACAAGGTGCAAACGGACCCTACAAACCAAACCCTTCACGAAACCGTCAACGAAGCATTCTGTACATCAAACGAAGTCACTACGCAAAAAATATTGCTGGGAAACGGACTTTTTTTGGGATGAAAAATCACGTTTCACAGTAGGACTCAATGTAACGCACTCAAAACATTGTGCTGATGGATGCATTGAATAGTACGGGGGTAGTGGAGGTATTTAAAGTAAAGTAAAAACCTAAAAAACTAGTACTTGAAAAAAAAACGTGTTTAAAACTTGGAAGTTAGACCTCCAAAATCTCCGAAACTAGAAGTTTCCCAGGTATGGTCTAGCTAGAACAAAAAATAAAAGATCGCAATGCGGGGACAACAAGTGCCGTTTGGTTTCTTTAAGGGTCTCTTTGCACCCGTTATAATTATTTCTGTCTCTCTGTTCCAGGTACTGTGCGTCTGCCACCGTGTGTGTAAGAATGACAAGTGACAAGTGGTCTATTGATAAATCATGATTAAGAATAATTTCCAAATGAGAAATCATTTTACAATGAAATTTTAATAAATGAATTAATTTTATAACTATTAGTATTGTTGTTTTATTTTCGACTGATGTTTCTACTATCTTTTTGCTTAGCTACTGAATTGAGTATTTGGTAATAGAACTATTTAACCTTTTGAACGCCATTGTCACCTATAAGTGACAAGCAAGCGCGTGCCCTGTACGGCAACGACACAAATATGTGACAAAAAATGCGATGCACTATAACACGAAATAAACAATAAAATCATTACTTTTGTTTGTTTTTATTTGTTGTATACCTTAAATATTTAAGCGTTTGTCTTGTCTCTTTCATAATATTATTTTTCGATAAAGTTTTAGAATCTCTATTCTTTTTTAAGGTATTTCTTGTATGCGGTGAAATTGTGGCTTGGAGTGGAGGGCACGCGCGTACGTTTATGCTCTGGCGTTCAAAAGGTTAAACTTAGGCACCTAAGATTGCGTCCTTGGTCCTAAGAAGACGTCCTGGGTTCGATTCCCCGGTCGTTAGGAATTTCTCTGTAGCTGTCGCGGAGTTTGGAGTTGTGTCCGGTTGATGGCAATAGGCTCGCCCCCTATTACACGGAACTGGCAAAATGTGTGTACTTTAGGTATGTAAATCTCTGGCTAGGTTTAAGCAACCTAACTTTTTGAGGAAAATAACAAGCGTGATGTTATGTTACTGTGACGCCCAGCGCTCACTCGCGGAGGCGCGGCGTGGTACTTGGACGCAGAGCACGAGACTTCGAGCGACTCCTCGCGCCGCCGAGAGCTATTGAGAGCCTCTAAGAAGACCCGAAGACCGGAGCAGTCGCCTGCACTCGTTGTACCAAGACAGCACCGCGCGGCGCTCGCTATTATATATGTATCTTATGTGCATCTCTACTGAGGGGAACCATATTTTAAAATCACAGAGGTGTAAGAAATAAAAGGCATAGGTACTTATTTATGTTTTTCTTCAGTGTACCTTTTGACCGCGAAGTAGGTGCTCTTGCGTTATGTAGGCCTGTATATCTGTATCTGTGCATGTAACTCTGTGAAAACCAGTGGTGTTGGCTTATTTACCTTTTGACCGCTTGTGTCGACACATATTTCCGTGCCCCTACCGCTTGTGTCGTATTTCTGCGACAGAGAACATGTATTTTTCGTTCTATTTTCGTCCTATTAACTGCGTGGTACAACTAAAACCATTATTAAATAGAGATATTATTTACAACAATTATTTAAAAGTCTCGTAGCTCTAAGTATTGAAAATGCTTATTTATTGTAGGTATTATTTATTTTATCGATTTGTAGCCGCGCGCTAGGGGCACGGCAATTGATATTTAGCCAAGCGGTCAAAAGGTTAACTGCAGAAAAACATAAATATGCTTTTTATTTCTTCAGGGTTAAACCACCATTAATCTATAATATATTCTACTTAGTTGAACCGCCATAATATTTTAGCAAGTTGGAAATTTCGTAAAAGATTTAAGAAATAGTGAACTGGTAACTAAAATAATATTATTAAAACTAAAACTTTTTGAGAATTTTTGCTATGCCACTTTATGCAGGCGTCTGGATTATACATGATTAAACTAACTTGTTTTAATCCTCTTAAGGGGTCATTGTACTCATTATAACGAACAACTTTTACTATGGGGCCAACCCTGAAATCGCGCGAAAAAAATCAGCTGTTCAGTACATTTTAGGCGAACATAAATGTACTGAACAGCTGATCTGAGGATTAAAACGACTTAAATTTAACCATGTATATCCAAGTAATTTTGCTCATAAAAGTTTTATATAATATAACATCAC
Organism: Standfussiana lucernea; assembly: GCA_964057025.1. Lineage (NCBI taxonomy): Eukaryota > Metazoa > Arthropoda > Insecta > Lepidoptera > Noctuidae > Standfussiana > Standfussiana lucernea. The sequence continues at coordinate 2,972,339 of OZ059813.1, forward strand.
ACTGTAATTACCGAAGGCAGAGGTATATCTAACAACACACCTACATTTCGCCAGTTACGTTTCGGTCCCATGTAAGGTCTCTTTCTTTTTTTGAAGTCGGTTAAAAATACATAAATAATACATAAAAATATATTTCTTGAAACAGTACATTAATATATAAATGGGTCTCCTTCCGACACTGGACATGGTACCTGGTATTGTTTGACGAACGCTCAACAAAAACGACTAGTTTCGCTGTCTGTCTGTCTCTATGTATGCTTAGATCTTTAAAACTACGCAACGGATTATGATGCGGTTAGTAGTAGAGAGAACATTAGACTGAAACATCACATTGCACCCGTGCGAAGTCGGGGCGGTTCGCTAGTGTTGAACAAAATATGATTCATTATAATTAAAAGCCATGTCAATATTTTATATGGAAATATTGAATTGTAAAAGTGAGTGAACAGATGCAATAATATTAATTTATATCAGTCATGTATATTTGGTTTAAACTGTCATTATTTAAGTATGTAAGTAAGGTGAATAACCTTCTGTATTTAAAGTTAATCTATTTCGTTCGTAAGTAATTCGTACCTGTGACTATTTTTATAAGCTTTTATTTAACTTACCTTGTTAGTTAATTAGTCATATAGATTCTCATTTATTATGTATATTATATACAAACTACAAATAGAACTAAAATAATAATAAAAAAATTAAGGTATATACAACGTCGAAAACAGGACACTTAGGCGTCATAGTAGGTACTCCTCCGCATCGCTGTCATCCGAGAACGTGCCCAGAAGACTGGCAGCATTGCCACGTTGAATGGCAGTGCTAATTCTCCGGCCAAAGAAAGAGCCAGCCTTCTGGTTAGTTTATTACTTAGTTATTGGTCAATCCTTGCAACTAAATTTCGTTCTAAATTTCGTCATGTTCGTGAACGGGCGCTGTCAGTTGTGACTGGTCATCTCGCAGCTGCCATGGATTATTGTATTTTTGAATTGTTAATTTTATCTTTTTATTCTGGACGCTCTTACTCGCACGTCTTTCTACATCGTTCTCACATATATGTTTAATCTCGACATGAATGATGTAACTGAGACTTTGTAACAACATAATGATTTAAAAGAGTGTCCATGGAGTTTCTTGCCCATTCTTCTCCATAGAGATCTACGCTTTCGAATGGGCAACTACAGTACTTTCACAAGTTATTATGCCCTGTGACTGGGACTGTAGCTTAGTTTATTTTTTGTGTTTTGACATTCAAAAGTGCCTGTAATGGTCTAATTGAAATAAATGCTTTGAGTTTGAATTTGATTTCAAACCAGTTCTCGCCAACCGATTCAGCTGAAATTTTAGAGGAGGTCAAGAGGTGTGAAACCTGGAAGTCAACAAATTAATAAGCGAGGTAATATAATACGAGGTAGAAGGAACACCAATGCACAAACGGTCACCACGTATTTAGTACATCACTCCGAACTAAGTACATCATTCGCCCACATAGAAATACAACGGTTATTTAAAAAAAAAAACTGTTTTTCCTACAAAAGTGCTATCGTAAAAGACCAAATCTAATTCTAAAGCTCGTGTAGGTATTTTAACAGCTTTAAGAAATCGAATGGGTAATACATATTTCCCGCCAATGGGTCGACTCAAAAATATTTTTTTCTTGACTTTATTTACGCAGATGTTGGTACAACGTAGCTCGCACTCGGTAAAACAATTGTTTAAACCAAAGTACGGTTTATCGGCAAACATTTAAAGTTTGTCATCTGATTATCGCTAATTTTGATAATTGATACTGGTTATTCCGTTTAGACCGAGAATTATGGTGAATTAATTTGCATTCTGAGTTGTTATTTGATTTTAAAATTGATTTGAGATAAGAATAAACTTTTCTTATCTCAAATCTTTATTCTTATCCTGATCGCACGTTTATAACGTAATCTGAAATGTTTTTTTTTAGTTTCTCTGCTTTTTAAACTGTTTTTTGTCTGTGTTTGTTTTTTTAACTTCAAAAAAAGGAGGGTTCTCAATTCGGTTGTATTTTCTTTTTTTTTGTGGAGACGAAGGGCGTGTCAGATTCTTACTGGCTAAAACCCACCCATGTTCCTTCAGTTACCTGTGCCAAGGGCCACAGTAGCTCTTTCGAACAAACTCGCAACCCTGGTAGGCATCGGTCCTAGTGGACCCCGTCAGTTTGTGCTGACATCTCTTTGAGGCGCGCGTGGAACACATCGCGCCATCGACCCTGGCCTGGTCCTTACCGGACGGCGAGCTACCCGCAAGCCCGCGCCTACGATGCCGGTGGCCGGAAATCCACTTGGGTGCCACGAGCTCCTCACACACTTAAATAAACAAATAGAATAATGCACTTACAGTTAACAGAGCAAATATCAATCCTTTAAAAAAGCGCATTATTTAACACTATCGAAGTGGACAGATAAAAACAATCTGCTATTCACTGTGCGTTTAATTTAATTTGACAAGATTTATATAATTTATTAAACAAATATAAAACAGCTGTGCACGCGCCGTTTTGGATTTTGTTAATACGAGCGTTTTATTTGGTGTAATATGACGAGGTGGTAGGGTACCATAAAAAGGCTAGGTGACGAGCGCAACATTTTTGATTGCTGCTGCGTTCCTATTGATCGCAGCTTTATGTTATATAAGCTTATAGCCTTCCTCGATAAATGGGCTATCCAACACTAAAATAATTTTTCAATTCGTACTAGCAGTTCCTGAGATTAGCGCGTTCAACCAAACAAACAAACTTTCAGCTTTATAATATGATGATGAATATGATATGATGTTGATATGAATATATAATACGAGTAATATAATTCTAACATATACCTAGTACTTATAGATTTTTATTTGGCCACCTACTGCAGCTGTGGTTTACACAGCCCCTATAGCTGTGTAAACCATAGCCCTATCATGGAGCAGGAAGATCTTCATAGCGTGTCGATGGCATCTAAAGAGCATCGGCTCAGAACTGAGCCACGAGTTTGGCGCCTTCAGTAGCGTCCATCAGTTCCCGCAATGAACAAACAACAGGACACGCAGGACACGACATTAAGTGCACCATCGTTTGTGGAACAGCATCACATTTACACTCCAGGGCAGAGTTACCTGAGCAGCTTTTCCTGCGGCAGTTGTAAGGCTGTAAAATGACAGGGATATACGGGGTGGAAGGGACACCGACGCGACGCGAAAACGAAAACCAACATTAATGAATACCCCCACATAGAAATTTTTCATCGGTTATTCCACATTGTGATTTTGTTGTTCCTTGACTGCTACGAGCAAATCGTGGTGTAGGAAACCTCACTGTAGTCGATGATTTGACTCCTTTTTTACGGATTTATGTTGTAGTGGCATTACTAAACGAATTACAGCAACATAGTTCAAAAAGTACTACAGCGCCATCTATGCCACAAATGAAGAACTAACATCAATATTCTGAATCGCGCTATAATAATAAATAAATAAATAAATCATTTATTTCAGATTCATCCTAAGATTACATCCATATTTGTTAGTAAAATTGCGAGCTTACAAACTAGTGTTAGTAATAAACAATGGTTTTTTAAACATTTATTAAAAAGAAAAGAAAGAAAGTGAGTGGCAGAACCGGTTGGACTTCCCGATGATGGCGGCAGATAACTAAACAACTGCGTGCAGCCGTATCCAACGCGCCAGGATCGGAGAGTCCCACCGATCCGCCAGCGCGCGCAGGATGTTGTTGGGGCTGTCGCGCGTGCGCCGCATGATAGATGCGCATGATGGCCGCAAAGCCGTCTGTGTCAGCCGCCGCGAACATCGCGGAGGCGCTGCAGCGGCGCGGCAGCCCCATCAGCACCCGGAACGCGTTATTGTATTGAACGCGCAGATCACTGTATTTCCGTTGTGTATAGTTAACCCACAGGCTGCAGGTGTAAAAGGACTGACAGTACGCTTTAAAAAGCGCAACTTTGACAGTCCCCGTGCACCGTGAAAACCTGCGGGCCAACATGTTGCATCGGACAGACAGCGCTCTGCGCTCTCTTTCCATATTCACACTGTCCTTAAGGTCTTCGGTGATCCAGTGGCCCAAATACTTAAATTGCTCGACTTTGTTTAGAGCTGTATCACTTAGAGTGAAATTCGGAACGAATGTGTATCGCTTGTTGTCCGGCCTGAAAGTCATTAAAGTTCTCCGCGACTTAAGAGCATATAGAAAATATCGACAACAACTGTCGGGCAGTAGCCCACCAGACACAGCAACCGTCTGGTCGGAGGACCCTCACTTCTATGGGGGATGAAGAACTTTACTCCCTTCATACCCCTAAATATAACAATGGGAAAATCCAATAGCACCTTGCCCGACCCGGGAATGTAACCCAGCACCTCATGCTCAGTAATGGCGCTTGCGACCCCTTTACCAACCAGGCAATGATGTAAATGAAGTTTATATGAATATCTTGTGATGTCCTGTCCCCTTGCAGCCCTCCGCCAGCGACGCCTTAAGCCGAGACCCGTACTCCACAGGGGGTGCCCTTAGCGTATAGTCGCTTAGTTTGTAAGTTTTACCCTGGCTGGAGGCCTTAATTAATTTCAAGGCACCCACGGTCCGGTTAAGCAGAAGCCAGCCCTAGGTTAACCTGCGAGATGCCATTTAAAAAAAAAACAAATTGGAACGTTTCGATTCGTTTTACAAACAGCCCACTTGAGCCCGCTGTCGGTTCGTTGATTTTATTTGCACCTTGGATTAGTGCCGTTAATTTTTGCCAACCCTATTAGCGTATGAGTGTAAAAAGACCCTTCACGACCCCGAAAGGCACGTGCGCTCCCAGTCATTGCGATATATAGGAAGTTGGCTCACCCCCTATTGCAGAGGTTCTCAAACTGATTTCGTCTACCGCCCACTTTGAAAATCCATAATGTTTCGGCGCCCCCATTATTTTTTTTACTTTACCACCTCTTAAAAACCACAAAGACATTCATTGCTTTAATAATAGTATGCTATATTAGTCCGGTTTAAACTTACATTCTAAACGAGACTTTTTACCAGTGAGAACAATTAAAACGCAACTTTATAATATTAAGAGAATCTTTTATTCATTTTTTCTGGGCCTCGTACCGCCCTCCTCTAGACCTCCAACGCCCACAATTTGAATATATTTTATGCCGCTCATGGGCCTCTGACTTGGTTTTACATGCCGTCGAGATATGTCAAGCATGCTGGTTTCCTTCACCGAAGCAAGTGATCATTATTGAATACGCACATGATTCCGAAAAAACAGAGGTGCGGTCTTGGTTCGAACTTGGCAGTCCAACGGTCACACCACTACGCTATCACTGTTTGGTGTCGTGTTAAAAAAGGGGAACTGAGATATAAAAGGAAACAACAAAAACATACATTTTAAAATAATTTATTTCTTTAATACACTTTGGTACATGCCTATAGGTACACAATTATGTATTTAATTATTAATCTTTGATTAAATATCAACCTTTTAACATATTTTTTTATTGCGATTATCAATTTATGTTCAAAAACGTTACCCTTTCTTTGGACTCGGCGAGTCGGGTAAAGGACTTCACTTTTTGGGATCATTTTGTATCAATAAATTGACAATCACAATAAAATCAATTCTCTACAATTATATTTGACAGTCATAACTAGAGAACGAAAGCGATAGAATAGTCTAACTCACATTTCGACATCAAGACACTAAAGGCCACAAAAGCTCCACAAAAACTGACAAACAAATCAATCTGACTTCGGTATTAGATTCACTTTGTATGAAATTATAAATGGGATAGTCCTCAGCGATCTCCAAGAAAGGAGAGGTTTGTCGCATTAACACTTTCGATGCTAAACACCCAGCATTTGGGTCGAGCAAAAATTCGTTCGTGTGCGCACAACCCGCCTCCCGAGTCGTCGCTATACGTAGCTAGTTATAGTGATCTTTATTATGTTGACAATAAGGTCGCTGTTAGGCTGCAGCTGTCGGTGTGTAGATGCTGAGGATGTTGAGTGTATGTGACGCACATACTAGTAAAAATTGATTGTTTGAACTTGACAGCGAAAGTGTGAACTGCGCGGTTCATTTGTTCGCTGCGCTGCGGCTCGCACACGTGTGTGGCGTGTCCGTGTGACGCAGTGGACGATATCTCCTATATGTTCATAAAAAGCGAAGCTATATGTGCGTAGTTTAGCCGTAGACTGCTGTGGAGAGGCGCCTTTATCTTTATAATACAGGGTCACCGAAGGAAACCAACGCACAAACAGTTACCACGGTATTCAAGTACATCATTCTGTGCCCACCCAAATAGAATTTTTTGCTAACTTTGTAAATTGTCGTGCCGGCGACACGAAGCAGAAGAATAGTAATTTTTCATCGGTAATTTAAAAAAAAACAGCTGTTCCATGCATTTTGACGTGAAGGTTTTTTTTTTACATTTCCAATGAAAAATTTCTATGTGGGAGGGTCAAAGTCAAAGTACTGCTCCGCCGTGCGAAAATTTCCTGCTTCACCTGTCACGCACTAACTATCACTTTCTTTTTTTATAAACCCGGTGCGACCCTCTCAACAAAAACGATTACTACTGCTTTTCTGCTACAGCTACATTCGAATAAAAAACACTCCCGGAAAATTTGATTTTTATAAAACTGAATTGCCAAAATTAATGTTATAGCATGAAAATTAAGCTTTAAAGTTGAAAAAAGCAAAAAAAATATCGTATTTATCTTTTATTTCCAGTTTTACAATAAAACTTATAAGAAGATTGTTAAGGTTTACAATGATGTACTGAATACGTGGTAAGCGTTTGTGCGTCGGTGTCCCATCCACCCTGTATAATAGTTGGTACCAGCTTGAAAGATAGGATAGTATTGGACCCGATAGGTGGCGCTGTTCTCAGTAAACTGCACCCGTGTGAAGCCGGGGCGGGTCGCTAGTTTCTTAATAAAATGTGACTTAGACAGTTCTAACGCAGTCTTAACAAGCCTTGGATAAACAGCTAACTATCCCCATATTTAACCAACGACTCAAAGATATGATTGAATAATTCACGCGAATTACAATAAAAACTACTTTCGACTAAAAAATAGTCTAAAAATAAGAAAAAAAAAAATGCTTTTTGAGACTAAGAATTCTTAAACAAATTCAGCTAAGCGTAATGAGTGAACGTAATTATGTGCAATTTGAGGTTTTTTTTTGTGCAATGTGTCTGAATTATATAAGTATTGTTTTTATTCTAAACATTGATGTAAAATAGATTTTTTTTTGTTGATTTAAAATTAATTTTCGACAAAATACAGTTTTAAAATGCACTGATCAATGACTTGTTTTACAACGAATTCACAACAAATTCAAAAAATTAACGAATTCTTTTATTTCTTGACCGTTTTAAAGCCTATTTTAATTCAAGATCTATGCCATAAAAGAGCCTTATTAGATGCATATTTTATTATAAGAAAAATAAACCTTACTAATTAATAGTAAGCTTTAATTTTCTTTACAATTTTTGCCGCAGATTTTGCGCCTCTTTTGCAGACAATATTGGTGCAATACTTTAGTTGATCAGTGCAATTTTTTTTTACAGAATAATGATTTTGTGCACCTTTAACAATTTACTGTGCATACTGTCAATTAATTAAGTTAACACATACGAGATTTGTGCACTCTTGCATTAACATTAACGTATTACTTTGAGATTTTGTGCACTCTCGATTTAACAACGAAAACTACAGCTAAAAAGACAAAACAATATAGTAAAAAAATAAATTTCTAATAAAAAGTATAATAACTTTGGTATTTTTTTTTTGTCGTAATCATTAAAAATAGAGAGAAGTCTGAATTCATTAATTAGAAATAATATAGTACTGTGGTTTGATAGTACATTGGTCTCATCGTCTACCTAGACCAGTGGTTCCTAACCTTTTCGGTCTTGTCAACCCTATGGGGCCATTCAAGTATTACGTAAGCATTATAGGGGGGCGCGGGGGGGTCTAGATGGTGATTACGTCAGCAGTAATTATTTACTTTTTTACACACATGGCAACCCACACATTGTCTATGCTTGAAAACAAAATGCATTTTCGGGGATTCCTACAAATAATTAATACATTCAGGTACTCGCTTAGAACTGAGTAGGGGAATTACCGTGTGCTATTCACGTGTCTAAATTTGTTCCATCAATTTATTGTTTTGTTTCGATACGACTGACGATTTGACGTTACAGTCCTCTATTCCAAATCTATTCCTTATTGCTAGACTTATAACTGCTGCTCATGAATCAATCAATTTTACCAATGTTTACGTAGCTTTGCTTACTTTTGCTGACGTGGGGGAAGGGTGGGTTAATAATTGCAAAAAATCTGCTTACGTAATACTTGAACGCCCCCTATGACTTAACTAGAGAATCTGATTCACCCCTCCCGGTCTCCCTCATGTTACCAATGAACACAGAAAAAACTTGCAATAAAAAAATGTTAGGGCATGAAATGCATTGGCGAGCTAGATTTGGTCTCGTCGTCATCTTTGTTATAGTATATTACCACTTATTACCCCCGCAGAATACCAGTTTTACCCCCGCAGGGGTAACTACCCCCAGGTTAGGAACCGTGGACCTAGACTTTTTCCAATTATTCCGGAGTCGGCTTTCAGTCCAAAATTGATGATTTTCAGTCTAACCGGATGCAGCGGAATACCATTATTTTACATGTAGCGACTGCATATGACGCCCTAGCACGAGCCTAAGGTAAATACGTCGATTTAAAAATTAAAAATACTCGTTTCACAAATAATTTTTGCATAATTTTAAGAATTTATTCATATCTATGAAAGATACTGATTGTGCTTGTTGCAAACAAATTAACTAAAATGCTGTAGGATAATTGTATTTTCGATTCAAAAATCACTACATAGTATAAAACAAAGTCGCTTCCCGCTGTCTGTCTGTCTGTCCCTATGTATGCTTAGATTTTTAAAACTACGCAACGGATTTTGATACGTTTTTTTAATAGATAGAGTGATTCAAGAGGAATGTTTATATCTATAGTGCATGCAAAAAACAGTATCTACATTGCACCCGTGCGAAGCCGGGGCGGGTCGCTAGTATTGTATAATATCAGCTATCAGACCACATTACTACATTATTTTTGCCTTATGTCCTCCTACTTTATATATAATTTGCTAACATCAATGGTATGACGCTGAAGGCGAAACATTTGATTTAAACGAAGACTAGTTATGGAAGACTAAGAAGATTCAAGGCCAGCCCACACAGGGAACGGCGCGGCAAGGCATTTCATCTTTACTCAACGTAAATTCATACGTAGCTAGAAGTTACAAGATACAAATTCCAATGTTAAGATTTCAACCCCAAAAGCATCTCTGAATCACATCTTGCAATATATTATTATTTTCCTACCAATCAGTAGTGGGCCGTAAGTCCAGTTGTGGACCTACGGCCGAATTTTTCATATTTAAAAAATGTAATTTTACATAATAATACACATTTGGTCCTTTTTAAAATCGGTGGGTCGCGTTTTATTTAATCTTTGGTCAGTTGGTCAGGCAAAAAAAACCTGCCAAAATTGTGTTTTGTCTCTTTTAAGAAATTAAATAAATAGCCTTGATTCTTGGCTATTTGGTTATGTACTTAAGTACCTCGGCTAAATTCAGGGCAGTCTCAACTGGGTGTTTTTTAACGGGGCATAGGTTATTATAAAACTAGCACGTTTATGTAGAAAATATTTAAGAAACATATTTTTTTTCTGTGTTATCTTTTGTATAAAATTAAATTAAGTAAGTAATTTTCAAATGTTTTCGCCCTCAGTGTGAGTCTACTTAAACTAGTGTAAGATACGGCGATACAACTACGATTCCGTTTGTCCCGATTTTTTTCCGTTGACTGTTCCAACTCTCAAAATCACTTCGCATCTCTGTGAAGGACAGTCAGCTCTTATACTAACCTTGCTGACTTGCTATACTCTGAGATCCCGCCTAAGTTCGACCTTCACCCATCTTAACGAATGAAAAATACTTTTTTGAAGCATTGAGTGTTGAGTCGATACGATGCTTTGAGATTGGGAGTTCAGTCGGTACGAGAGAAAATACCGGATCGAATCGTAACCGTATCGTCGTCGTCTAGTCGAAGCTAAAACCTTAAGATACCACAAATATATAACAATACCTTTGAAGGAAGCGACGGTTACCTACTTTATATAGATGATTTTATACAAGAGAAGATAGTCTGGTGGTCGCAAGCTCGACTGCTGAGAATGAGGTCCTGGGTTCATTCCCGGGTCGGACAAATTGTTATTGGGTGGTTCCATCAGGAATTTCTCAGTAGCAGCCACGGAGTCTGGATTTGTGCCCGGTTGACGGCAATAGGCTCGCCCCTATAACATTAGACTCAAAGCATAACTGGCGAAATGTGTGTGTACTATTAGATACACCTTTGCCTGACCCTGCGGGGATTACAGATATTATGTAATTCGGATAATTCTATGTAATAGGGAGCGAGCGAACCCCGACTCCATGGCTGCTACTGAGAAGTTCCCGGGACCCAATGCTCAGCAGTCGCGCTTGCGGCCACTAGCTCGACGAAGCAGTTTCTAGTATAATTATCATCATTCTCCTGCCTTTATCCCAATTTATTTGGGGTCGGCGCAGCATGTCTTTTTCTTCCATACTTTTCTATTACTTGATTATTTAAATTATTAACTTCTCTTGTACAAAACCTTTTTTTTACATTAAATTCCATATCGCTTATAATTTAAACACAACTAAATATATAAGACGTATTTACAACAGTTTTTATTAAGGTACTAAATTTTTAAAAACATGAGTTTTCTCTTTATTTTTCAAAACGAAAAACGGGCAGTATCTTTTTTTGAACAGTCTTTTTTTTTGTCAAATATTTTTTTTTAAACGAAATACTTTGGCTGCGCTAGTCTCTGTGGGATAATTAAAGAAAAAATTGTTCCTTTGTATTTTTTTTTTAAGTTTTTTAATGCTTTACAATTGATTGATATCAAAGTGGAACTACTCATATATAGGATCACATTAAAATAAATTAGGTGGTGAAACTCGGCAGACATGATGTGATAACATAACATCACACCTGTAATCACCATTGGGTTAGGCAGAGGTGTACGTAATAGTACAGCCACAGTTCGCCAGTTTTGTTTAAGTCCCATTTGGGGACGAGTGTAGCAACTGGCAAATTGTGGTTTTACAGCAACACGATAATTTTTTAATATGATGTTGTGTATTTATATTTTATCGCCATGATTGGATTTCAATACCCGTCATGGTCATGTCCGTGAAGTTTCACTAAGTAATTTAATTTCCACCCTGTATACTAACTTCTAGAGACGTTCTACATACACAATCAATTGCAATATTCGCTATTTTTGTTAAGGAACAATCGTTTATAACTACTTATTAACATAATATTATTAGTTATTGCAGTTTAGAGCTCACACAATAACAATTGTCTGTCTCTTAATATCATTAATATGTATTATACAAGGTGTGGCTTTGCATACTCGTCAAAATTCAGGAGGTTGTCATAGAAGACGTCAACAATCAATATAAATTACGGTACCTGGTCAATAATAATAAACGCTGCTTTTTTTAGTTGTTTTAATTTGACACTATTTCAGAATGAAGCCCTTTTCAAAAGAGGAGAATCACCCGTTTATCGAATAAACGTCTGCGTTTGTTTGTGTGTGTGAAAGCGCGGTTATAGGGCTAGTACTAGACGGGCCGCGTTTTAATACGGGTGGTGTACACTTTTCGATTTCCGAAATTAAGAAAAAATGTAAAAATTACCTACCCATTTTATTATTTATGGAGAATCATTAGCATAGTTACCTCCTTGAATTTGACGAGGATGCAAAGCAACACCTTGTATACTACCGAAAAGACTATAACCTCCTTACTTTTGAAACACGTACACACCAATTTCTAAAGGCGTTCCATACGAAAATGAACTTTATTTGTAAGATCTTAATGTGCATGTGCATAGTCCTATGAGCGACTGTGATCGAGCGTTTCATATGAATATGAACTTTAAATTTCGACGCGTAAGATGAATTTTTGTATTGGCTTCAATAAGCTATACAGAAACCAAGTTTTTAGGTTTCCACTGTGTCGTGACTACAAATATTCGGTCGTGGTAATAATAGGCTCGCCCCCAATTACATAGGAAACATAGAAATGTGGGGTCCCCACTTTTGTCTACCCCATCAAGGAATAAGCCTTTCTTAGGAACATACAAGAAAGAAGATTAAGACAGGCAACTGCAATTGCTTCTACGATTGTCGAATCGCAGTCAAATCACATTTATTATTTATATAATTTAATTATATAAATATTTTATGTATTATTTTACATATTTTTGTCTAAAGAGAGCTAAAGAAAGTTTCGCATTTTTGCTTTATAATTACTACATTTTTTTTCCGTCTTTTTGTTCATTAATTTTTAAGGCAGAAGAAATATCAATCCGAAAACTCGATATTTCAGAACGTTAACCTCTAGTTTCTAAGATTCCCCTGAAGAGGACGCCTTCCACCCCTTGTCACACAATGTCAAATTTTGTCGACCCTCTCCGCAACCCCCTTAACATGTGACGTAATTTATGGATAGCCCCCGAGGGCACTTCTAACGGTTTAACTCTTTGCTTGATACTTCACTTCTTGTCAAAAATTAATGAGGGATTTTCTTTTTAAACTCTTCCCTAGTCGCTGGATAGATGGCGCTGAACTTGCTAAGTTACTGCAAGGAACGGAACGCCACATCATTTCACTTGGTTGTAATTTTAATTATAAACGAAAGTGTCAGTCAACGAGCGTATGTTTTTTTTTTCTAGCGTTGTGTGTTGTTTTTTTTGTAGCGTGTAGTAACGTAGTCAGTTCAACGCCATCTACAGAGGTCTTGGAAACTCCGTTTTTTTTTTTAATACTCAAAAAGAAAACCTCTCATTGAGTTTTAAAAACGGGTTAGGATGAAATCCCGAATTTTCAGACCGAGAGATAAGCCTAAGAGATTTGACTGTTTTTTAGTTTACATATTTTACTAAATTATATGCTTTCTCTAATACACATAGTAAGCTAGAAGTCTATTTAAAGAGTACGTTGATAGAATTAATAATGTCTTACTGAGTGAAAATAATTTAACAACTGACAATTTTGTTGGTCTAGTCGCCGCAACCAGATCACTACTGCAGAGCATGAGGTGCTGGGTTCCATTCCCATGTCGGGCAAAGGGATATTAGGTTTTTCCATCAGGGATTTCTCAGTAGCAGCCACGGAGTCTGAATTTGTGCCCGGTTGATGGCAATAGGCTCGTCCCCTACTACATGGGACTTAAAAATAACTGGAGAAATGTGTGGTTACCAGCGTGATGTTACGTTTTCGGAATCAAAAAGTTATCTTTCAAGGTTAAGATTATTTCATAGCATAAAATCATGCCTGTAATCTTCGAAGGGTTACGCAGAGGTGTAGTAATGAAGTTCCATTGTATAGGGGGCGACCTTATTGCCATTAAACGGGTCAAATCCAGACTCAGTGGCTGCTATTGTGAAATTCCTGATTGAAAACTCCAAAACTTTCCCCGTCTTGGAAATTGAACCCAGAACCCCATGCTCAGCAATACCGCTTGAGACAACTAGACCTGCAGAAACTTAATTTTCTGTTTTTATTTTTCAATAACTCAGTAACATACATCCCTATCAACATTCCCACACAAAAATATCAAAATACTAATCAAAACTTAATATTAATACAATGAGTATTTTCAATTAAACCATTAGCGCCACAACGGCGTGTGGTGGAACTAAACAAAGGGCACGCTAGCGCCGCAGTGGCAAATAGAAGAACAATATTCAAATCAAATTGTATAATCAAATTGTAAGTGGAAACAAACTTTATGCGTCAGACATAAAAGTTTCTTTTGAATAACCAATACATAGTCGAGCTCGTAGTCTTCTCAGGTACTTTACATCTAATTTTATATCAGTTTCAAAACCACAGTGGTATTTATTTCCATTAGCATAAGGATGCTTTTGTGCAGTGTTCTTTTTATCGTTACAATAAGGTTAGCTTCCTGCTGTCATAATTAAATAACTGTGATGGGACGGTAATTGCTTGACCACCCTACGGTTCAATCTCATTTACACGTCATGACTAGAGATTGGATATTCGGATGCATTTTTAGCTCTAACGTACATTAGTACCAGAGTTTCAACCTTAGTGAAGTTTCAACACACGATAAATTCTTGTCAAAAGCGGTGAATTAAGCAATTACGAGACCGACTATACGAAAATATGGTAAATAGAAAGGGTACACTTACGTATTGCTGTCCGGCTCACACATAATGTTCGCTGTTCTATTTCTACCGGATAATGTATTAAGTTTCTTTGTTCTCGATCTATTTTTCAGCACTGGTCAGCCATTTCAGTTATTTCTCAAATCGATGACTCTGATTTTACGGTAAATATCAGAACTAAACAAGTTGCGACGCCAGCGCCACAGCGGCGTGTTGTAGCACTCCTGTTTTTTGTCCAGAACTGAATAATGTTGCTACACTAGCGCCTCGATGCGGGTAGTTATAGAACTATATCATGTGTGCAAACCTCCTTGGTTTAGTAGTCTTTTGTTTTATTCTGCACCGGTGTTGAAACCTCCTTGATTTTTGTTTTTTTTTTTTTTTGTTTCAGGAGCGGCAGAACCGTAATTGTGTTTAAAACCTTCTTGGTTGTTCTTTTTTCCGTTTAGTTATTGATTGATTTTTGTTTTTTTTGTTCAGGAGCCGCAGAACTCTTCTGAATAATTGTGTTTAAAACCTTCTTGGTTGGTTTTTTTTTATTGCTTTGTTTTTCTGTTTAGTTGCCTGTCTCTTTTCTTGCTGTAAACGATACTATAGAACGTATTCCCTTTACGGAAGTCTGAAAGAAAAAAAAGAGGTGTTCTGAAAATGAGAATGTGCAGTAATTGGTTAGTTATGCGGTCTAGTGAAAGGATCATATGAATGAAAACTATGAAACTAGAAAGGTCTTAAAACTAGTACATATGAAACTGAAATTTATAAGCTATACATGGTTAAAGTTAAGTCGTTTTATTCCTCTTAAGGGGTCATTGTACTCATTATAACGAACAACTTTTACTATGGGACCAACATTGAAATCGCGAAAAAAAATCAGCTGTTCAGTACATTTGTGTTCGCCTAACTCGTCAAAATGTACTGAACAGCTGATTTTTGCGCGATTTCAGGGTAGGCCCCATAGTAAAAGTTGTTCGTTATAATGAGTACAATGACCTCTTAAGAGGATTAAAACGACTTAAATTTAACCATGTATAAAATGAATAGTAGCAGATAAAACTAAAAAAAAACATGGAAATTTTAAAACTAACAAAATTTTGGAGTTATGAAACACCAAAATTACAAAAAAAATATATGACTAATTTCTACTATAACGTATGGATGAAACTACAGACTAAAAACTTATTGTGAAATGATAAGGTATTGAAAAGTAAAGAAACCGTCAAATTATAAAACAGACAAATTAAGAAACTGATATACAAGAAAATTAGAAGTTCCGAAATTGATTAGCAAAATAAATTGATCAGTTATTTACTGTAATCAGAATACAATGTATTATGAATGAAATTACAAAAACTGAAAACTTAACAAAATAGACAAGTTTTGCAAGCTGTAACTAAATTTATAGAAACTAAAGTATGAAAGTACAAAAATATCTGATTGAAGAAGAGAACTATGTATTTATTAGACTTGTCGTTACATACGTACCTTTTTCTTGGATCCATTGAGATAGTCTTTGTACATTTCAGATCTTAGATATCGAGAGTAACTGTCCGACTTCATCAGATGGTACACGTGGGCCTGGAAATTTTGAAGATATTGTTAAAGGGCTGTAATCTAGTCTCCCGACCGGTTACTGAAAGGTTTAGAGCTTATTTAAGAAATCGAGGTGCCTTGTTTGGCGGTACTTTATAACGTGTTAATTTTAGCTACCCGAATCTGTAAAATTTTCCCAATCAACCATCAACCTAATACTTGAACGATAAAGTTGAAAATCTATTAAAGAAATTTGCAAGGTTGTTGTAGCTCGATGTGCTGCCGTCTGTACATGAAGTTTAAATCTATACTTTATATTATAAAGCTGAAGAATTCGTTTCTTTGTTTGGTTGAACGCGCTAATCTCAGAAACTACTGGTTCGAATTGAAAAAATATTTTAGTGTTGGATAGTCCATTTATCGAGGAAGGCTATATGCTATATAACATCACGCTGCGACCAATAAGAGCGGAGCATCAAACAAAAATGTAACGCAGACGAAGTTTCGCAAGTCAGCTAGTAAATATATAAAAATGTGAGGTACCTGAGCTTGATCGAAGCAATATCTGTCAGCTGCACCAGATTCTACTTTCTGACGTGTCAACTCCCTGCAATAAGAAAATAATAGAAGTATTATGAATGACCTGCAACCAGAGGAGCGTGGGATGTTTTGAAACTGTCAGGATTGTACGCAGACCCAGGTTAAACGGATTTTTGTATCTTAAACTGTAGATAAGTATTTAGTTCTATTTCAACCGACCGTTGTAATTTATCCTTTTACTTAATATACATGTATACAGTCCACTACGTTTCATTTGCTCCTCCACGGCCTATCGTCGCGAACAGTAGACACTGATATACATTCTCGGGGTCACCAGTATAGTGGTATGAACAACAAGGTGTTATATTAAAAGAGAATTACATCTTGATTCTTATCTTATACGGGGTGGAAGGGACACCGACGCGAAAACGGAAACCACATACTCAGTACATCATTCTGAACGCCTCCCCCCACACATAGAAATTTTTGGTCGGTTATTAAAAAAAAAACTGCTGTTTCATACATTTTGACAGTGTATGTAGGTATTGCACTTTTGTAGGAAACCGCAGTTTTTTTTTAATAACCGACGAAAAATTTCTATGTGTGTGGGGGGGGGGGGTTCAGAATGATAAATACAGTGAAACCTGGTTAATTGGGATCTCAAGGGACCAAGACATATGTACCAATTATTGAGGGTTTCCAATAATCCAGTTTTCCAATTAAGCAGGTTTAAAATTATAGTTGTCTCATTTACAGAGGCCCCCGCTTACAGAGGTCGAAATGTGCCGTTATTCCATTTTTAGAGGTGGAAATGTTAATAAAAATGCGTATTTTCGGTGTTATGAATTTAATGTTTGGACATTTTGTACACTTTTATTCCCTTGTTTTTAGGTCAAAACCTGAGATAGTACTGACAAACAAAGCATGCGTGAAAGACGACGCGAAATGTATGTAAACAAACATGTCAAAACGTGTTACACTTACAACCTGATTAATTAGTCTCACTTATACAGGTAATTGAGCTACAGAGTCTCAATTATAGAGGTAAACATCGAAAGTGTCTTAGAATTCAAATCTCATTTAACCAGGTTCAAAAAGTCCCATTAACAGAGGTAATTTAATGAAAAAGAACCGGGACCTCATTGCAACTCTCAATAATAGAGGTTTCTCACTTATCCAGGTCCCACTTAACCAGGTTTCACTGTAATAAGATTTTATTTTCTCCCACAAAGTACAATTAAAATATACAGGTGTTACAAATATTGGAGGTACAGAGGTTTGTGGGAGTCAGGCATCCAAACTAGGATACCCTGTGCTATGGACTCCTGGCCCCCCTCGCCGAGATTTAAATCATCACAAAAGTAGGACTCAATGATGTACTGAGTATGTGGTTTCCGTTTTCGCGTCGGTGTCCCTTCCACCCCGTATAGTACCTATGTTTTTACAAAAAGATTATTTGAATATTTCTTCAAACTCCACAGAAATAGGAGGATCTAAACTATTGTTGACGTTGATTTGAATCTTTAAATCTGTGAACTATCTTGAAATTTGTAGGTGGAACTTCACAACCTCTAACACTTGTATCTTATTCAAAATAAAGTAATTACTTGAGTTTAAGTAAGAACTTATGCTGCCATATTTAGGAAATAGACAAGAATTTGAACGAAGTAAGAACCGTCAAAGAAATTAAAGCTAAAATGTCAAACATTACAACTAACACACACAGCTAAACAGTACAGCTAACAGGTCTTATTATTATTACTATTTACTTTTTTTTTGACAATTTGTAACTTCAAGCAATTATAGAATTTTAAGTTGTTAACGTTTACTAAAGTAATCACTTTGAACCGTTTACAGATACGGGTGTAAGTCTTAAGTTTCACCAACTGAAATGCCCTGTCTTGTGTACCTGCTGGCCGCGTCAATGTTGATGGGAGAGGGCGCGTCGCTCGCGAGGTACTCCTTCCAGATCTCTTTGGCGCGAGTCGCCACGCGCCGGATGGGTAGCGCCTTCAGCTCTTGTACGGCTAGCCAGAATCTGAGGACAAACATACCGTCACTACAATGATTATCTATACATATAATAAATCTGTAGACGTGGCGTTTCTGTACATTGAAAATATTTAGAAAAAAATTGTATGGGTGTTAAAGGATAACAAACAGTACCCATTAATACAATTTTTAGAAATTTTGTCTGTTTGGCTGCAGTCTGTGAGTCTTCGGCTATGTTTGTTTGTTTAAGTGTCACGTGAAAATTACAAAAGCAATGTGGTTCGCTTTAATGCAAAAGTATTGTGCGTAACTTAGAGAAGGTATTAGTTTTTGTTTCATTGCAATCCATGCTCTTAATCAAAAGATACATATATGAATTTAAAGTGTTCAAGAAGCAATCATCATCATTACTTATTAAGATACATGCAACGACGTGTCTTTCGATTCGTTTTATAAAAGTATTTATTTTCATATTTGGTATAAATTGGTAAAATATATATATTGGTCTAAGGGCTGATTTTTCAATAGTCAGATAACTTTTATCTGAGGAATTAAAATAATGGTTTGACATATTTTCCATAGATAAGCTGTCAAACCGCCATTTTTATTCCTCAGATAAAAGATATCTGACTATTGAAAAATCAGCCCTAAAATAGTTAAATAGTTGTTGTAAAAGTATTTGGTTTCATATCTATACTAATATTATGAAGCTGAAGAGTTTTTTTGTTTTGAACGCGCTAATCTCAGAAACTACTGGTTCGAATTGGAACATTCTTTTAGTGTTGGATAGCCCATTTATCGAGGAAGGCTATATTGGTGTGTATAAAGTGGCTTATTTATTCACCTTCTGGCTTAGTAATTCTTATAATTATGTATTTAGTTTTAAGATTAACTTGTATTTCTCATATTTAGTGAATTGTATTCGTTTTATCCCTTTCTATCCCGTTTTATCTCGTTCTATACCGTTTTTCCCGTCCTATCCCGTTTGATCCCGTCCTATCCCATCCTATCCCGTCATATCCCGTTTTATTCCGTTCTATCCCGTTTTATCGCGTTTTATCCCGTCCTATCCCGTTTTATCCCGTCCTATCCCGTTTTATCCCGTCCTATCCCGTTTTATCCCGTCCTATCCCGTTTTATCCCGTCCTATCCCGTTTTATCCCATCCTATCCGTTCGTTCCTCCTGCTGACAATCTCCCACCAGCCCCCGTATCACAACGCTTCGATTCGATTTCGGAGTCGTATGTCTATCTCGCTCGTTTTCGTAATGCCAAAAAAAGATAGACGTACGACTTTCCGATGTCGAAATCGAATCGAAGTGTTGTGAATACGGGCTGGACATGAATGAGGTCGGCCGCAGCAAGGATAACCTGCTCAGGTGGAGATTCATTGATGCCTCTAGCCCTGGAGTGTAAATGTGATGCTGTTCCACAAATGATGAGGCACTTAATATCGTGTCCTGCGTGTCCTGTTGTTTGTTCATTTTAGAAACCAATGGACGCTACTGAAGGCCAAACTCGTGGTTCAGTTCTGGGCCGACAAAATTTAGATCGACAAGCTAAAAGAAGACACACTTACTTGAGGTTTTCTCCACTGAACTCCTTAGACAGGAACTTGGCGAAGTGTTCCTTGCCGGCGTTGTCTTGTAAGAGCTCGCGAAGAGAGAACGACCAACGACGGACGCGGCGGAGTGGGAGAGGCTCTTTGCTGTAATAAAGATAAGATCTTCTTTATCGTGTGGTTAGTACCTAACCCGATGTTAGTTTTTATGAGGCCCATGGGCCTCAAAGGGCTCATTCACAAGGCTTCCGTCATTGACGAACCGTCATAAAACACGATACGTCATGACGGATGGACGTTCACATTGCATACGGAATCGTGTTTTATCACGATCCGGTAAAAAAAGGAATTGATGTTCACATTAGTTTCGTGATTTTCGGGAGCGAGCGGATCAGCGAATCCGTCACAAAAAATCACGATTCGTGATTTAAGACATCTCTGTCATTTTTCACGATTCGTGATGCGTGTACGGGCATTTAAAAAGCATTGCCGCCGTCAAAAAAAAAAATGACGGATCGTCAAAAAAGACGATACTTCAAAAAAAAAACGAATCGTCCTCGTGTGAACGGGCTGTGAGATAAGATGAAATTGTTATTACAGACTAGACTAGAAGCATATCTATTAATGCGAAAATATTTAGGCGAATTACAGGTCGACTTTTTCATTTATAGAGATATTTTAATGATTTTTTACCATTGCGACAGATTCATCGCTAACAGTGAATAAAACTTTTTTAGTCACTGAGTGGATAAAGACATTTGAATTTGGAACAAGCACGAATTATACGAATTATGTACAAAAAATGAATAAAACGTGCTGATAAGAAAATAACACTGAATTTCGAAAACTGCTCTAATTTCACTATAAACTTTTAATGTTTATATTTGATCCTTTGTTCTCTTATTACCGATTATACAGGGTGGGGGGGACACTAGCACTAAAACGGTTACCACGTGTTCAGTACGTCATTTAGAACCCCCCGTATAGAAATTACACGTCGACGATTATTTAACAAAAACTATACTACTTTTTCTTTTTCTCGCAGTTAATGGTAAAAAGTACAGTACAAATAGGTCGTGAATAAAAAAAAACATCTCGGTCGTAGTATCTCGCTCCGCTCAAGACTCTAATATAGAATCCCTTGCTACGCTCGGGATTATATCATTCGATGCTCTCAGGATTCAACTTCGTCCCTAGAAGTAAATGATCTTTTTTTCACTTGTTCTATAATATACTATTTTTCACTTTTGTGTTTCTTCTTATTTAAATTAAACAAATCGGAAACTTCTCCATTGTCTTTCGTATGAAATGATGATATGTATACGTTACCACTGTTTCTCCTGGTCCCACAAATCAGTACATGAATCGCCGAGCCACGGGTTTGGCCATTCGGGCGGAGTGAAGAACGCGTCGTAGTCGGCGTATTGCTCGCAGTACGCTATCATCCTGCGGACAACATTAGTTGGAATTGCGTTAAAAAATTATGTTGAAGTGAGTAAGATAGATTTAAAGTTAAAAACGGCTAAGGTAAAGCCGCAAGCGAATTCTTAAGGCGCCAGTTTTTTGTATTGTACACTGTCAGGTTGTATGTTGATTAAAATATGATTCGCGGCCGTAACACTTATGTATTTACAGAATTATAATCACTAAAATCGTCAATACAACCCTCTTAGTTCATTTAATCCCTTTGAATGACTTTTTCATTGTAACTTTGTTGGAAAACGTGACGCTTTAGAAGATTTGGTCTCATACAAAACTTGTTTGAATTAATACAGGTTTGATGCGTGGTCGCTTTTTTGAAGATAAATTAAAATGGCGGAAGTTAGGCAGGCCAAATAATTCAAAGCTCTTTCTTTCATCCTGATCCGTTCAGTAGTTCTGGCGTAATGGGGGCTATCGCGCATGATTTCGCCGCTAGAGGCGTTCGTGTAGAGTAAGGTCTTCAGAAATGTCAGATGTCATAGTGTTCGCGCGTTGCGCGCTTTATTATCAAGTATTTTTACTAATATTGTGACGATTGTGGTCAAGGTGAGCCATTCCTGATTAATTATGATTTGAAGACTTTAAGTAGCAAGTTAGGATTTAATTTGTTAGTACTTGGAGGAAGAATGATTTTTAATGTGATGATTTTTTTGTTTCATCCTTGCTAATTTTAAGAACAATATTGTAAATATGTATCTGAATTTTAAACTTTGTCGTGATACGTAATAAAATAAACTTTTTATGGAGTTATTGGTATTTTAAAGTATAAAATACAATGAATGACAGGACCTTACTCGCCAGTGGCGCCATCTAGTGAGCAAAAAGCGATAGCCCGCATTGAGTTACAAACATCCATCCATTTATAATAGCAGTATGAAGCGTACTGACATGTCGTGCACTTTGCTGAGGCGCACGTTCCGGCGCTCGAGGCGCGCGCGCAGCATGGCGACCTGCCGCCGCGCCGCGTCCAGCTGCTGCTCCGTGCTGGCCGCGCCCGCGCCCCCGCCCGGCGCCGCGCCCGCGCCTGCGGGGGCGGATGCTATTGTGAAAGGGATTATATCAAATTAAGGTAAAAGCGCCAAGGTAGCCCGCGAAAGTCTTATTTTCTTAGGTTCTTTGCAGGTCAGTGTCGGGTTGTATGTTTATTAAAATATAATTCGCGGAAGTAACAAATATACTTTTACATACATAGTTATAATCATTAAAAACATCAACACAACTCTCAAAGTTCATTTTAACCCAAACTCAACTCTTTTTTTTTTAGTTTATTTTGTAAAACCGTTCTGTTTCAATTTTGATGTACAATAAAGTATATTCTATTCTGTTCTATTCTACCTCATTAAATGACTTTTTCATGAAATAGTCACCCAATGAACATAGAAGGTTGTTTTGACGATTTGAATGATTATAATTCAGTAAATACATACATATATCATCGAGAGATATTTCTCGACGGCATGTAAAGCCAAGTCAGAGGCCCATGGACGGCATAAAAACTCTGACACCAGGTTAGGCACTAACCCCACGAAAAAGAAGAAAGAAGTAAATACATACGTATTAAGGGCACAAATCATATTTCGTTCAATGTACAGCCTGCAGACACTAACCGGCAAATTGGAAAAACGCAAGAAAATTTGAATTTCGCGGACTACTTTGACGCTTCCACCTTAAACAATGGAACAGACATAGCTATCGACAGACACCTCACACAGCTATACAGGGTGGCGCCGACAATATGACAGTAAATTTAACTGCGTATACCTCATGACGTTCCTAGTCTGCATACAAAATTTCAATCGTATATATCCCGTAGTTTAGTTACAGGACATTATTTTTCATTTTCAGACAGGTTAACGAACCCAAGATCGATATGGGTTTATACCGATCACGTGTTGCCAACTCGCTACTTCAAAAACCTTTAGCAAATCGTTCCTTTAATTGTATTTCGAGATGCGAATTTGTACAGATTATAACTAAGGTCGGTAAATCATTATTCATAAATGGTGTTCTATTTCGTTAACAGTTTTATGCTATTTAGTTAATTTGAAAAAAAAAAAAAAATATTTCTATTTTAGGATTTTTTTTATAGTTTTAAAAAAATCTTAATAATATTGCCAGTGTTTTCATTTATTGTCGTATTGTCGGCGCCACGTTATATACGTTAATTTTTTTTTCAACCCTCAGTGCATGTGTATGGAGGGCCAAACCAAATATGGAATACCATTTTGTTTTTGAATTATAAAAAAAGTTACTGTAAATCAAAAACTTAAATTCTAATTTATTATTAATTTACTAACACTAGGTAATAAGTTATTTTTGTATGTTACTAACACCATATGGATACTTTGGTCCGAAATAAAACTATTATATTATATTATATTATATTATTATTAGTCATACAGTTCCGCTCTACTTATTGACAGTCTTGTTTTACATATATTAATTTAAAATATAAAATTTTCTTAAAAACAGAATCAACACAAAGGCACCTAATTATGGAATAGGTACCCAAATATGGACTACTATGAACGAAAAGTTTTACTTTTATGAGACACTACATAAACTTTGGTCAATTTTAAAAAGGTACCTAAGCTACTTGCAAAAATCACATATCCAGGTGTCGAACTCTGCACCTGTGCAATCACCATGTGTCCAGATTCTCTCCTCGAGTAGCTTGAGAAAACAGGCTGTTACAGAACATACACTCTGCATCTTCTGAGTCAGGAGCTCCCTGTCTTATGACGGCATCAGGCTCACTGTCTGTGTCAAAATGTGTAGTCCATATTTTGACTCCACGGGCTGTCCATATTCGGAAATTTCAAACTAATCAAAACGTATATCAGATTTTTTTAATTCTCAAAATCAGACAAAAAAACAACAACTCTAAAACAATGAAACAAACATGTAATCAATGCATAGTCATAATATACAATATTATTTCCAATTACGTCTTGAGAAATTACTTAGTTCTTAAGTACCTTAAAAACTTTTCTCAAAGCGCCAAAACAAAACACTCTCACCGCGGCCACAACGGTCGGCCGACTGACAAGTAGAAACCTATACGCGAGTATAATGATGGAAAGAGACATAAGATCGCTGTCTTTTGCAATTAGGAGTATTCGTTTCCGAGAAATGACGGTATTCCAATTTAGGGATACTATTCCATATTTGGTTACTTTCCTCTGGCCGTTCGTAGAAGGCACCTACCCTCCAAATTTCAACTGTTTCGTGCCTATAGTCTCGGAGTAAAATGGCTGTGATGTATGGACGGACAGACAGACGGACAGGGCAAATCTATAAGGGTTCCGTTTATGCCATTTTGCAACGGAACTAGGGTTGTATCAGCGGATGCTGATTTTTTCAGATCAATATCATCTGTTGCTGGTTGCTGAAATTACTTAAATAAATCATTTCTTACAATAAAATTGTTAGTAAATATGTTACAAGATTTTGAATAAAAGACGTCGCACAATAACTCACTAACGTCCAACCAATATATATTGACTAAACAAACGGCTGAGGGAACAGGTGACAGCTTTTTTTGTATAACTGTCTACGATTGGTTAAAACTCCACGTGGCCCGCGTTAGCCTTCAACGAACACGTCACGACTTGAATGTCAGCATTAAAAATCAGCATCGATTGTTGCTGACATTAAAAACAATGCTGATAATCCGCCGATGCTGATGCTGATACTCGCAACAACCCTGAACGGAACCCTAAAAAGGTGCTAATGGAATCCACGAACTCCTCCTTTGTTTTTTGAAGTTTCACGCTGTTCTAAAACGCGAAGTGGCCGCCAAATGGTCCAAAAGTGAAAAAAATTATATAAGTATGAGATTTTTTTTTTTTTTGTTAGCCTCTCATGTGTCTCACTGCTGGGCAAAGGCCTCCCCTTTCTTCCAAACCTCTCTGTCTTGTGCGATATCTGGCCATGTTCGCCCCTCAAACAAGATCAGATTTTGATTAATATAAGATTTTTCTTACCATTCTCTTTGATAGTATTCTCATTCTTTTTCTGTATTTCTTCCTCACTCTCCTGAGGGTTTGTAATCGTCACTATCGGGTTGTTCTGTAAAAGATAAATAGGTTCATATTAGGAGTAATCATCATCTCCCTGGCCTTTTCCCAACTATGTTGAATGTGCCCTGACGGTTGAGAGTATGTCATGCTCACTCAAATATCTCGCTGATGGTGGCGTGTGTGTCGGGTCATTTAGTTCCCTTTAAAATGGTTGAGTTGAGTGATGGCTGATCCATGCGTCATGTTCGTGATCGGGCGCTGTCAGTTGTGACTGGTAATCTCTTAGCTGCCACGGTTTATTTGAACTAATTATTTTGTTTTTTAATTGTCTTTTTTTGTTTGTACTGTGGACACTTTTAACGTGCACGTCTTGCTACATCGTTCTCACATAATGTACCATCTCAACAAGAATGATGTATCCAAGGTTTTTGTAACAATATTATGATTTAAAAGAGTGTCCATGGAGTTTCTTGCCCATTTTTCTCCATAGAGATCTACGCTTTGGAATGGGCAACTACAGTACTTTCACTGTTATTATGTCTTGTGACTGGGACTGTAGCTTCATTTGTGTTGCTGTCTTTGTTTCGACAGTTCAAAAGTGCCTGTAATTGGCCTACTTGAAATAAATGCTTTGATTTTGATTTTGTTTCAAGTGATTTTGATTATCTTGGGGTCGGCTTCCAGTCTAACCTTCTACTTTACAAGCTTTAAACGCTTTCAAAGCGTTTATACGAGGTAATTTCTTACTTCACAAACACCACTACCTACCCCTTCAGGGATTTAGCGTGATGATAGGTAGGGCTCACCTTCAGATTGCGTAGCCAAACGGGTCTATCATCAAGGTTAAGCAGTCCGTGCCGAGGTCGGTCCGTGGATGGGTGACCATCCATTACACGCAGTTTCCTCCGTGCCTCGGGAAGCATGTTAGGCCGTTGGTCCCGGCTGTCATTTGTAGATCTTTGACAGTCGTTACAGGTAGTCAATGGCCCGAAAGTCTTACTAACGTGTTACCCAGTAAAGGTTCTGAAGGTCAGATAGGTAGTCGCTCCGTATAAAATATTGATATTCAACTTCATCCATTTAAACTGGAAGCCGACCCCAACATAGTTGGGAAAAGGCTAGGCAAATGATGATGTGGGTATACTAAGATAAAAAAAACCTCTGTCTAGCCCCTCGGAGTTCACTAGCGTGATGTTATGTGTGTCTTACCTTGAGATTGTGCTGCAATATCAGCTCCTGGCACTGTCGCAGCCTCTTAGCTTTCAAAGCGTTGATGCGAGATAACTTCTTCGGGTCAATCTCTGTTGTGTTTACGCAGTTGGGCTGAAATGGAGATATTTTATATTATTATATTTTTCTAACTGTTACCCGCAACCTTCATCCGCTCGAAGTTATTATAAAAATAATATTTCCTTATTTGAATCGGATTTTGTTAACAATTTCATGGGTTTTACTTTTTTTTTTGCTCGGAACCCTAATTCTTTTTATTAAATAAGAGTAGCCCAAGTTACTTCTTGTACCATCAGCTAGCCAGTCCCGTCAAAATTGGTCCAGCCGTTTCGGAGATTAGCCGGAACAAGTAGACCGTCAGAAAGACAAAAATTAAAAGAAAATGTTTTTTTTGTTATAAGTACCGTATATACTTTAATAATGATGCGTTCAGTAAAAAAGACAAGACAACTAAGTCAGACTAAATAGCTCTCAATTACCTAGAAGTCTTGTCATAGTAATTATTATCAGGTTTATCGTTTTTTATTTTGGTATTTGTCAAAATATTTATTAGTTTATTTTAATTGTATATGTGTATTCGTATCTATATGTGTGTATAAGTATATACATTTTCGAAAATAAGTAGTATTTTTATTTTTTTGTACCCTATCACAATTTTGTCCTATTTGACCCAAAGGTTGGCTGGTAGAGAATGCCTTGTGGCATTAAGTCCGCCTGTGTACCACTATTGTACATGAAGTTTAAATAAATAAATAAAAAGCTGTTTATTTTTTTATGTGACACTTCAATGTTATTTATTTGTATTGAATAATTTAATGATTTAAAATTAATCTACCTTTTGAATTGTATTCAGGGATAAAATAATCCTGCTCTTCAATAGAAAATTATTTTAGTATGAAAACAATAAGTAAGATACAGTACAATAAGTTAAGATACTATATTTTATACACCTTGTGTTATTGGTATAATAACATTAACATGATAATAATGTGATTATTTAATCAATTAATAATACCTATAATCGCCTGAAACACAGGACTACCTAGGTCAGGCATAAATCATGGGTGCACTTGACATAGATTTAAGAAAAACTGTATTTAATGTTATACCTTTATATTTTTGAATATTTATTATTATTATTTCCTTTATTTATTTTTCTTACTTACTAATTACATTTTTAAATATTCCTATAAAAAAAAAACATTTCCTATAAAAAAAAACATTTCTATAAAAAAAAAACATTTCTATAAAAAAAAAACATTTTTATTATTATTATTAATAAGCCGTCATTTCTTACTTACCATGGGTCGGTGAACATCCCAGAATGCTCGCTCCTGACTATCCAGCACCTTCCTCTCCAGTTTATCCCGTTTCTTGTCAACCTGGTATGGGCAGAAACATATAACATTAGCCTTCGTGAGGAACTTTAAGCACCTTATCAATAAATCCGAAGTATAATTAATTATTACTAGTATAAAGTTCAAACTGCTTTGTTGATCTTGTAGTCGCAAGCGCGACTGCTGAGCATGAGGTGCTGGGTTAGATTCCCGGGTCGGGCAAGCTGCTATTGGATTTTTCCATTGTTATATTTAGGGGTATGAAGGGTGTAAAGTTCTTCATACCCCATAGAAGGGCGGGATCCTCCGACCAGACGGGTGTATCGGGCAAAGTGATATTGGGTTTTTCCATCAGGTATTTGCCAATAGCAGCCTGGAACTTGGATTTGTTCCCGATTGATGGCAATAGGCTCGTCTGTCGTCGCTATTACATCATCATCATCTGTCTAGCCTTTTCCCAACTATGTTGGGGTCGGCTTCTAGTCTAACCGGATGCAGCTGAATACCAGTATTGAACATGGAGCGACTGCCTATCTGACCTCCACAACCCAGTCCCCTTTAGACATAACTGCCGTAATCTAGGTGTAGTATTTACGTACTTTAACTATATGTATACATTATAATAATTAAAATAAACTAACTACAAACTATAAACGGGCATCAAAAAAACTCCTCCTCAAAGCTGTCAGCCGGTACTGTGCCCAAGAGACTGGCGGCGTTGCGACGTTGTACGGCAACACTTAGCCTCTGGCCAAGGTAAAAGCCAGTCCTTGGGTCACGGGAAGCGTCAACTGTTAGGTACACCGCTGCTCGTTTCCATACCTTGCTCTGAGCCTCGGCCTGCATGAATATGAACTCCCATTTCCGGCTGAACATCTTCTGTAGTCGCGCAAGAGATTCGGCTTCGTAGTCAGCCAGCTCCAAACGTGCTTTGTTCTGCATGGTGCGCTTGCACAGGTACACCGCTGAAAACATAAAAAAAAAATAGAATAGAATGCTTTATTTGCATAGAATACAGGTAAATTTACAGTTCAGGTGTTTCTAGGGTCCTTGTAAATTCTGCCTTTAAGGCATGCAAAATTAATATGATCATTAAAAACAATAATAAAAATCAACAAAATCTCACCGCTTGAAATTAATATTTGGTACATCATACAGTCATGTCTAAGGCTAAATATAATTAAGTAAAATTCTAAATCCAAATTATTTCTTAATTAAATTGTCTTTTCGGTTAAAAGCTGTGTTACAGAATAATAACATTTATCTAACAGTAGTGTGGTAAGTCGCTTTTTAAATTTTCGAAATGTAAAGATAAAGATTCATTTATTTGTATAAACATGTGTATACATGGATGGAAATGAGTTTCATAATGGTGTTTCAACATGTTTTGCCACATTCAGCGTACAAAATAGTATAAATAATACTTTATTTGAAATTATAAATCAGGAAATAGTTAAATTATAGTCAAACTTCAATCAATTCAAATACATAATTACAGTCCACACAAAAATATTTAAAAAATAATAATTAAAACAATAAAACTAAAATACATTATGAATATACTTTTTTTAACAGTGCTGGTGTATATGCACCTATATACAGCAAGTATTGGCACTGAGATGTCATGCTCGCAGTTCTTTTCCTAGTGTCGTGCAAAGAAGGAAATAAATATTTATTAGTTTTGACTAATATGACTAATATATATATATGTATACATATATTTATTGGTTTTGAACTTATGTTTTTCTTCTGTCTTTATCGTGTGGTTAATGCCTAACCTTGTGTCAGAGTTTTTATGCCGCCCATGGGCCTCTGACTTGACTTTACATGCCGTCAAGAAATATCTCAGGCATGTTGGACTAAAGAAAATGTGTATCTAGCACGTATTTTCTTTATTTTATTTTCTCTTCTAGTTGTCTTTGAGATTTCCATTGTTTAGTTAACATTTTATTAATCTTGAATACTCTGCTCTGACTGTACTAATGTAATAATAAATAAATTTATTTCATAAAAAGGAGATTGTAGTACATGAGGCATGCTGCGGGTTGTTCGAAAGAGATACCGCGGCCCCGTAACACAAAGGGCGATCAAGGAACATGGGTGGGTTTTAGTCAGTAAAAGTCTGACACTCCCTCCCGCTCAGCCCAGAGCGGGAGAAGTCATTTGATGATTTCCCATCCGAAAAAAAAAAAAAAAAGTACATGAGGCATACACAAAGTTATACATATAAGTTTGTACCATGTCAATCACAATCTGGTGGGTGAAGTTCTGCTTTCCTAGCTAGGTTATAGAACATCCTGTATTAAGGAATAACAGTCCCTGTCCCTTACAAAAGTTACAATAAACTAGTACAATATTTTTCTTTCATACTACGTACAATAATGTTTATAAATAAATAATAATAAATATCGCTAGACATTACACACAGCGCCATCTAGTGCCACACTAAGCAACGAGGCTTGTGTCGTGGACACCAGATAGTTGATATACTACATAGATACTTTTTTGTTTGTAAATACATACTTATTATACATATAAATCCATGACTCGGAAACAAATGTCCATGCTTATCACACAAACACTTACTCCTACCGGGATTCGAACCCGGAACCCTATGAACGTAAGGTAGCCTCACTACCGCTGCGCCATTCGGGTCGTCGTTTATAATTGAATACGTGCAAGTGTGTGTGTGTGTGTGTGTGTGTGATTGTAATGTGGCTATATCGAAATCCTGTTGTTTATTTAAAAAAATTCTAATTGGTCAGACTGTTGCAAATTTTAAAGACACTTACCATAGTCAGTGTTCTCCGGTTCCCATTGGTTGGATGGCCAAAAATACGGTGTCTGGAATCTGTAACCAGAAAAATTTGGACATAATTATATTGTTTTTGGTTAGCCCGTATCGTCCAACTTTTGGGCGAAGGCCGCCCTCCAGTCCTTCCACATTTCTCGATACTGTACTGTTCTCACTTACTCACCCAATTTGTCTAGTGGAAGAAATAGAGTTACTTCTCACCCCATTTGAATTGAATTCTCTCTTTTGCGCCCTATTTCTTTCAAATCGCACGTCCTCTAAAAAACCGTCATAACACAAAAATTTTAGGTTTTTAGATAACACCCATCTCAATGTCAATTCTCCTTGATCTATAATTGAAAAAAAAAAAAACTCCAAAAGTGTAGGTTCTGCGAAAATAATTAAATCACAGAATGACACACGCGAATGTTTTTCACGGATATCATCGGCCGGACACAAAAAAACTTTAAAGTAAAATCTCAAAACTGATTTTTTTGTGTTACGACGGTTTTTTTGAGGACGTGCGGAATGTCACAGGGAGAATTAGTGTCTCTCCTAACAAACAAACAAACTAGGCGTTAGTTTGTGGCAATAGACACGCTACACATACTTTGCTTACCGATAGTAAGTGTTGTCGTTGTTGACAGTCAGTTTGTGATCGTCAATGGGGAACAAATAACCGTGGGCCGCTAACAGGTGCGCCATATGTACGGGCTCCCACGGCTCGTCCATTTTTATGTGGCGGTTTATCCAAGCTATCAGATCTGTGCCGGTGAATACCTGTGTAAAAAAACCATATTGGACTACAACATTTCTACGATTTGCAACGTTCGGGTTATAACGGAAATTTGATAATCCAACGGTCAATATTTCTAACAACATTATATATATCGATCGTCGATATCTCAGTTGGAGTGTGCGAACCCAGACGGATTTATTTGATCACCAATTCACCACTGCTCTTAAAACGGTGAATCAGTAGTTTCGAAGATGGACTCCCTACATTCAAACTTTATCTTTTTATTATTACTTATTTTTTAATTTGAGGACAACCAACAAAGCACACACCAAAATACAAGGTGAAGTACTCACATTATTTTACATTTTATAGTGTAGCCTTAATTAAAGGCTGCCACGGCATTCATTACACATAGGAGTAGAAATGAAGTTACAAAACAGATTCTACTTATTTAGATAGGTTGGTTATCATGGTATATCAGTTAATCGTTATATAAATCCGACATACAAATACAAATGAAAGCTGAAAACAATTAAAACATACAAAAAGATAAATCCTGGTTCGCAGAGTCTGGTTTGTCTAGAACAGATATTGTAACTGCCCTAAGACTTCGGTCCGGGCACATTCCTCTAAACAATTTTGCTTTTCTGATGGGTAAATCCAACTCACCAAAGTGTGCTGAGTGTGGCGTGGTTGAGCATGTTTACCATGTGTTGGCCGAATGTGTTCGGAGCGAGGTTGAGAGGGTCAGCTTTATGCTTGAATATGATAGGGATCTTCGGGAAATGGGCATGTGTAATTTGATTTTGGCCCGTCCTCGGTCAGATGAGGCAAAGTTTATTTATAAGCTGGTAAAATTATCCATTAAGCGTAGATAAGTAGATTTTTTGTGAGGCCTATGAGGGTGGCATGATCATGTCTGATCAAACCCTCTATAAAATACATAAAAATTAAAAAAAAAAGATAAATCCGATCAATTTTGTTCGACGCTGTCTCAACCAAAAAACAAAGAAAGCAAAAGCTACAAACATTTTCTAAATCCTTAAGTAATACAATAAAAAATTACAATAAAATCGTAGTGGTACTTACCGAAGGTATTTTCGTCATGAAGCTCTTGACAGTCCTGACTGGCACGCCGGTGTTCTCATCTTGCATCTTCTCAATGATAGCCTCCATCTGTAACCAACAACGTTACTTCTTTAATCTGAATTGTTTGTCAACCGAACGTCACGTCTTCGGAGTCTGGGAGCACGCTTTTTAAGGTCTATTTACTGAGTGTATAGATCCATTTTTAGGGTTCCGTAGCCAAATGGTTAAATCGGAATACTTATAGAACGGTCCTGTCCGTCTGTCTGTCTATCCGTCCGTACGTATGTCACAGCCATTTTACTCCGAGACTGTTGGCACCACATACCAAACCACGTAGTAGAAATTTGGAGAGTAGGTGTCTTCTATGGACCGGTACACAAAAGTAATATGAAATTATCAAAAATATTAAAATTGGGGTGCCTCTCCATTCGTGTAACTGGGATGAAAAAAATATATATTTCAAGGTATATAACTGTGTGGGGTGTTTATATACAGTTCTTGAAAAATTATATCGAGTTTCCTACAACACTTTTAAACAAATAAACCACCTTCCAATACGAGAGTCTGAACCACACTGATGCTATTTTGTTTTTAAAACAGAAGAGAACCAAACATTTTTGAGACAATAGCATGTTGAATTATTGATATTACATTGTGTAAACAAGCAGTGTATAAAAAATAGGACACCTCACACCTATATCAATTTGCCTGACTTCCACGGTATACAGTCCATCAATATTTACCAAGCTACAAGTACTGCGCGGGATCTGCATCTCCGCACGTCACCAGCTCGTCGTCAACACAATAATAATGTAATACCTACCGTTTTTATTTGTACACAATAACCAAGCAGTACAATTTAGTGACGATTAAGTTGTACAAGAGACAGTTTAAGAGCGAACGTTTGACTCCTAAACTAGGCAAGAAGTCGGTGTCTTTGAAGCCATTTGCTCGCCGAAGTGCGGTGACATTCATCTATACAAGGTGGAAAGGACCCCGCCGCTAAAATGTACCACCACGTATTCAATACCATTCTGAAGCACCTACATAGAAATTTTTCGTCGGTTATTTAAAAACCCCCGGTACATAATGATGTAACTACTGAATACGTGGTGTCCCTTCCACCGTCTAGAACATTCGGGAATAATCCTAGAGTGTTCCATTACGGAACTTTCTCGAAGGTTCGAGAAAGATTTGGAACTTTCTGGAGGAGTGGATCCGACATATGACAGTTCCTGAAAGTTGTCGAACTTTCTCGGAGGATGGGTCGGCCATATGAAGGTACCAGAAAGTTGTGAACTTTTTCGAAGGATGGGTCGGCCATATGAAGGTACCAGAAAGTTGTGAACTTTCTCGAAGGATGGGTCGGCCATATGAAGGTACCAGAAAGTTCTGAACTTTCTCGAAGGATGGGTCGGCCATATGAAAGTACCAGAAAGTTGTGAACTTTCTCGAAGGATGGGTCGGCCATATGAAGGCACCAGAAAGTTCTGAACTTTCTCGAAGGATGGGTCGGCCATATGAAAGTACCAGAAAGTTGTGAACTTTCTCGAAGGATGGGTCGGCCATATGAAGGCACCAGAAAGTTGTGAACTTTCTCGAAGGATGGGTCGGCCATATGAAAGTACCAGAAAGTTGTGAACTTTCTCGAAGGATGGGTCGGCCATATGAAGGCACCAGAAAGTTGTGAACTTTCTCGAAGGATGGGTCGGCCATATGAAGGCACCAGAAAGTTGTGAACATTCTCGAAGGATGGGTCATATAAATAGCGGTCGAGTTCGCGAGAGCAGTCAGTCTGATT
The DNA here is from genome assembly GCA_964057025.1 of Standfussiana lucernea. NCBI lineage: Eukaryota > Metazoa > Arthropoda > Insecta > Lepidoptera > Noctuidae > Standfussiana > Standfussiana lucernea. Next base: position 3,006,777 of record OZ059813.1, read on the forward strand.
TTGGCTACACGACGCAGCAATCGAAGTGAATTACAAGTACGATATCTAAGCGAATAATGATCAGTGGTGAATTTGTGGTTGAGTTAGTTAAGTTAGTTGGTAGTTTTGCGTTTAACTAGCGACCCGCCCCGGCTTCGCACGGGTGCAATGTAGATACTAATGTTTTCTCTACTATAATATGCATGTATTATACATATAAAACTTCCTCTTGAATCACTCTATCTATTAAAAAAACCGCATCAAAATCCGTTGCGTAGTTTTAAAGATCCAAGCATACATAAGAACAGACAGACAGCGGGAAGCGACTTTGTTTTATACTATGTTGATAAAGTTATTTAGTGTTTAATTGGTAGTGTTTTTAATCTATCCCACGCCCAGCTCGTAACAATAATAATCATCGTGCAAGTACATACTTTCAATTTTCCTTATACAAACTGAAATAGGTAAGTGTACATTTTGCTAATCGTTTCTATTTTCTTAAATTAATTAAGAACGTATATATCTAATCAGACATGCAGTTTCGTCATATGTCAACTGCTGCAACCACTTGATAAGTATATGGCAATGGCACGTAGCCGGATCGGATGAGAGGGTTCGCCGTAGCGTCGTCGCTCCGATTACAGTGGGCTTACCACCCGCTTACGGCTGGGGTGATCATGACCCTACGCCCCGCCGTAAACGCAAGGACTGGACTCCGTAAGGGGACTGCTTTTTACTAGTTGATACTAAGCCTGCACGTACTCAAGTCGAAGCGGGTGCCCATGAATCTGAAGCGTCGCATGTTGGAGCAGTGTGTCCTCCCAGTCATGTACGTACGGGACTGAAACTTGGACGCTCACCGAACACACTATCCACAGCATGCAAGTCACTCGGAGAGCTATGGAACGAGCCATGTTGAGCATCTCCCTTTATGACCGGGTGAAAAACACCGAAATACGGTGTCGAACGAGACTGACGGACATAGCAGAACCGATGGCAAGAAGAAAATGGAAGTGGGCGGGCCACATATGCCGTAGACTGGATGGAAGATGAAGGAAGAAAGTGCTAGAGTGGAGAGCACGGACGGGACGGAGGAATGTGTGAAGACAGCCGACTAGGTGGTCAGACAATCTCGTTAAAGTGGCCGGAAGAAACTGGATAGCAATGATACAAAACTGACAAAAGTGGAAAAATATGCTCGACCGATTTAGCAGATTTTTTTTGGTGTTTTCGTAACTGTCAGTCTGTTTACTTTTTTGTTTAGCGCAGCTCGGTCACTATCTTCGTTAATAAATCGCGGCCCGTGCGAAGCCGAGGCGTGTCGCTACTCGCTAGTTGTCTATAAATAATATATAACACGGAAAACAGGACATAGCCCTTAAGGAAATAGGCACAGCACACTCTGTTGTCATAGTTATTTTGTATCGGAAGTGAAACATTCCAATTTAGTAGCTTCATCCGCCGCGCGGTCTATTGCGTGCGTTGTTGCACGGTTAATGAGAATGTCATATTGTATAAATTAATAGTACAGTTTTAAATATTAATAAACAGCAATGCCAAAACCGCTCGCGTCGACTTTTAGGTTAAGGCATGCTTGCCTAGGATGGTCCGTGGATGGGTGATATATTTGATATTTTGACATGTCCCACACTAGGATTTTTTTCTGTATAGTGATTGCGTTTACAAGCTTTTAAAGTCAAACACACAAGCCACACCAGCCAACACCTAGACCCGGAGAACTACGCGTAGGCCATACAAATGTTTGTTCCGTGCGGGGATCGAACCCGCGACACGCAACGCAGCAGTCAATCGGTCAGCCACTGCGCCAACCGTTCCGTCGTTTTACACCCGTACGAAGCAGGGGCAGATCGCTAGTCTATTGTAAAAGATAATATCATTATCATCTGCCTAGCTTTTTCCCAACTGTTTAATAAGGATAACATATTATACAGTGTGAGTCTTTATAAAGTGCACATATTAAAAAGGGTGAAAATATAAACAATTTTATCGACGGAAAAATAAAAAAAAAAATCTAAAAAAAGAAATTAAATTTTTTATGGACTTTTATTTTTTTTTACTCTCGTCTTGGTACCCCACGCAAACAAACTGTTACTACTTTTAAACTAAATGTGATATTAAAACAAAACAAAATTAACAATGATCTCTAATAATAGGCCGAGCTAATAAAGCCTTAATTTTGGGAAAAATAAACCTCATAAATTAATTATTAATGATTTTTTTAAGAAAATTTATCATTTTTCTACCAATTTTTGCAATAAATGTAAAATTTATCAAAAAAATGTCCCCTTTACCCTACTTTTTTCTTATTTTATGTTATTCTACATCGTATTAGCTAATTTTTGGTAAAAATCCCATGGTTGTAGCTAAAACACAACATTTGCTATCAGAGGCTAAAAAAGAGGCTCACCGGGTGTGTTATTAATTCGAAAGGATAAATTACTTTCTTATGAAGGCTATGTGATTCATAAAACAAAGAGGCGTAGGTTAGGTTAATCAAAATCATTTATTATTTCACATAAAACTTAAAACTAATGCATTAATTGCTCAAAATGTCCGCCACGCTGTTGTAAACACAAAAACGCGCGAAGGGAAATTTGTTGTGTGGCCCTTCTTATCATTTCGCGATCATTGCGAATACCATTCGCGCAGTTTATTATGCGATCTTGCAAATCAGCCTCGGTTTCGATAGGGGTGTTATAAACTCGTTGCTTCATTGTCCCCCACAAAAAGTAATCAAGTGGCGTCATGTCAGGCGAACGTGCAGGCCACCCTACGGGCCCTGCTCGGCCGATCCACCGGTTAGGGTAATTTTCATTAAGGAATGCTCGGACATTTCCAGCGTAATGGGCAGGCAGGACATCCATCCATTTGTACATACATGTGTCGACGTGTCATCAACGGCACATCCTCCAGGAGTTCATAAAGTTGCTGCAACAGCCCTAAAAAGCTTTGGCCGGTCAATGTTCGTGGCAATATCACCGGGCCAATTAAATGGTCATCAATAAGGGCTGCCCAAACGTTTACTGTAAATTTCACTTGAAATGTCGATGGGCGTTTCAATTTTGGGTTTTCCTTTTGGGCACCACATATGTAGATTTCGGCAATTAGTGATGCCATCTCTTGTAAAACTTGCTTCGTCCATCCATAGTATCTTTGCTGAAAAATTTGGATTTTCTCGTATCTTCCTCTGGATCCAAGTCGACATTACGCACCTTGGCCTCCAATCTACATCTTCATGCAGATGCTGTACCCTCTGATAATGAAAAGGATGCAACCCCTCTTTTCTTAAGATGCGCCGCGCCGTTTTTTGTGAAATTCCGTGACGCATAGCCAAACGTCTAGTGCTGGTAGTTGGATTAGCATACAAATCATTTAGCACTGCTTCTTCGACAGCGACGTCAATTATAACTCCCGGTTCGCGGTGATCTCTGTTGGCTCCGAGTCCGGTAATGGACAACCTTCGGTGGACTTCTTGGAAGTTGCGAGCAGATGGTACTGTCTGCCTGTTCGGGAATGCAGCTATGTAAGCTGCACGTGCAGCGCGGGCACTTCCTCTTGCCATTCCATAATAAAAATGAATGTCAGCAATGTGTGCCGGCGTGAAATCACTTATGCGCAGCATTTCGTAAGAAATCAAACGCGTAGCACGAAAGAAACGAAAACAACTCGGTAAGCGATCGAAAGTACAAGTAGCGGCGGCGAACAGTTCGGAGCGACTGACTCTCTCTATCCTAATTTCCTTTGTTCTTTGGGCCCCGTATCCCCGTACCTCAACCCGCTCTCATCTACAACAATAACACACAAAAAAGGGTCTCTACCTGGCAATGAATGGAAGCAATTAAAAGCGCAGCTGTGCGAAGGTCGATGTTTAAAATACTGATAGTGGTACTGGTACTTGGCTTACAAGCGTGATTTTTTTACCATTGAAAAGCTAATACGATGTAGAATAACATAAAATAAGAAAAAAGTAGGGTAAAGGGGACATTTTTTTGATAAATTTTACATTTATTGCAAAAATTGGTAGAAAAATGGTAAATTTCTTCAAAAAATCATTCATAATTAATTTATGAGGTTTATTTTTCAAAAAGTTATGGCTTTATTAGCTCGGCCTATTATTAGAGATCATTATTCATTTTGTTTTGTTTTAATATCACATTTAGTTTAAAAGTAGTAATAGTTTGTTTGCATGGGGTACCAAGACGAGAATAAAAAAAATTAAAAGTCCATAAAAAATTCAATTTTTTTTTTTGAATTTTTTTGACATTTTTTCCGTCGATAAAATTGTTTATATTTTCACCCTTTTTAATATGTGCACTTTATGAAGACTCACACTGTATTATACTTAGTAACATTTTCAACTTTTTAACTGACTTCTAAAAAAAGTGGAGGTTATGTAGGTACTCGGCCGTCATCTTTTTTTTTTATATGCACCGATTACTCCGTGATTACTGGGTCGGGTCCCAGATAATTTTTTGGACCCAGCTTTGGTAGAGCGGCTTAACTTACATTATAACATTTATATATATTTATATAAATGTTATAACATTTATATTATAACATTTATACAGGCTGTTAGTGTAAACACCGTTATCCTTGAAACCAGTGGTTTGGTTTCACTTATAAAACGTAAATTCAATGAAAAAAAAATAACATTTTTTTTAAAGTAAAATCTCCATTTTTCCTCAAAATTATTTCACCCTATACGCAAGGGCAAAGAGGACGGAGCGCGGGAACACAGCGCTAGATCAAACAGGCCACACGCCGCGCGCGCGACGCGGCGCGACCCCGCCCACACCCCTCAGTCTCTCCGCAGCCTCGCTATCGATCGCACGTTACGACACGCTTGCTCGCAGCGCAGCGCTCGCGCCCGCGCCGCCCGCGCACCACCGCTCATTTTTCGCGCAATTGTGTAGTGATTATGTCGTATACAAACGTACAGTGGACCGAAATGGTTCGGGTTTACGCCGCGTCGGGTGATAACCTAAACGAGGCTCGAAGAATGTACGCAGAGTTATTCCCTGGACAACCTGTGCCAAACCGAGAAACGATGTTGGCGGCTACTCAAAGGTTACGTACCTATGGCCAGTTCACCGTGCCGGCCCATGCTCAGGGGCGTGGCAACCAGCAGCTGCCAGTTGACCTTCAGGAACGCATACTAAATTTCTTCGCGGAGAACCCAGAGGAGAGTACGAGGCGGGCAGCCTGTATTTTTAATGTTTCCCACTGGACTGTTTGGAAAATTCTTCATATCGATGGTCAACATCCATATCATTTTCGGCCAGTACAAGAATTAAATGAAAACGATCACATACCGCGGGTGCTATTCTCACAATGGTTAATCCAAAATTTTGACAACGTTTCCATTTTATTTACGGATGAAGCAATGTTTACGAGGTCGGGCATTTACAATGTTCATAATGAACATTACTGGAGCCGGGTAAATGAACACCGCGTCCGGCAAAACAGTTATCAGCACCGTTTTTCCGTAAACGTGTGGGCGGGAATTCTGGATGGGAAACTTCTCGGACCCTATTTTATTGACGGACATTTAAATGCGCAGTCGTACATGGCTATTTTAAGACATGTGTTCGACAGGATGTTGGACAATGTGCCCCTTCGTTCCCTGAGAAACCTTTTCTACCAACATGACGGTGCCCCTGCACATTTTCAGCTGCAAGTCAGGGCTATGCTGGATGAAGAGTTTCCTGGGCGATGGATTGGCCGTGGAGGGCCAGTGGCGTGGCCCGCGCGCTCGCCAGATCTTACACCTCTGGACTTTTATCTGTGGGGTGAAATGAAGCACCGGGTGTATGCCACTGAGTTCCGTAATACGTCGGAACTCAAAAGGCGGATTCGTAGTGCGTTTAGAGACCTGAGAAATGACACTTTTGTGCTTTCGAGAGTGAGAAACAATTTAAGAAAACGTGCGGAGGCATGCGTGGCCGTAAATGGATCCCATTTTGAACAGCTTTTGAGATTAATGTAAGTGTAAAAATAATTCAATCAGTGTAAATAAAACCAGTATTTTTTAATGAAATTGTAGATAAAAATGTGATTAACTTTTAAATACGCCAAAAATACCTACCCAGTTTTTTGTATTTTTTTTAATTTTCATTGTTGTTAAATCTAACTTACATCTGGACTCGTCACGCAACAAAGGTAGGTATTTTTGCCTGTCCTAAGCCAGGAAAAGTATGAAGGGAAAGTTACATCACAGGTTACGTGTATTGTGTTTTTATTACAATGATGTAGTTAGTTAAAACTTATGTACGTAGTTATAACGGACGGCCAGTGCAGCAGGTCAACGCCCTTTGCAGTGATTACGTAACTCGGGCGCATATTATCCATGATTTTACGGACGGTGTCGGACAGAAACATTTTGAAGTTTTTAAAGAAAAATTCGTTTATTTATTTTTAAATTCAGATAAACATTTTTATAATTAAATCAACTACCTATGGTTTTAGTGACAACGGTGTTTACCCTTACAGCCTGTACATGACAAGAATTTGTTTGGGATATCACAAATCATCATCATCTGCCTAGCCTCCTCCCAACTATGTCGGGGTCGGCTTCCAGTCTAACCGGATGCAGCTGAATACCAGTATTTTACATGGAGCGACTGCCTCTCTGACCTCCACAATCCATTTAATACTGAGTAATACGTAAGACTGGTTGTCAGACTATCAGGCCACTGACCACCTGTAACGACGGTCAAAGACATCTACAAATGTCAGCCGTGACCAACGGCTTAACGTGCTTTCCGAGGCACGGAGGAAACTCGGTATGTACCTAATGGGTGTGTAAATAGGTGATCACCCATCCGAGGACCAACCTAGGCAAGCACGGCTTAACCTAAAGATCGACCCGAGCGGCTGTTATTATTTAGCCACGGGATACCACAGCTAAAAAGACAGAAAAAAAATTAAGTGAATTTTTACCTCAGCGTTATTGTTTTCATAGTAAGTAGTTAATTAAAATATTAGTCTACTAATCTTTGTGGTTTTTACTCACGGTTTAATTTGTGGCTTTTCTGACTAATTTGTAACTTGAATGGATCATGACCTCATGAGCTCATCACGAGAACTTGACTCGCGACTTTGCCCAAGAGATGTTCAGTTAAAAAAAAAAAATAACCGACTTCCGAAAGTAAAGATATTTTAGATTTTTTTGGTTTTTTTTTGGTAGTTCATGAAATTATAATTTCATCCTATTTTTGTCTTTCGCATCCTATGTTTCTACCCCCCGTATTTATGAACAAGTATGCGTATACCTGTAATAGGCATACATACCAGTACTTTTATATTATTGTCTCTTATAAATGTTTAGTATGCAATGCTGTTGGTGTACCAAATGAATAAATAAACAAGTCAAAGTGTTTACTTGAGTAAATGTCAGTTTTTAAGATACGAATGTAGTTTAGTAATTGCTTGATGATAGAACTGTAAAAAGTTAGAATTCTTAGCTTTGCTTTCTTTGACGGTTACTTCTTTTAAATTCTCGTCTATTGCATAAAAAATTTTGCACAAGTAATTGCTTAAGCTAAATTAATTACTTTAACTTGACTATAGATACGGGTGTAAGTAACTCTCTAAGTCTCTGCCTATTAATTTTTTGCACTCTATTTGTTTCTATACCAGTTGAATAACGTATTTCTCAAATTTTTCTTGCTATAGCACCTAATTAGTACTTAAATATCAATGTCACCATCTAATACGCCAGGGAGTCAGGTGTCTCTAAATTGGATCCAAGATGGCGGCAGAAACGAAAATCGAATCATAAAACCAAAACTCGTGTTAATTCGATCCATGTCTCCTCTTGTGATGGGATAGTAGACATCACGCTGATGTTTTTTTTTTTTATATTTTGTCCCTTTTCCACTCTTTTGCAGCCTTTCGCATCACAGGAATATTAATAACTAGCTTAGCTTATGCCCGCGTGCAGTTCGGTTATTGCCCACGGTATCGTACTACAGGGATAAAAAATCCTATATGTTAATCCAGGTTATAACCTATCTGTATACCAAATATCATCCAAATCCGTTCAGTAGTTTTTGCGTGAAAGTGTAAAAAACATCCATACATACAAACTTTCGCGTTTATAATATTACTACTAGCGACCCACCCCGGCTTCGCACGGGTGCAATGTAGATACTAATGTTTTCTCTACTATAACATGCATGTATTATACATGCTATAAACCTTCCTCTTGAATCACTCTATCTATTAAAAAAAAAACGCATCAAAATCTGTTGCGCAGTTTTAACGATCTAAGCATACATAGATAGACAGACAGACAGCGGGAAGCGACTTTGTTTTATACTATGTAGTGAAGTAAGGATACCACAACATACCTTCTTGTACACCAGGTAGTTAGGTGACTCCTCCGGCGACGGTATGGTGGACATCAGAGCCTGAACCTGCGGTGGTAACAATGATACTGGGTTCTCCTTCTTCTCCCGGTCTTTTTCTTTTTCATCCTTTATACATTTTGAATTGTCTCTGGAACAATAATGTGATGATTTGAGAAACTGTGCTGGCTCGCCAATATCTTTTCACAGAGTGGACGAGGCCAAAGAAATGGACAAGAATAGAACAGAAATGACGTACATGAGAGTTGAAATGAGTACAGAAAAGTTGCGTGGTAATCGGTTATCGTGGTATGGACATGTGATGGGGAGGAATGAGGAAAATGTTGAGTATGAATGTGTGTGGGTATAAGAGTAGAGGAAGACTAAAGAAACGATGAATGGTCTGTGTGAATGATGATATGGCTAGAAAGGAGGTGACTGCTGAGATGACGAGTAAATCAGCCATCAACTCATCCATTCATTCAACTCAACCATTTTGGAGGGAACTAAACGACCCGACACACGTGCCACCATCAGCGAGACATTTGAGTGAGCATGACATTCTCTCAACCTCAACATGCTGTGCTGCACAGCGTGACGTACATCAACGCACAAACGATTACCTGTGTGGTAATCATTTGTACAGATCAGTATATCTTTCTGAGCTGATTAAAAAATCTGCTGTTTCCTACATAAGTCCAATACCTACACGGTCAAGATGTATGGAACAGCTGTTTTTTTTTATTGATGAAAAATGTAAGCAGTTGTAGAGGGATTCATAATGATGTACTGAAAACGTGGTAACCGTTTGTGCATTGGTGTACCTTCTTCCCTGAATAGAATCTCCATTGATATATTTTTATAATCTTCAACAAAAGTTGCTCCATGATTAATTGTAGCAAGATGTAATGGTAAGAGTTTTTGTTAATGAAACAAGCAGCATGTTTTGGCTCAATAATATTTGTGTTTGACACTGTTTGAATTAAAACACAGAGAGAAAGTAAAATATTGTAACAGACCCGGGGTGTGTGTGGAATCAAGTGTAAGATCCTATGTAAGAAATCATACAAGAGCAAAAAAAGAATGTGTGAGTGTGTGTTCTCCTATTAAAAATTAAAAAAAAGATGTATGTGTAACAATAAAAGAATTTCGGGCGCCTTGGGAACGCACACTACATTTAAAAAATACTTGCCAGATAGGATAATTAGTAGAGTCGAACTTCTAATCTTCCGGGGGTGACTAAACTAGGATAATAGAAACACTGGAAATACCTTTGTTAATACCCTGTTTAATACGTCAGTAGCTTCCATAATACTTTAAATATTAAATTACTAATTTGAGATTATCCTTATTGTTGCATCTTTATATGAAGAAAGTAAATTAAGTTTGGGCCAGATGTCTGGCTAAAAAAAATGTTAAATTAGACCTCAAGATTTCGGCGTCGAAGATGAGAGAATCCAGAATCCATGAAATGGAAAATTATAATCAGACGAAAGAAAAAGAAAAAGTAGAAGAAAAAGTAGATGAAAAACGCCACAGCAGGGCGTTTTTCCGTTAATAAATGACTTTTCCCGTGTGCACCGATAAATCCAAATTAGGTGAAAATCACACTAGAGCATCGTCCAATATTGAAATCCGAAGAAATTAAGGATCCCTCCTTCAGAACACCTTGTCCTGGGTGTTTAAGGCAGCGATTATGGCATCATTTGGCCTAAAAATATCCGTGATTATACCGGATTTGTAAAATTAATTTGGCGAGATAAATGCCTCGATGACGAAATTAGGTCGTAAAGTGAAACGTCAAAAAATGACAGTTGCCGAACTCAACCATAGCCAATAAAAGACAGTATAAAAATCGTTCCGAAATCGACTAAAATATGAAAAGCATGTAACAGTTTAAAAAACACGTTACATTACATCCCTCCCCGAAAAAATAAAAGAAAGCAATTTCTTTTATGCTAAAAACAAACAAGGTAAAAAAACTTTTTTTTTTTTAAAGACAGGAAATATAAATTCCAATAAAACATTTCCAAAAAGATCCTGGAAAAGAAACAAAACCAAAAAAAACAATAAGTGCAGTCGAGCTACAAGCACAACCAACCTATAATACAAAAAGAACTACATGAGTACAGTTAAGCACCTTCGCCACTGACTAACAAGTTAAATCCAAGAAATATTACAAGTACAGTTAAGCGTAGTAGTCGCTGAACAATATGTATAAGAATACAACAAAAATACCAATATGAGTTCGGTTAGGCACCATAGCCACCGACTAACAAGTATATAATAGGAAAAATATTAAATTAAAAGTACAGTTAGGCGCAATTGCCGCTGTCTAACAAGAATAATCCAAAAATGTCTATATGAGTACAGTTAGGCACCATCGCCACTGACTAGCAAGAACGAATTACAACTGTGAGATACAGTTTAAAATCTCCACATCTCTAAAGATGCAAAAAATAAAGAAGAATGTTGTGATCGGCACAACTCCACCAATCTTCCGAGCACAAACACCTTCGAAAATAAACGCATATTGTGATCGGCTCAACACTACCAACTTCCCGAGCACAATAGCGGAAAAAGAAATGCATTCTGTGATCGGCATAACACCACCAATCTTCCGGGCACAGAAGCAAAAAAGATATGCATTCTGTGATCGGCATAACACCACCAATCTTCCGAGCACAGAAGCAAAAAAAAGACATGCATTCTGTGATCGGCACAACACCACCAATCTTCCGAGCACAGAAGCAAAAAAAAACAACGAAATCAAGGAAAAAATTATACCGAGATCCGTAAAAAAAAGAAAGATAGGTAAACCTCTACCAGTGAGAACAGAGTATACAAAAGTAGTAGGTACCAATACAGAAATTGTATACAAGAATGTACAAAAAAAATTGCATACAAGACTGCATAAAAAATAATAATACTTAGAAATAATAATAAGATCTTTCGATATGAAAAATGTAGTCGTGTGGGTAGAACAGGTTATTAAAAGGTCCTAAGTTGTGTTTTAGAATGTTAAGGTCTCAAATTCAATAAATTTATAAGAAGTTACCTAACATACATCTTCATTTAAAGTGCTATTAACCTATCATCCATCCCATCTTACATCACACTAACAAAAGCGCCCTTCAAACAAAATCATTAAAATCAAGACCAACACTTTGAAACCAAATTAAAATTTTATTATATCCTTAACATGATAACGACCAGCGGTACCCTTATTAAGGTCTTTCAGAATATAAACATTTTCAGAGATCTTTTCAACAATTTTACATTTAATAAACTTAGGAGCCAGTTTTGCCGAAAAATAAGTAGGTGCATGAGATTGAACAAAACTCCTTCTCCACACGACATTCCCCACATCAAAAGAAATGACTTTACGACCCTTAATATAATAGATAAGCTGATAAGCTTTTAATAAATGAGTTTGAACTTTAACAAAAATATCACTAAGTGAGTTAAGAGAATCAGCATAGTGAGTTCTATTGGAAACTTCCAGTTCACTCAAGTTATAAAACGATGCAAAGAAGCATCAAAAATAAGTTCCATACCAAACATCAAAAAATTAGGGATGAAATCTATAGCTAGATTAACAGTATTATTCAAAGCTAATTGAACATTAGATAAATACTTAGACCAAGTTCTATGATCTTCTTTAACAAAACAAGCTATGCAAGTTTCAACAGTTTTATTGTATCTCTCAACTGTATTGTTTTGAGGCGTGTATAAAGTATTATAAAATATTTTAGTGATATTAAAACCATACAAAAATTCTACAAAATGTTTAGAAGTAAATTGTGTCTAAAATATGTTCTATATGAATAACTATTTTCCAATTAAGATTACTATTAGGATCATACTTACTTTTACCAAAATTTATAAATATAAAAGGTGTGTAAATAGGCAACATGTTATGTTCAATAATGTTAATCAAAACCGCATCAAACAATGGCAAAGAAAGACGACTAGCCATGTCCATTATTTCTGTAATGAATTCTGGAAGAGATTCAGAATTCTTCTGTTTCCTCGTACGAAGGTCATGTTCCAGAAAATAGTCAAAATCCGGCCTGTCAAAACGTTTAAGTAAAGCAAGTTTAAGCTCGTGCCAGGATGGAATACGAAAGCGAACTGTGCGAAACCATTTCAGAGCAATACCACTAAGCAAGTCCGTAAATGAACCAACCAACAAAATTTCATCAAAATTTTTGTATAAAAAATATTCTTCAACTTCAGTAATAAATTCTCTAACACAAGATTTCCCATCGAATTTAATTTTACTCTTTTTTAAATCGGGCAACTTAATTGCAGAAGGAAAATTCTTTTTAATATGTTCACTAACCAAAACATTCATGGAATTAAAAGAAAGGCAAAGCGTTCGTCGCAAAAGCTGAGGAAGAGTGTGCAATCCTGTCATTATGATCAAAAGAATGTGGTACATATGTCAAATTAATCATGACAGGAACAAAAGGTGCAATATTAGGAACTGAGCATGCACCATCAGTTTCTATGTTATCTTTAGCAATAGGCAAAGAAGACTGAACTTCTTTATCCATTTTGAATAAACAATATGACAATAATTGATGAGCAAAGCAAAATGCAAGATTTCAAAAGTTATAAAATATTTGAGGTTAAGTTGAAATATTTTTAAAGTTGAAAGTTGTTTTTTATGAAAATATTAAAGTATTTAGCAATGAAAAGATGCAGCAATAATTTACAATATAAGTTCAAGTCACATAAAGTATGATTATTAAGTTAAACCAAAGTTCACTTAAAATGAAATATGAAATAAAATTACACCGCACTTACTTTTACAATGTTGAGTCACTTATACAAAACAAAACTGTCTTACCATACAAATGTTGGTTTTGCAAGAGTAAATGGGTAATGCTGTAACCATAAAAGTTAAACATACACAATAGTACAATAATGTTACTAGGAAATATTGTTTACTTACAAGGAAACATCAAAAAAATTCAAGTTATAAATTACAACAATAAACAATAATGTTTTACAGAAACTATATAATGTGTTCTGTAAACAATACTACAAATTATAAGATGCAACAATAACTAACAAGATCAGGAAGCTACTTCAAGTCCCTGTTCGGGCGCCAAACTGTAACAGACCCGGGGTGTGTGTGGAATCAAGTGTAAGATCCTATGTAAGAAATCATACAAGAGCAAAAAAAGAATGTGTGAGTGTGTGTTCTCCTATTAAAAATTAAAAAAAAGATGTATGTGTAACAATAAAAGAATTTCGGGCGCCTTGGGAACGCACACTACATTTAAAAAATACTTGCCAGATAGGATAATTAGTAGAGTCGAACTTCTAATCTTCCGGGGGTGACTAAACTAGGATAATAGAAACACTGGAAATACCTTTGTTAATACCCTGTTTAATACGTCAGTAGCTTCCATAATACTTTAAATATTAAATTACTAATTTGAGATTATCCTTATTGTTGCATCTTTATATGAAGAAAGTAAATTAAGTTTGGGCCAGATGTCTGGCTAAAAAAAATGTTAAATTAGACCTCAAGATTTCGGCGTCGAAGATGAGAGAATCCAGAATCCATGAAATGGAAAATTATAATCAGACGAAAGAAAAAGAAAAAGTAGAAGAAAAAGTAGATGAAAAACGCCACAGCAGGGCGTTTTTCCGTTAATAAATGACTTTTCCCGTGTGCACCGATAAATCCAAATTAGGTGAAAATCACACTAGAGCATCGTCCAATATTGAAATCCGAAGAAATTAAGGATCCCTCCTTCAGAACACCTTGTCCTGGGTGTTTAAGGCAGCGATTATGGCATCATTTGGCCTAAAAATATCCGTGATTATACCGGATTTGTAAAATTAATTTGGCGAGATAAATGCCTCGATGACGAAATTAGGTCGTAAAGTGAAACGTCAAAAAATGACAGTTGCCGAACTCAACCATAGCCAATAAAAGACAGTATAAAAATCGTTCCGAAATCGACTAAAATATGAAAAGCATGTAACAGTTTAAAAAACACGTTACAATATGGATTTCACTTGTATTTAAATAAAAAGAAAAAAACAATGGCGAATTACATGCAACAAACATGTAAAAGCAAAAGAAAAAGTGTGAGTTGCACTTAAAAAATGTTATTAAGGCACATTAATGTTGCCCACATAAAACCAAATATTTATTCGATTCTGTACTATTACAAATCAATGCAATTAATTACATTAATTTATAATAATTCAGAATATCAAATATATGTCCACATTTTATTGAACAGACACCATACATGATTTAAAAATGTATTCTAGTAGCAGATTTTTTTTAACGATCTATCATAAAATAATGCCTGTAATCTCCAAAGTGGTTAGGTAGAGGTGTACTTAATAGTACACCCACATTTCGCCAGTAATGTTAAGTCCCATGTAATAGAGTGAGAGCCTATTGCCATCACCTGGCACAAATCCAGACTCCATGGCTGCTGTTGAGAAATTCCTGATGGAAAACCCAAAAAAACGTTTCACAACACGGTAATCGAACCCAGGACTATAAGTTGTCCGCTTCAAAATTTGCAAACCTTTTTTTATACATTTTTTGGTATCTGATTGATCTCAAATTTTGCAGACACCTTTGGTTCTGGTGACAAAACATTTTTATGACAGACATGACTTGATCCTGCAGCCATGATTGTCTCCTCACAAGAGAACTCCTCAATCAATGGTTGATAGCAGGGACACAAAATGTTGTCTAATTATGCATTCAATGTTGATAGATAAACCTGATTTTCTTCTTTAAAGTTTGTTTTTTTTTTTTTCTAGAAGAAAACAAGGGAATTTATTTTATTATTTTACTTATCCAACTTCTTGACAATTCAAAAATGCCTGTAACAGGTTTGTAAGAAATAAATTCATTGAGTTTAAGTTTGATTGGTTAAAATATATCTTATTATTTTGTTTAACATGACTTTATATGCCAAATTTAATTGAGCATGCTTTCCAAATCGGCACTAACAAAAATTCCTACAACAAAATAAAGAAGGAATAGTGGCCATTTTTTTAATTACCCAGGTGTGGTCTTCTAGTTATATTAAATAATGATTACAGGACTACTGACTCAAATAATAAGTTGTTTTTTTTTTTGTAAATTAATTATGCTAATGACTTTGAAAACTTTTTCTATTTGACATCAACAAAGTATGTTTTCTGCTATTTTAGTCTTATTTCTGAAACTTACCTGGATGGCCCTTGCTGACAGGCCTTAGATGCCGCCTTTTCCGATGAATTCATCGTCACCATTTTAATTTTCAAAATAATTCATCACACAACAAAATAACCAACTTTTTCAAAAATTGTTTCTGATTGGCGCCAAAATGTTTATGGCTTTACTTTTTTAAGATTCTTTGGTAACGATCGTCGATTGTTAAGCCTTTAGACCGCTTGTGGCTTGTTTTACATCGCCACAAATAGCTAGAAATAAACTTCAGAATGTTTGGAAATTATCTAAACACTGTTCACTTTCAATAGATATTTACACAAACGATAAATTTATGTACAAATTACACTTTACACCAACATAATTTAATGCACGTAAAATTCACTTCATAATTTATTTACGAAAAAATACGCACAGTCCAAGTCACAATAAAACCTTATGCTCTATCAAAACTGAGACGTAGAGTATTATTATAGCCTCTAAACGGACGAAGATACCAGATAAATGTTATTAATCAACAGTTTCAAACACATTTTTTGGTTTTATTTGTGATTATTTGACCCACTTGACTAGGTGTTTTCCTTTCTTGTTTTTACAGTTCAAGCACTTCAATTGGCCAGCTGGCAGTCACAGGGGTCTGTTTTACACCGAAAACCATATTGTTTTATTTATAAAACGTAAATAATAACAACCGATAACAGAATTTAACATTTTGTTAATAGCACGAAATGTCAAGACCGTTCGCCATTTATCATCATCCCAAGTGCGAGAGCTTTTTGGAAAGAGACAAGAGATCTGAAAGCTGCTTGTGCGAACGAGATAGCAAATCTAAGGCAACATAATACGAATAAAGTGAAAAGTCGATGCATCCACAATTGAAATACGTGTGGAATGTCCTACTAAATTTTGGCGTTTGAATAAATGAATAGATGGCGCATGTGTCTCTAAGTTTATCGAACGCCGTATTTGGTGCTATTTTTAGATCATAAAAAAACAGCAGGAAAATTGATTTGCAATATTAATTAATTAATACAAAAGTTCCCGATAAACATTAAACAGTACGACTTCCTTGTAAAATATTATACATTGGTTTTCATGTTTCATTGTTTGGCTTTTTCGTGTAACTTTTTGTAACGATACAAGATGGCAGCACTAGTTCCTGAAAATGCAAAATGCCGCTCTTTTGTCATGTTATTTTTAATCGTCAATTTGTTTGGGAAATAATTGGTTTTGCGACTATTTGTTTATTTTAACAGCTGTTTGGATATCTGTTTAGCCTCTTCTAAAGTTTTAGATCTAATAACAGCCTGCACAGTTCGCAGTATTTAGCAGTCTAGATACCTACTTCAATTATGCACTTGTTGCATTTATGCGGAAGGTAGTTTGGTGGTAGTTTTAATAGATTTGAAAGGACCAACCAACATCACGCCTGTGTTCCCCAAGGGATATGTAGAAGTTTACAACTTTTTCGACAGCTAAGTTTACTTAAAGTATAAATAAAAATATTAAAGTATAGTTGTATTTTTTAAATTTGGGTAGAAACCTCAGGGTAGCCCGCTAAATTCAAATTTTCTTACGTTTTTTGCAATTTGCAGGTCAGTGTCAGGCTGTATGTTGAATAAAATATGATTCGCGATCCGTGTAAAATGCTGCCAGTCTGTCTGCCCGTTGTATTTTTAGCGGATTTCGATATAATTTGACACAGGTACATGATATAGTCTATATTTTACACCTTTCATACCTGGGAATAATTTCCGAACTCCACACAGGTGAAACCGTTAGAAAACGCTAGTAATAATATTAATTACTAGTCCGCGACTTCGTTCCCGTGGTTTGTTGTGTACGTGTGAGAAAAAGTAGCCTGTGTTCTATTCGACTATTATCAATCTGGTAAGAAGTTAGGATTAAGGGAAAATCGCACGAGAAAGTTATCATGAGTCTTTTGCTTATTTAACCGACGTCAAAAAAAGGAGGATGTTCTCAATTCGGTTTTTTTTTTGTGTTTGTTACCTCATATCTTCGTCATTTATGAACCGATTTGAAAAAATCTTCTTTAATCTTAAATGATATATTTCCCGATTGATCCCATAGAAATTGTATCAAAATCGGTTCTGTAGTTTGGTTTTTAAATCAAAATATCTGGTAAAAATATGTTATTCAAGTAAAAGGAATTGATACTTGACAAGGCTTTGTGTGTGATAACTGAAAAGGGTAAAATTCAAACTTTTTTGCAAAAAAATAACCGACTTCCAAAAAAAAAAAACAATAAAATTTGAAAATAACTTTTTATTTCAGCTCTTTTCGTGCTACCGTAGAGGTCGTGATTATGTTTACAAACAA
The DNA here is from genome assembly GCA_964057025.1 of Standfussiana lucernea. NCBI lineage: Eukaryota > Metazoa > Arthropoda > Insecta > Lepidoptera > Noctuidae > Standfussiana > Standfussiana lucernea. The sequence continues at coordinate 3,024,666 of OZ059813.1, forward strand.
AAGAATGCTTGAAAAATTCTAAAGAAAAAATGTGTAGAATGCAGCACGAAGGTTATAAGTGAATGTTGATTGCATTTCAGACGCGGAACAGTGACTAAGTTGCTAAATGTGTATGTATCTATATAGCTAGATCGCTTCTGACATGTTCTGTCTATTATTAATACTAGTAGCGTACTGTTACTTTTGATTTTCAGGGTCTTCTTGCTTTTAATAAAGCAATTATTTTTATCAAGGTTTTTTTGACTGCTTCGTTACTTGGTATAGCCGCACGTCTGGCCGCATACGTGACTGCTGAGCACGAGGTGCCGGGTCCGATACCCAGGTCGGGCAAGTGTTATTGGGTTTTCTATCAGGAATTTCTCAGTTGCAGCCACGGAGTTTATATTTGTGCCCGGTTGATGGCAATAGACTCGCCCCCTAAAGAGGTTGTGTGGCTTGGTAAAGATGACAGTCGATGATTTTACTTCTGATACGTATTTGTCTTAGACTATAGAAGTATTTGTCCAGTCTTTTCCTGACAACTGGATAATGTCATCAGCCACCGTCTTATAGATCTACTAACATTCCTCTTTCCCTGTGGACCTTTCCATCGTGTGGTGTCTATGGTCCATCTTTTATCTGTGTAACGTCTGATGTGTCCAGCAGCCCACCTCCATTTTAATCTAAGTGCATGCGTGAGAGCATCAGTTATTTTTGTTTTTTGTTGCATAATAATTAAACTTGTAATAAACTTCCAAAAAGTTTATTACAAGTTTGTAAATAGTTATTATGGTACGAGTACCATAGGGTTGGCATATATCCGAATGGATAAAAACCACCTTTTTGTTAAGGAAGAATAAAAAAAAAATACTATGTATGTACATAATATAGTCCTCCTTACCGATTTCGGTAACGGCGTTCCTTTCAAGCTATTATTTTCTTACGTGTGCCCGTATATGTATATGACTGGCCAGGCCAAATTTGCTTTTGAATACCCTGTCACAACTGAAACAGTAATTCGCCGGCAGAGTTATGAGTGTATGTATAGGAGCTTAGGTCTCTCTTTACGTATTTGACGTTTTTCTTTTAAGTTTTATCAAGTCGCATTTTTTAGAACGCTTTTACATGTAGTAACAAATGATCGAAAATCTATATAAAAGTTGTTATGAAAAAATAACCAAAAAACACAAAAAAAAGTATGAAATAACTTTACTTTCGGAAGTCGGTGACTATTGTTTGTTTCATTGATTTCTGGAGACTGTGCTCCTGTACGATCTCTGCACAAACACGTACGACTGCTCCGATATTTGCAACAGGATTTGTTATTTGGTTCCTGGAGGAGTACGTTTGCGTGCAGTGCGCAAGCGGCCGTTGTTTGCAGTGAGATGAGAGCATGTCGAACAAATGCTGGTGTTCGAGCACCGTTGCGACGTCTTGCGGACAATTTATTATAATAAGCACTTTCTTGAGATCGATATATTCTGTGCAACACGTGAAAGATTCCGAAACTCGACTCACACGGCAATCAAAGAATTAGACATTTTATCCTTTTCCTCCTAGATTATTGTACTGTATTATTGTACTTGCTTATTATTTCAAAGTTTAAAATCAAGGTTTTTTTTCTCGTTTATTTCTTTATGTCCTTGCTTGTTACTTTTAACTGGTATTTGAAGCGTGTTATTAGTATTTTGCCTGTATGCTGTGAATAACGCTGTTGATTACATAATTGTTAATTTTAAGTTTTAATTCTCTAAGACCTATTATGTAATTGTTTGTTGTTCCAAATAAAATAAAATAAAAATTGACTTTTTTGCCACCGACTTCCGAAAATAAAGTTATTTTCCACGTTTTACGTGTTTTTTTTTTGGAAGTAGGTTAATTTTGTTGCAAAAAAGTTTTTATTTTACCCTTTTTAGCTATCGTATCACACACAAATCCATGTCAAGTATCAATTACGCAATTTCTTTTACTTGGATGACATATTTTATCCAGTTATTTTGATTTTAAAACCAAACTACTGAATCGATTTTGATGGAATTTCTATGGGACCAATCGGAAAGTATATAATTATATCCTTTGAGATAAAAGAAGAATTTTTCAAATCGGTACATAAATGACGAAGACATGAGGTAACAAACACAAAAAAAAAACAACCGAATTGAGAACCTCCTCCTTTTTTTGAAGTCGATTAAAAAGACAAAGACCGCTTGTCAAGTGAATGCGTTAGCGCCCGACCACAGACTAAGGTCATTTACTTTCGAAGCCCGAGGTCACCGGCCCACGGACTTGTGACTTGCAACCCTTTCCTTCTTGTACATACTTACTTAGTTACTTTGTATATTGTGTATGATTTGTGCAGGTAGGAAACCAAAATACATGACGTGTTGTTACGTTCGCGAATCATAGAGGTTGATTGGTAATTCGTTGCGTCGCTTGAAATGGGTGATACTAGATACAATTTGCAACAATTTCGATTCCGATAACTTGGGGTCCAGACTGGGTCGATTTGGAGAAATCGTACTTTTTTTTGAAATTTTCCACCTCTCCAGCATAAACGGCTGATTGTGAGAAATATACGACGTTCAGGATGTTAAGTTGATACTTTTCTGGTAGCTCATGAAATATGCATCCTTCGAAGACCAACATGTCAAAAAAATGCATGTGTCTTTAGAAATTAAGCGCCATAAATGTCATTCTTAAACGACTTCAAAAAAAGGAGGAAGTTCTCAATTCGGTTGTTTTTTTTGTTTGTTACCTCATATCTTCGTCATTTATATGAACCGATTTGAAAAAATCTTCTGTTATCTGAAAGGAAATACTTCCCGGTTGGTCCCATAGAAATTTTATCAAAATCGGTTCAGTAGTTTGGTTTTTAAATCAAAATAGCTGGAAAAAATATGGTCATCCAAGTAAAAGAAATTGCGAAATTGATACTTGACAAGGATTTGTGTGTGATACGATAGCTAATAAAAAAGTCAAATAAAAAGTTTTTTGCAAAAACTAAACTTTCGGAAGTCGGTGGCCAAAAATTCAATGATATAATAAACAATAGTCACCGACTTCCGAAAGTAAAGTTATTTGCCATTTTTTTTGGAAGTCGTTAATTTTTTCTGAAATATTTCTTGACACTACCCTTGTTGCGAGGCAGTTTTCACAAAATGAATGCATGACACTTGGCGTCCATATTACAGAACGACTTCCTTCCTTGTCTCATTAGCTATCTAAAATAGTGCCACAGTACCCTCTTTTAGTAAAAAAAGGACCAGAAAACAATGGTTTTTCTTGACAAGGTAGTATTTTAAAAAAAAACTAGGTATTACAGTTCTACAGTGTTTCTTGTAACACAGGATTGAGAACGAGATGAATGATAAAGTTCTGCACTAGAGAAGAATACAACTTAGGTCTCAATGCTGTGTCCATATCGTAAATTAAGTAACATGCATAATATTTATTTGCTATAAATACATCAACACTAGCTGCAGTCGTGGATAAATTAGCAATTCAAATCAGACAAGATTTGCCACGCCTGACTAAAGTATGTGGCGGAATGTTTATACCATACCAGATTTAATAAACAACTTTATTTTTTTAATGTGTGTGATATTTTATTTCAAATTCAATGTTTACAATAATTAAAAAGACTAAAAATAACTAACTACAAACTATAAAAGAGCATCAAAAAACTCCTCCTCAACGCTGTCAGCCGGTAATGTGCCCAAGAGACTGGCGGCGTTGCCACGCTGTATGGCAACACTTAGCCTCTGGCCAAGGTAAAAGCCAGCCCTTGGGTCACGGGAAGCGTCAACTAGGCGTTTGGAAATTTCCTTAAAAAGGCTGTGAGCACTCGGACCCCACGGCCCCAGAGTTTCAACCCCAAACGGCTCGAAAATATAGTTTCCACAAAGGTTACTATATTTACGCCGCTTGAGGTTCTCCGCAGCCGCAGCGGCAGCGCCAGCACAGCACGATGAGCTTGGAAGATGTGATGGCGCAAGAGTATCGACACAAGTTGCGTCCCACACTAAAGGCCTAAAAGTAAGTATATACCTATATAAAACAAAGAACTAGGCGTACCTCATCTCGCTTCGTTGCTCGAGTGGTTGCAAGCGCGACTGCTGAGCATGAGGCGTTGGGTTCAATTTCCAGTTCGGGCAAAGTGTTATTGGGGTTTTCGAGAATTTCTCAGTAGTAGCTACGGAGTCTTGTGCCCGGTTCATGGCAATAGGCTCGCCCCTATTACATGAGATTTATACGTAACGATGAAATGTCTGCCAAATCGTTCGGGGATGACTGGGATGAATGGCGTGATGTTATTTGTACAAAGAACTGCTGTACCGGTGCTGAGTGCGAACGCTTGGGGTCCTGAGCACGATGCTCAAGTCAGACAAAATGATACTGGGTATATCGCTGCAATGACAAGCTAGATTAGCTAGCGATACTCCAATGCAAGTATGTATTTAGTATCTAAGTACAATGACCCGCCCCGGCTTCGCACGGGTCCAAAATTTCGACGTTTTTAGTGAATTTTGCAAAAATGTTCTTTCATACCTAAGTATCTCATCATTCTCCAGCCCTTATCCCAATTTATTTGGGGTCGGCGCGGCATAACTTCTTCCATAAACTTTCACTATCACTTACGGGATATCTTCCATCATCAACATGTCATCTCGTGATCATGGCGCTTGCAACAGCGAAATATCGGGAGCTCAATATAAACATTAATCGCGGAAGATATCCCGTAAGTGATAGTGAAAGTTCAGTTATAAACCGTGAAAGCTTAAAACAGTGTTTGAACTTCTTCCATATTTCTTTATTCTATTACTTATTTGTCATCTCATCAGACCTCATTCATACAACCTAGCTATCATCACAATTAGGATCACAACAAAAAAAAAAACAGCCACGTCGGTGGGGCCGTTCTCAAGTGATGAATCGTCACAATTGCAGCAATTCCTTTTCAATACACTTCCTCGTAAACTGGCTCTTATCGCACTACGATTAGGTTTAACATGCTGTGGATTTCACCCTCGTGGTTTTCTTCTTATATTCCCGCACTATAGTGCGGAAATAAAAGTTCCACAGCCAGGTGGTGAGGCGGCTCGCCCCCTGTCATTTTTATTTCATCCCACCATCTCGGAAAGAGTATTTTTAATCTTCAATATCTGAGTGGAAAAGCCGTTTTTATTCTCTAGAGGATAAAGTAAATTGAATTTAGAACATCGTGTGCACTAAGTTTGTGAATTAAAAAAAACATTAAACCTATTTACTGCTACCTCTATGGTGCCGAATATATCATACAACTTTTTTTTAATTTGTTAAAAACTCAGACTCGGAACCTTCTTGGTGTTCTTTTTTCAATTTGCTTTGTACGCGGTTCTTTTCGCGGCATTTTTTCACGTCATTGGTTTAGTCATAATGTAGTAATTAATACCTAAACTGAAATAAAAGTGTACCTATCTTGTGATTGTAAACGTTTTTTTTTTTGCATTTAGTCACTTCCTCGCTGAGGTGGAATGAAAAGTTACGTGTTGCACTCGAGTGCAAAGATTTTTCACCTCGTGCTCTTTTGATTCCCTCGCTAACGCTCAGGATTCTAATTTTGAATCACTCGCTGCGCTCGTGATTCAATTTTAGAATCCTTCGCTTGCTCGGTCATCAAAATTGAACACGCGGTTAAAAAGCAACTTTGCACTCTTGTATAACAAATAACTATTTTTCATTTTTTTTTTCTATTCCATTGAATCAATTTGGACTAAAAACTAAAACCAAAAAACTAAAAGTGTATTGAAAAACATCGTTTGATACTCGTGGGCATTTGTTACTGCAGTTCTCGGCTGCATAACACCCTCGCCTGCGGCTGCGGCTCGTGTGTGTATTTCTACTACTACTGTATCCAACTATTTTACTATTGTATCCAAACAGGGTAGAAGGAATACCGACGCACAAACGGTTACCACATATGTATTCAGTACATCATTCTAAAAATCTGGTGTTTCCTACAAAACTGTAAACGGCCCTACAGGCTCACGCCGAGAACCCCCGAGAACACCCGAGAAGCTTGAATGTGATTGATTCCTCGCCTGTTCTCCGATCGGTGTCGATCTTTTGGCCCGCTCCAAAGGGTTGCTCGGGTCTCGGGAGACTCGCATGTGTGTAGAGACCTTCTCGGTTCTCGCGCTATGTCCCGGAAGCCTTCTCGCTGAGACTTCTCGCGTGAGTCTGTGGGGCGTACCTATATAAGAAAAAACTGATTTTTAGAATGATGTAGTGGATACGTGGTAATTTGTTTGTGTCCGTCAACCTTGTAAAGATAGATTATATAAATTATCAACGTTCAAATTGCATTATTTTATTTTCACAAAATGTACTTTGCACGCTCGTATCGCAAATCAAATGTATTTTCTTTATAAGTATACCTACTACGTAGTTTGAAAGACCGATAAACGTTACGGTTAGGTATTTTCTTTTGTTCATTTTAAAACAAAGTAGCGCTGTCCGCGTCTTGCTTAGTTTATAAACCAGGGCATCAAAACGGGTTTTCGGTCCCTTAGTAAAACCCGGGAAAACTGGGTTTTACTATGGGACCGAAAACCCGTTTCGATGCGTTAATATAAACGGCTACATCCCGTTTGGTAACTTTCCCGTTTGGATAACTAAACAAAAGACATACCTACTTCAACTCGTAGTCAAAGCTTTTATTTTAATTAGGCCATTAATAAAAACTTTTTGCAAAAAAATTACTGACTTCCGAAAGTAAAGTTATTTTTCACGTTTTTTAGTGATTTTCTTGGAAGTCGGTTATTTTTTTGCAAAAAGTTTTTATTTTACCCTTTTTAGTTATAGTATGACGTATCACACACAAATCCTTGTCAAGTATCAATTTCGCAATTTCTTTTACTTGAATGACAAATTGTTTCCAGCTATTTTGATTTAAAAACCAAACGACTGAACCGATTTTAATGAAATTTCTATGGGACCAATCGGGAAGTATATCCCTTCAGATAAGAGAAGAATTTTTCAAATCGGTTCATAAATGACGAACATATGAGGTAACAAACACAAAAAAAAAACACCCGAATTGGGAACCTCCTCCTTTTTTTGAAGTCGGTTAAAAAGGCACTCCTCGTCAGCCCCGTCTTCATCATTCTGTATGAACTGTCACAAGAAAACCTAACATATCCGAGGCGGGGTGCAAAAAAATTCGAGCTCGCCTCGCTCGATCTGGCATCCTACAAGGACCGCATTATTCTCGAGTGCCCAGGCCCAGGGCCCCAAATTGGTTAAAGACGGCCCTGGATGGATGTAGAGCGAGAAGAAGACCAAAGAAAAGATGCAGAAGAAAACGAGTTGTGCCGATATCACATCGGACAAGGACAGGATGGCGTCGTACTAATTGGCTAACGATCTAACGATGCGATTTTGTCGCGCGATGAAAATGATCGTGCGATGGTACAACAGGTGTCCTATTAGCTCGCGCGATGACCAACAACGTGCGATGCCCATCAAGTGATGCCGCAGCGGTCATCGCAAAACAGAGATGCACTGTTTTTGCTGTCGGGCAATATTGGTTTGAAAATTTGCAAGTGACATTGAAAAAAGAAGACGTAGACCACACGTAGGTGTCCTATTTGACGAACTCTACTCACCAGTGCCGCCCCTCGCCCCTCTCGTTCCTGTGAGCTGTGCTCGCGCGATGCCGCGTGACCAAAAAGGACACTCAAAAGAGATTTGTAGCTTTGATTGCATGATCGCACGGTCAAACGCATCGTACGTTCGTTATTAAATATTACCAGTGCTCGCGCGATGATTTGCAAGCTTCAATTAGGACAGCCTAAAGAAATGTGTGTGTTTAATCTCGTCGTGCGACAAATTGCTCGTACGATCATAGCCAATTAGGACGACGCCGAAGATAATTAGACGAGCCCAAATTGAAAGTATATCAATGTCAAATGTAGGGGAAACCCCAGTCTAATACTTCAAAAGATAGATAGATAAATAACTATGTGAGATAAGTAGGTATGTACACACGGCGACACACCAACCTATATTTTTCCAGTATAACATGACCTCGCTTTGTACAGATTTTCCGTACTATGACAGATCCGCATAAACTGGTTTTGTAGAGCCTGATTGGTTGTCGTGCGTACTAAAACATTAGTGAAATATCCTTTGTTACCTATCTTATTATCTTTATAGCTATAAGATATCTTGCGTTGCAATAAACTTAGCTTATCGACTGCATCATCGTAAATATTTATCAATAAGTAGGTACCTACACAGATTTTTTTTGTGATAAAATGACGATTTGCGACACGTTCTTGAAATTCGACGAATAGTAATAAATACTTATTTTGGTTTAGATTGGAAAAATATCGTGTTGTTTTTATGTAAAAGTGATTTAAAGGTTAATAATCCTAGTACCTATATTGAGAGAAAAGAAAGAAAAATGGACCAGATTAATAACGGAATGGTACCCTGGAGAAAGCAGAAGAAGTAGAGGAAGACAGCAAAAGAGATGGGAAGACGATTTGAAGCAAGTAGCTGGACCAGAATGGCTACGTACAGCAAAGGACAGAAATAAGTGGAAATCCTCAGAGGAGGCCGTTGTCGAAAGACAAGCTGTTAAGAGGGGAGATAAGTCGAATGCCGAGAATATGTTTTAGTTTAAGTTAATTTATAGTTTTCTTACCTCTATTGGTATAACTTTTTAAGTAATGTTTGGTCAAATAAGTTAACAGCAATAAAGGCTTATTTTGTTTTATTTTATTTTATTTATCCTAGTACCTACCGAATCCACCCAAAGGTAAGCATCATCTAACGCATCTAACTGTGTCGTGGAGGTCAGATAGGCAGTCGCTCTTAAAATGCTGGTATACAGCTGCATCCGGTTCCACTGGAAGCCGACCCCAACACAGCTGAGAAAAGACAAGCAGATGATGAAGATCTAGTATTTCTTTTGTTAATCTTGTTGCATTATGGTGAATCGCCGGTAAGTGCCGCCGGCAGACGCGGCAAGCGAGGCTTTGAATCGTACAACTCATATTTCAGTATTGTTTTGCTTGCCGTGGTCGTGGTTGATGCCAATTGTAACTTTTTATACGTAGATATCGGTTGCCAAAGGCGCATTATCTGATGGTGGAGTTCTACGTAACTCTAGTTTGTTTCAAATGATACAAGATCAATCTGCACACTTACCACAACTACAACAATTAGAAGAAAGAAATACGCCAGTGCCTTTTTATTTCATCGGTGATGACGCATTCCCCATCAAAGAATACGAAACGACACCACTCTCGTCGAAAGCCGTAATCAAACTGTTCTCCCGCTGCCAGCGGCGACGCCGTGCTGTGTGGATCCACCACGGAGTAAATACAAAGAGGAGATGGCCTAAGCAACTGTGCACTGTGATTCTCAACTAGGTCCTGACGTTATCATGTGGGCGTGGCCTTAGTCAGTGTATTGTTGGCGTTCGTCCTGTGCACAACTTTGTGAACGTTCCTATTTTACAGCATTGTTCGCGCTAGACGAAAAAAAGAATGAAGTGTTGTGTTTTGTCTTGTAAAATTTACTCGGATAGACGTTCTGATGCTATGGATGGCATCCCATTTCATTTGTAAGTAATTTTATGCGTAATTTATTAAAATAGTTCTAGAAAAATCTCCTAGCGTCGGCGTTTACAAACATAATTCTACCCGACACTAGATGGCGACACTTGGTGTCATGGAAACTAAAAATATTTAGGTATGTAGATCTCAGAACTAACATATTTTAATAACATTAATGCTGAAATTTGTTCAACATTCATTCCTAAAGACCCTTTAATGGCCAAAATGTTATTTTTGTAGTTTTCATATCATTTTGTAAACAGGCCGCCATCTATCGTCAACTATGAACAACAAAAAGACAGGGCCGTAATTAGAAATCAATTTTTTACTGAAATTAAAATTAAGTTAGTTAAATTTTAAATGATATAGGTTTTAGATTTCCATCCGAAGATAATCTAAGACAGCAATGGATTACAAATATACTGGCTTTGTAAACCATCTTGATAAGTCTTTTTAACAAAATAAGTCATTTAAATATACAACATTATTCTTGATTTACACTAAACCTGAAAAGGGGTCATTGTACTCATCTTTTTCTCGAAAAAAAAATCAGCTGTTCCCTACATTTATGTTCGCATAACTCGTCAAAATGTAGGGAACAGCTGATTTTTTTTTCGCGATTTCAAGGTTGGTCCCATAGAAAAAGTTGTTCAAAATGATGACTATAATGACCCCTTTTCGGGTTTAGTGTAAACAAAAAATAATGTTGTATAAGAGAAAAATCTAATAATCTTCATTCGTCATTCATCAGAAACTTTTTTTTTTCACAATAAAATCACAATTTAAATTAAAAAAATACGCATCAAGATGGTTCGCAAAATTAATTTAAAATAAAACAGTACTCCCCGGTACGAAAATTCTGAGTACGACCCTGTTGCATCCTGCACTTAGTGACATCTAGTGTGAGATAGTTACGTAACTACAAAACAAAATCGACAGAACGAGCGAATAGTTTTGCTATTGACCGGTAGATGGAAAATAGAGAAGTGGGCGGGATCTTGCTAGATCCCGCCCACTTCTTTCCCCCTCACCCCGCAAAGTGTCACGCGTTGTTTCCTAAGGAAATCTAAATAGACCATCTCCTCTTTGTATTTACTCCGTGGGATCCACCATCACTTAGCACAGGAATCGGGGACTTCACTCTCCACATTCTTGTGTAGGTATTAAAAAAAAATAACCGACTTCCAAAAAAAAACACTAAAAGATAACTTTACTTTCGGAAATCGGTGACTATTGTTTGTTTCATTGACTTTTTTGCCACCGACTTCCGAAAGCAAAGTTTTTTTCCACTTTTTTTGTGCTTTTTTTTTTGCAAAAACGTTTTTATTTTACCCATTTCAGTTATCGTATCACACACAAATCCTTGTCAAGTATCCGTTTCGCAATTTCGATTACATATTTTTTCCAGCTAATTTGATTTAAAAACCAAACTACTAAATTTTTCAAATCGGTTCATAAATGACTAAAATAAGGTAACAAACAAAACCAAAAAAATACAACCGAATTGAGGACCTCCTCCTTTTTTGAAGTCGGTTAAAAATTGATCATAGACAACGATGGATCAGTGACCTCAGGTCCTAAGTCCTGTCATACATTTTGAACACAATAAAAACCAATACACAGTCTTCTTTTTCTTAGCGTGTCTATGGTAATCGAAATTGTGTCGGCCTAGAACTGAGCCACTAGTTTGGCGCCTTCGGTAGCGTCCATCAGTTCCCGTAATGAACAAGCAACAGGACACGCAGGACACGAAGTTAAGTGTCCCATTGTTTGTGGAACAGCACCACATTTACACTCCAGGGCAGAGTCATAATGAATCTCCACCTGAGCAAGTTTTCCTTGCTGCGACCAGCCTGAGTCCGGAGTCTATTTAAAGACTTCCAGGTAAGTCTGGAAAACACAGTATACTTCTGCCCTACTAAGCGCGAAGGTGGTATCTCAAAAAAAAAGCGTAAAGTTGATTTTGATGGCATCGGATAGCTTAAATAAATACGCGTCTAATGAACTACGCTAAATAGCAATATCTATTATGAAACAAAAAAAAACCTAATAAGTAAAAAAACTAATCCGTAAAGTTTTAACCAAACTATATTTACAAATCTTCAATTTTCTCAAAACTGGCTTTCTCTGAGATACCGCTTTTGCGTTTAGTACGGCAGACTTACTTACTTGGAAGTTTGAAAAACACAGTAAGTATACTTAACTGTCTATGTAACAATTAATAATGATTGCGAGGTTTACTATCAAACTGTGACGTCATTTCCTTTTCCGCTGATAACGTAATTAAATAATAGTGTAATTGATTTTCCATAATGCTAATTGTGATAGCGCGTAAGTACTTGATTATCATTTCCTAGTAGATTTTATGATCCGTCTTTTAAATTAATAGTTATGTAGAGAGAAAATATCCATTTTGGTCGCAAATGGTGGTGGTGGTTTGGTATAAGTATGTGACTTAAATAGAGATGAATATAAATGTTGAAGGGTGGAGGGGCGGAGGGGGAGAGGAAGACCAAGGAAACGATGCCATGGATTGTGTGAGGAATGATGTAAAGGAAACAGAAGTAAATGATGCCGTGACGTCTGACAGGGGAGAAATGAAGAAAAAAACGTGTCTGCCTATTCCTCCAAGGATTAGCAGGTTTTCGTTGCAGTCCAATCATTTTGAGTTTATTGACTGGTTGTTGTCATTTAAGGACAAAGATCTTCACAATTGATACAATCAATTACTTATAAGTATTTTCAAGTGTTTCGATAACACAAGATAATGGTAACACTGTTAATTAGGTTAAAAGCATTTCACAACGAAATTGTTGTTTAACTGCAATTGCATTACGTTTGTTATCAGTTTTATATTAATATTGTTTATCGTAAATAGAAAAAGAAATAGTGGAGCTCTTGGCTAAATAATAACAGCCGCTCGGATGTTTAGGTCAGAACTATTTAATGAAAAGTAATTCAATGGGGTTGTATGAACTTTGAGGGTTGTATTGATGATTTTAATGATTATAATTCGGTAAATACAAAAGTGTTACAGCCGCGAATCAATTTTGTTCAATGTACAGCCTGACAATGACCGGCAAATTGAAAAAAACGTAAGAAAATTTGAATTTCGCGGGCTACCCTGGCGCTTCCATCTTAAGCGGTGCTTGACTAGGTTGGTCCTTGTATGGGTGACCATCTATTACACTCATTACAAGCACGTTACGCCATTGGTCCCGGCTGTCATTTGTAGATCTTTGATGGGCCAAGAAAAAATAAAAATACAGCGTGGAAGGGACACGGAAACCACATACTCAGATATCTGTGTACTCAGTACTCATTCCGAAACCTCCCAATACACAGAAAATTTTCGTAGGTTATTAAAACAAAAATCTGCTGTTTCCTACAAAAGTGCAATACCTACACGGTCAAAATGTATGGAGCAGCTGTTTTTTTTTTAAATAACTGATGGAGAATTTCCGTCGCCCCCAGAATGATGTACTGAGTACAGTCGGTGTCCCTAACACTCTGTATGTATTAATTTTCCTTGGTCTATGTTGACGACATTATGTTCCCTTCATAACTTCTAGTGACAATGTACCTAAATAAAAGGATTCATGACAAGAATTTGAGTGGTATACTACAAATTAAAAAGGGATACCTAAATAACTTTTTAGCATAAAAAAACCGACTTAAAATGTCTAAGATGACTTAACTTTATTTAACACTCCCTGGTCTTATCCCCAAAGGCATTTTTATTCAAAAGTTAATCGAAATTAAATCTAATTCTCCTGCCCTTATCCCAATTTATTTGTGGTCGGCGCAGCATGTCTTCTTCTGCCATACTTCTCTATTACTTGTCATCTCATCAGACTCCTCGTTTCTTGCCATATCAGCCTTCACACAGTCTATAGTATCCATCGTTTCTTTGGTCTTCGTCTACTCTTAACCACATTCTTACTCAAAACTTTCCTCACTTCTCCGCATCAGATGCCCATACCAGGACAACCGACTACCACACAACTTTTCAGTCACCGGCGCCACTTTCAGACTCCCTCTTATGTACTCATTTCTTATTTTATAATTTCCTTTATTACATATAAATTATATTTTTAAATATTCTTACTAACAAAATTGTACAAAAAAAAAACATTTAAAAAATGGTAGCAAACCGGCACCGGGAACAGGGTCCGAGCTACCGGTGGTCAGGGCTCTTGAGAGAGGAACCTCCTAACAATACGCGCCGTGTCCAGAAGTACTGCTTTCTGAATCAAGCCAAGTGTTATCATTTTATTATTACTCGAAATTAAATAATCATAATATATTCCGCGAGCAGGATATATTAGGTATATTATTAAGTATATTATTATCAGATGACCTTGACAGAGCGACATCGTAAAATAGTAATTTTACAGAAACCGATAAGAGGTTAGGTAATAGCGAGTTCACTGACGACGGTCGACCTCTTTTCAACCTTATTTCTTAGAGAGTAAGGGTGAAAAGTGGAAGACCGTCAGTGGACTCGGTAGTACCTACTTAATCATAAAGTTAATACATCACTACATAATATAAAACAAAGTCGCTTCCCGCTGTCTGTCTGTCCCTATGTCTGCTTAGATCTTTAAAACTTAGCAACGGATTTTGATGCGTTTTTTAATAGATAGAGTGATTCAAGAGGAAGTTTCATATGTTTAATACATACATATTATAGTAGAGAAAACATTAGTATGATCTACATTGCACTCGTGTGAAGCCAGGGCGCTAATAAATAATATTTATCGATGCATCGTATTAATACGTAATAATATAATTAACCTTTTCTACATTATCTGGAGGTGATCATTTTCATATAGCACAAGCATATTTATTTCCATAGTGCACAAGTGAAGTGTTTATAACATAGTTTTAAGGTTCTATTTACTAACATATTTTTAACCGACTTCAAAAAAAGGAGCAGGTTCTCAATTCGATTGTGTTTTTTACCTCATATCTTCGTCATTTATGAACCGATTTGAAAAATTCTTCTTTTATCTGAATGGATCTACTTCCCGATTGGTCCCATAGAAATTTCATCGAAATCGGTTCAGCAGTTTGGTTTTGAAATCAAAATAGCTGGAAAAAATATGTCATCCAAGTAAAAGAAATTGCGAAATTGATACATGACAAAGATTTGTGTGTGATGCGATTACTAAAAAGGGTAAAATAAAAACGTTTTTGCAAAAAAAATAACCGACTTCCAAAAAATTCACAAAAAAAAATGGAAAATAACATTACTTTCGAAGTCCGTGCCAAAAAAGTCAATGAAACAAACCAGTCACCGACTTCCGAAAGTTATGTTATTTTCTACTTTTTTGTGTTTTTTTTTTTTTGGAAGTCGGTTTTTTTTGTATTTTATCAATTAACTAGCGACCCGCCCCGGCTTATTTCCCAACTTACGCATGCAGTAGGTACATTGGGTTAGGTAGGTATGAAATGCAACGTTTTAATCAATCGTCATCTGCCTACCTGTTCCAAAACTACGCTGGGGTCGGCTTCCTGTCTAACCAGACGCAGCCGAATACCAGTATTTTCGGGAAGTCGCATTAGATCCCGCTGCCCCCCGTCGCATGTGTGCGAGGGAACACCGGGGCAGTTTTGGTCGGTACGAGTCTGAGTGACCTCTCCGCTATCCCGAGGCGGACTAATAGAGAAAAAACGAAAAACCCGACTTCCAAAAAACACTAAAAAAGTCTAAATTAACTTTACTTTCGGCAGTCGGTGGCAAAAAAGTCAATGAAACGAACAAAGTCTCCGACTTTCGAAAGTAAAGTTTTGGAAGTCAGTTATTTTTATGCAAATTAATAATTGTTATAAATTGATTTTTCACCTGAGGCTAAAATGCATCCGATGTTTCTATAATCGTAGTTTCTTCCTGTAGGAACAGGAAGTTCAACTTCAGCTCAAAATAACTGTAACCAGGAAACGATAAATAACAGTATTATTAATAACAAATTAAAATATAATAGGTAGTCTTCTCGGCACTCGTCACCCGTCGGTAATAATAAAAGAACGTCAATTGACCTTGACATTTCCTTCCATTATCGTTGACATTTATAAGCGCGCGAAAGTTACATTTTTAAAGAGCATAGACTAAAGGATGACACATTTGCAAATGAGGTTGATCGTGTTTATAAAGGTGTTTTTTATTGGCACGGAAAATACCTAGTGCTTTGTACTTTGTAATAAATGGAGCGTGGATTGAAAGTAATTATTTTATTTGGTTGGTCGCTTCTCTGTATGGTTTCTTTGTTGTTTGGGTCAGCCACCTTCAAATGAATGATTTCTTAGAGGGATTTATAAAATAAAAATCAGGCGTATGATGTCACACCGCACTTTTCGATTTATAAGATGTTGAAGACACAGAACCCACAGCTATGCATGCGCACGCACGACTACCAATCAAGCTATACAAAACCGGTTTATGCGGATTCTCCTTTGTACGGGAAATCTATACAAAGCGAGGCCATTTTATACTGGAAATGTACATATAGCTTGATGTGTCGCCCGAGTACCTGCTTGCACAGCTGATAAGGGGCCGTCCTTTAATCACGTGAGGTTTTTAGGCCACTTTTTTAGCCCCTCCTCCCCTCCTTCCAGTATCACGTGTATTTTTTATTATTGAAAAAGACAGAACTGTATTAATAAAAAATGAAAAAAAAAGGATATTCTAGAGATAAATTCGCTTGCTCGGGTTTTTAACTCATTACTGGTAAAAAATATTTTACACATCACACATTCAATTCATATTTTTCGTCCCTCGAAAAAAATACACGTGATGGTCACATTACATTCTCCCCCCCGTTCAAACCTGACGTGATTAAAGGACGACCCCTAATACGTGTAATATCTACTCTCATATTACTCAGTATATCTTAAATGCCCGCCCTATTACTCAAAGATGGCACCTTCGACCACTAGAAATTATTATCTTGTTTGTTTTGTGACATTATTTTGTTTACTTACTTGAATTTTTATAATAATTTAGCACACCGTAAGGTTGACTGTAGCTGAACTCATTCATTTATGTACCTACATTCAAAGCAATTAGAGTACTGATTCTGATTCTGATTCAGGTAGGAATCGGGGTAGAGAGATTCTGCCAAGGAGTTTGACTCGTAACACGCACAATAACAGTGTTGGTTTGTAAACGTACTTATAGAAGAAGAAACGATGGATGGACTGTGTGAAGGATGATATGGCAAGAAAGGAGGTGACTGCTGAGATGACGAGTGATAGAGAAGTATGGTAGAAGAACACATGCTGCGCCGACAACGAATAAATTGGGCTCGGGGCAGGAGAACGACGAATGATGATGTATACGTACTTAAAGGTACCAAAGCTATATATATTTATAACTAGCTGACCAGCGCAACTTCGTCTGCGTAACATTTTTGATTAATGCTCCGCTCCTATTTGTCGCAGCGATATATTTTATAGCCTTCCCCGATAAATGGGCTATCCAACACTAAAAGAATTTTTCAATTCAAACCAGTAGTTCCTGAGATTGGCGCGTTAAACCAAACAAACAAACAAACAGACTCTAGCTTTATAATATTACTAGCGACCCGCCCCGGCTTCGCACGGGTGCAATGTAGATAGGTACTAATGTTTTCTCTTCTATAATATGCATGTATTATACATATAAAACTTCCTCTTGAATCACTCTATCTATTAAAAAAAAACCGCATCAAAATCCGTTGCGTAGTTTTAAAGATCTAAGCATACATGGGAACAGACAGCGGGAAGCGATTTTGTTTTATACTATGTAGTGATAGATATGTGTGCGTGAAGGTGTGGGGGTGTGATGAACATTGCCTTACATATTAATATATTATGTGATGAAGTCCCTTTTCTTTTATTCCGCCGCCACGCCAGCCCGCAATGGCCATGACATTAGAAGTTTAGAACGCACTGCGCCATTTGACATTTGATAGTGAACTTAAAAATTCTGATCACGATGTATCGAGACAGTACCTAAGACGATTTTACGAAACTGTTTTATTGTTGGATGTTGGATTGATTTTAAAACGACTTCAAAAAAAGGAGGAGGTTCTCAATTCGGTTGTATTTTTTTTTGTGTTTGGTACCTCATGTCTTCGTTATTTATGAACCAATATTTGAAAACTTCTTCTTTTATCTAAGGATACACTTCACGATTGGTCCCATAGAAATTCCATCAAAATAGCTGGAAAAAATATGTCATCCAAGTAAAAGGAAATTGATACTTGACAAGGATTTGTTTGTGATACGATAACTAAAATATAAAAACTTTTTTGCAAAAAAATAACCGACTTCCAAAAAAAAACACAAAAAAAGTGGAAAATAACTTTACTTTTGGAAGTCGGTGCCAAAAAAGTCAACGAAACAAACAATAGTCACCGACTTCCGAAAGTAAAGTTATTTTCCACATTTTTTTTTTTGGAAGTCGGTTATTTTTTTTTTACTTTTGTTGCTCGACTTTCAGCTTCCGTTTTTTTTTGTTTTCTGATAGTCATAGAGTAGTAGTACCTACCTAAACGAAAAACCTGAGGGCACAGATCCTAAAGGCTTCTCATCTTATCGTGTGGTTAGTGAATAACCTGGTATTAGAGTTTGTATACCGCCCTTAAGCCTCTGACTTGGATCTGGGGACCTCTACGATTTTATTATATGTACATAAATAGGATTATTTAAAAATGTATTTAATATTTATAACAAGGAATTATTGAGATAATCATTAATAAAGAACAAAGAACCATGTATAGTGTGGTTCAGGAGAGAGGCAGTGTTTTTTTAGCATAGTGTGTACAATATTGGCGATATCTCGTTGGTCACATACGGCCATGTTGGCTATACGTGTTTAGAATTCCACTCGACCTCCGTCGCTTAGGGCAGTGAACCTTTGGTTATGCAGTGACTCGTTGCAGTAGGTACTTACCTAGTCCGCGTAAAACTATGCATTCGTTTTTGAAGAGAAAATAATGGCTTAGCGTTTATCTATGCCTGTATTTCCTGAAGGGTAACTAGGAATTTCCTAGTTACTAGTATGTTCAACACCAAAGAAACGATGGATGGACTGTGTGAAGGATGATATGGCAAGAAACGAGGTGTCTGATGAGATGACGAGTAATAGAGAAGTATTGAAGAAGAAGACATGCTGCGCTGACCACAAATACGTAAATTGGGATCAGGGCGTATAGTTACAGAATTAGTTAAGTAACTATTTCATGAAAAAGTCATTCAATGAGGTTGTATGAACTTTGAGGGTTGTATTGTTGAATTTTAATGATTATAGTTCTGTAACTAAATACCTATTACAGCCGCGAATCATATTTTGTTCAATGTACAGCCTGACAATGACCGGTAAATTGCAAAAAAACGTAAGAAAATTTGAATTTCGCGGGCTACCCTGGCGCTTCCACCTGTAAGTCACTAAGTCCCCATCTAAACAGGGCATTTAGTCCAGAGGAGCGCGCACGAGTGTGCGGTGTAAACGTAACGTAAATTACGAGTGGTTTTAAAATTGAAAATACTGATTTTACACAAGATCGTCATCATCATTCTCCCGCCCTTATCCCATCTTATTTGGGGTCTGCGCAGCATATTTTCTTCTTCCATACTTCTCTTTGGTTTCGAAAAATACATTTTTTTTTTAATTTAAAGATTACATATTGAAAGATTTTTTTTAAATAAGTTTAATGGCCTGGTTGCTGAGACCTTTTAGACATTATTTAAAGAATATGTTAACATGATCTACAGATGATACTGATTTTTTGTCGAAAAAAAAACTAATATGCAATAGGATAAATTTGCGATTCAAAAATCGAAGTTTACCGCTCTCGGAGTTGCCTACTCGAAATCGAATGACGTGAGATCGAATAACACTTGCTCGAAAACGTTAACTCGATAGTACTTGAAATCGATAATAAAATTCACCAAATTCCACCAGAAAGTTCTGGTGGAATTTGGTGAATTTTTGATAAAATTATAACATAAACCTTACAGGTACCTAATACTTTTTTCGACTTAGAACCCAAACTCCTACGATCAGCACTCGTACACTTGATAACAGACCGACGATGCAGTTTTTAGGCAAGTCTTCACAAGACTGTCCAGCCAGAAAGACACCATTTTTTTTTTCAAAGTGTATCTGTCATTATTATACCTGGGGGCTTGGCTGTCAAATAGAACTCATATCAAACAAAGTCGCTGAACTGTTAACTCTTGGCACATTTTAACATTTACTTGCGTTAGCTAAGTATATAGCGAAAAGTGAAAGGGATCCTGAAGGTCGATCACTGTTAGACGCCGCCTTGTCGCTGTGAAACCTGTTTTGTCTGATATTGAAAATATTTATTAGCTAATGGACATTTGTGATTTGACACATGTTTTTTTTTAAGTTTCAAGAAGGTGTTTTGTTGCTGGACACTGACATAATTATCTATAAACAAGCCAAAGGGATTGCTCGTGTGAAAGTCATTATTTAAGATACGATTTTTATTATGTAGTTTAGTAATTGCTTGAAGTTAGAACTGTAAAAAGTTGAAGTTTTAGCTTTGCTTTCTTTGACGGTTCTTATTTCGTTAAAATTCTTGTCTTTTGCATAAAAAATTTTGCACAAGTAATTTCTTAAGCTCAAGTAATCATTTTAACTTGATTAAAGATACGGATGTTAGACTTAAGTTGACGACAAAAGGCGTTTGGTTACAGCTTAAAGCCCGGACTCCGTCAAAGATGTGCGACATCACAAAGAGGAGAGGGACACCGACGCGAAAACGGAAACCACATACTCAGTACATCTTTCTGAACCCCCCCACATAGAAATTTTTCAAATTCAAATTCAAATTATTTATTGCAATCCATAATGTACATATACAGGTGGTAAAATACAATTAAGAAGAAACAATTATGGACCCTGTCGGGCACAGCAAAATTAGATAAATAGGTAGGAGTTTTCTTCGGTTATTAAAAAAATCAGCTGTTCCATACATTTTGACAGTGTAGGTATCACACTTTTGCAGGAAACAGCAGATTTTTTTAATAACCGACGTATAAAATTCCACCCCGTATAAAATTTTGTACACATGATTTTAACCACGGACTTACTATGTATTTCTTGTGTGTACTTTGTATTTATTGGGTCAATAAACATTTTATATTTTTATTTTTAATCGACTTCAAAAAAAGGAGGAGGTTCTCAACTCGGTTGTATTTTTTTTTTGTGTTTGGTACCTCATATCTTCGTCATTTATGAACCGATTAGAACAATTCTTCTTTTATCTGAAAGGATATAGTTCCCAATTGGTCCCATAAAATTTCATCAAAATCGGTTGAGTAGTTTGGTTTTCAACTCAAAATAGCTGGAAAAAAATTGTCATCCAAGTAAAAGAACTTGCGAAATTGATACTTGACAAGGATTTGTGTGTGATACGATAATAATTAAAAACGGAAAAATATTTTTTTTGCAAAGAAAATAACCGACTTCCAAAAAAAGCAAAAAAAAAGTGGAAAATAACTTTACTTTCGGAAGTCGGTGACAAAAAAGTCAATGAAACAAACAATAATCACTCATCATTTTCCACTTTTTTTGTTATTTTTTTTTGAAGTTGGTTATTTTTTAGTTTTTTAAATGCCTAAATAAAAGCCTGGTGGCCATGACGTCTTAATGCAGGAATGTTTAGTTCTATTCCAGAAAGAGAAAAAAGTGGGAATGAACTAAAACATTCCTGCATTAAGACGTCATCATGGTAGGTCTCATTGGTACCTATTAAGTAAAGTCTTAGCTAACTCGTTTTGTAAGAATAGCGTGATAATTAGCAATGCTTCAAGTTATTTGATTACTTAGACCAATTTGTTTTAATGATTATTGGGATTTACTTGAGTAGATAATCGCTTGTTTGCAACAATAATGACATAACTCGAAAAATAAGAAATATAGGACAGCTTTTTTGTAAGTTCTAAAAATATTTTCAGTATATTGCCAATTTTTTTTTTGCATAGAGCAACTTTTTTTCAAAAGATTAAAGGTTTATTTCACGTATTTCGTTACTTAATTTAATACTTGCTTTCCTTAATTTTATATTCAACTACAAACAACATCGAAAAATCTAAATTTTTGAGTTATGTCATCCTTGTCGCAAACGAGCGTATGGTATGTTAACCGATAAGCGAGTAAAAACAAACAAAAGATACGTTTTTGTGATGCACTCATATTAAGCCAAGATTATCATCATGTGCCAGTTTTCCCGACTATATCGGGGCGGTCGCAGCTGAATACCAGCAATTTACATGGACCGACTGCCTATCTGACCTCCACAACCTAGTTAGTATTGGTAACCCTTGGTAAAACTGGTTGTCAGACTTTCGGGCCACTGACTACCTGTAACGACTGTCAAAGACCTAGAAATGACAGCCGGGACCAACGGCTTAACGTGCTTCCGAGACACGGAGGTAACTCGGTATGTAATTGGTGGTCCATCCACAGACCCACCTATGGAAGCGCGGCTGTTATTATTTAGCCACGAGCTCCTCAAATAGACAATAAGGTGGAGCGATGTTTATACATAGTAATCGGATTGTCATGGGTAACCTTTTCGGTCCCTGGTCCTCGAGGGTAGCTGGTAGGTTTTTCCGTTAGGAACTCGTCAGACGAGCTCAAAATATGTATTACACACGTCTGCCTAACCCCACGAAAATTACCGTTATGTTATGTTTAACGAAGATGTTCTACTATGTCCGGGCCTGATATATGTAAACACGCAATACTTACAGGCGCTTTGATGTAACAACGCGCGATTCGCAACAGTGCGAATACCTCCTGACATTTTTTGAGAAATTCACTTTTTTATTGTTTTGAATTTAAAGGTGTTATTCGCATGTTTTAGTGAAATCTCATGTTAATAGGTGTTTTGTTAAATCCATAATCTTCTAAATATCACAGGCTCACAGCATTATCACATAAAAAGAATAAGTACAAAGTTAATACCTCGCTATCTAATCTCGACATGAATGATGTAACCAAGATTTTGTAAAAACATAGATATTGATTTAAAAGAGTGTCCATGGAGTTTCTTGCCCATTCTTCTCCACAGGATCTACGCTTTCTAATGGGCAACTATAGTACTTTCACAAGTTATTATGCCCTGTGACTGGGACTGTAGCTTAGTTTATTTTTTGTGTTTTGACATTCAAAAGTGCCTGTGTCTAATTGAAATAAATGCTTTGAGTTTGAGTCTAACCGAATACCTACTACACTATCATAAAATATACGAATTCAGCATAATTCATAAATCCAACATAATTATTTTGGCTTTTTTTTGGCCATAGAATCAGCATTGCCATCCAACGTGGCAATGCTGCCAGCCTTCTGGGCACTTTTCCTGTTGACAGCGATGTGGACGAATTTTTTGACGGCCTGTAACTGTAGGTACATATTTTTATTCATATTTTAGATATGATATTAGTTTGTAAATAAGGTAAATATTTTGATGATTTAATAAAATCTGAGTACTTATTAAAAAACATACTTAATTATTATTCAAAATAAATAAATAAAATACTTAACAAATTTTTAACTTCTCAAGAAATTAAGCGTTTTTTTTTCAGTTTGTGTATAATTTTGACTTTGTCAGTTATGTGTTCTTGGCACTTCGCCGTCGATAAGTATGTAAGTAGATATTTACACAATTGTTTCAAGTATGACATACTACCTTTGGTACCAAGAGTGCATGTAGATCTATGAAAATAATATTGGTCAGGGTTCCAAACGTCGTTTTCATTTTTTTTTTTTAAATTATTAAATAGGCCCACTCTTGACCTCGATCTTGTCCTGAGAACAGAGATGAAGGTAACGATGGAACGAATTAAACCAAAAGAAACATATTAACTTGTGACTTAAATATATTGGGGTCATATGAGCTCAGGAAAACCGACGCAGGCAGGAGATTCCACTCCTTGGCAGTGCGCATAACAAAAGATGTAGCAAAGCCGGCGCTTCGTTCGAATGTGTGTTCAGGCGGGAGGGCGGTGTCGCATCCTACATCCAGGCCTGGATCTTTTTCGCGGAATTAAAACTTGATATTTTGCACATTTAATTTCGTGGATATGTTAGGCTCGCCCCCTATTACATGGGACTTAAAAATAAGTAGTAAAATGTGGGTGTTCTATTAGGTACACCTCTGCTTAACCCTTCGGGGATTACAGGCTTGATATTTTGTTTTTTTTGTAGCCTTGGAAGTCCCACTGCTGGGCAAAGGCCTCCCACATATCCTTCCAGGTACTCTTCTGCTGCGCCACCTCGAACCAGCCTTCGCGATGGGCGTCCAGATCATCTCTCCACCTCTTTCGAGGCCGGCCTCTGCGGTGCCGTCCATCCTTAGGCACCCATCGTGTTGAGACCTTTGACCGAAAGATTACTTACTTTGAGCATGCAGATAAGTAACACTATTTTTTTTTGGCCAAAGAATCAGCATTGCCATCCAACGTGGCAATGCTGCCAGCTTTCTGGGCACTTTTCCTGTTAACAGAGATGTGGACGAATTTTTTGACGCCCCGTAAAATTGTACATATTTTTATTCTTATTTTAGTTTTTTAGGGTTCCGTACCTCAAAAGGAAAAAACGGAACCCTTATAAGATCACTTTGTTGTCCGTCCGTCCGTCCGTCCGTCCGTCCGTCTGTCAAGACCGTTTTTCTCAGGAACGCGTGGAGGTATCAAACTGAAATTTCTATATGATACTTAGTTCTACTGTCCCTGGAAGCTGTAGAAAAATCAACCTTCTAAGTCAACGCAATCAAAAGATACAGCCACTTAGGCCGCAAATTTCCGCAAATTTTCGAAACTCGCACGGGAATCAAAACCTACAGGGTACTTCCCGTGAACTTAGAATCTTGAAATTTTGTACGAAGTCACGTCTTATAGTACAGATATAGGAAAAATTACGAAAACCGTAAATTTTTAGTTTCGTCATATAAAAAAAAGTTATATCCCCACAGGTTTGTACGGAACCCTCGGTGCGCGAGTCCAACTCGCACTTGACCGGTTTTTAGATCTAATATTAGTTTGTAAATAATGTAAATATTTTGATGATTTAATAAAGAATTCATTGGTAACACTTAATTTGCTTACCTAAACCAATTTGGTTTAAAGATTATTTGTATTAACTAGGGCTTGCATTCGAATAGTCGAATATTCGAATTATTCGAATAATCAACTGTTTCAAATATTCGAATAGAAATTTTGCGATATTCGAATATTCGACCAATTCCTAGAAACAAAACTCAACAATCCGATGTGCACAGTCACACAAAATTCAACGTTCAAGCACGCCGTCCAAACAAGGTAACGTCGTTGGACGCGCGGGCGTTATGAGTTTACGACAGAATTCGGCAACTATCGGGAACATTCGGAAGATGCGGGCGGGTGGGGGTGGTTCGTCCACCATTTGCAGAGAAGAGTTGGAAACGTCAATCCTAATGCAAATGGCGCTATTTGATAGAGGAGGTCCTAGACAAGTAAATTTGAGCCAAGCATACGACTTTCTGCAGTGTATACCACCAACAAGTGTAGAGTGTGAAAGGGTGTTTTCTTCCAGCAAATATATTTGCAATCATCTAAGATGTGCCTTAAACGATGATTCTCTCTAAGTTTCCTTAGGTCTCACTTCCAGCCACGGCTAATTGCCGCTCAGCGGACAAACCTCCGGGCCGATCTCATGGTGTCATGGAGAGAGCGACTGTCGCAACCCCGTGCAGGGCACGCCACGATAGTGGCGATAAGTCCCCTCTTTGAGGAGTGGCTTGAGAGGCGCCACGGCGTCCTCACCTTCCGCCTGACGCAGGTCCTCACCGGACACGGTTGTTTCGGGAGGTTCCTGCACCGAATCAGGCGGGAGGAGACGCCCGGGTGTTTCCACTGCGAGGATCGACCGGAGGACACGGTGGAGCATACGGTGGAGGTCTGCCCCGCTTGGGCGGAACAACGCCGTGTCCTTATAGCGGCGATCGGCGGCGGCGACCTCTCGCGTCCGGCCCTGGTTCGAGCCATGGTCCGGAGCGAGACGGAATGGGAAGCCGTCACCTCCTTTTGCGAAGCAGTCATGCTAGCAAAGGAGGAGGCGGAACGTGAGAGAGAGCGTTCCTCCTCACGTCCCAGCCGCCGCGGGAGACGCACCGGGCGTCGGGGGCCACGTGGTGGCCCCCGGCCACCGTAGACGCGGGCCTGTGGACGGTGAGCTAAGGGCTAGCTCGCCGTCCCTCCGTCTTAGGACGACAGGCCGTGTCGACGGCGCGTTCGTGTTCCACGCGCGCCTCAAAGAGATGTCAGCATAGGGAAGGGGCCCGCAAGGGCCGATGCCTGCCTGGTGCTGCGGGTTGTTCGAAAGAGATACCGCGGCCCCGGAACACAAAGGGCGATGAAGGAACATGGATGGGTTTTAGTCAGTAAAAGTCTGACACTCCCTCCCGCTCAGCCCAGAGCGAGAGAAGTCATTTGATGATTTCCCATCAGAAAAAAATAAAAAAAAAAAGGTCTCACTTCCACGGAAAACATTGAAGGACAAAGGTCTATGATAGGAATGCTAGAATTAAAAACGTACTGTAATTTTTTGTACTAATTGTAGCGTGCTACAGATCTGATCTGATCTCTTTGATTTTTATTTTTATCACTATGATTTAATGTTAAATTATCAATATCACACATTATTAGTGTGACATTGACAATTTAACATTAAGAAAACGATTTTACATCAAAGGTTTAATTGCGTTACTTGTTATTGTTTTGTTTGATTTTATTATATTATTACAATACTCATAACTGATTTTATAAGACTGTGTTGTGTTTGTGTCCAGGGTTGAGGGTGGTGAAACAAAACAAGATTATTTTATTTTGATAAATATTGTTTGTTTTAAAGTATTTTAAGCACTTGCAGTAGAAACTTTCCAATTTTTGCGAACATTATATTAGAATAACATTGTAGTGTATTAATATATATTCAGTATATTATTAAGTTTACCATTCAAATTCTTTAAAAAAAGACACAAAAACGTATCTGCAACAGCAGTTATGCCTATTTCAATGTTAGCTGTTCTAATAACAGAAAAAAAATATTTTATTTGTTTTTGTAAGACTGCGTTAAAATAATATTAGTAAAAACTAATATTATTTTGTACTAAAGAATTAAGACTATTTAGAAATTAAAGGACACGATTTCTATAAAACTTTATTATTTTATTTAATATTCGAATAATATTCGAATTATTCGAATAAACCCCAAAAAAATTCGAATATTCGAATTCCAAAATTGACGAATATTTGCAAGCCCTAGTATTAACATGAGTAGGTAGGTACGTATGATAAGCTAGTACAAACAAAAGATAAATTTTTGCATTGCACTCACCAATTTTTTTTTTATCCATTCCTGTTCCAATTCTATGGGACGCGGACGGAGAGCAGTTTTTTTGTTTGTGGAAATTATTGCAGAATACATAATAAATAGTACAAGTAGTTAGCGGTTTTGGTCAGATGTATGTTCGGCAGCGGGAGTAGTTCTGGAGGCAGTAGCAACCTTCTGCGAAAAAATGATCTAGCATTCTTCATACTTATTGTATTTATTTTGGTCAACTCACATGAGGACTTAATTTCAGACATTTTTACGCCTTCTGGCATAACATGGCGAACTGTTTATTATACCATTTTAATGTAGTAGTAGTACCTACCTATGTTAAACAAATGAATGACTTATGAGGAACATGCAGATGAGTGCTAAAAAGCATGCTGATGAGGTACCTAGTTGATTTTTGACAAAAAGGCTTCAAAAAGGTATAATTATCTAGTGTTAATCAAATTTTTTGCAGATTAAACGACCAGCTAAAAACGCCCACTCTTTTAGGTTTATTAAAGCCTTAAAACAGCTGACATAAGCGACGATTAACAAAGGATTTATTCCCTGCCAGTCTAGTCGCTTCATTGATCGTTTGAACTTTAAAATCTAACCTTTCGAACTTCAATAGACAATAAACTCATGAATGTTGACATTCGGGCCGTGATCGTAATGTGTTTATTACAAAACCCGCTAAACAAGTTTCTTAACACGACTCAAACCACAGCCGAGAATTACGAAATACGAGTTGCGCCATTTTGAAATTGCAAACTTAATAAGTATGTAGTACAAATTTTGAATTTGGAATATTGTTTTGAGTTTTGTAGTTTTTAGGGAATTTCTTTTCTGTAGTTTTTAGGGTTCCGTAGCCAAATGCCAACGAGACGTTGCCTAAGGCTCCACTGTCTGTCGGTTTGTCACAGGGCTGTATTTTATAAACCGTAAAAGGGAGGCACTTAAGAATATAGGAAGGCCGAAGAAATAATGGATGGACTGTGTGAAGGATGAGGTGGCTGCTGAGAGGACGAGTAATAGGGAAGTATAATATACGATGTGGAAGGGATACCGACGCGAAAACGGAAACCACATACTCAGTAAGTCATTCTGAACCCACATATAATTTTTCGTCGGTTATTAAAAAAATATCTGCTGTTCCATACATTTTGATCGTGTAGGTATTGCACTTTTGTAGTAAAATATATATAAATTATAAGTCCAGGTTTCCTCACGATGTTTTCCTTCACCGATGTCTGTGATGTCCAAGATAAACTTAGAAAAGTACATTTATGAATTAAAATAGTCACATTGGTACTTGCCCGGATTTGAACCCACAACTTCATGCATGAGAGGCGGGGACTTAACCTCTGGGCCATCACGACACACTAGCCACACAATACCCGTTATAACAATAGTAAATAATGGAAATAGCCGTTTTAACATGAAATAAATATGGGGGTCCCCGAACAAGAGACATCTCTTTAGAAGTTTTTTGTAAGGTTTCGCACTTGGTCAGTTTGTTTGTTGAATGGAAGAACTCTATGGCACAGCATAATCAGCCATAAATGTTCCCACTGCTCCTCTCTGTTGTGATGAGGAGTGGTCTGTAATCTACCACGCAGGCCCAATGCGGCCTACGTCGCTCCATCATGGAGCAACTGCCTATTTTAACTGCCGACTTCAAAAAAAGGAGGAGGTTCTCAATTCGGTTGTATTTTTTTTTGTTTTTACCCCAGTTTGGTTTTTAAATCAAAATAGGTGGAAAAAATATGTCATCCAAGTAAAAGAAATTGCGAAATTGATACTTGACAAGGATTTGTGTGTGATGCGATAACTAAAAAGGGTAAAATAAAAACGTTTTTGCAAAAAAAAAAACCGAATTCCAAAAAAAAAAACACAAAAAAACGTGTAAAATAACTTTATTTTCGGAAGTCGGTGCCAAAAAAGTCAATGAAACAAACAATAGTCACCGACTTCCGAAAGTAAAGTTATTTTCCACTTTTTTAGTGTTTTTTTTGGAAGTCAGTTTTTTTTTTGTTTTAAGCCTTTATATTACTGAAGGTGCGATATATAAATTATAAGTCCAGGTTTCCTCACGATGTTTTCCTTCACCGATGTCTGTGATGTCCAAGATAAACTTAGAAAAGTACATTTATGAATTAAAATAGTCACATTGGTACTTGCCCGGATTTGAACCCACAACTTCATGCATGGGAGGCGAGGACTTAACCTCTGGGCCATCACGACACACTAGCCACACAATATCCGTTATAACAAGAAATAAATAATGGAAATAGCCGTTTTAACATGAAATAAATATGGGGGGTCCCCGAACAAGAGACATCTCTTTAGAAGTTTTTTGTAAGGTTTCGCACTTGGCGAGTTTGTTTGTTGAATGGAAGTACTCTATGGCACAGCATAATCAGCCATAAATGTTCCCACTGCTCCTCTCTGTTGTGATGAGGAGTGGTCTGTAATTCACCACGCTGGCCCAGTGCGGCCTACGTCGCTCCATCATGGAGCAACTGCCTATTTTTAAACGACTTCAAAAAAAGGAGGAGGTACTCAATTCGGTTGTATTTTTTATTTATTTTTGTGTTTTTTACCTCATATCTTCTTAATCTAATTTCATCAAAATCGGTTCAGCAGTTTGGTTTTTAAATCAAAATAGTTGGAAAAAATATGACATCCAAGTAAAAGAAATTGCGAAATTGATACTTGACAAGGATTTGTGTGTGATGCGATAACTAACAAGGGTAAAATAAAAACGTTTTTGCAAAAAAAAATAACCGACTTCCAAAAAAAAACACAAAAAAAGTGTAAAATAACTTTATTTTCGGAAGTCGGTGCCAAAAAAGTCAATGAAACAAACCATAGTCACCGACTTCAGAAAGTAAAGTTATTTTACACGTTTTTTTCGTGTTTTTTTTTTTGGAAGTCGGTTATAATTTTATTTACATGGAGCCTCCATGTATAATACTGGTTTTCAGCTGCATCAGGTTAGACTGGAAACCAACCCCAATATAGTTGGGAAAATGCAGGCAGATAAGGTTTTTTTTTCCATTATGACATTATCGTCCTGATATTAGGGCAAGCAGGTATAGCACTCGGACGAGTTTCATAAAATAAAATACAAGCATTGTTTAAAAAAGGTACTTTAATAATTTTATCATTAAAAGAAACGATAACTTCATGATAATGTATAAAATCTCATTTATTACGACTAAAGATTTTAAGTACACAATATAATACAAGAGTTTAAGGAATAAAATTGTTCCGACTAATATAACATCACGCCTGTAATCAGGCAGTCAGGTAGAGGTGTACCTTATAGTGCACCCACATTTCGCCAGTTATCTTTAAGTCCCATGTAATAGGGGGCGAGCCTATTGCCACCAACCGGGCACAAATCCAGTCTCCTACTACTACTGAGAAATTCCTAATGGAAAAACCTAATAACACTTTGCCCAGCCTGGGCATCAAACCCAGGACCGCATGCTCAGCAGTAGCGCTTGCGACCAGTAATCCAATGAGGCAATTATTATTTTAATCGGAACAATTTCAATATCTTAACTATTTACGCTCTAAAGACTATCCTTTAGAAATAACTAAAATAGGAATGATAAAAACATGAGATTTTTTTTTACAAAACAAACTCAATAGTGCTAACAGAAAGTTACAAATTCATCCATTTTATGTAACACAGAAAAAAGGTAAAAATATAAATTTAAAATCAATTAATTGAAAACAAAATAATAGTATTTTGAAAATAATATAGTAACATATTTTTGTAAATAATCATGTAAATAAAGATATTGCTATTTTAATTCTAGGCCATTTCCTAGGCTCCGACTACCCTATTTTTTTACATTGGCTACAATTTTTACATTATTTTAGGGTCAAAACACATTAAGCGACAGGTTAGCCCGCGAAATTCAAATTTACTTACGTTTTTCTGCAATTAACAAGACGTCAGTGTCAGGCTGTATGTTGATTAAAATATGATTTGCGGCCGTAACAGATATGGCTTTACAGAGCTTTAATCATTAAAACTATCAATACAACCCCTTTAAGTTCATTTAATCCTATTGAATGACTATTTCGTAAAAAAAACATTCAATGGGATTAAATGAACTTACAGCCCGTTCACACGAGGACGATTCGTTTTTTTTTAACGTATCGTCTTTTTTCACGACCCGTCGATGTTTTTGACGGCGGCAATGCTTTTTAAATGCCCGCGCGTGTTCACACGCATCACGAATCGTGAAAAATGACGGACATGTCTTAAATCACGTATCGTCTTTTAAAAAACACGAATCGTGATTTTTTTTTGTGACGGATTCGCTGATGCCCTCTCTCCCGAAATACCACGAAATAAATGTGAACATCAATTCGTTTTTTTTTTGCCGGATCGTGATAAAACATTATTCCGTATGCAATGTGAACGTCCATCCGTCATGACGTTATTTGACGGTTCGTCAATGACGGAAGCCGTGTAAATGAGCCCTTAGCGGGTTGTTTTGATGATTTTAATAATTATAATTCTGTAAATACATGCGTATTACCGCCGCAAATCATTTTTGTTCAAAGTACAGCCTGAGACTGACCGGAAAATTACAAAAAACGTAGGAAAATTTGAATTTCGCGGTCTACCCTGGCGCTTCCACCTTAACATGCACAAATCAGCATTTTCTTGCATCTTTTTCCCTTTCTGTCACTTACAATTGCAACTCGCCATACTGAGAGGTCGAATCGCACGTTAAACTGCTTCTGATGCGAATGAATGAGGATGCTTGCGACCGGACTTCTCGCTCCAACAAATGACGCCTTTACGTGCCTGAATGAGATATAGATACTCGAAATCGCTGATGCGTGCGTGCAGATATGATTTCACAATTTTCACCGTTAAATTAATTAGCTATCGGCAGAGCCTTTAAAAACAACTATAGTACACTAAATTGTTCCCTAATATTTTGAAGTTGCTGCCATCGTCAATACAAGTAACAATTATATAATTTGATTTAATAACATAATTCTTGTGATGATTTCGTTTAAATTGCTGTAGGTAGTACAGTGGTGTCAATTAAGAACCTAAGCCAATGGGGGCTATCGCGCATGATTTCGCCGCTAGAGGCGTTCGTGTAGAGTAAGGTCTTCAGAAATGTCAGATGTCATAGTGTTCCCGCGTTGCGCGCTTTTTTATCACGTAGTTTTATTAATATTCACGAGTGTGGTCAAGATTGATTCCTGATTAATTATGACTTGAAGATTGTAGGTAGCAAGTCGGGAGTTCTAATTCGTTAGTACTTGAATGAAGAATGATTTTTAAATGTTTCATGCTTGCTAATTTTAGGGTCAATATTGTAAATATGTCCCTTAAGTTCACACTATGTTGTTTTTATGAAGTTATTGGTACTTTAAAGTATAAAATAGAATTAATGACAGGACCTTACTCGACAGTGGCGCCATCTGGTGAGCTTAAAAACGATAGCCCTCTATCTATTGAACAATAATCCATAGACGAACTTAACTAAAAAAAACACTTTTATTTGTTTTAGGCCTAGAAACCTGAAGCCATACAAAATCTATGGGGGACTCGCGTTTTGACAGATATTAAAAAGTACGTCAATTGATTTGTAGTTTCAATATTCAACTACCCTATTTGCTGATTTTTTTTTATTTGCCTATTTTGCTGTAGTATAGTACTTCTCATACAACTGTCAAAGAACGAAAGTTATGACAATACGATGCCCTAGCGCGAGCGCGCGATGTAAACGTAACGTAAATACGTCGATTTTTTAATCGAAAATACAATTATCCTATAGCATTGTAGTCTAATTGCTTGCAACAAGCACACTCAGTATAATCCATAGTTATGAAGAAATTCTTAAAATTAAAATATTACGTCTTTTTAATTTTAAAATCGACGTATTTTCGTTATGTCCTCCGGACTTTTTAGCTTGGCGGTCAATTACTTTCTTAACAATATATTTCCCCGACTTTTCATTTAAGTACTAAATTAGTTTATTTTGGCAGTTACAGTGACAGTAATTTAGCTTTATAAAACTTATCTTTTAGTTAACTATACAAAGAGTAGATAGATCTTTTGCGCGACAAAAATATAATTAATCGACAGTATTTCCTATTTAGATAACACTGTAAAAATATTATTGCGAAATCAACGATCCCATCTATATTAATAAAAATCAATTGCCGCGTGTATGTATGTGGTGCGACCGATTTGACTGATTATTTTTTGTTGTGGTCGTAATTGTCAGGACAAAGTTTGTATGAAAGAAATTTTTGATACATTTTTTTACTAAGCACACTTCTTATTTTCTTAATTAGAAAAATGCACCCGTACAAAGTTCGGCGTGACTCGCAACTAACTTTCGAGCCGCCATAAAGTATGAACTATAAATCAATGTGAAGTTTGAAATTAGAACACTTGCCTGAGCAGAGAGATTTGAAATTCTTTTGGGAAAATGGCCGAACCGAATCAATAAAATTTAGGCTGTAATTTAAGTGTCGCGTCAGCAAAATAATGGACAGGTACTCTATAGTTATATTTCAAGGATTTTGTTCTTGGTAGAGAACTAAATAACCTTTAGCACAATATTTTATTAAAGAAAACGAAAATCTAGATAGCTAGTCTATTAAAAAAAATCATTGATAAAAATCTAAAGTAATTTTATCTTTCGAGATATATCAATAGGTACCTAGTTATTACATCATGTTTTTTTATAAAATATATTCAAAACTGATTTCGGCATGATAATGTGAGAACGTAATACTATCGCGACTCAACCAAAGGGGGTCAGTAAGTAAACAGGTTTAAAGAAACCAAAACAAGATTCGCTTACGGTGCGACCTTGAAAAAAAAGCGAAATTGTTTGGCGCGAAATTCAATCAGTAAAATTTTAATCGACTTGCATTTGCCCGTGGCTTCGTTCGCGTTATGTCCTGAAATTATATCTCGGGTGCGTTGTTAATATAAGCTTTGACACTCGGAAATTATGTAGCTTCCCATTGGTGGAGGAATTTTCCAAATTGGATCAGTACTTCCGAAGATTACCCCTGCATACAAACTTGCAAACATTTGCCTGTTTATAATATTTGTATAGACAAAAAGTGTGATGTAAAAAAGAATTGTCGATGATTTTAAAAAGTAAAAACGTTAGTTCAGAACGCTTCCAATTTTAAAAATAAAATAATATCAGATTTTTTCCGCGAAACAAGTGAAAAATGAAAATAAGTCTATCCTATATCTTTTCCTCATATACCTTATTATTATCGATATAGTTTCGCGCGTATAAATGATTAATTATTGCCAATTTTAACAACTCGATAAAAGCTAAGCTTTTTATTTCCAAAAAATATATTTGCCTTCTTTCACTAACAGTCAAATTACTGTCTAAAAAGAAATTAGAAATAATTTATTTTGCAATGAATGTCGGTACAAAATAAGGTATTAACATTTTAAAAGCAGTTGCAACACACTACCTTATGGCATGCAAAAGTAAAAATTAATAATATTTACATCAGAGCAATGTTGAATTTTCGGCTCAGAGCTGTGAGTTGAAATTCCAACGACGCCTGTAATCCCCGAAGGGTTAGGCAGAGGTGTACCTACAGTACATCCACAGTGCAAAAATGTTTAGGAGTTGCTTAATGTTAGTGAAAATAGGCAATTACACCAAACGAGTTGCGTAAAAACTAATTAGAAATAATGCGTAATAAGCTAATTATTGCTTTAATTACAAGCAAATTATAATAAAATGTACCTAATTACATTTTTTAACCAATAATGACTTAAATTTCACATCACTTAGCCCTTTTCAGAGATTTAAAAAACAAAAACTCATTGAATTTCCAACACAAATAGATATGTACCTACATAAAATTTCACCAATTTTTTTTGTATTTAAAAGTCCGAGAAACAACACTAGTCCACTTTTCTTCGACCAGAGAATTTATAACAGCAATTTTTTGTAACATTTATAAAAACTTTAACAACCAATATCTACCGCTTGATACTATCCTAGTGGTTACCGTTGGTTCCGTTGGTTCCGTTGGTACCGTTCGATCCGTTGACTCCGTTACCATTCAAGGCAGTTTCTTGCATACTCTTGAGGTGGTATGGGCTGATAGTGAACACTTCTCCACCAACCAAGTCTTCAAGATTCTCCCCTCCGTATGAGAGGAGCGGTGAAATCTCCACATCAATGTGATCTTCTACAATTCCACCGGCTTCTTTAATATATTTTCGGTGTAGTCTTAATAGATCCTCCCTAGCGGTGGATGGGCAGTCTTTTTTCGCAGCATCAGCATTCTTCAAGGCAGAGAATTCCACATCTCTAGCGACTTCTAAACAAATAAAGTTCTCAGCGAACTCGAAAACATCAAAAATAAACTTCTCCATTTTGATCCCATTCGGATCAGTTGGCTTTTGACGAATACCTTCGTGGTCTACGTAAGGAATCTTCTTTTTGGCAACATGGAGCTTCAGCTTAGATTCAAAGTTGCAGATTTTTGTCAAAAACTCTGAAGAGAAGTAGTGGTTACAGATGTTTCCGGCTGAGAATGTCAGTCTACCGTCAGTAGTACGACTTTCTGCTGCCTCATCGGTTAACTCTGAGTATTCCACAACCTTGTAATGTCCATTTACACGGCACACAACACCGACGGCTTCACTTGGGGTTGATTTCTGAACAACTTTGGCTGCACAATCCGCATTCTTACTCTTACAGTAGCCAACGAAAACTGGATCAGCGACTTTAATAAGAATATTGTCGACAGAATGGGCATGTAAGTGCTCCACACCACGTTTAGCAATGTCTGCTAATACACCCTGAGTTTTTAGTGCACGGTATAGGCCTCCATTTCCATCAGGCGCTGAAGAAACATGGTGTTTCTCATCTAGGAATATTTTCCCTTCAAAATCAAAGCAGGGCAGCGTTCCTTGTTCAAAGTAGACAATGTCCTCCTCGTTTAAACCGAAGTAAGAATGACTCCTAAAGTAGTCAGCGGTTGGTCCCTTTGTGTGCTCAGAAGTCATAATGTACCAGGTAATCTTTCCTTCCTTTCCATATTTCTCAGCTGCCATTTGCTGCACCCTCACAATCCTTTCAGCCTGGATTTGGAATAGAGTCTTCCTGGACGGTAGTCCAACATCGTACATACCTTTTGGGTGACCGAATCCAAGTCTGGTAGCTTGGCCACCGGCCAGCAGTAAAACACCCACTTTCCCATCACTGATTTCCTTTAATCCAATACTTTCATACTCCTCAATTTTTTCGTTGCTCAAATTAGGAACAGCTTCGTAATGAGAGTCAGGAATTGGTTTTAAATCTTCAACTTTTTCTGTAATAACTTTAGTTGTATCGTTCGCGCGCCTAAATAACTCATTCACTTCGGCGATGTCGATTTTTTTTAAATCACTGATTAACTGGTCCCGCTCTTTTTCGTTTAATTCCGGCCAGTACTTCAATAGATGTCCTTGGCCATGGGAATTTAAGTTTTCGAGAAAATGATCGTAAGACATTTTTTTATCGTGCTATGTCTGCCCGGCGCGATTAGAAAGCGAACACTGGCTCATAGTTACGTTATGAACAAGATAACATTTTCACAAATTCTCCCACCACGGTTCTACAACATACACGTCGGCTCAATTTGACATTTCCAGGCATTTTTGTATACAAATCTTGTATTTACATTTATGACTGTAGGTACTACGATGCTGATGTTTTGACAGTTTGGATTTTGTTGCGTACATTGCTAGTTTTTTACAACTTTGTGCGGTAAGAGTCTAAGTAAAGCAACGTTGTACTGCGTACATTGCGCTTGAAACCAACTTGTTCTTCTACTATCAGCTTTTGGTGTGTTGTGAAAGTTAAAAAATGGAAAAAATTATCTGTTTTTTAAACTTTTAAGTTTTGTATTTGTAACATTTCAACCGAAATATATTAATTAACGAAGGAAAAGTTTATTCATCCAGTAAATTTACATTAAGATTTTTTTAATCACATCAAAGTCATTGTGAAAGCCATAAATTTTGTGTGGAGTGGTAATGTTGTTTAGTTTGCGAACGCACCTCATAGTTTTGTCTATGTGACGTTTTTGACATTTCATGTTTTTAATTTATTTGGATTGCATCAGAAACACCAGTGAAAATCTCAATTAAAATTCAAAAAAATAAATCGATCATGTTCAATGCAATTTAGTTTTTATTGATGTAATTAGTTTACAGTTATGAAGTTCGTACAATTCCGTCCCGCATCCCTTTGACCTCCTAGCAGATGCTAGGCGTCCCGTCAGACCAATTCAACTTTAGTTACTCTATGGCCGCCATGCGGGTGTTCTGTCAAAAAGATGTCAAATGTCTTCATTCAGGAAGCACTCTATTTACTCTTGATAGTTAATGAATTCGTTCTTCGTATTGTATTTAGTGTCCTATACAGTATATTTTTTATATTAAAGTTGTTATTACATTACGTTTTTAATGTAAATATGACCGAGTCAACGAAAAAGCGGAAGAGAAATTCAAATGAACAACCTAACCAAACTGTAGGACTCCGAGGTGTTATTGATGCTAACTGGCAAAAATTCTTATCAAGCAGCCTTATCATGGACAAGAAAACCGAAAAACCAGTGCAGGAAAACAACAAAGCCCAATTTTCGGGCACATTCCGTCGTGCAAGAAAAAAAAAGGCAAAAGACCACGAAAACGTCCAAAATATGAAATCTTTAAACTTGGCATCAAATGCGGATATCTTAGTCAATAACGTAGATATTAAAAAAAATAGTGAATCAAAAAGAGAGAATGGTGTTGTGAAAAATAACAATAAAAATCGGATAACTAAGTTTTTAGCAATGGATTGTGAGATGGTCGGCGTAGGATACGATGGTAACGACCACATGCTAGCTAGAGTGTCCATAGTCAACAAATTCGGCGACTGTGTCTACGACAAATTCGTGAAAGCGAGGGAAGAAGTCAAAGACTATAGAACTGACATTAGTGGAGTGAGAAAAGAGGATTTACTCAATGGTGAAGATTTTACCATAGTACAGAAAGAAGTTTCAGAATTGATAAAAGGCCGTATTCTAGTTGGTCATTCCTTGAAGAATGATTTGTCTGTATTGTTCCTGTCGCATCCTAAAAGAAATATTAGAGACACTTCAAGATATAAACCGTTTAGGAAGGTAATTATTACAATGTATCGGTAAAACTTGTTGTTACTGCCTCATGTAGTGGTCGCAACATCAACTGCTGAGCATGAGGTCCCAGTTTCAATTCCCAGGTTGGCCAATGTGTTATTGAGGTTTTCATTGGAATTTCTCAGTAGCAGCCACAGTGTCTGGATTGATCCTGGTTGATGGCAATAAGGTCACCCCCTATTACATGGGACTCATCTCTGCCTAACCCCTCGTTGATCATAAGCGTGATGTTGGGATACTCTGATTGTGTTTCCTTTTCACTTCTCATAGGCTGAACAGATTTGGATAAAATAGGCATATGAATGGAGCATCACAGTATGTTTCCTGGGGATGGTATATGACCTCTTTGAATAAATTATTATATTTGTTCCTCTCACAATCCTTCAATACTTTTCTTAGTCTATCTTTTCTTCATGGATAGATATTGATCAACAATTATATTCAAGGCTCTTTCAGTCAAATGTATTTCATCCCTCTTCATCACATACCCATGCCAAAACAAATTCTCTTTCATGCTTTTCTGCTGACAAAATTCGCCATGTTCAATTTTTCTGCTGACAAAATTCACCATGTTCAATTTTTCTACCAATAAAATTCACAATGTTAAATTTTTCTGTTGACAAAATTCAGCATATTCAGTTTTCTGTTGACAAAATTTACCATGTTAAATTTTTCTGTTCACAAAATTCACCATGTTCAATTTTTCTGATGACTAAATTGACTATTTTCAATTTTTCTGATAACTTCATCGATCAATCGACAATTTTTCTGTTGACTAACTCAGTCATTTCCCATATTTTCAGGTCACCAAAGGTAGCACACCGTCATTAAAACGCTTAGCTAAAGAGATCCTCGGTATCGACATTCAATCCGGAGAACACAGCTCTGTTGAAGATGCTCGGGCTGCCATGCAACTGTACTGTAGTGTTGCCCGGCAATGGGAACCCACACTAGTGGATAAACGAGGGAAGAGAAAAGTCAATCCTGAAGATGATTAAGAGGATCGGGGTTTGAATATTTTGGCCTCGGTAATTGTCAGCCATTTTTTTCATTTAAAATTTCCACCACATGTTAAATCTGTAGTAACCAATAGCTGGCTTCAATACAAACTGGTATTGTATGCGACAAAATTTTCTAGAGTGTTGCTTTTGCGTTATAACATATAAAAGTTAAAAGTTGTACTGATGACAAAGATTGTACCTTTGATAGCTCATGTTTAAGAACTAGCTGACCCGCGCAACTTCGTCTGCGTAATATTTTTAATTGAATCTCCGCTCCTGTTGGTCGCAGCGTGATGTTATATAGCCTACCTCGATAAATGGGCCATCCAACACTAAAAGAACTTTTCAGTTTGAACCAGTTCCTGAGATATGTGCATTCAAAGATACTTTAAAAGATTTTGTCCCCAACAATACTTGTTTGTATTGATTTATACAGGTATTACTATGCATGACGACTATTTTGAAAATAAAATAAAATGGCGGAAGTTAATCGGGTTCATACAAGAATATTCAAACCCCAATTTAACTGAACATAATCGGCATGCCACCATGCTCAAGTGCTTTCTGTCTCTATGACATTAATGGGGAAATGCCAGGGTAGCCAGCGAATCATATTTTAATCAAAATACAAAGTGACACTGACAACTGAAGAAACATAAGAAAATTTGAGTTTTGAGGGATACCCTGGTGGTTCCACTTTAATATTATTGACACTGACAGCTCTTCAAAGTGGTTTAGAAGAAGTGATTGTGTTTAGTTCAGTGAAATGCACCCAAGATTCCACTATTCCACCAAAACGGACACTAGTGGAGTGCGGAAGGGATGTGAGATATGTCCAATTGTCTCTTGTTCGCTCTGCTGTCTCCGCTGAGTTGGAGTGCAAGTGCCGTGAATTGGCCGCTTTAGCAGAATCTTAATAGTAATTACATTACAATTCGTAAAATGTTAAACAATTCATAACATTAACTGCGTCTGTGACTATTTTAACCTTTTGAACGCCAGAACATAAGCACGCGCGTGCCCTGCACGCCAAGCCACAATTTCACCGCATCCAAATTCGACGTGTTATGCCGTCCGTGGCGTCGTGATCACTTTTTGATTTGACGTCCATAGGCGTCCGTGGCGGTCAAAAGGTTAAGAATTGTACCGTGATTCATGTTAAACGTATTATCTTATCATGATTCTGCTAAAGCGGCCAATTTAGACCCCGGACAGGCCTTAAGAGTTATTTGTTACTATGCCACAGCCTAAATGTGTATTTACACTGAATACTACTTCACAGTGAACTCAAAGTGTAGGTGATAGTTGCCTTAAATATACAATTCCGAAGGCGCACCACATCGGCAGAGCCTAATCACAAGGATAGACTCCTTGCGATTAGGCTCTGCCGTTACGGTTAGCGGTTCTTATTTCTAATTGGTATAAATCACGGAGTAAATACAAAGAGGAGATGGCCTAAGCAACTGTGCACTGTGATTCTCAACTAGGTCCCGACGTCATCATGTGGGCGTGGCCTTAGCTAGTGTATTGTTGGCGTTCGTCCTGTGCACAAATTTGTGAACGTTCCCATTTTACAGCATTGTTCGCGCTAGACGAAAAAAAGAATGAAGTGTTGTGTTTTGTCTTGTAAAAATTACTCGGATAGACGTTCTGATGCTATGGATGGCATCACATTTCATTTGTAAGTAATTTTATGCGTAATTTATTAAAATAGTTCTAGAAAAATCTCCTAGCGTCGGCGTTTCCAAACATAATTCTACCCGACACTAGATGGCGACACTTGGTGTCATGAAAACTAAAAATTATTTAGGTATGTAGAGCTCAGAACTAACATATTTTAATAACATTAATGCTGAAAATTGTTCAACATTCATTCCTAAAGACTCTTTAATAGCCAAAATGTTATTTTTGTAGTTTTCATATCATTTTGTAAACAGGCCGCCATCTATCGTCAACTATGAACAACAAACATAAACAACAAAAAGACAGGGCCGTAATTAGAAATCAATTATTTTACTGAATGTCCCGCGGCTGCGGCTGTCTCATAAATGGAAAGTACTTAAAACATTAAATACGCTGGACATAAAAATACAATCTCCTATAAATTAAATATTCTATCTACAATAATATACAAAATGATGAGTACAATGACCCCTTTTCGGGTTTAGAGTAAACAAAAATAATGTTGTATAAGAGAAAATCTAATAATCTTCATTCGTCATTCATCAGAAACCTTTTTTTTTTCATAATAAAATCACAATTTAAAATAAAAAAAATACGCATCAAGATGGTTCGCAAAATTAATTTAAAATAAAACAGTACTCCCCGGTACGAAAATTCTGAGTACGACCCTGTTGCATCCTGCACTTAGTGACATGACATCTAGTGTGAGACAGTTACATAACTACTTGGAAAACAAAATCGACAGAACGAGCGAATTTTGCTATTGACCGGTAGATGGAAAATAGAGAAGTGGGCGGGATCTAGCACCCCCTCACCCCGTAAAGTGTCATGCGTTGTTTCCTAAGGAAATCTAATTAGATCATCTCCTCTTTGTATTTACTCCGTGGTATAAATAGACCCTTAACGAAGTCGAAAGGCACTTGTTCCTCCCGCCGTTGCGATCATGTTTTTGTTCTAGAGTCTAGACCCTACCTAGGAACCTTCTAGTTACGGAGATTTTGGCGGTCAAAGTAACTTTCGCACAAGTTTTTTGTTATTTTTGCTTGGTTGATGGCTTCGTGAAGGGTCCGTTTACACCTTGTACGAGTATGCTAACTCATGAAAAAGGCAACAAACAGCAATGTCGCCACAGAAGCGTTTACATAGAGTTACCCAAGTAATCACAGTTACAGAAATACCTAGATAACGCAAGTATCACGATCCGTATGATAACCAAGCGCGCCATTTTTTGACTACCTGCTGTGACGTCATAAGTGGTGGACGTAATTACGTCACACGAATTTCATGATTATTTGACACCCCGTCCTTGTCACATTTGTGAGACTCCCCCTCCCTAGTGTGACGTCACATAATTATTTGCAATTTTGCATGTTCATACTTGGAGTTCGAAATATTTTCAAGTTTTTCGTTGATAGTTCAAATTTTGATTTTTAAAATGTGACGTCACGAAATTTAGGACCCACCTACCCCTTGTCACGCTATGTAGGTATATCTGTATCTGTGCATGTAACTCTGTGAAAACCAGTGGTGTTGGCTTATTTACCTTTTGACCGCTTGTGTCGACACATATTTCACACTATTAAATAGAGATATTATTTACAACAATTATTTAAAATTATGTCTCGTAGCTCTAAGTACCCATTGAAAATGCTTATTTATTGTAGGTATTATTTATTTTATCGATTT
This sequence comes from Standfussiana lucernea, assembly GCA_964057025.1. Classification (NCBI taxonomy): domain Eukaryota; kingdom Metazoa; phylum Arthropoda; class Insecta; order Lepidoptera; family Noctuidae; genus Standfussiana; species Standfussiana lucernea. The sequence goes on from OZ059813.1 coordinate 3,067,211, forward strand.
GTAGCCGCGCGCTAGGGGCACGGCAATTGATATCTAGCCAAGCGGTCAAAATGTTAAGGTTACTTTTCCACCAGAGGTTTAGAATAATTTTTCTTCTGAGCTTGCATTGTTGTCAAAATCACATTGATTATTATGCTCATGGCAATAAGGTTGATTTTGGCGTGCTATCACTGACGAAGTCTGTCAAAATTATAGTAGCGTTCATTTTCATGATAACAAGGTTGTCGTTACGGTGCTATCGCTAACGAAGTCTCCCAAAATTATAGTCGTCTTTATTTTTAATAAGAAAGTAAGGTTGATTTTGTACTGTAATAAAAAGTTGATTTGATGTTTCGTACAATCGATGATTTGAATTGTTTATTTGGTAAGTAAACGAATGTGTTCCCTAGTACATGATGATATTGCTGAATTAAATATATTTTTTTATTACGAATTTCTGTGGTTTTTTTTAATACCTGTAGCTTTTAATTCTTTTACACGTCCGTAGTTTTACCGCGTCGGGGTCATCAGGAGGTCTACTCTCTAAGTACGAAACACGTAGTTTCGGCCGAAGATACGGAACACTTACGGATATATGATTAGTGAGGGACCCGAACTAAAAACGAATGACAACACGATTGGACAGTTGTCCCTACTCCCGATGTATTTTCAAAACTCATGAATCCGAAAATAATAGGGCGTAGGATTCATTTCGAAGTTTCGATCTACTTTCGTACGGGCCCGTATCTTCGTTGACGGACTAAGAGAGTAGACCCCCAGTATAGGGGTATGAAGAACAGGGAGTAAATTTCTTCAACCCCCATAGAAAAGTGAGGTTCCTCCGACCAGACGGGTGTTGTGTCTGGTGGCCTACTGCCCGACAGCTGTTGTCGGGTTTTTATGTGTAGTCTTAAGAGCGTTTACGCCGTCCATGCGCTGTTTGACTCCAAAACAGTACTTTTCAAACCCTTTAATACCATCAACCCTTTATTTTACAAAAATGATAATTACTAATAACTTTAGGAAATTTCGTTGTCTCAATAGTTGGGGAGAAAAATATTTCAATTAATAGAGCATTGGTAAATTGTATCAAGATAACTCAACAGAGGTTTTCTTAATTTCCCTTTTAGCGTCAGTTTCGACGCTCTAATTATAGGAAACCACTGGCAAACCTAATTAGATTTTTTTTTTACCTATTGCTAAGATCCTAAGGAATATAGTTGGAGAAGAAAATTTTTTGATTTAGGTTTCTTTATATAAGAAATTAAAGTTCAAACAATGTAAAATATTAAGGAATTAAAATGATTTTTTCACCGATATATCTTACTTGATTTAATATAATAATAGCATAATATAATAGAAGAACATATGCTTTAAAACATCCAATTTAAAATTTCAAATAATTTACAGTGATTATTTTTCTATAAATATTTGAAAACTACTATAAATCACTGCGCGCGAGCAATTTCAAATCAGACCGCCGCGAGGCTTTCTAGAGAGAGGACGTGTCGCTCGGCGCTCTGCCTGACCCGAGTTGACCTTAGTCGTACTTGGAAGGATAGCGGACGTTTATAGTGTGATTAAAAAATCTTGGTACTTTGATGATTAAATTTTTTTATTATTATTTTTGATGACTGACAATATTTTTAGTGACAACCAATATCTACCCAATTTTTTTACATACGAATTTTATTTATTAAAACTTTTACTTATTTTTTTGTAAATAAGAACATAAATTGTTTTTAAAGTTAACGCCAACCTATTGTATTTCCCTCATAAGAGGTGTCACTAAGAGGAACATCGCGTCAGGTTAAAATATAATATAAAATAAACGTAAGTAAATCCGTATAAAGGCTCTTCAGAAAGGTCAGGTGCGTAGCACTCGCAGCCGGCGTGCGTGTATGATCAGATTTATGAATGTGGACGAGGCAAAAGGAGTATGTAAGGATCGTAGCAGGTGGCGTTCTGTGGTTTCTGCCTGTATGTATGTAGTCATTCTAAAATCAACTTAATTTACTCCAGCACAAAATGGGGGCTATCGCGCATGATTTCGCCGCTAGAGGCGTTCGTGTAGAGTAAGGTCTTCAGAAATGTCAGATGTCATAGAGTGTTCCCGCGTTGCGCGCTTTTTTATCACGTAGTTTTATTAATATTCACGATTGTGGTCAAGATTGAGCCATCCCTGATTAATTATGACTTGTAGATTGTAGGTAGCAAGTTGGGAGTTCTAATTTGTTAGTACTTGAAGGAAGAATGATTTTTATATGTTTCATGCTTGCTAATTTTAGGGACACTATTGTAAATACATATGTACCTTAAGGTTACACTATGTTGTAAACGTAATTAAATAAACTTTTTATGAAGTTATTGGTACTTTAAAGTATAAAATAGAATTAATGACAGGACCTTACTCGACAGTGGCGCCATCTGGTGAGCTCAAAAACGATAGCCCTCATTGATATTTGTCAAAAGAAATAAATTGTAAAAACAAGGATTTTAAGGTTCTGAGAAGTTCCTAATGAGAAACCCATGACTACACAAGCGAACTTTGAACTGAGTTACCATAACATAACATCAAGCCTGTATTCCCTGAAAGGTTAGGCAGAGGTGTAGCTACTAGAACATCCACATTTCACCAGTTATGTTTAAGTCCTTGGATGTAATAGAGGGCGAGTCTATTGCCATCAACCGGGCACAAATCCAGACTCCGTGGCTGCTACTGAGAAATTCTGATAGAAAAACCCAATAACACTTTGCCCGTCCTGGGAATCGAACCCAGGATATCATGGTCAGCAGTCGTGCTTGCGGCCAATGAGGCAGATAAATTTTTTGGAAAAACCACTTTCGACCCGAACAAATATGGTTTATTATTCAATGTCAACAAAAAATGCGTAGTGTGTAATCAAAAAATTAAACAAAATTTTCAAAACGAACTGCACTTTATTATGTCTTATATTTTTATTACAAATGTTTTTTTTTTATAATATAATTATTATGCCACAGTTAAAATTCAATTTTTACATGACTCTAACTATTTTATAATACAAACTAGCTTTTATTTCTTCGTTGCTTGCTCAAAATTTATGGATGGACATTCTTAATCAAATATTTAACATCAACGGTTAGCACTAATCATTTTGACGTAAGCGAATTTTGAATCGATAATTTCACATTTTGTATCGATATATTCCCATTTGAGCACCGATTTTAAGAGCATCAATGGTAGGACACCAAAGATATTCCCAATTGAGCGCCAAGCTTCATAATAAATGCATATTAATCGGAGCTCAAATAGGAATATTTCTTTAGATCGACGTGAATCGGTTTGAGCCGAGAAAGTCTCCATGCAACAAGAGCGAATAGTCCGACGCGGTGTCTTGTCGAGTACGAACCGGAACGAGGAAAAGTTAAGTAAAATAGCTTTAATTTCATGGAGAAGTGATAGACTGATAGTCTAGTGCTGTGACCGTCGGACTGCTAAGATGTAAGTCTCAAGTTCGAAACCAAGCCTCTGATTTTTCGGATTCATGTGCGTATTGTATAATTATCACTTGCTTCGGTGAAGGAAAACATCGTGAGGAAACCAGCATGCCCGAACGATATTTCTCGACGGCATGTAATGCCAAGTCAGAGGCCCATGGGCGGCATAAAAACTCTGACACCAGGTTAGGCACTAACCACACGGTAAAGAAGAAGATTGCATAGAAACAATGTTCTTCTCGGCACAAACCGATTAACGGTCGATTGCAATAGTCACTCACTAAAACATTGAAGATTTTATTCATATCTATGAACTGATAATACAAATGAAATAGGACTGTAGTATTTTCGATTTAAAATTCACATTTATTTGTCAAAATCATTTGTGTTGTACATGGCATTTGAACTACATGATATTGTGATCTTCTACATACATTTGTGAAGCCCTGAAAAGGGCTTATATTTTACTATGGCGGACAATAGCTATTGACCACTTTTCAAACTTATTGCTAAGGACACAAGGGCAATTATCGTATTTTTAAGGTATTCGCTTTCAAAATAAACATTTGACTTTTTTTTTTTAATTTTTGACATTACGACTTAAATTCGAACTTTTTATACGAGGAACTTGATTGTGCCAAAAAAAAATAGAACATTTAGAAAATTATTATACGAAATAGTATTGAAACAACAACTTCCAATTTTGGCCACGGCCCAAAAGATCATTGGACAGCTATTCCGACACTTTTGACATTGACAGTCACTGAGATGACATAAAGACTTGAAATCGAACGTTTTAAAAGTACGACAATTTGCCTTACGAATCCCGGTAGGAGCAAGTGTTTGTGTGATGAGCATAGACATTTGTTTCCGAGTTATGGATGTTAATATGTATAATAAGTATGTATTTACAAACAAAAACTATCTATGTAATATATCAAATAACTGGTGTCCACTACACAAGCCTCGTTGCTTAGTGTGGCACTAGATGGCGCTGTGTGTAACGTCCAGCGATAAAAAAAAATGTGCCATAGATGGCGCTGTAATACTTTTTGCTCTATGTTGCTGTAGAACTTTTTGTAGTGCCGCTACATATTTTACGACATAGAACAACACAAAAATCCTATACATCTCTCAAGTCAAGTTTTATATTTTACCAGGTGTTCCCGCTACCTTCGTCGGCTTTAAATTATTGTGAAAATATTACTTCTTCTATTTGAATCGGATATTGTTAACAATCTCATGGGTTATGATTTTTTTGCACGAAATTCTAATTATTTTTCTAAAATAAAAGTAGCCTAAGTTACTCCTTATAGTATCGGTCCAGTTGTTTTGGAGATTAGCCGGAACAAACAGACAGACAAACAATTTTTTTTTTGTTATACTTATGCATTCAGTAAATAGCTGTTATTTTGAAATTACAAACCGACACTACAATTTTATTTATTTGTTTAGATGACTGTTTCAATGGTTCTGGCAAATCTAGGCAGATGTGAGTGGCAACGCCGGGAGGGGACGCCCTAGAAGGACATATACTGACCTTATTGGTGAGGCTCTTCAGAAAGGTCAGGCACGTAGTACTCGCAGCCGGCGTGCGTGTATGATCAGATTTATGAATGTGGACGAGGCAAAAGGAGTATGTAAGGATCGTAGCAGGTGGCGTTCTGTGGTTTCTGCCTGTATGTATGTAGTCATTCTAAAATCAACTTAATTTACTCCAGCACAAAATGGGGGCTATCGCGCATGATTTCGCCGCTAGAGGCGTTCGTGTAGAGTAAGGTCTTCAGAAATGTCAGATGTCATAGAGTGTTCCCGCGTTGTGCGCTTTATTATCACGTATTTTTACTAATATTCACGAGTGTGGTCAAGAGCCATTTCTGATTAATTATGATTTGAAGACTTTAAGTAGCAAGTTAGGATCTAATTTGTTAGTACTTGGAGGAAGAACGATTTTTAAATGTTTCATGCTTGCTAATTTTAGAGACAATATTGTAAATATGTACCTTAAGTTTACACTATGTTGTTAAACGTAATTAATTAATTAATTAAAACTTTATGCACAAGTAAAAAACTGTACAAAGGCGGACTTAATACCTAAAAACCTTTATCTTTTACCTTTAGCCTTTATTAATAAACTTTTTATGAAGTTATTGGTACTTTAAAGTATAAAATAGAATTAATGACAGGACCTTACTCGACAGTGGCGCCATCTGGTGAGCTCAAAAACGATAGCCCTCATTGATATTTGTTGAAAGAAATAAATTGTAAAAACAAGGATTTTAAGGTTCTGAGAAGTTCCTAATGAGAAACCATGACTACACAAGCGAACTTTGAACTGAGTTATCATAAAATAACATCAAGCCTGTATTCCCCGAAAGATTAGGCACAGGTGTAGCTACTAGAACATCCACATTTCACCAGTTATGTTTAAGTCCCTGGATGTAATAGAGGGCGAGTCTATTGCCATCAACCGGGCACAAATCCAGACTCCGTGGCTGCTACTGAGAAATTCTGATAGAAAAACCCAATAACACTTTGCCCGTCCTGGGAATCGAACCCAGGATATCATGGTCAGCAGTCGTGCTTGCGGCCAATGAGGCAGATCAGTTTTTTGGAAAAACCACTTTCGACCTGAACAAATCTGGTTTATTATTCAATGTCAACAAAAAATGCGTGGTGCGTAATCAAAAAATGAAACAAAATTTTCAAAACGAACTGCACTTTATTATGTCTTATATTTTTATTACAAATGTTTTTTTTTTTATAATATAATTATTATGCCACAGTTAAAATTCAATTTTTACATGACTCTAACTATTTTATAATACAAACTAGCTTTTATTTCTTCGTTGCTTGCTCAAAATGTATGGATGGACATTTTTAATCAAATATTTAACATCAACGGTTAGCACTAATCATTTTGACGTAAGCGAATTTTGAATCGATAATTTCACATTTTGTATCGAAATATTCCCATTTGAGCACCGATTTTAAGAGTATCAATGCTGGGGCACCAAAGATATTCCCGATTGAGCACCAAGCTTCATAATAAATGTATATTAATCGGTGCTCAAATGGGAATACTTCTTTAGATCGACGTGAATCGGTTTGAGCAGAGAAAGTCTCCATGCAACAAGAGCGTATAGTCCGACGCGGTGTCTTATCGAGTCCGAACCGAAACGAGGAATAGTTAAGTAAAATAGCTTTAATTTCATGGAGAAATGATAGACTGATAGTCTAGTGCTGTGACCGTCGGACTGCTAAGATGTAAGTCTCAAGTTCGAAACCAAGCCTCTGATTTTTCGGATTCATGAACGTATTGTATAATTATCACTACTTCGGTGAAGGAAACATCGTGAGGAAACCAGCATGCCCCAGACATATTTCTCGACGGCATGTAAAGCCAAGTCAGAGGCCCATGGGCGGCATAAAAACTCTGACACCAGGTTAGGCACTAACCATACGGTAAAGAAGAAGATTGCATAGAAACAATGTTCTTCTCGGCAAAAACCGATTCTCTGTCGATTGCAATAGTCACTCACTACAACATTGAAGATTTTATTAATATCTATGTACCTATAATACAAAATATGAAATAGGACTGTAGTATTTTCGATTTAAAATTCACATTTGTTTGTCAAAATCATTTGTGTTGTACATGGCATTTGAACTACATGATATTGTGATTTTCTACATACATTTGTGAAGCCCTGAAAAGGGCTTATATTGTACTATGGCGGACAATAGCTATTGACCACTTTTCAAACTTATTGCTAAGGACACAAGGGCAATTATCGTATTTTTAAGAAATTTCTCTTTCAAAATACTTCTAATTTTATTTTACTTTTTTAAAATTTTTGACATTACGACTTAAATTCGAACTTTTTTTTACAGTGAACGAGGAACTTGATTGTGCAAAAAAATTTGAATATTTAGAAAAGTATTATACGAAATAGTATTGATACAACAAGTTCCAATTTTGGCCACGCCCGAAAAGATCCTTGGACAGCTATTCCGACACTTTTGACATTGACAGTCACTGAGATGACATAAAGACTTGAATTCGAACGTTTTAAAAATACGACAATTTGCCTTACGAAGTCAACCGCCAATGTCCGCGATTGTACATGAAACCTCTCGGAATGGATATTTTCGTCAATTAAAGGGCATTTTCACTAAAAATTGTGCTTAAACAAAATGTACTCGTTTCCGTACAATTATCTCCTATATTAAGGCATTTGGGCATTTTTGGTTATCAATACATTATCAAGATTTGTTATTACGCACATTTAAATCATAGATTCGCCATACCGCACCGGGATACAGGAAGGGACATTGACGCACAGACGATTACCACGTATTCAGTAGATACATCATTCCGATCTCGAGGTTTTTTCTTAATTTCCTTATGGAAAATATTCAACGGAACTTTAAAAAAAAATATCTGCTGGTCCATACATTTGCTACAGCTGATATTGCAAGACCTCTTTCTTCATTTTCGTGTGGTTAGTGGCTAACCTGGTGTCCAAGTTTTATGCCGCCAAAGGGCCTCTGACTTGGCTTTACACGCCGTTTTCATCTATTTTCTGTTTGGTTTCCTCACGATGTTTTCCTGCCTACACTGTGGGTATTGAAACTGATTTTTAAGGAGGTTAAGAATGATGTACGAATACGCGGTAACCGTTTGTGCGCCCATGTCCCTTACGCCCTGTATGTACGCGACTATAGTTTGTATACAATGAGATTTGCATGGTATTGTCTCGCTCACTCATGCCGGACATCGTATCTAATTTTATACTTATAGGCAATACTGATATAGCAAATAAAACGGGATATTTACCAATGTTTGCTTAAAACTTATAATACTGATATAGTTCTTTAACCAGAGACATTAAAAAGTGCTCGAGGATATTTTAGCTTGCTGAAATTTGACCATTTTTGGCGCGAACTAAGTACGGTAAGGGCAGATCTATGATTTATATCGATGGAGAGAAGAGTTATTGTCAGTAAGACATAATTTATTTAGTGAAAGTATCAATTAAATCTATGTTTTACGTACAGTTAGTTATAGCAATTAGGTGCCCCACCTTGCATAAATGGTTGGTATTCTTTAGATAACGAATCGATAGAATTTTATAATTCTTTTATATTTTGTTTACTTTGCTCTAATCACAGATAACCTCCTCTAGATTCCGTATCATAAACATTTTGTTTGAATTCGAGTTCACCAAATGTAGCGGTAGGCACGCGGTGCGCGGGGAGTGACAAGTGCAATCCGATTGGCTGTTTCATGGTGACGTTATCGGCCGTAGTGATGAGACAATGACATTAAATGTAGATTCAGACGTCGTTAATTTTTTTTAAACAGAATGATAAATTAATGTTCCCTTTTTATGTTGTAAAGATCCTACTTCATTACAATATGTAATAGATTACCGAATATTCCTAATGAACAAAGTTTTAACCTTAACATTTTTACATGGCATTGGTTTAATTGACGGTTGAATTCGCATAAAACCTGATTATTTTTTCAGAATGAACCGTAAATTGTGTGTATTTATATTTTAATTGAACTATTTTGTCCAAATAAACATCAAAATATAGATAGCATCGATATTTTATTCATCGATAAGCAAGAACGTATTGCTCATGACACTATTAGTTTTGTGGGAAAAGGACAGCAATACAATAGTACATAATGAGTGAAACAAACTTTCATACATACATAGGTATTGAATTCTCTAAATTGCTAGCGTCATCACGGGTCTAACTTCTGGTCGACACTGAAGAGATAGATGCGCGCATCGAGTTATATTAGTGCTAAGTCACAAATGTGCGGCGCGCATAAGTTGCCTTCTATGCGGAATCTAGAGGAGGTTATCTGTGGCTCAAATAAATAAAATATAAAAGAATTATAACACGATCAGTACGTAAAACATATTTGTCATTGATTGACCCAATTATTTTCTGAAGACAAAAGATGCCTGTGTTCAGTTTTCAGGCTTTATTTGTAACATTGAAATTCAGTATGAAGTGCAAATACAGTATATAAGGTTGAAATAGATCGAAATTTGACATTGTTCAAGCTAACAACAGTAGCGTTTCATATGGAAATCAACTTTATTTGTGTTACATTAAGGTTCTCATTCGTATTTAATGTAGATCACAGTCGCTCATAGGAAATTCAGTTTTACCATATACAAATAAGTTTCAATTTCCTATGAAATGCTACTGAACTTAGCTTTAGACGACACATTAGAAGACATTTTCATTGAAAATAATAAAACTAAAATAATATTTTGAGTTATTTTCAAAACGTTTAGGCGTTTATTGTCGTAGACCGCTAGAGGGCGCTGAAATCAACATTTTTAATATATATATAGTATTTATTTTTACATAAATATTTCAGCACAAGCAACACAATGACTAGGTATTAAAAATTGTTTGGGGAAGTTTACACAATGGCCCATGCTGGTCCCACTTCGGCCATCATTTAAGATAATTACCATTTCAGTAAAGGTACTTGAAACTGGATTTTTCTTAACACACCCACAATTCGCCAGCTATTTTAAAGTCCCATGTAATAGGGGGCGAGCCTATTGCCATCAACCGGGCACAAATCCAGACCCCGTGGCTGCTACTGAGAAATTCCTTATAAGAAACGCCCAATTATAATTCTTACAACACAAGTTTAACGTTCAAAATGGTCCACCAACCTAGACCATAGTGTAAACGACTCTTTTTCATAAATAAAAGTTTTTTTTATTACTTTATACAATTTCCTTTCTACTTATTGTGCATTTATTTAACGTTCTTAAATTGTTTATAGAGTAAAAGATTTACATGTCAAATAGTACATGCACTCACGGCTTTTTCCCTCATAGGGGTAGGCAGAAACCAATCCAGGCATAAATTGACAGAAGAAAAGTATAAAACTTACTTTTTAACCTTTTGAACGCCATTGTCGCCTATACGTGACAAGCAAGCGCGTGCCTGGTACGCCAACGACACAAATATGTGACAAAAAAAGCGATGCACTATAACACGAAATAAACAGTAAAGTCATTACTTTTGTGTGTGTTTTATTTGTATACCTTAAATATTTGAGTTCTTGTCTTGTCTTTAATGATATTGTTTCCTAATAAAGTTCCAGAATCTTATTTTTTTTAAGGTATTTTTATTGTATGCTGTGAAATTGTGGCTTGGCGTGGAGGGTATGCGCGTTCTTTTATGCTCTGGCGTTCAAAAGGTTAAACATATAATAACATAACGCCTGAAGTCCTGATGGAAAAACCCAGGTAACACTTTGTCCGACCCGGGTATGGAACCCAGGACTTCATGCTCAGCAGTAGCACAAGTTGCGACCACCAGCCCTTTTTTTTTTTTTTTTTTTTTTCGGATGGGAAATCATCAAATGACTTCTCCCGCTCTGGGCTGAGCGGGAGGGAGTGTCAGACTTTTACTGACTAAAACCCATCCATGTTCCTTCATCGCCCTTTGTGTTCCGGGGCCGCGGTATCTCTTTCGAACAACCCGCAGCACCCGGCAGGCATCGGCCCTTGCGGGCCCCTTCCCTATGCTGACATCTCTTTGAGGCGCGCGTGGAACACGAACGCGCCGTCGACACGGCCTGTCGTCCTAAGACGGAGGGACGGCGAGCTAGCCCTTAGCTCACCGTCCACAGGCCCGCGTCTACGGTGGCGACGCCCGGTGCGTCTCCCGCGGCGGCTGGGACGTGAGGAGGAACGCTCTCTCTCACGTTCCGCCTCCTCCTTTGCTAGCATGACTGCTTCGCAAAAGGAGGTGACGGCTTCCCATTCCGTCTCGCTCCGGACCATGGCTCGAACCAGGGCCGGACGCGAGAGGTCGCCGCCGCCGATCGCCGCTAGGAGGACACGGCGGTGCTCCGCCCAAGCGGGGCAGCCCTCCACCGTATGCTCCACCGTGTCCTCCGGTCGATCCTCGCAGTGGAAACACCCGGGCGTCTCCTCCCGCCTGATTCGGTGCAGGAACCTCCCGAAACAACCGTGTCCGGTGAGGACCTGCGTCAGGCGGAAGGTGAGGACGCCGTGGCGCCTCTCAAGCCACTCCTCAAAGAGGGGACTTATCGCCACTATCGTGGCGTGCCCTGCACGGGGTTGCGACAGTCGCTCTCTCCATGTCACCATGAGATCGGCTCGGAGGTTTGTCCGCTGAGCGGCAATTAGCCGCGGCAGCGGAGTAACCCCCCGGCGAAGAACCTCCGCGCGCCATTCATGTAGGCGCGCGAGGACTATCGCCTCCAGATCCCATGGTGGCAATCCGGCTAGGAGGCTCGCAGCCTCGCCCGAGATCGTGCGGAACCCACGGACCATCCTTACGGCTATCACCTTTTGGGGCGCGTTCAGATAATGGGCGGCTCGCCGCCTCAAGGAACGCGCCCACACCGGGGCACCGTAAAGGGCCATGGACCGCACGACCCCCGCATAGAGCCTCCGGCAGGAGGCGTTCGGCCCCCCCAGATTGGGCAGGAGCCGCCTGAAGGCAGCCCCAGTCCGTTCCAGTTTAGGGGCCAAACGTCGGAAGTGCTCCACGAAGTTCCACCGGCTGTCGAGGACAAGTCCCAGGTACTTCAACGTCGACCCGACGCCGATGGAAACCCCTCCTACCGTCAGTGAGGATCCCGACGGTGGCGCATTCCGAGGCCCATGAAAGCACATGGCCTCGGACTTGTGCAATGCCACCTCGAGACCCAGTTGCCGGATCCTCTCAACGACTATCGCAACCCCGCGTGTCATCAAGTCGGCCGCCGCCTCGTGCGACCTCCCCTGTGCCAGCACCAGCGTGTCGTCAGCGTAGCACACTACGCTGACGCCACTAGGGAGGTCGGCGCGCAGCACCCAGTCGTAGCCGATGTTCCACAAGGGCGGTCCTAGAACCGATCCCTGTGGGACACCGCACGACATCTCTCGCCGGTTCCACTCTCCGGAGCGACCGGGGTAGATGACGGCTCTGTCCGTCAGGTAATCCCCGACCACACGACGAAGGTAGGTCGGCACCCGGTGATACCGGAGTGCCTCCCCAATGCAGCTCCAGGGCATGGAGTTAAAGGCGTTGGCGATGTCGAGAGACACCGCCAAGACGACCCCACCCCGGGACACCGCATCCCCCGTCGTGAGGGCTCTTACGCGCATGATTGCGTCCACCGTGGAGCGCCCCTTGCGGAAACCAAACTGGTGTTCCGCAAGATCCGGACCCATCCCCGCAAGGTGCTCGGCGAGGCGGTTTGCAATGACTCTTTCAAAGAGCTTGCCCACCTCGTCGAGCAACACAACGGGCCGGTATGCGGACGGAGAGTCCGCAGGGCGCCCCGGCTTCCGAATGAGGACCAGCTTCCCCGTCTTCCAACGAAGCGGGAACTGGCCTCTCTCCAAGCATGCGCTTAGGAGCCCCTCCAGTCGGGGCCCGAGAGCCTCAAAGGCCAGGACCCAGGCTTTGCCAGGCAAGCCGTCGGGTCCCGGGGCGGTATTTTTGGCCTTGAGCCGTCCTACCGCCACTCTCAGGTCTACCCCAGCCACTTCCGGGACGTCGTCGTCGTCGTGGTCCGCTTCCGGCACCGCAGGTGGCGGAGCCATAGGCGGGGGGGGATGTTCCCCTCGCGAGGGAGCGACCACCAGCCCTGCGAGGCAGTTTTAAATTGAACTAGCGGATACCCGGCGTGTGCTACTACGCTATAGTGCTTAATGCATTCTTTTAGTGGTCTAAAACCATCTTCGCATTGTCAAAGTCTATAACGGACATAGGTAGAAACAATTTTTGAGTTTTATACATATATAGTATATACATATATAGATATTAACGTCATTAACAAGTAAATCTTTTCTCTAATCAGTGGGCAACAATATTTGAATGCTATATTTATTTTGTTTATATTTAAGATCTAAGTGTTTCGCACCATTTTGAAAAATATACCAATTATAACTTGCGACAGAAATATTGAGTATTCGAGAGTGAAAAAGAGAGATGTTTGAAAAATTTAGAGTTTATTTTTCTTTACTTTAATAATGTTGTCATTTAAAGTGTAAATTTATTTTTAAATAATAAATATTCGAGAACCATGTTTAATTTACTAAAATCTAGTATTTCTTAAAATGTACAAATCTAGATTATACAGTATTTGAGATGAAAATCGAGACAAAATAAAGCTATCCATTTAAAATCTAGATAATAAGGGTTCCGCGTACCTAAAGTGTGCCAACGGAACCCTATAACTAAGGCTCCGCTATCTGTCCGTCTGTCACAGGCCTGTATCTTTTGAACCACAATATGACAAGAAAATTTAACTGAGTCTGCACCGTGTATTACTATGGCCGCTATAACAAAAAATAAAATAAAGTTAAAAATTACAGGACATTTTTGCTCGGTCCAAATAATTACGTTAAATATCGTACGGTGACGCAGAACCCTTCGTATGCGACTACGATTTGCACTTGGCTAATTTTTGTACACTGAACAAAACATTTTGAAAATGAATATTATTCGAGAAATGAGTGCGAGAAAGACTTGGTATATCCCAAGCGCCTTATTCACTAATTTTGACAAAACATTGGAACTTTTTGCCATCGATACGCTAAGAAGAAAATATCATTTTAAAATGACAACAATATTAAATGTCATGCAATCAAAGACATTCAAATATTTACGAGCGATAGACGGGACAAGACGAAGAAAATCGTGATCCAATACTTGTTACTACTTAGTAACAAATCGTTCTGTCTAATGTCATACCTCCGCTTGTCAGGGAGCATTCATGTGTCAAAATCGAAAATGTTTGGGATCAAAATTTTTGTATGAAAATAGTCCCAAATGTCCGCTCTATAATTCTTTTAAATCTCTTTGCATGCAATATTATAGGACGGTATCATATAGATATTAAATAAAATAATTATATTAAATCGTCAATATTTCTGCCAACACAGTGAAATATAAAAAAAAATCACAACTTTACTACTAAATAACAGAAAACAGGGCAAACGCACCAATTGTCGACCTTTCAGAATATAAACTACTTTAAAGCATCACATTTCCTCTTTCATGTACGACAATCGGTGTTTCTACCCTTTACATTTTAAATAATAAATTGTTAGTAACAAATTATATACAGCTAAAGTAATAAGTACATTTTAATACGTAATGTTGCTATCTTAAAAAAAACTAACATTATAGTAGCATTTTTCAATTTGTGGCAACACCAAAGAAAAAATTGGACTACAAAAACGTACCATTGGAGTTATTGGAAAAAATGGTATTGTACATCGATGAATTACAAATCCTTCAAGTTATTTTATCTCTAACACAAATGAGAATAAAGAATATTTATTTATAGTTTATTTCAGGCATTAACCCGTAGGAATATTACAATGTATACTATATCAGAGATAAAATAAAAATGAAAAGACAATAGTAGGCAAATACAGCATGAAGACAACAAAAACATCTCTTGACGTAACATTTTGACTTTCCTACCATCCTAAATAGGTTTATAAAAATCAGCATTTGCGAGTATTTTCATTATGAAATCTCAAATTCAGCGGTAAAATCTTCCAGAGAGCATTTTTTTTTAAATTTCAAATTCGTCGACAAATTCTTCTGTATTCCACTTAGGATGGCAAGACAGATTTCGAGTTTATATAAAGAATTTAATTTGTGCAAAGCTGGTGAAAGATCATAAATTATTTTGACTCCTTAAATATATACATTTAACAGAAGCTCATTTTATTTGTTTCAAGTCATAACGGAATAAATATCGCTGGACACCTACACCTACCAACATTTCACCAGTCATATTTAATTTCCGTTTAATAGGGGGCGAGCCTATTGCCATCAACCGGGCACAAATCGAGACTCTGTGGCTGCTACTGAGAAATTACAAGTGAAAAACCCAATAACACTGTGTTTAAGGATGTAAGGGTTAGGCAGAGCTGTGCCTACAGTACGCCTACATTTAAGTCCCATGTAATAGGGGAGTGGTAGGGGTCTTCAAGGGGGTGTTTCTGTATAAAAGCTTGTGGAATGTATGTACATAACATATCATCAGGCCTGTAATACCCGAAGGTTTGGGCAGAGGTGTACCTAATAGAAGGTACACACTCATTTCGCCAGTTATGTTTAAGTCAAAGATCAGTAGAGTGAACTAAGACTTGCTCAAGCTACGTAGAGACGCACTTCATGCGAAAATGAACCTTATTTGTATTGAATTAATTTGCATATAGCTACAACCACACATTGTCATCACACTAACTTTAAACAAATAAGGTTCATTTTCGCAACTTAATTAGCTTGAGTGCCTTATAATAGGGTCGTATATATGTACAATCTATGCTATTATGCGTAGTATATGTTGCGTCGTGGCTGGCGGCCTATCTTGGTCATGTTGGCGCATAGTTCTTGATCTCTGGAAGATAAGAATATAAGATATAAATGACGATGATAGAAAATGAAATAAGAAAATGGCTCTGGATATTTTGTTTAAAGAGTTATTTGGTTAATTTTCTGGCTCCTGGAATACGGGTATTCTTACCTAGCTCTGGAGCCAGGGTCTCACATTTTTCTGTAACCTGTTTTTATGGCAATAAAGAAATTTATTTTTTAATTAAGTTTGTTTTATTTTTCATTTTTTTTATCACTTGTCTTGAGCACTTCTTTTGACCTTTAGTTAAAACGTGGACAAAGGTGCGGGTTACAGGTTTGTTAAATCTTAGTTTAAGTATTACTCTGTACAAATTTTGTAGCATGTAACTGTTTTTTTTTGTCCCAAATAAAAAATAAATAACTTTGCTGTGTTCCGTAAAATTATTGTTTTTTGCTGATTTCACTAGAAAAGAAACATAGATTAGAAACTATTTATTTTTGTTTTTACATTTTGTATCGTCGTCGTCAATACATAGGCAACTCAGCGAAAAATCTTAAATGTCTCATGCCTGTAATAACAGCTACCTATATATACCCTTCAAGCTGGAATGCAGCATCGATTGGCATCAGAAATAGGCACGATGCTTGTACTTCCTCGGACAAGCTCTGTCATTAAGAGATACGCTCACCTTTCTAGCCTTTTTACAACTATATGCAAGATGCTGCGGAGGGCAGGTACTGTAAGTACTGACTGTTTTATTAATCGTGTTGGGGTCGGCTTTCAGTCTAACCCGGAGCAGCTGAATACCAGTATTTTACATGGAGCGACTGCCTATCTGACCTCGAACACGATACCCTTTGTAAGACTGGTTTCCAGACTTTCGGGCTACTGACAAACTGTAACGACTGTCAAAGGTCTACAATTGGCAGCCGGGACCTGCGGTTTAACGTGCTTTCCGAGGCACGGAGGAAACTCGGCATATAACGGGTGGTCCCATCCACGGACCAACCCAGGCAAGCGCGGCTTAACCTGAAGATCGACCCGAGCAGCTGTTATTATATAAAGTTAGAATTATTTCTCACCTGATATCCCCCCATCCGCCGTTTCCCTTGACAAGCTTCTTGTTATGCTTCGCACCGCCCGCAGTGACGGTTGCACTGACCCGGGTTGGAAATAGATAGGGCTTAGCGTTTTGAAGGAGCTTTTGTACTTTGCTGATCACTGTTGACGCGTTGCAGTTTGATTTTTTGTGGTGGAAGCCGCTGGAGAGGACGAAAGATATGATTGTTATTTTACATAACATTACGACATCAGAAGCAAAAGGTCGGATATACCAATACAGAGAGTTTTGTAAGTACGACCTCGTGTTTCTGAGCATAAGGTTGGACTTAAATATACAGAAAGTATTATACATCCGACTTTATGCTTCTGACATTCAGCTATAAACCCCTGAAATAACATGGCGGTGTTATTATTTTATTGATGAATATTAAATTATACATGATGTATATCTCTAACTTTAAATAAGAAGTGATCAATTTCCCTGGTCTATCAGTTCCATGAGACTTCGGGGAAAAAAAAACGAATAAAGTAGTTTTTTTCAGTTTCAAAAGGCCTATAATATATTCTACTTCTAATAAAAAACCGTTTAATACATAAATTAAATTGAATGAGGCAATACCAAATACAGCTAGAGTTTACTACAAAAATAAATGCAGAGATAACTTCCATTTTTTTCGCTCTGTCTGTTTTACATTTTACATAGGTAACTATAAAAAATATCTGCAATACTGATTTAGCTCACCATTCTCCAATATGAAACACCCTCGGCCCCTTACAGACGATAACTTTGAACTTCTCTCTCCCAGGCATGTTTTGTGACAAATGCAGCAAGGAATAGTCCCAATTATAATCATCATATGCACAAAATTGACTCTGTTGCTTCATGATATGACTCCAAACAGTTCTATTGAATGCGAAACCCATGTTATGCATGCTAGAATGCCATGGCGTTATTTCCACCTGAAAACATTAAAAAGGTATGGTAGAAAAAATAATTTCAGTGCTGGCAACATTTTTCGGTACAATGGTAGATTTTTGGAAAAAGAAAGTGGCAACATTTGTTTTTTTTGGGCTGGCAATGTTACAGCTGTCAAACTTATGGAGGCGGGAATTTTTGACAGTTATCAAATGACATTAAGGTACGGATAAATTCTACGATTACTATTTACAATTAAATAAATAGGAAGAACAAGAATTCTCTAAAACGAAAAAATATTTACATTCATCTTATAACTAAGCATGCTTTAAAACAGCAAGGCATTGAGTACTATATACAGCTTACAAAAGTACGGTTTTCTACAAGGTGCATCACTAATAATTTACAACAAAAAACATACATTATTATCAATATTACTAAGATCCGTTACTCTCTGGTACTAAATTGGTTATTTTTAAAAGCTGTCAAAATAATAAATCAGTTGCAACAACACAGGGCGAACCATGATTTCGTGTCGTTCAAACAAAGTTATCGTGTCATGCGCCATCGTTGTGTGATCGATATACATGGTGTAAATATACCTTCAACGAAGCCGCAAGCCATTAGTTCTCCCCGTTATAGAGATATTTTTTTTGTTCTGGACCATACCTGGGAACCTTCTAGTTACGGAGTTATTGGGGGTCAAAGTTCCAACTTTTTCACAAGTTTTAATACCTCTACGACCCCCATACTATTCAATAAATCCATTAGCACAATGTTTTGAGTGCGTTACATTGAGCCCTACTGTAAAACGTGATTTCTCACATAAAAAAGTCGTTTTCCGGGAATAATTTCTGCATAGAGTTACTTAGTTTGATGTACAGAATGCTTGGTTGACGGCTTCGTGAAGGGTCCGTTTACACCTTGTATACAAATCGGAAACGTTAAGAATAACCTATTAAATTATTTGGAAAGTGATTCGATTGAGAAATCCACCTTGTACCGTGTCGTGAGAAATCATAAAAAAAATATTTATTTAAGTACATGCTTTTCAACCACAACCAACATTATAGCTTTCTAATAGATACATTCGATTTCAGCACTTCGTCAATACGAGCCCAGGCAAAAAATTGGCGTACACACGGCGACACATCAAGCTATACATTTGCAGTATAACATGGCCTCGTTCTGTATAGATTTCCGGTACAACGAGATATCCGCAATAACTGGTTTTGTATAGCATGATTGGTGGTCGTGCGTACTATTCGATCAAGAATCCAAGAAAAACATCACCAATTTTTTTTCTTGATATATTTTTCATTAGTCTATCATAGACGAAGCGCTTATAAGCAGAAAATGAAATCAACTTCTATATAACCCGCCATGCTCAGCAAAGCGTTATACATAACATAAAAAAAAATACTCTTAATTAAATACAAGTTGGAAGGGACACCGACGCACAAACGACTAACACGTGTTCAATACATCATTCTGAACTGCCCCCCCCACCTATAAATTTTTCGTCGGATTTTTTTTTTAAACTGCTTTTACCTACAAAAGTGCAATACCTACACAGTCAAAATGTATGGAACAGCTCGTATTTTTTTAATTACGAGATATCTTAAAAACTTAATATCAAATCTTTTCGTTGAAAATTTTTCATCGGGTTTTTTTTAAACTGCTGTCATCTACAATTTATTGTAAAACTGATTAAATAACAACACAACACCACAAACGAACGTGAGCCAAACTGATTATTTAATTATCGAAATAAAACAACAACGTAGATGTTGAATTACAGACAAGCAAAAATAAAATATCCTTAATGTCTTCACATAGCGTACCTAATGTAATTTTCATAGTGGGTGTTCTATATTTTTTTATCAGTTTCGATTTTAATTACCCTTAAATACCATTTACTAAAGGCCATAGCTCAAAGCTGTCATGCCATTAATGCCAATTTACACAAAGACCAGGTGACACCTGCATATAACGGGTGTAAAAACCCTCTTCACGAAGCCGAAATGCACTTGTTGTCCCCATACCTGGGAACGTTCTAGTTACGGAGATATTGGAGGTCAAAGTTCCAACTTTTTCACAAGTCTTATTTTAAATACAAGTTTTTAATGTTATAACTTTACTTTAAATATCTCCATGACCCCCGTACTATTCAGTGCATCCTTCAGCACAATGTTTTGAGTGCGTTACATTGAGAAAGAAAGAAAAAAGACATTTATTTGGCACATGCCACAAGTGCACACAACAAAAAATAAAATTAAAAAAACTTAAATCTAAACAGAAAAAAAAATATTGTGTGTCTCACGGATGCGCCAAATATGCTTAGTTCAGTAACCTGCCGAGCAGATAGTGCCCTGAGTCATTGACTCGTAATGTAAACCGTGATTTTCACCCCATAAATAAAAATCGTTTCCCAGCAATAATTTTTGCGTAGAGTTACTTAGGTTGATGTGCAGAATACTTGGTTGACGGCTTCGTGAAGAGTCCGTTTACACCCTATACCCAAATTTTATTGCACTTTCAACTCACGACACTGAGCCGAGAGTTGCAAATGCAATACTTGCACTTGTATCCAGGTATTAAGTGTGTCATTTAGTGTTACCAAAAATAAATACAGGGTGGATGGGGCACTGACGCGGAAACGGTTACCACATACTCAGTACATCATTTAGAATGATGTGACCCCTGCATATCGAAATTTTTCAAGGGGTTTTTTTTTTAAATCAACTGTTGCATACTAATTGACTGTGTAGGTATTGCATTTTTGTATGAAACTGCAGTTTTTTTTAAATTACCGATTTAAAATTTCGATGTGCGGGACTTCAGAATGATGTACTAAGTAGGTGGTAACCGTTTTCGCGGCGGTGTCCCTCCCACCTTGTATAATAAATAGCAATCTCCAACAGGCATTGCTTAAAGCCGTCGTGCCATTTCCATACAAGACGCGTTAGCAGGAAATAAAGCTTACAGTGAATGAAATGGTTGATAGCCATACAAACATTGAAACTACAACAGTTGGCAAAATCAAGTAAATAACAGAAAATTGCGAACGTTTCTACTTTCGCAATTTCTGGAACACCTTTTCATGCCCTATGATTTCTATACTTAGAGTATTTTTTATATTTGACAGATCATAAAGACAGTTTATACAACATTTTTTTTAGTATATGCGAAACCAGAATATAGTTCGTTCAGAATAAGTAACTGAATCGATTCCAATAATTTTTATATCATGTTATATTTTGTCCCAAAAATATTTAAAAAAGGTTACGAGTTGGACACCGAGCGACACTTAGTACCTATCCGCAATCGTACGCGTACAACACAGGCATTAGGCGCGGGCGCACACCGGGGCGCCGCGTGGTGAGCATGTTTTTGTACGGACAACCAGCTAACATAACAAGCTTATAACTTTGTGATTTTTCATGATACAGTTTTGAAATTTTGTACATAGATTCTTTACATAAAAATACTAGACACGTGTTTCGCATATACTAAAACTAATGTTGTATAATGTTGCCAAGAATTAAAAGCAATAGTATTTTCTATACAGGGTGGAATGGGACACCGTGTAGGTATTGCAGTTTTGTAGGAAACAGCTGATGTTATTTTTAATGACCGACGAAAAATTTATATGTGGGGGGTTCCATATGATGTACTGAATACGTGGTGAACGTTTAAGCGTCGGTGTCCCTTCCACACTGTATATTTTGCCAATCTGTAGTAGTAGCTACATTTTGTTACGAAATTTAAAAAAAGCACCATAATGAAAATTCTGTATTTAAAAAAAACCATTAAAATCATAGCTATTGCTTTAGTAAAAAAAAATTTGGCTATCATCCACCCACGTAACATTATATAAGGTATCTATTTACAGATTATAGTAAGTAATACAAATAACAATCCGTATGAAAATACTAAACATACCAAATTTACTTATTAGCATTAAGTTATGTTGCGCTGCACTGAACCCTTTTTAGCTAGTTCATTCATCAATCAATTACTTTAAACTTGTTTTTTTTTTTACCAAAACCTCTCAACTGGTCCTTGTACTTATTAAATTATAAACTACATTTCGATTACCGGATAGACTTACACACACATACACATGGACATAGGAAAAACCCTGAAAGTAATTGGGAACAGCGCCTGTATTCACAACGCTTCGATTCGATTTCAAGTCGTATTTCTATCTTTTTTTGGCATTACGAAAAGGAGCGAGATAAACATACTTTTTTTTTTGGGGCCTTTTGACCTCGTCCTGTACCAGTTTAGTTAGTTTTATTTTAATTTGTACTTAAGTTTACTTTTAAATCTTGTTTTATTGTCAAGTTACCATTTTGTTTTTTTCCAGTGCGAGACTAATAAATACTTTTTCTTTCTTTCTTTCCTTACATACGACTTTCCGAAATCGAATCGAAGCGTTGTGAATACGGAACTTGGAAAAAAAAGTTGCCGTCACGAGATGCCCGGCGGATGTGAAACATCTACATATGTTAACTCTTTCGGTGCCAAGCACCCAGCATATGCTTGCTTTTAAAATTTAACCTAAAATTAGAATTAAATCAACCCACACGACTTGTCAGTGGATCGTGCATACATAAATTTGCACATAACCTTAGACAGAAATGTAAATCTGAAGTGATTGATTGATTGATTACCGATTAAAACATATTTGTTAAAACATTGGAAAATAAAAAGACGCGAATTTAGTAAAGAAAATATGCAAAACTTTAAAGATACAAAGTGTCTCCTTCTCCAAAATATACGAAACTGAAAATCGAAATACAGCCTACAATGCGTTTATAGAACAATTCCTAATTCTATATAATTTATGCTTTCCATTTAGAGAAATAACCATTAAAAACAAAAGTAAACCAAAATAGATATCACACGGAATTAGAATCTGTAGTAAAAGAAGAGACAGCTAATGTGGAACTATATTATAAAGCTGAAGAGTTTGTTTGGTTGAACGTGCTAATCTCAGGAATTATTGGTTCGAATTGAAAAAAGTTCGAATTGAGATCAAAGATCTCAACAAAATAAACAACGAAAAAACGAAAGCAATGATCAACGGACGAGAAATACCACTAATTGTGGATAATCAGCACGTTGAATACGTAGATAACTATATAATTGTTTTTTTTTAATGCATGGAAAACGATCGAACAAACAATATAGGCTATGAAGATTTTCAAAGTAGCGCCATCTAAAGTACCTTTTGCTACCATAGCTTTTTGAAAAACCCGATAAATCGATTTAAAGTTATCTTGTGAGCACTTCATCTTTATTCATTAGTACCAGTTTGGTTCAATAGATGTCGTCGCATGTATCTTACGTAAAGGCGATAAGTTCTTCTTGAACACAATAAATTCATATATCTTTTGATAGAGAGCACGGATTCCAATGAAACAAAAACTAATACCTTTTCTAAGTTACGCACAATACTTTTGCATTGAAACTAACCACATTGGTTTTGTAATTTTAACTTTATACTTAAACAAACAAACATAGCGGAAGACTCACAGACTACAGACAAACAGACAAAAATTCTAAAAATAGTAGAAATGGGTTCTGTTTGTTATCCCTTAACACCCCTACTATTTTTTTTTCTAAATATTTTCATTGTACAGAAACGCCACGTCTACAGATTTATTATATGTATAGAATAGACTAGACTGTTTAAAAAACAGCTTAAAAGATTTCTTTTAACCAAATGCTATTACAGCCTATCAGAATTCTTAAACGATTAACAAAAAAATCCATCGGTTATTCAATTACGACATTTATTCATCTAATATATCTGGGTAATTACCTCTACTTTTTAAATTTTATACTAATTATTAAGTTCGCCCTATGGCTTAAGGCCAAAAAAGTTTGTACGTCTCTCCTGAATGGCAAAAAATTTAGTTACATTTAATCAATTTATAAGACCTGTATACATAGGTACTACTCATGTTTTTACAAAATACAATCTTTATGGGTCGAATAATAATTCGTTCGTGTGCGCAAAACCCGCTTCCCGAGTCGTCACTATATGTAGCTATAGATGACCCCCATACTAGTATAAAATAAATTATTTAAACTTATCATCGAAAGTATTAATATTAGAATTCATAATTAATAAAAATGTAACGAAAGATGAAGGAAAATAAAGTAAAAAGTGTATATACATGCGTTCACACACAAGAGCGTCGAGAGCGGTGGCGTAGAGAGGGTATCACGGCATGACAGCGTTACGCCGTTTGCCGTCACGGCATGATAGCGTTATGATATTTGCCGTCACGGCCCACGAGTCGGTTTTACTACCAAAGAGCACCTATAGATGTTTCACATCAAAAATCAGTAGTCCCATACATTTCTATTAACATAAATCGTCAAAATGTATGAGGCTGTTATTTGCGATTTCAGGTTGCGTCCCATGGTAAAAAGTTGTTCCCTTATTAAGGTAAGCAGAAAGCGTGGTCGTATACGATCCAAACCCATAGAAACCCATGCAAAGGTCAACGTGCGAAAAAGAATACCAACTACATCAAAGTTAGCTCAGCATACAACAGCGCAACACGGCATAATGGTAATAAAAAACCGTTAGGACGGAAGCGCCAGGGTGGCTCGAAATTCAAATTTCCTTTAGTTTTTTTGCAATTAGCAGGACAGTGTCAGGCTGTATGCGACCGTAACAAATCAAATCATCAATACAAACAAAAAATTAAAAAAAAAATACGGGTCGAATTGAGAAACTCCAACTTTTTTTTCGTCTGTTAAAAATTTGAATTTCGCGGGCTTCCCTGGCGCTTTCATTTTTATCTAATAAAGAATAACATTAAAACCTTTTGCGTCGCAGTGTAAAGGTGAGGGTACACTTGGAAGTTCCAAGTCGGTGCGTTCTCCGAATGTTTCTTTCTGCGTTCTTCGTTAGCAGCCTTTACTTGTTGTATGTAGTTGAGGTTTAAGCTCTTCTTCCGCTGTTTTTAGGGGGAATTGTGGAATTTTGAAATTCAGAAAAATTATTATCAATTCGTATTTAAACGAAGCTTGCGCTCTGACACGCCAAATGGCATTATAGCCTAAGAGGTGCTATTAACTTGTTCGGTTCGGCATTGTTCGGGTCGGCAAAGCCGGGCGGCAAAATTACGGAAAGACTCGACTGGCTTGCTCGAATTGTGAGAAGCCGATCTAAACATGATTCAGCGAAGGTGTCACGGGGAGTCTGCCGGTTCGCACAAATTTGACGAAACCCGAATATATTAATTAGTTACTTTGAGTCGGCTTTGATGATAAAAAAACTGCCGAATCGAATCTGCTGACACGAATAAGTGTATGGCACCTTTAGTATTCACTTGTCTTTAGTTTAGGGGCGTATGAAACGCCAAGTTTCGCTTCTATACAAAGTGTAATAATTATTTTTCTGTGAACGTTGAAAGATAACAAAAATCAGTCAAATTAGTTCACAAAATATTTTAATACGAATATAAATTGAATAGGTTTCCCGTTTCAGTAAGTTCCAAATTCGTTAACAAAAAAAAACAGTCAGCATTAAAAATAAAGATACGGACGTCAGACGTTGACGTTGTAAGTGTATCGATCAGCGATGTCTCCACAAATTTTTGTCATACACTGTACGATTTCGAATCAGAGAGTGACCACATTAATCGTCGACGTAAATCCGATTCCGCGCGATGAGTGTGGTCAACCTCTTAAGGCGAGGACAAACCGATCGTACCGGACTAGCTACGGACACCGGACTTAGACACATATCTGTTAAAGTCCTGTCTCGGGAGTCCGTTTGACCAGTAAAGTACTACTAGTACTTAGTACTTAAAGGCCAGCGCAGATCATTGACGGGACGGCAGCGTATTCTATCTTTATCCAACGTAAATTCATACGTATCTCGCGGTAAAAAGATACATATTCCAATGTTCAATGCCGCGAAGGGAAGTCTCTTTGATGCTTTGATGTCGATCTGAACATTGGAATCTGTATCTTGTTACCACTAGCTACGTATGAATTTGGGTAAAGATGAAATATTTGGCGCTGGCTTGAATCACCAGAAAATTCAGCATAACCACCACTAACCTTATCTCCATTGGAATGGTATTGATAAGTCTTGAGATAGGTCCCGAGACTGAGGATCTCACACTGCGGACAGCTCTTGTCTGCCGTGGACTTCAGGAGGCTCAGGATGTGCAGGAAGTCTTCAGCGACGTAGTGGTCTTCTTCTAGGAAGAGGACGTAACCTGGAATGGGAGAAACGAGGATTAACACTTTCGGTGCTAAGCCTCCGGAGTCCTCGCTATACGTAGCTTACTATTATCTGCTTAGCCTTTTCCCAACTATGTTGGGGTCGGCTTCCAGTCTAACCGGATGCAGCTGAATACCAGTATTTTACATGGAGCGACTACCTATCTGACCTCCACAACCCAGTTAGTACTGGGTAATACGATAACCCTTGATAAGACTGGTTGTCAGACTTTCGGGCCACTGACTAACTGTCAAAGATCTTATATTGCAGCCGGGACCAACGGTGATTTCCGAGGCACGGAGGAAACTCGGTATGTAATGGGTGATCACCCATCCACGGACCAACCCAGGCAAGCGCGGCTTAACCTGACGATCGACCCGAGTGGCTGTTATTATTTAGCCACGAGCTCCTCAGCTATACGTAGTTTATTATAGTGATCTTTATTACGTTGACAATAAGGTCGCTGTTAGACTGCAGTTGTTAGTGTGTAGATGACGCGCATATTAGTAAAATTTATTATTTGAACTTCTCAGCGAAAGTGTTAAAGGAAATGTTGAAAAATGTATGAGACTTTGTATGAAATCTCCGATTCGATCGGAGAAGCAAATGACGGGAGCTCGTGGCTATGGCATGGCTCATGGGTCGATCTACAAGGTTAGGAAACGCTTGCTGATGTCGGTCCGTCAATAGTTGTCCACCCATCATAAGACAAGACATATGTCTCTAGTTCGAACCCAAGACACACACCTCTGATTTTTTGGATTCGGTGAAGGAAAGCATCGTGAGGAAACCGCATGCCTGACAGATATTTCTCGACGGCATGTAAAGCCAAGTCAGAGGCCCATGGGCGGCATAAAAACTCTGACAGCAGGTTAGGCACCAACCACATGATGAAAAAGAACAGACAGAAGATGTGTTGGTGAGCAGTTTGTTCCACCACTTCTTTTCTCCAGCTAAAACACTAGGAAATGGTGAAGGGAGAGGGTTTCAGGGTATTGTCTTACTCCTCAGCTTCATCACCATCATTTTCCTGCCCTTGTGCCATTCTACTCGGGGTCGGCGCAACACGTTTTCTTCTTCCATTCTCCCCTGTCATACGTCACGGCATCATTTTACTCAGCTTGATTCGAATAAATGACCTTTGAATTGGTATTGTTACGCTCTAGTCTGGAATGTTTCACCATGGAACTGTCTAAGATTCGAGAATAATCCTAGAATGTTCCATTATGGAACTTTCTCGAAGGTTCCAGTAAGTTGTGGAACTTTCTCGAAGGTTCCAGAAAGTTGTAGAACTTTCTCGAAGGTTCCAGAAAGTTGTGAAACTTTCTCGAAGGTTCCAGAAAGTTGTAGAACTTTCTCGAAGGTTCCAGAAAGTTGTGGAACTTTCTCGAAGGTTCCAGAAAGTTGTAGAACTTTCTCGAACGTTCCAGTAAGTTGTGGAACTTTCTCGAAGGTTACAGAAAGTTGTGGAATTTTCTCGAAGGTTCCAGAAAGTTGTGGAACTTTCTCGAACGTTCCAGAAAGTTGTGGAACTTACTCGAAGGTTCCAGAAAGTTGTGGAACTTTCTCGAAGAATGGATCGCGGCATATAATTAGCCGTTTGGTTCGCGGGACAGTCAGACATTCCGATTTTGGCCACACAACGAAGCGAATCGAAGTAAACTACAAGTGCGAGAATAGTGATCAGTGGTGAATGTGTGATTGAGTTGTCAAGTGTTTTGTATTCAATAAAGATATTTGGTGTTTAATTGGTAGTGTTTTATCCCATAGCCAGCTCGTAACAGTATTTACCTGTATGCCCAACGGTGCACTGCAGCTGGTTGAAGATCCTGTTAGCCTTCCACCACCAGTGGTGTTTGGTTTGCGTGTACTTCGCCTCCCGGTAGTGGCCGTGGAGGTCTGGGTACAGCGCGTTGTTGCACTCTTGTTTTACGGCCCTGAAGGTGTCATTTGAATAGTTAGAAAGAGTACATGTATTGAAAGCTACGAGTGATTGAGGCTGGATTGGTCCAAAATATTTTATGCGGTAAAGATTCTGATTGGCAAGTAACGTCGCGCCTGTATTTTTTTTTCCTTTTTTTTCTTTTAACGATGTGGAAATCCTCAATGGATGTCCTCCGCCCTGGGGAGAGCGGAGGACTCTGTCAGACTTACTGACTAAAACCACACCGGTGTTCCTCCGCAAACTTGCGTCGGGGAGCAGCGGGAACTAATGCGACTTCCGCTGCTCCGGACTAGTGCCGGCCCGCTTGACCTGCGGGCCTCGTCCCGGGGGGGAGTGAGGTGACGCCTGTATGCCCCAAACCCGCGTCTCCGCATCCTTAAAGGGTTAGGCAGAGGTGTAACTAATAGTACATACACCCGCATTTCGCCAGTTCTCATTTTTAAGGGGCGTGCCTATTGCGTAAAAGGAGTACTTAACTTAATTTAGAATGAATGGCTTATGCTGCACTGAATCTATATAATATTTAAACACAAAAATAGTTTCTACCTATGTCCGTTATGGACTTTGAAACCATCCAACCGATTTGCCGGTTTCATTAGAAAGGCAATAATGCGAAGATGGTTTTAGACCGCTGCATTAGGCACTAAAGCGTAGTAGCACACGCCGGGTATCCGCTAAACAAAATTCCACTTACTGCTCAAACTTGGTATCCCTGGGACAATCGTTGGGGTCCATCCCAGGAAACTCGTGGGGATGTGTTTGTATCGAGTATGGATAGAATATCTGCATCACCTGGAGACAATGCAAAAAGAGATCTTAATTTCAACTGAATACGTCATCTTTTTAATCGACTTCAAAAAGGAGGAGGTCCTCAATTCGTCAGAATCTTTTTTTTATGTGTGTTACCTCATATCTTCATCATTTATGAACCAATTTGCAAAATTCTTCTTTTATCTGAAAGGATATACTTCCCGATTGGTCCCATAGAAATTTCATCAAAATCGGTTCAGTAGTTTGGTTTTTAAATCAAAATAGCTGGAAGAAATATGTCATCCAAGTAAAAGAAATTGCGAAATTGATACTTGACAAGGATTTGTACGTGATACGATAACTAAAAAGGGTAAAATAAAAAGTTTTTTTGCAAAAAAATACCCTTTTTAACTTTCGGAAGTCGGTGACCATTGTTTGTTTCATTGAATTTTTTGCCACCGACTACCGAAAGTAATGTTATTTTCCACTTATTTAGTGTTTTTTCTGGAAGTTGGTTTTTATTTGTTGATTGACAAAAGGAATCTTTAGGTTTTCCGTCTAAGTTCACTTTCGAGTGAACATTTACAACGAAAGGTCCTAAATACATATTAGCTGCAAAGAAACTCGAACCTTACACTTATTAGTTGCAAAGGAATTTGAACCTTATCGCTTATGGAATAAAGTTTACCTTAGTAAAGTCGATGCTCCTCACTAGAGTATTGATTTCGTCGTCGTAGTAGTCATGAGAGAAGATGAGTAGAGTCCTGTCTATCTCCTTCGCTTGAGCTAGCGACACTATCAGGTGACGGAGGTAGGTTAGGCGGGTGTGGACCTGCGGACAACAAACACTTTATAAAAATAAATCAATCAAAATATTATTTACTAGCTGATCGGAGCAACTTCGTCTGCGTAACATTTTTAATTAATGCTCCGCTCCTATTGGTCGCAGCGTGATGTTTTATGTATATAGTCTATAACCTTCCGCGATAAATGGGTTATCCAACACTAAAAGAATTTTTCAATTCGAACCAGTCGTTCCTGAGATTAGCGCGTTCAACCAAACAAACTCTTTAGCTTTATAATATTAGTATAGATTTTATAATTTATTATTGATTAAGTACTTACTTAGAAAAAGGATTAGGATTCCGTGCAAAAAATAAAACCCATGAAATTGTTAACAAAATCCGATTCAAATAGGGAAGTAATATTTTTATAATAATTTCACGCGAACGAAAGTAGCGGGTAACACCTAGTTACAAAATATAAATGTAATGGTTATGTGCCGTACAAATTCAAACATTAAATTCATAAAAGAAAATCGTTAAATAGGCAAGACAAGGAAGTTGAAAGAAGAGTCCAAAATGCTTAGATGACCTTCTGGGCCCTAAAAGAACATTTGAAGGGAAGTCTTCCAATGACACTAAAAAGAAAACTCATCGACATGTGCATGCCGACCGTCCTAACCTACGGTGCGCAAAGCTGGTCACTCACTGACACTCACAACAGAAGTCCAAACTCAAGATTTGCCAGCGGGCAATGGAGCGCAGCATAATAGGTGTGAAGCGTACAGATCGCGATAGAAACACCACCCTGCGTTCCATAACTCCGGTTGCGGATGTCGGAGAAAAAACAGCCAAGCTAAAGTGGGAGTGGGCTGGCCACGTAGCGCGAATGCACCCGGAGAGGTGGGCGCAGATCGCCACTCACTGGACGCCTGACGGAGGAAATCGCCGTCGAGGTAGACCGTGGCGAAGGTGGCGTGACGATCTGATCTTGTTTGCGGGGCGAACATGGCCAGATATCGCACGAGACAGAGAGGTTTGGAAGGAGAAAGGGGAGGCGTTTGCCCAGCAGTGGGACACGTGAGAGGCTAACAAAAAAAAATATTCAGTTCGCATAACATGGTTCAATAATTAAAGCTAGTAACAAAAAACAATGATCCATAATCGCTAGATTTTTACATATTCCCTGGACTCCAAACAAGGATACCGTGTGTCGTGGGGTCCAGTCTCATCCCAAGTAAGGCTAACATGTTAGCTTTTACTAAACTAATTATAACATTATCAAATACAAGGTATAGTTTTGCATCTTCGTCAAAATTCAGGAGGTTTTCATAGAAGACGTAAATAATCAATATAAATTACGGTACCTGGTCAGTAATAATAAACGTTGCTTTTTTTTGTTGTTTTAATTTGACACTATTTCAGAATAAAGTCCTTCTCAAAAGAGGAGAATCACCCGTTTATCGAATAAACGTCTGCGTTTGATTGTGTGTGTGAAAGCGCGGTTATAGGGCTAGTATTAGACGGGCCGCGTTTTAATACGGCTGGTGTATACTTACCTATTTCCAATATTAAGATAAAATATAAAAAAGTCCCTACCCATTCTATTATTGATTCGGGTCGAGAATCATTAGCACAGTTACCTCCTTGAATATGACGAGGATGAAAAACTACACCTTGTATAGAGATAAATTAAATAAAGAAGATAATTAAGTTAAAAACCAAAAAACTATTATGCGTAACAAACATTTTGAAATAGAGTTTGAGGAGAGGTTTGGTGAATCTGAAAATGTGTGTTAATAAATCGTTTTGCCTGATGTGAAGCGATGATGCGGCCTGGGTTCGAGCACGCGTGCCTAGAAGAAACCGATTCACTCGAACTTTGAATAGATCCAGGTTAAAATGATCAGGGTACAGAGAAGCCGGCAGTGAATTCCACTCCACAGACTGGCGCTTCGCAAAATAAATGTGGAAGCATAGAGCTTTGAAATAATTATTACATATTTTATTCACTAAGTATAGAAAATCGGAGTTTTGAAAAAAAGTATTTAACTGTTGTCCAGTCAAAATAAACAACGAAAAACCATTTGACGTAAGACAATTTGTAAAAAAATACACATGACAGCGCTGTCAAACTAAATCGAAGCACAAACTTGCGAAGTATTATTTTTTATTTAGAACTTATTTATTATTCTTATTTGATCATTTCAAGATGTTAAGCGAGGAAAATGAAAGCGAAGTGTCTTTAGTAAGTCTCATCTCTTTGTCGTATGCCTTATAATTATTTAATCATTTCAAGATGTTATGCGACGAAAATAAAAGCGAAGTGTCTTTAGTAACTTTCATCTCTTGGTCGTATACATAGTATAAACAAAGTCGTTTCCCGCTGTCTGTCTGTCCTTATATATGCTTAGATCTTTAAAACTACGCAACGGATTTTGATTCGGTTTTTTTTTTAATAGATAGAGTGATTCACGAGGAAGGTTTGTACATATAATACATGCATATTAAAGTAGAGAAAACATTAGTATCTACATTGCACCCGTGCGAAGCCGGGGCGGGTCGCTAGTGACTTATAAAGATAAACTCACATAGAAACTACGGAAGACCACGTGCTACGATCCTTGTAAACTTCTTTTGCTTGCGTACATACTTCTGTGGGTCTAAAATGGCCGCAATAGCATAATCGCAATATTATTCTTTAATGCACATAAAATTAAAAGATATCCACACAAATTGCAATACGTATACGGGGTGGAAGGGACACCGACGCGAAAACGGACACCACATACTCAGTACATCATTCTGAACCCCCACATAGAAACTTTTCGACGGTTATAAAAAAAAAATCAGATTAGTCATACATTTTGGTGTCGAAGTTTTTATGCCGCCTTAGGGCCTCTGACTTGGCTTTACGAGTACATGCCGTCGAGAAATATCTCTCAGGCATGCTGGTTTCCTCACGATTTTTTCCTTCACCGAAGCAAATGATAATTATAGGTACAATACGCACATAATTCCGAAAAATCAGAGCTGCGTGTCCTGGGTTCGAACTCGAGACCTATGAGTTGGCAGTCCAACGGTCACACCACTAGACTATCACTGCTGCATCGTGTAGGTATTGCAATTTTGTAGGCTGTTTTTTTTAAATAACCAACGACAAATTTCTATGTGGGGGGGTCCAGAAGTATGGACTGAATACGTGGTTACCGTTTTCGCGTCCGTGTCCCTTCCACCCTTTGGTTTCAATACCATTTAGTTGAATATAGTATTATCAACATCATGAACCTTCTCCATATTGTATTACGTCAATATTCCAGAGCAGTCAGACAAAGCCTGAGGAGGAACCCCGCAAAAAGCGAAGACCAGTAAAGATCAAGATCCCACGGCGGGAGAAGTCCGTCGAGCTCCCACCAGTGAGGGTCCCGCTCATGACTGCTGGTATTAAACCTGAGCCTATGTGAGTGAAGATATATACTCCTTACCCTTCATCCACGTTCATACAATTCCACTCAACTCCAACTTAATCTCAGTCATTCATCACACACCTATACTTCACTTACACACCACACGCAAGCTCATGACACAGTCTTAAATAAATTTCATTTAAATGTACTTTAATTTAAGTTTTACTTGATTTGCATATTTTTACTGTAACCTAAGTATTCCTACCTGTACAATGCTATTTTATGTACCTTATATTATGTTTAATCCCTATTTATCTCGTAAGACGAAGGAGACTATTCTCCACGACACAGGGAAACCTAGTGTGGAGGCTAGTGATATTTCAGCTTGTGTAAATGCTCTCTAGAACAATAAAGCTTTTTTATTTTTAACCGACTTCAAAAAAAGGAGGAAGTTCTCAATTCGGTTGTATGTTTTTTTTTTGTGTTTGTTACCTCATATCTCCGTCATTTATGAACCGATTTGAAAAATTCTTCTTTTATCTGAATGGATCTACTTCCCGATTGGTCCCATAGAAATTTCATCAAAATCGGTTCAGCAGTTTGGTTTTGAAATCAAAATAGCTGGAAAAAATGTCATCCAAGTAAAAGAAATTGCGAAATTGATACTTGACAAGGATTTGTGTGTGATACGATAACTAATAAAAAGGGTAAAATAAAAACTTTTTGCAAAAAAAAACCGACTTCCAAAAAAAACAGTAAAAAAAGTGGAAAATAACATTACTTTCGGAAGTCGGTGCCAAAAAAGTCAATGAAACAAACCATAGTCACCGACTTCCGAAAGTAATGTTATTTTCCACTTTTTTTACTGTTTTTTTTGGAAGTCGGTTTTTTTTTGCAAAAAGTTTATTTATTTATTTATACATGTTGTTATACTGGCACGGTGCTTGCCAGTACTACGTACCTGACGTTTTTGAAGAACATCACACACAGTAAATATATTTTTATATCCACCTACCTAACCGTTTTTATTTTATGTTTGATGGTCCTACTCCTGCCTCAATCTTGTCCTAAGGACAGAGATGAGGTTGATGATGGTATTACGAGCTAACCCAAAAGAAACCCATTAACTCGCGACTTAAATTGATTGGAGTCATATGAACTTGGGAACACTGATTCAGGCCGGGAATTCAACTCCTAGGCAGTACGCATAATAAAAGATTCCTGCGAATGTGCGGAACATCGATATGGTGTAGTTAAAATATACGTATACGCAAAAGACGCGCTTTGGACGTGGTGTTGCGGACACCAGCCCGTTATACAATACAATACAAGGTATAGGTGATAACCTGCAGTACGTGCGGACTCCCGATGGAAAAAGGGAGATGGTTGAATGAGCCCGTGGAGCACTTGGGCACACTCACCGAAGTACAGTCCGTAAGAGACCGACAACCATGCAACTTTGCGTCAGTGGGCCAGGCTATGAAGCTTGGTACCCACCAGCTTACCGTCACAAATGAGCCGCTTGGCTCTGCGCCAACAGAGCTCTAACCTTCTTCTAACAATGTTGGGGCCAGCTTCCAGTCTAACCTAATTTAGCTGAACACCAGTATTCTACAGAGAACAACTGCCTATCTGACCTCCAAAACCTCACTCGCTAACACAAATATTCACTGCCGGCTCCTCTATTCCCCGAGCATTATAATCTGGATCTATTCAATGGTTCGAGTGAATCGGTTTCTTCTAGGCGCGCGTGCTCCACCCTAGGCCGCGTCATCGCGCACATCAGGCGAGTTCTGGCCAAACACGAACCTATTTACAATAACCAAAAATACCATTCGGACATCTTTATTGCTTTCAGAAAACTGAGACAGTGTCTGGTCACTCCGCTGACCCTGTATGAGCTTAGTGCAGCTGTTGTAGACAAATTGGATTTTCCTCAGCCCTTCGAATGGAACGAGTTTCAGGTCGCAGAATGGATGGGAGAGGTGGTCGGGTTGCCTCAGTATAAGGTACGGACTAAGGCCACGAATTTGTTCCACCACTTCTTCTTTTCCAGCTGAAACACTAGGAAGTGGCGAAGAGCGGTCGTTTTGGGGGACTGTGTCTTGTAAACTATGACGTTCAAAAAGTGCTGATTATCAGCCTTATATGAATAAATGACTTTTGTTTTTTTTTTAAATCGGAAGACCGTTTCTGGTAACGTGCAGCGGAGCGTTAACGCGGTTCCATTAAAGTGGAAGCGCCAGGGTAGCCCGCGAAATTCAAATTTTCTTACGTTTTTTTGCAATTTGCCGGTCATTGTCAAGCTGTACATTGAACAAAATATGATTCGCGGCTGTAATAGGTATTCAGTTACAGAATTATAATCATTAAAATCATCAATACAACCCTCAAAGTTCATACAACCCCATTGAATGACTTTTTCATGAAATAGTTGGGCCTACACACATACAGCCGCGAATCATATTTTGTTCAATGTACAGCCTGACAATGACCGGCAAATTGCAAAAAACGTAAGAAAATTTGAATTTCCCGGGCTACCCTGGCGCTTCCACCTTAAACGAATTTGCGACCTAACAGTACTTGGTACAAAATATGACGTGAAGTTTTAGAAAGAGACACAGGCATGAGTGAAAGAAACAACGTTTTTCGTAAGAAGTCAAGCTTTTTCTATGTTTAACGCGATGTGCCGTATTGACGGCGGTCAATTACTGTACAAAGATTAAAAATAAAATTACTGGCGTCTTTTCAAAAAATATATAAATAACTTACTTTTTTTATAATAAATTAATATATTATATAGTAATATTCTCAGAAAGTAAAGATGTCAAGTTTCACTTCAAATTAGTATAAGATGAGTGGGAGATGTAAAGCCAATTTGGTAAAGTGAGGATACTATAAGAAAGCGGCTGAATCCTCTGTACCCCAAAAGCTGTAGTCAAGAGAGAGGAAGTGACGACGTATTTTGGCAATATAATATAATTTAACCATAGACACGAAGGAGAAGTTAGCCTGAATATAGTTTTGTTTACAGGAATGTATGATAGATAACCATATAAATGGAAGAAGACTCCTTCGATTGGAAGACCCGTCAGCTTTGCCAGAAATTAATATCCATGATTTTGAACATATCAAAGTAAGTAAGCAAGACGAAAATAATCTTTACGGATACGCGCATGACAACCTATACAAGGTGGAAGAGCCAACGACATTTTTTCATCGGTAATAACATATCTTTTTAAACCGACTTCAAAAAAAGAAGGAGGTTCTCAATTCGGTTGTATGTTTTTTTTTTTTTTGTGTTTGTTACCTCATATCTTCGTCATTTATGAACCGATTTGAAAAATTCTTCTTTTATCTGAATGGATCTACTTCCCGATTGATTCCATAGAAATTTCATCGAAATCGGTTCAGCAGTTTGGTTTTCGTTTGGTTGGAAATCAAAATAGCTGGAAAAAATATGTCACCCAAGTAAAAGAAATTGCGAAATTTATACTTGACAAGGATTTGTGTGTGATGCGATAACTAAAAAGGGTAAAATAAAAACTTTTTTGCAAAAAAAACCGACTTCCAAAAAAAACACAAAATAAATGGAAAATAACTTTACTTTCGGAAGTCGGTGGCAAAAAATTCAATGAAACAAACAATAGTCACCGACTTCCGAAAGTAAAGTTATTTTCCAATTTTTTTGTTTTTTTAACCGACTTCAAAAAAGGAGGAGGTTCTCAATTCGGCTGTTTTTTTTTGTTTGTTACCTCATATCTCCGTCATTTATGAACCGATTTGAAAAATTCTTCTTTTATCTGAATGGATCTACTTCCCGATTGGTCCCATAGAAATTTCATCAAAATCGGTACAGCAGTTTGGTTTTGAAATCAAAATAGCTGGAAAAAAATATGTCATCCAAGTAAAAGAAATTGCGAAATTGATACTTGACAAGGATTTGTGTGTGATATTATAACTAAAAAGGGTAAAATAAAAACTTTTTTGCAAAAAAAAGACTTCCAAAAAAACACAAAAAAGTGGAAAATTACTTTACTTTCGGAAGTCGGTGGCAAAAAAGTCAATGAAACAAACAATAGTCACCGACTTCCGAAAGTAAAGTTATTTTCCATTTTTTGTGTTTTTTTTGGAAGTCGGTTTTTTTTTGTGAGCGATCAAAATGTATGGAACAGCAGATTTTTTTAATAACTGACGATTAACCTGTCTGGGGGGTTCACAATGATGCACTGAACACGTGGTAACCGTTTAGGCATTGGTGTCCCTTCCACCCGGTATTTTTAAAAAGGCCTCCCCCCTTAAGAAAGAGGGCGAGCCGTACCTAATCCGCCACGCGGACCCAGTGCAGGTTTTTGATCTAGAACATACCGGTTTTCTTTTCGGTTTTTAAAGCAGAACTAAGCCTTTAAAGTCACAGATCATCTGATCAGTGACTTTAAAGCAGTGATAGCCTAGTGGTGTGACCGTTGGACTGCCAAGTCATAGGTCTCGAGTTCGAACCCAAAGCCTTTGATTATTCGAATTCATGTGCGTATTGTGTAATTATCACTTGCTTCGGTGACGGAAAACGTCGTGAGAAAACCAGCATGCCTGAGAGATATTTCTCGACGATATGTAAAGCCAAGTCAGAGGCTCATCGGCGGTATAAGAACTCTAGACACCAGGTAAGACACTAATCTCAGATAAAGACGAAGAGAAACAGAAGATTATCTGATACCTATCAAACGATCATCTACCTGCTTTTTCCTAACCATGTTGAGATCGGCTTCCAGTCTAACCAGATTCAGCTGAACACCAAAAGATTTCATACTGTTCCTAGTATTTAAGTAATATCATCACTCATGAGTTGTTAATTTATTAATCTAAATTAGTTTGTATACCTGTAAGTCTCGGGGGCCTGGTGACCCGTAACACAGGCATTGTATGCCTATTTCGGGCACCAGTCTCTCACAAATGTTCACCTAAAAAATTTCGGTTTTGTCCATCACTTTAGACAAAAAAAAAAACCGTTTTCTTCCAGAAAATAACAGCAGCCGTCAGAAAGGTGTTCGCCACCGACTACGTTTTGTTTGCGAGAAGCGTTGGCCTGCCTTTTAGGAAGCCTCTGACTTACTGCACGTGGTTCAAGTCTAGGACGGGACCTAATTGGGGGATACGACAGAATTGGTCCAGGTAATAAAACTTCTATTAAATAAAATAAAAAAATTGAGTAAATCCATTCGTTCACTCACAGACAACGCAATGTCTAAGAACGGTTTCATAGTACCGTATTTTTGTGCGCGTATAAGCACGCATCGGTTAACGCGCGTACAAGCGCGCCAAATTTTGCGGTTCAAACAATTAAACGAGCGTACACGCATTTATTCCGGCGTGTGTTCGCGCGAAGTGAGTACGTGAGTAAGGCTTCTGGCGCAGCTCGCGCTTATACGCGCGTCAACTATCGTACCTACCAGTTGTACGTGTGGCAAAAGCCTTAACGCGCTTTTAAAAACGAGTTGATACGCGCTGAGAATACGCAAATCTGAAACAGTCCTAAACCGCTGGCTCTAAAAAATGAAGGATTTTTAACGAAGGTGAGAAAAATTCTATCCTAAAGAGATTAGTTAGGGGAGGAAAGTTCGTGTGGAATTTCGTCACTTTTGCCAGTGACGAATCTCATCTAGCACGTGGCTTGTAGATATAATATAAACTCATGCATTTTCCCGTGTAGGCAAAAACTACAGAACGGCAAATGCTACGAGATTTACATACTTCTTTCGTCTCGTCCACGTTCATACATCTGTTCATACACGCACGCTGGCTGCGAGTACGACCCACCTGACTTTTTTGAAGAAAATAAATCAGCTCTATTAAATAACATGGTGTACCTGATAGTACACCCACATTTCGCCAGTTATGTTTAAGTCCCATGTAATAGGGGGCGAGCCTATTGCCATCAACCGGGCACAAATCCCCCTCCATGGCTGCTACTGAGAAATTCCTAGCGGAAAAACCCAATAACACTTTGCCCGACCCCGGGATCGAACCCAGGATGTCATGCTCAGCAGTCGCGCTTACGATCACTAGACTAAAGAAACAGTCAGCTCTATTACAATGTATTTGTTGTCAACAACAGCGTTTATATTTCAGGAGCGACATACTACGATGGATGAAGATTATTCTGCCGAAACCATACTATTTAGACCACTGGGATTTGGTTTGGTAAGTCACTTTTTTTCCGTTAACTCCTAAACATCATCATATTCCGAGCCTGTTCCCAACTATGTTGGGGTCGGCTTCCAGTCTAACTGGATGCAGCTGAATAGGGGCCATACATAAATTACGTTACACGAATTTCATGATTATTTGACCCCTCCCCTTGTCACATTTGTGAGACGTCTCCTTCCCTAATGTGTCGTATATATAGCAAGTTTACACATTCATACAGATAACGAGTTGGAAATATTTTTAAGTTTTTCGCTAATAGTTCAAATTTTAGGTGTTTTAATACGTAGATAATGCGTGTAAATAGATCCTTAGTCGTTTCTCAGCAATATTTTTTGCGTAGGGTTACTTAGTTTGATGTACAGAATGCTTGGTTGACGGCTTCGTGAAGGGTCCGTGTACGCCTAGTTTAATATATTTTGAAATGTGACGTCACAAAATTTAGTACCCCTCCCACCCCTCGTCACAGTTCGTCGACCCCCCCCCCCCCCCCTTAACATGTGACGTAATTCATGGATGGCCCCTTAGGTGGTGATTCGACCCTTATTCCTTAGAGAAATATGTTCAGTCTGGTGCTTAAAATCACCACCGAAGAGGTATTTCGCTTATACTGCTACAACCTGTATAATCTTTAGAAGATTTCATCATCGCGCATTCGTATTTCCGAAGATAGACAAAGATTGTTGAGTCATCTGTCTTGGTATGGACATGTAATGAGGAGGTATAATACGTATGTAACTAAAAGAGTGATGGATATTAATGTTGATGGATGGAGAGGGAGAGAAAGGCCAAAGAAAAGATGGATGGATCGTGTGAGGAATGATATGGAAGAGAAAGTAGTAAATGATGCCGTGACGTCTGACAGGGGAGAGTAGAAGAAGAAAACGTGTTGCGCCGACCCCGAGTAACATGGGACAAGGGCAGGAAGATGATATGATAAGACAAAGATTGCTGAAGCGCACACTTTATCTGGGACATCTGTATACATACATACTGGGTGTAAGGGACAGCCCTCCGCAAACTTTCAGGGCTTGCTCAGTAGACGAAACTGAACAATCTTCCAAATTTTTTTTTTCAGGAAATGAAAAAAAAAAATTAGGCTCTCCATACAAACTGTCCAATCAAGTTTATAATTTTCTAATGTATACAGATGTCCCAGATAAATTGTCCATTATACCAGATAAAATGTGTGCTTCGATGTTTGACATTTTTCCTCAGGTACTTAAAACCTGACTGGCCAAAACAGATGGTAGCGAGAACACCAAAAGCTAAGGAACACGTTTATATACCGCAATATATACCTACGGAGGAAGAGGTTTGCAATGAATACTTGGTAAGTACATTATGTTGATACATAATTTAATATCACACCTGTTAATCCTCGAAGGGTAGGCAAAGGTGTATCTAAAGGGTGTAACATAATTAATGCAAGACCTCTCGTGTGGTGTCTCAGACCGTGAAACTTTTGTTCTGTGACCTTTGGAAAAATTATATATTTTTCCATACAATCATGTTGATCGCGAGGGTTCCTATGCAAAGTCCAATGTTTTTTTTTTGCGAATTTCAAGAACTCGTAGAACATAAAGTCAGTTTCATGGTCCGAGAGACCTCACGGGAGGTCTTGCGTTTATTATTTTAAATCTTGTTTAAAGTACACCACAAACACATTACGCTAGTTTTACAAAAAAAAAATCGCAATGAAGGGGAGACCAAGTACTTTTCGGCGTAGTTGAGGGTCTATTTACACCCATCATAACAAATGACATAATATTCCTATAACTTTCAGGTGCCAAGAAAATTCGTTATCATAGACAATCTACCCTCTCAAGACCAGTACATCTGGATGGAACACCTCCCGGGGTCCCCATCCAGGAGAGAACCCAAGACGAAGAGTGGAAAAGAGAAGGAGGAAGCTAAAAAAAGGAAAGCTCCATGGTCAAGGCTTTTGCCTAAGAAGGTCTCTTTGTCTGGGCTGGCTGGCAAAGATTTGATATTGGCTAGAAGGAAACTGCCCAAGCCGAAGTTTTTGCCTTGATTTTACACGATGGAATCATATGGATGTTTAGGTGTATGGCCTAAATAAGGGGGCGTCCATTAATTACAGAGGGCGTCGAGCCGAATCTCACTCAATCTCACGAGCGAGAGAGAAAAATACCGTGTATTTTTTTCCCCGCCAGAAACACTGAAATTGCGTTAAAACTAGGTTTAAGTAAACATGTTTCTCCACAAAAATATGGCTGAATCCTACACAATAATATTTAATAATAATCAATGAAAATAATTAAGGTGGAAACGCCAGTGTAGCGCGAAATTCAAATTTTCTTACATTTTTTGCAATTTGCCGGTCATTGTCAGGCTGTACATTGAACAAAATATGATTCGCGGCTGTAATAGGTATTTAGTTACAGAATTATTATCATTAAAATCATCAATACAACCCTCAAAGTTCATACAACCCCATTGAAAACCTTTTTTATGAAATAGTTATATTTTGTTAAATGTACAGCCTGACAATCACCGGCAAATTGTAAAAAACGTAAGAAGATTTGAATTTCCCGAGCTACCCTGGCGTTTCCACCTTAAGCAAATTATCTTTTTTTATTAAATAAATCCAACGCAATCACGCACAGAGTATTTACACATAACTACGCATTTTGATAAATCTCACGTGAGATTGGGGTGATGAGGGGGTCATGTCAAATCTCACCAAGGGCGAGGGAGGTGTCAAAAAATCGCCAAAATTGCCTCACGTAATTAATGGACGCCCCTTGTATTTCACAAATGTTTGCAGTGCTCCGTGGCTCTTCGTCTCTTTAGGCGTGTGACTGACGCTGCTATTTTGTTTTTTCAATACAATTTCTTAAATGTTTTCCAACGGCCTATTGTCAATGTCATTTCAGAAGATTCTTGTAGCACTGTAATTGTCGAGTGAGTGACTTTTTCTTAACAGCTTTAACGTTAAAGGTTCAAACATGTATGAGAGCGTTTACGCGATTTTACGCGCGTTTGCTTGAAATGCAGCGTTCAACGCGGCGGCGAACGCAGTGTTGCGGCCAGCCAGTTCCTTTAATACTTTGTTCACGGAGAAGCGGCGTGTGAAACGTAGCGATACCCTCGACGGAGCACGCGGCGTCGCACGCGCCGCTTCACGCCGCGTCTCCGTAAACAACATTGTCATTCATCGTATGTTTGTGTTTACGCGGGCCACTGCACGCGCCGCCTATCCGTAAACAACGCGCAGCGCGTCGCGAGACGCTACGTCGCGTCTACGTAAATGAGCCCTAAGGGTCGATTTGTCATTGCATGCTGCAATAAATGGCAAAAAATAATCATTTTTGCCTTCATTTTGATAATTTCTTTGTAAAAGAAATAGAGAAATGAAATTTTTGAAATTCGTTCATTTGTTTTTTTTAATTACCGTATATTTTTATACTGAACTGGCTGTACCGCGTTGCGTTGCAATGCACTTTACCCTACGTTTATGTAATATACAACATTATTTTTAGTATATGCGAAACCAGAATATGTTTGTTCAGAATAAGTAACTGAATCGATTCCAATAATTTTTATATCATGTTATATTTTGTCCCAAAAATATTTGAAAAAGGTTACGAGTTGGACACCGAGCGACACCTAGTACCTATCCGCAATCATACGCGAACAACACAGGCTTCAGGCGCATGCGCACAGTGGCCCGCCGCGTGGTGAGCATGTTTTTGTACGGACAACCAGCTAACATAACAAGCTTATAACTTTGTGATTTTTCATGATACAGTTGTCAAATGTTGTACATAGATTCTTTACATAAAAATACTAGACACGTGTTTCAGGTTTCGCATATACTAAAACTAATGTTGTATAATACCTACCTACCTACCCTTCAGAAACCTTCTCTGGCGTATGTAGAACAACTGCAAAATTTCATAAAAAACGGTTCAGTAGTTTAGAGTCTATAGATTTCGAACAGACGAACACAGATGAACTAGCGTTTGGCCGCAAGCCGCCTGATGTGAAGCGATGATGCGGCCTAGGCTGGACCACGCTCTGCTTTGATCTTTATCTAGATTGAATTGCTTACCTGAATTGCTATAACAACAGTGTCGTTTTGTACTGCGCCGAAGATATCTTCGTTGTATATCGTCTGCGCGTCATTGTACCGTTTGATTGCTCGCTTGATTTCTGTTATATTCTTAACTGCTATGCGCTCTGTGGAATTCGCTGGAAATAGAAACGAGAATATTTTAAACACACATAACAATAATCCCAGAAGGGTTAGGCAGAAGTGTACCTAATAGTGCACCCACATTTCGCCAGTTATGTTTAAGTCCCATGTAATAGGGGGCGAGCCTATTGGCATCAACCGGGCACAAATCAAGACTTCGTGGCTGCTACTGAGAAATTCCTGATGGACAAAACCCAAAAACAATTTGTCCGACCCGGGAATCAAACCCAGGACGTCATGCTGAGCAGTCGCGCTTGCTACCACTTTAATTTGACACCGGTAACTCCAGATTGTTTTGCTTAAAACATAGGCCTCCCCTAGAGCTTTCCATTTGTCAGTCATATTTTTACCTAAATAATAATATATAATATATTTCAGACCAACCTGTAGAATTTCTAGGATGTACTGTCAAGTACTTATGTAACTCAGGAGGCACCAGAGCTAGTACCTGCTCCGAAGTGTCGTTGGCATTCATCAGCTCTTCTGAAATCAATCGTTTCGCTTTAAGAACAGAGTTCAGATTACATTGTGCTGTAGCTAGCAGTTGTACCCTTTTCGATGAGATGACGAAGATGAAAGAAGAATTAATGGTAAGGTCGAAAGAAGAGAGTTGAATTTGAGTTGTGCTGTGCTGTAGATGAGCTGAGAAATGACATTGTACCTACTTGGTGAAAACAATCTTAGCGAGAAACGAATAGGGTTCAAATTATATTGTGACCCATGCAAGCTCAACTAAATGTGCTTCAGAATTCTCTCAACAGATGGCGTTACTTGTACTCAAACATTTCGAAGAATTTTATTTTACCCATACTTATATTTTAAACCTAAAAAATTAAAGCATCTCTGTCTGTCAGTCGATCTGTAACCTTTTCGCATATTAACAACTAAATAGATTTTGATTAAATTTGGCACACGAGTAGACCATGGCTAGGTATAGGGCATAGGATATTTTTCATCCCCGTAGCAAGTTGTCGCGCGAAATTTTCGATACCCACGCGGGCGAAATCGCATGCAAAAGTTAGTGTATTACATAATGGAAATATCTGTCCTATGTAACATTCACATCTGTGAGGAATGTGTCAAGTTCGCCAAAATAACGTAAACTGGGCTTGTTGCCAGTACTTTTGCTAATTAAATGTATTACTGTACATGACAAACTAATTTCATAATTCTGATGTAGTTCAATGTAATGTAGATGCAAGAGCAAATAGTAATTCGTGGGTACAAATTCTTTGGAACAAACACAATGATTTACTTTAGACGTAGATTTTTAGGGTTTCGTAGCCAAATGAAGAAAACTGCTACCCTTACAAAGTTAGTCTTAACCGTCATCTAGATCTAGAATTTATTCGGAAACTATTGGCACAATCATTAACATTGAAAACGGTATAATTACCTATTTTATTATTTGTTTTGAGTTCCTGATATTTCGGCGCTGTTGCAAGCGCCATG
Source organism: Standfussiana lucernea (assembly GCA_964057025.1). NCBI lineage: Eukaryota > Metazoa > Arthropoda > Insecta > Lepidoptera > Noctuidae > Standfussiana > Standfussiana lucernea. The sequence goes on from OZ059813.1 coordinate 3,112,061, forward strand.
ATCACGGGTAAACTGAAGTTATTGTGGGTGGGTACTTATAAGCAAGCATGATAGTGTAAGTGACCATGTCAGTTTAAAAACATATTGGAACAATATCGATGATAATTGGAAAGGTGTTCTGTATATTATGAACCCCTAAATAATAGTGTAGTGAAATTTCGACAACAATAATTTGGGGTAGCACTCTCCATACAGGTAACGGAGGGATGAAAAAAAATCCAATACACATAAGCGTTTGCCTATCGTTGGATCAAAACAGATTTTTCATCATTTTTAAAATTGAAAATAGCGCCATCTATGGGTAGTTTACGAAAACTGCTAGCAGCACAACTAAATTTTTATCTTAATACACAAAACACACGTAGAATCCACGAAAAAAAAAGAACCCAAATATAACAAATCACAGTACCGTGTAGAGTACATGGCACATCGAATTTTAGAGGAAAAGAAAGGTTCTGCTTTGTACGAGTGTCGTCTCTGTCACTCATACGTGACGGTCTCCTTCTAAAGTACGATTTACAATAGGTACTTAGATTTCAACACCACTTAGACACCGCTTTCATTTGTTTATCTCGAACCTTTATTTTCATAGACTCTATACACATGAAATAGCATGTTTAGCATCATCGATGACTGAGGCAGTCCTGAAAACGCAACAGAAGGCCATGTCCTAATAAGAAATCATTGCACGCACCCGAACCTACGCGCCGACAGAGGGCGCCTTTCGGTATTTTTGAACAAATAAGGTAAATATGAACGCGACGGTCGGGATTCGCGCGAAGACTGCTTATACAAGGAAAATTGGTGTGAAATCACATTCACACGCACAGATCAGCATTTTCTTACATCATTTTCTCTTTCTGTCACTTAGACTTACCCTTTAAAGTGAGAGGTCCAATCGCACGTTAAAGTGCTCCCGATGCGGATGCTTGCGACTGGACTTCTCGCTCCAACAAATGACGCCTTACGTGTCATAATGAGATGGATACTCGATAACGCTGATCCGTGCATGCAAATGTGATTTCATCCTTATAGTATTAAGTTTACATGAGTTATTTACAAGAGTTATACATACAGGCTGGAAGGGACAGCGACGCTAAGGCAGTTACCATGTGTTCAGTACACCGTTCTGTAGCCCCACACAGAAATTTTTAGTCGGTTATTAAAAAAGAATCAGCTATTCAGGACATTTTGACACGTGTAGGCATTGCACTTTTGTAGGAAACAGCAGATTTTTTTTTAAACGACGAAAAATTTCCATGTCGGGGGGGTTCAGAATGATGTACTGAGTACGTAGTAACCGGCTAAGCGTCGCTGCCCCTTCCACCCTTTATAGCCTATAATTATTATGATGATTGACAGAAATATACAATATACGAGTATGTTTGTTATACAGAAAAATATTTAAACACATTACTAAGCGATACTCCGAAATAGTTATTCTTATGCTTGTTGGAAATTGCAATTTTGCATTTTATAAAATGTCATTGTTGACCAAAATTGGCAAAAATATTCTTTTCTAAAATCAAACGTTATTTATTCAAATTAGGCTGTCAATCAGAACGTTTTTAACGTTAGTAGTACATTAAACAGTCCCCCAAAGTGCCAGCTTTTCGCATCTGTCTAGCCTTTCATTAGAGGTAGAGAAATTGCCAAAAGCTGTTCAAAATTTTGGTTAAAATATGATTACATATATACGTTTAGCAAAATATAAATGTGCAAGAATAAAGAGGACAGTTTAAATGAAATTACATAAAGTCACGCTTGTTTTCCACAAAGGTAAGCCTTTAGGCAAAGGTGCATGAAACATAATATCATAAAATAAAAACAGAAGATTTGTACAAACATAAATAGCAGTAAGTTTAGCTAGTTAGGTTAATCAGTTAGATAGGTTTAGCTTATTTTTCACAATGTTTAGCGATAAAGTACATAAAGTAAAATTTTATTTGGTATAACATATTTTTGCACATTTATTCACTTTTGATAGCTTCACATTTACTTAAGAAAAAATAACGAATAGACAAACAGAAAAAAATATATAAAATAATAAAAAACCTTGATATGGCAACATTAGTAGAACTGAATCCAATATTGTGTTAGTATCGTAATCGGAAACGTTATCTGAAAAATTTAAAAATTATTTTCTATATAATGCGCTAACATAGAAGATAAATTAAAGTTTATTCATCAAAAAGTAACATAATCGATTAATTTCAATAATCTGAGACAAGTTTTATATGTAGTACTAGCTGCTGCCCGCGAACTTCCACCGCGTGAAATTATTATAAAAATATTTCTTCCATATTTGGATCGGATATTGTTAACAATTTCAAGGGTTTTAATTTTTTTTGCACGGCTTGTGAGTTATAGACAGAAATAGCAGTAAACAAATGAATAAATTCAATAAATAGGCACAATTATAATAAATGATGACATGATTTTACTATATTTTTTTTCTTTAAATATCTCGGCTCCGATGCATTTTAGAAGCAATTGTTCATAGAAGAAAATGAATATCTTAAAGTGTTGTTTCTAACAAAATACATTTCATAAGTGGCCGCAGACTTGAAAAAAAACCGGTCAAGTGCGAGTTGGACTCGCGCACCGAGGGTTCCGTACAAACCTGTGGGTATATAACTTTTTTTTATATGACGAAACTAAAAATTTACGGTTTTCGTAATTTTTCCTATATCTGTACTATAAGACGTGACTTCGTACAAAATTTCAAGATTCTAAGTTCACGGGAAGTACCCTGTAGGTTTTGATTCCCGTGCGAGTTTCGAAAATTTGCGGAAATTTGCGGCCTAAGTGGCTGTATCTTTTGATTGCGTTGACTTAGAAGGTTGATTTTTCTACAGCTTCCAGGGACAGTAGAACTAAGTATCATATAGAAATTTCAGTTTGATACCTCCACGCGTTCCTGAGAAAAACGGTCTTGACAGACGGACGGACGGACGGACAACAAAGTGATCTTATAAGGGTTCCGTTTTTTCCTTTTGAGGTACGGAACCCTAAAAACCATGACCCTTTTACCCTAACCCTTTTTTTATAATAATTTCATGCGGACAAAGGTCACGGGCAACCGCTATATTTAATAAGAGTGGGCGAGAGATCTACTATATGGTGGTTTGAATAAAGTGAAAAATGAAATGAGATTTTTTTTAAAGCAAAATTTTATGTAACTTTTAATACAAATAAGTTTGAATGAAACTTACAATAACACATTCAACCAAGTTAACAAAATCGAAACGAGAAAATTAATTAAAGAAACAGATACAAGTAAGATTTCAAATGTAACTAAAGTAAAATACTAAGAAAGATGAATCCCCATAAAATATTCGAAATAAGATGAAACTAATATGTATATCCAAAGTGAAATAAAACATTTAAAAACCTTGCATTATATCGTTTGCTAAACTTTTTATCAATAGTCCTCGCAATATTATATCTTTATCTGAAATTATACAAAAAAAAATCTGTAAAAAGTAAAAAAAAATACTTAATAATTTGGGAATTTCTTATTTTTTGGGGACAGTGTTGAGTTGGTTACACACTCTTTCCTCACTTTTCTGTTATATAAGCGAAGACTTGTTACTTGGCTGACATATACACCCTCTATTCGTTTTGCTTAGCCAGACGTCCAGAAAATTTAAATAAATAAATGAATGGAAAATGGTGGGCCCAAATGTAAGAAGATGAGATATGATCTAAAAAAATTGTCATATTTTTTTATCTGTCAATATGAAATAACCACATCAATTTTCAAGCCGGAAACGGAGTGTTTGAAGTGATAAAATTCACTATATATATGTTCTTATGTATATGCAACTAGTGCATTTAATTAAAGTCATATTAATAAATAAATTGACAATCATTTACTGAAAAACTAATTTTATGATTATCGATTTCATATCGATTAAACTCAGTCTTATATTTTTAGTCTATGCCACTGTGTGTACTGTTTTTATGTACTTTAAGTGTCTATGACAGCTGTCTGACATTGATACTAGACTCTAGCTTGGCTTGCTCTGCTTACTTGTTTCGTGTTTTCCGATACGTTTTGAGTGCTTCCCGATTATTTTTCATATTCAACGAGCACTTCTTTGTTTTTACGGATTCTGAACCCTCCTGCTTTCTACGACCATTGCTTTCACTCTGGACACCCAAGCTCACACGTTTGATGCGTGAATTGTGGGATAGCAACTTGTCACTGCAATACACTAGGCCGACTACTCTTACTTATAATGTGTTTTATATGGTACCTTAGGTGGGCTAGGTACCAAAATAATGAATTGTTCCACCTGCACCTGATGAATAAAATACTATAATGAACTGTTTTTTCTTTATTCTGGACATCCTTTCCGTAACACCATACCTGTTATCTACCTATGAGTTCAAGTCATCATTTATGTTCATTCTTTCTTTTTCTTTATCGTATGGTTAGTGCCTAACCTGGGTGTCAGTTTTTATGCCGCCTATGGGCCTCTGACTTGGCATTTCATGCCGTCGAGAAATATATCTAAGGCATGTTGGTTTCCTCACGATGTTTTCCTTCACCGAAGCAAGTGATAATTATACAGTACACACATGAATTCGAAAAATCAGAGGTGCGTGTCTTGGGTTCGAACTCGAGACCTATGACTTGGCAGTCCAACGGCCACTCCACTAGGCTATTACTGCTTAACGTTCATTCATATTATGACTTCAAACATTATTCACTAAATATAATAAACATTAGTGTTTAAAGAGCATCTTTTGCACTTCAGGAATCAGCTGTTAGCTAAAGATTATTACATCACCTTACTTTTACTAAACCTCTAATAACTCTGCTCTCAGCTTGTCAAAACTTACAGAATTTTCAAAGAGGGACTGAAAAGCTGAATCTATTAATTCACACCATTTTCATCTTGTTACATTTTGGGCCCAAGATTATATGTAATCGTTTCCGTCTCCTTTCGATGTTGTGTTAGCGAAAACGAGCATAACATTTCGTCGCAACCCTTCAATGCCCGCCAAAGTTCCTTTGTTGTCCTATTTAAAAAATGAGATAGTTATATTTAAAAAAATACAAAAAAGTCATACCTCCATCTCTATACATGCCCCCACCAGACGCCGAGAGCATAATCTGCAGCCATAGACAAAAGAGGCCGAGTATAACAACAACTCTGGCGACCGACGCATATTTTAAGCGTGGCATCTCGTTTAGCACTCAACAGATGGCGCTAGTTGCATGATCTTACGTAGTCCGCCCATCGGCCGCTAGATGGCGCTGTTTCATGTTTCGTTCAGCTCATCGTTATTTGATGGGTTGTTCTGTGGAAGAAGAAACAAAAATTTTAAAAAAGATAGAGAGATAGTGTGATATTTTATGTTAATAAGCAAGCATACAGTTTTGTGTCAGAATTTCACGCATTCATTGAAGATTTTATGACCTATGCAAGATTCACTGCTTAGTGACATAATCCAAAATGGTAAAAAAATAAAATAGCCAATAGAATAGTTGGATGGTGTGCATGAGGTTTTAGCGGGAATGACAGCACAAAAGTTAGTTCGCATAGCTTTTTGTGTGGTAATGGTAACCATACAAATGTCTGCTTCTCAAAGCGTAGAAGAATGTCTTATGAATTGTCGATAGTACCTCCATAATGAACTCGAAACGACAATATTAAATAATATTACAGTTAAAACAGTAGTAGAGTAGACAATCGCTTGACGGGTTAATTTACGTGAGCTATACTTACTAAGCTAAGCTATCGCTAACTTTGATCGCGATGTATATATAGCCTGTTGATACTATAAATCTATACTAAGTACCTAATATTTTAAAGAGGTAATTGCAGAAACATATTTGCCCCATGTTCCAGTAATAACATCGGCCCCCTTCAAACTCAAATGCTGTTTAGCAGCAAAATTAGATTAGGTTGTTTGTAAGTGTGTATGTATAGGGTAATCTTCGGAACTACTGATCCGTTCCCGAAAATTCTTTCACTAACAGAAAGCTACATTATTCCCGAGTGTCTATGTTTAAAACGATCCACTGGGTCAATTTGCGTACACAACGGGAGCGAAGCCGCGAGCAAAAGATAGTCGCAAAATAAATAGCGCTTCCAATTCCCATGCAATCGTCGTACTAACTTAATCTGCATTTGTTAATACACATGTCTGAAATTAATATGGCGTTTGTTTTGACAGCTGTTATGAGGACACCATATTGTTTTGATACCGCGCGAAAAACTGCAAAAATTCGCGACCGTTTATTCGCCATGGGAACTGTTTTATCCGACTTCGGTGAAGATGAAAATGTTTATACAAGGTGTGGTTTTGCATGCTCGTCAAAATTCAGGAGGTTGTCATAGAAGACGTAAATAATCAATATAAATTACGGTACCTGGTCACTAATAATAAACGTTGCTTTTTTTAGTTGTTTTAATTTGACACTAATTCAGAATGAAGCCCTTATCAAAAGAGGAGAATCATGCATTTATCGAATAAACGTCTGCGTTTGTTTGTGTGTGTGAAAGCGCGGTTATAGGGCTAGTATTAGACGGGCCGCGTTTTAATACGGGTGCTGTACACTTATCGATTTACGATATTAAGAAAAAAAAAACAAAAATTAACTAGGTACCCATTTTATTATTGATTCAGGTCAAGAATCATTAGCATAGTTACCTCCTTGAATTTGACGAGGATGCAAAACTACACCTTGTATTAGTGATCTTGTTCCATCACCACCACCACACCTGCCTAGCATTTTCCCAACTATATTGAGGTCGGCTTCCAGTCTAACCATGGAGCGACTGCCTATCTGACCTCCACAACCCAGTTAGTACTGGGTAATACGGTACGTTGTTGGTTTGTCAGACTTTCGGGCCACTGACTACCTGTAACGACTGTCAAAGATCTACAATTGACAGCCGGGACCAACGGCTTAACGTGCTTTCCGAACCACGGAAGAAACTCGGTATGAAATGATGGTCACCCATCCACAGACCGCCCTTAGCAAGAGCGGCTTAACCTTGAAGAGCGACCAGTGCGGCTGTTATTATTTAGCCACGAGCTCCTCTTTATTTAGTCAAAAGCCAGTCTATATTAATAAAAATCAATAGCCACATGTAAGACGGAGCATCACTCGAGGACGGCTCGACCGATTCGGCTGTTTTTTTTTTGCTGAGTTCGTAACTGTCAGGACAAGGTTTGTATGAATGTAGATTTTAACATTTTCTTCATTGGTAAGTTTCACCCGTATGAAGCCGGGGCGGATCGCTAGTTCATAATAAAACTAGGGTGACCACGAGCAGTGTATTACCGAGAAAGGGCAGCGTTAAGTTTTAAAAAGGAGGTCATTTTAAAATGAGGTGAGGACACGCACTGCAGGAAGTATAATAAACTTGTATTAAGTGTTAATAGAAAGAGTTAAGTCACAATATTTTTAAATAACTTAGGGTTTTGAATCCACACTAAAACTATAAAGAGGTAACCGAATCTACACTATGACTTAGCTACGGGATATATTCCGCGATTATTGTTTATATTGAGCTCCCGATATTATTAGTATTATTTTATATATTTTCTATTCCCAAAGAAAGAGGGCAGACAGATTTGTCTGCTCCTAACAAGTTTTTACCATCCACCCGCATTCTCCAGTCATCTCGTGATCATGGCGCTTGCAACAGCGTCGAAATATCCGGAGCTCAATATAAACATTAATCGCGGAAGATATCCCGCAAGTGATAGTGTAAGTTCAGTTAAAAACCGTGAAAGCTGAAAACAGTGTTTATAAAGAGGTAGTTTTATTACAAGCTTTTGAAAAAACATCCAAGAAGAAGATTAGTAATTTGAGATGTCCGTTATATGGTTGAAGTTCCGCGGACCCGAACAAAGCGCTATGCTTCCACATTTATTGTGCGAACCGCCAGTCTGTGGAATTCACTGCCGGCCTCTTCCCTGATCATTATAATCTGGATCTATTCAAGGTTCGAGTGAATCGGTTTCTTCTAGGCAAGCGTGCTCCGACCTAGGTAAAATTTAGGCTTGCGTTTGACCGCTACTCGCCTGGATGTGACGCGATGATGCGGCCTTGTGTGGCACGCTTGCCTAACTCCGATTCACTCGAACCTTGAAGAGATCCAGATTATAAATACAAATACAAATCATTTATTTGCATAACACAGGTTCAAAGGATGTTAGAAATGGTTTTTAAGGTACACTGTTGTATAAGCATGTGAGGTGTGCAAATATAATTTCTTAGGAACTAGCTGAACCGCGTAACATTTTTGATTGATGCTCCGCTCCTAATGGTCGCAGCGTGATGTTATATAGCCTATAGCCTTCCCCGATAAATGGGCTATCCAACACTAAAATAATTTTTCAATTCGAACCAGCAGTTCCTGAGATTAGCGCGTTCGACCAAACAAACAAACTTTTCAGCTTTATAACATTAGTATAGTACAGATAAATATGACACCATTTTTAACCGACTTCAAAAAAAGGAGGAGGTTCTCAATTCGGGGAAATTTCTTCAAAATCGGTTCAGCAGTTTGGTTTTGAAATCAAAATAGCTGGAAAAAATGTCATCCAAGTAAAAGAAATTGCGAAATTGATACTTCACAAGGATTTCTGTGTGATGCGATAGCTAAAAAGGGTAAAATAAAAACTTTTTTGCAAAAAAAAAACCGACTTCCAAAAAAAACTTAAAAAAGTGGAAAATAACTTTACTTTCGGAAGTCGGTGGCAAAAAAAGTCAATGAAACAAACAATAGTCACCGACTTTTTTTGCAAAAAAGTTTTTATTCTTATTCAGTAAAGTAAGTGATGTACTGGGCTGTGGAGTTCAAATAGGCATTCGCTCCATGTAAAATACTGGTATTCAGCTGCATCTTGTTATATTGGAAGCCGACCCCGACATAGTTGGGAAGAGGCTAGGTAGATATGATGCAGTGTCGTTGATCAGGCTTTTAATCGGGGGTAAGTGGCGGAATTGGCAGCTAGCCAATACTTAGCGGTGACCTCTGACTACCACTGCAGTGTTTATTAAAGGTCACATTCTTGTATAGTATACATAGAATTCTAGACTACCTAGTTCGTACACTATCTACCAAACCACACTATCCGCGTGGTGGTTTTACAGGCTTAGGGTTTAGTATTATTCTATGCTGCTATTCTTTTCTGTCGTTCAGAACTGTCGCTCCAGAAAATGACAGTTCATGTCAAAGTGCTATTCCGTGCCACTAGATGAGGCGAAATCTCTTACAGCCCGCTCCCTCTTAGGGTCATTTTCTGTAGGGGACGCGACTTAAGTGGTACCTGGTGGTATTCGCTACGTTACTAAGTTATACACTCGAATCAACATAAAAGGGTTAATTGCTCAGAAAATTATGGAAATGAATGCACCCGGTAGCTGTCCGTTATGCACTGAGCTCGCGGCGCACTTAGTGCGGTCGTGTTGTGTCGCTAGGTCAGCAAAACGTGGTCGATTGCAATTATTGCGTCGAACAGTTTCCTTTCCACTAAGCGCCAAAAAATCTCGCGCAGTTTTCTGATGTCGCAGAATAAAGCAAAGAGAAAAAAAAAAAAGAAAAGAAAGAAAAAGTATTTATTAGTCTCGCACCGGACAAAACAAAGTGGTAACTTGACAATAAAACGAACATTAAAAAAAGAAAACTTCAAAACAGATTAAAATAAAACAAACAATACAATACGAATAAAACGAATACTGCGTTTACCATATGCAAGGAGACGTTTAATTTTTGCGTCCGTATCACAGTCCGTTTCTCAGTGACATCAAAAAAGTGTGTGACGATTTTTCCGGATTTTGGAAACTGAAATAGAAAACACGTTTTCTCTCTGTAATCGATTACAGAGAGAAAACGTGATTTCTATCAGTGGGAATCAAAGAGATTAAAAAGACTTATAGAGCGGACATTGGGAATATTTTCATACGAAAATTTTGATCCCGAACATTTTCGATTTTGACACACGAATGCTACCTGACAAGCGGGCGTATGACACTAGACAGAACGATTTGTTAGCGAGTTGTAACAAGATTTGGATTACGATTTTCTTCGTGTTCTCCCGTCTATGCTCGTAAATATTTGAATGTCTTAGATGGGAATGTTACAGGCTGATAATACGTTAGGTACACTGCGTATGCGTACCGTAAGTGAAGAGTGTAAGTGAACACAAGCACTTTATTCCAAGTAATCTTTACTGTTTTAGTACATGTGTATTCAAACGAAGTTTTTATTGTACTTCGTATCTAATCCCGCGTTAATTAAGGTTGGTTGATTTTATTGCTTTTTAAGCCGAGTCGTAATTATATAGCTTGTTTGAAAGCGGTTTTTGATAAGCTATATAAGTCGCATTGGGCATAGTACTGATACTGTTAGCCTGCGTCATCCCACAGCTGGGCAAAGGCCTCTTCTCATACAGAGAAGGCACGAGCATTGATCACCACGCTTGCTCAAGACGAGTTGGCGATTTCTTGCTTAGATTAATTACAAGAAAATAAAAACATAACGTAAGCTTATGTAGTGTAACAAAATATACGGAGCGGAAGGGACACCGACGCGAAAACGGAAATTTTTCGTCGGTTATTAAAAAAAAATCAGCTGTTCCATACATTTTGACCGTGTAGGTATAGCACTTTTGTAGGAAACATCTGTTTATTTTTTTTTTATACCGACGAAAAATTTCTATGGGGGGGTTCAAAATTATGTACTGAGTATGTGGTTTCCGTTTTCGCGTCGGTGTCCCTTCCACCCCGTATATGTATACAGGGTGTAACATAATAAACGACCTCTCGTGTGGTGTCTCAGACCAGGAAACTGAACAATTTTTTTCCATGACTTTTAGTAATTCATAACTTTTTTTTATGAATTATCAGCAGTGATCGGAACAGGTAGAGGTAATGTGCCTAAAGTTCAAGGAACAGAAACGAAAAGTGGAGACTTCCTTACAATTTTTTTTTTCGGAATATTTGGTCCGAATTTCGGAATATTAGTTAAGTAGAAATAAAATTAATAAAGTAAAACTACTATTTAAAAAAAGTGCACTATTTTTTTGTTTAAAAAATAAAGGTAATCTTCCTAGCTTCGTTTGAACGCCGTAAGTATGTGCGGAAGCTAATTTAATTTTCATACCAGCTTTAATAGTTAGAACTAACAAGGTAAAAAAAACTATTTATAGGTTTTCATACCATTTATTCATTTTGTACAATTGTTGGAACTAAACGTAAACAGAAATCAACCTCAATTATTAAGATAGTTACCAATCTTAAGACTCAGTCAGACTATTATTTCCGTTGATGTTGAAAGTTGTCCCTTAATCTGAATCGGTACAGTTTTCATCAGGAAAGGAGTTTTCTTTGTCATCGCTAGATTTATCTTCTTCCGGAGAATTAAAATAAATTATGAGCAGTTTTTCCATATTATCTATCTTCAAACGATTTTTTTGCAGTCAAAATCCGTTTATAGGTAGAGAAGGACCTTTCAACATCAACTGAAGTTATAGGTACATATTTATAGTACGACAATGATTCATTTTCATGGTCAAGTCCTTTGAGAACGTTCTCCTGGTTGTCGAAGTCGGTTAAAAAGGAAAAATAATTAATTCAATTAGTTTACTGTATGGTCATGAGCACCAATATGTATACACTTTCCTAAATTTAAACGAAATTTTCGCAAGAATTAACGATTGTAACTTGGAGATAGGATCTATTTCATAAAAATAAGAACTCCAAAAATACTATGTTCGCAACAACATCAAAATTTTAAACAGAATAGGCAGAGTAGTGGCTATAATCACTATTCAAAGTTGCGACATATTGGTGCTCGTGACTGTACTGATTAATAAATAACAATTTATTATTAAATGTACTTAACTGATTCCGAGACATCTCCGAGTTTCAGAAAAAAATATTCGGAGAAAAAAAATTGTCGTCAGGAAGTCCCCACTTTTCGTTTCTGTTCCTTGAACTTTAGGTACATTAGCTCTACCTATTCCGATCATTGATTATCATGCACGTCGATCAGCTGATCACGTCAGTTCCTATAGAAAGCCCATTTTGTTTTTGCGAATTTCAAGAAATCGTAGAACAAAAGTTGTTCGGTTTCATGGTCCGAGAGCCCACACGGGAGGTCTTCGTTTATTATGTTACACCTTGTTGTATACAAACAAACGCGTGGCGGTACAAGACACAATCTTCGACCCTGGGTTATTAACTCTGTGGCGCGACGTTCGTGACAGTTCGGAAACACGAAGATTACCGAAGCCCATACTTTGGAGATATACAAGGTGCAAGGAATACCGACGCTAAAAAGGTTACCACGTAATCAGTACATCATTCTAAACCCCCTAACATAGAAATTTTTCGTCGGTTGTTAAAATAAAATCTGCTGTTTCCTACAAAAGTGCAATACCTACACGGTCAAAGTGTATAGAACAGCTGACTTTTTTTTTATAACCGACGCAAACTTTCCGTGTGCCCCCACATAGAAATTTTTCGTTCGGTTCAGAATGATTTACTGAGTATGTGGTTTCCGTTTTCGCGTCGGTGTCCCTTCCACCCCGTATAGAATCTTACATACTTTACTTATTTACAATATAAAGGTCGCATATAGATAACATTACGCCTGTAATCCCAGATAAAGAAAGAAAGAAAGAAAAAGTATTTATTCGTCTCGCACTGGACAAAACAAAGTGGTATTTTGACAATAAAACGAAGATTAAAAAAAAAGCAAACTTAAAAACAGATTAAAATAAAACTAACTAAACTGGTCCTGTACGAGGCCAAAAGGCACCTATCTCAGCATGGTGCTGTAACATTAAAAAAAGTCACGTCAAATATGAAGATATATTATGTCAAGTCAGATATGAACCTAAGCTTTATTTTACCGGTTATTTTGAAGTGTAATAGGGGGCGAGTCAACAGCACCGTCAGCCGAGCACAAATCCAGAGTCCGTGGCGGCTACTGAGACATTTCTGATGGAAAAACATTGTTTTAGATAGAGGTTGAAGGATGGTAGTAGAGACTACAGATTACCAAACGACATTTAGCTCAACGAAACGGTCTCATAGACAAATATTCCGTACTTCCAAAGATATACGAGGTGGAAGGGACACCGACGCTAAAACCGTCACCACGTATTCAGTACATCATTCTGAACCTCACATCACATAGAAATTTGTCATCGGTTACCTAGGTAGTCCCTGATGACCTGTCGAAAGATAAGAGTGGCGAGGCGCCAAAAATTGAAGTAACGCGACCCCTTTGGCTCAATAAATAAGTGTTCAAATTCCGCGGTGACACCAGCTCGATTACTGTACTGATAAATACAAGGTGTTGCTTTGCATCCTCGTCAAATTCAAGGAGGTAACTATGCTAATGATTCTCGACCCGAATCAATAATAAAATAGGTATGTCATTTTGTATATATATTTTTCTTAATATCGGAAATCGATTAGTGTATACCACCCGTATTAAAACGCGGCCCGTCGAATACTAGCCCTATAACCGCGCTTTCACACACACAAACAAACGCAGACGTTTATTCGATAAACGGGTGATTCTCCTCTTTTGAAAAGGGCTTCATTCTGAAATAGTGTCAAATTAAAACAACTAAAAAAAGCAGCGTTTATTATTATTGACCAGATACCGTAATTTATATTGATTTATTTACGTCTTCTATGACAACCTCCTGAATTTTGACGAGGTTGCAAAACTACACCTTGTATTTGTAAGATCGTTTTTCATCGCTCTGAAAATCGCTGAGAATGGGAACCGACTTTTCTCTTAGGTGTGTGAAAAAACACGGTTTACGGAAGCGCTCAATGTAACACACTCAAAACATTGTGCTGGTATATGCAATTTATGATACACGGAATAAAACACAAAAACTGTTTCTACCTACATAATTATGTTCATTATATAGACATTGAAACATCCAACCGATGTACCCCACACCGGTTTTTAAAAAGGCAATAATGCGAAGATGATTTTAGACCACTAAAACAATGCATTAGGCATTATAGCGTAGTAGCACACGCCGGGTATCCGCTAGTATACAATACAGGGGTCATAGAGGTATTAAAAGTTATATATTTTTTTTAAACGTGTGAAAAACGTTGGATTTTTGACCTTCAATATCTCCAGAATTGGAAGGTTCCCACGGGGATGGGGAGAACGAGTGCCTCTCGACTTCGTGGAGGGTGTTTTTACACTCGTTACACATGGTAGACAACTGTTTTAACTTATAATCTAGCACATAGGACTTCTTGGTGGCGTAATCAAAATTCAAACGGCGAGCACCAGACTAGAATAGGTATTTGGCATTTGTTTTTTTTTGGTATAGGTTTTTTTTGGGTTTTTGGTATTTTATTGTCAAGTTACCACTTTGTTTTGTCCAGTGCGAGACTAATAGATACTTTTTCTTTCTTTCTTTCTTATTTGAAAATCATGTTAAAAAATTGGCTGTCAGTCTTTCGAGCCACTGGCTACCAAAGATCTACCTACCTACGAATGACGGGACGGGCCCAACGGCTTCACGTGCTTTCCGACATGAAGTGGTACCAGTATGTAAGATATGATCACCCATCCACGGACCGACCTCGGCATGCGTTGCTTAACCTTGCAGATCGACACGTGCGGCTGTTATTATTTAGCCACGCATTCGCAAACACGACATAATACCAAACAGAATAATAACGCACTGATTCACTTCAAAAACTATTTACATAAACGTAAACACACTAGAATGACATTGTATCTTCCATTCTTACATACAATTACCGTTAAATTGTTAATAAATAGTAACAACTCACATAAATATTGATTTGTATTTATATCTTGAATTAAGTAGAGCATCCACTGCTACGTAAGATTTCTAAGGAGGTTTGCTACTTTTTTAGTTAGCTACGCCGCCGCGCGGTTCATTCAAATCAGCCAAACTTCCGCCATGTCTAAATTCCCGCCTCCATAACCAGTGTGTTCTGTCCACATAGACGTACGGTGCTGGGGGTCTACTCTCTAAGTCCGTCAACGAAGATACGGGCCCGTACGAAAGTAGATCGAAACATCCAAATGAACCCTACGCCCTGTTATTTTCGGATTTATGAGTTTTGAAAATACATCGGGAGTAGGGACAACTGTCCAATCGTGTTATCATTCATTTTTAGTTCGGGTCTTGCACTAATCGTATGTCCGTAAGTGATACGGAGTAAGAAACGCCCGTATCTTCGGCCGAAACTACGGGTTTCGTGCTTAGAGAGTAGACCTCCAGAAACGCTCACGCAGAAGGCTGCGTACAGACTGAGAGTTGCACAGAGAGCCATGGAACGTTCCATGCTGGGCATACAGCTAGTATATCGAGTTCCTAACGACGAAACCCGAAGACGTACAAAGGTTTTCGATATCGGAAATCGCGTTACGGAACTCAGATGGAGTTGGGCAGGACACCTAGCAAGGCGCAGTGAGGACAGGTGGACTAAGGTTGTCACCGAATGGCGGCCAAGAACTGGAAAAAGAAATGTGGGTCGTCCGGAGACGAGATGGGCAGACGACATAGTTGCCATCGGGGGAAAAATCTGGATGGGGCTGGCACAGGACCGTGGAGATTGGTACAAGAAGAGAGAGGCCTTTACCCAGCAGTGAATGAATTCAGGCTTAAAACAGGTTAACTCTGTGGCGCGAAGTTCGTGAGAGTTCGGAAATACGAAGCCCACAATTTGGAGATTTCTACACAAGCGTCGCTTAGCCGTGGGCTACTATGGAGCGACGCCTTATTAACATAAGTATTATCTATACTGTATTACATTGTTAATTATACTTTTATTTAGCTGGTTTTATCACGCGTCTTTAACTGGTTTTTCGCGTTTGTTAACTTATTTTACGCAGCGTAGTATTCGCAGTCGGCGTGCGTGTATCAACAGTTGTTGAACGTGAACGAGGCGAAAGTAGTGTTGAATGTAAGGATCGTAGCTGGTGGTGTTCTGTGGTTTCTGCCTACCCCATGGGAATATAGCGTTAGTTGAGGTTTGCATGTATGTTTACGTATTGAGCAAGCGTGGTGATCCACGCTCGTTCCTTCTTTGTATGAAACTAGATTTTGCTCGCGGCTTCGCTCCCGTTTTCTACGGAAATTAACTCACGGGAACGTTTTAAATGTAGCCTATAACACTCTGTGATAATGTAGCTTTCCGTAAGTGAAAGAATTTTCGGAATCGGATCAGTAGTACTGAAGATCAGCCCCTACATACAAACAAACGTATCTTTATGATATTATTAGTACCTATATTAGTATAGATGACGCCTTTTGTCGTGCATTGGAAATATAATAGACTGAATAGGTTCTATTTGTAAGAGAACAGTGCGTCAGTCATAATGAGCCGGTATAAATCGATTTCTTTCTATCGACAGAGTATTTATAGTATTGCAATGGAAAAATTCTTCAATCTACACTAATATTATAAAGGAGTTAGGATGTAGAACGTAATGTTCAAAACTTCTCATCCGATTTGAAAAATTCTTTCACTAATTGATAGATTTCACTTTTACCGAGAAATTGTTTCTTCTTTTACCCTTTTTTCTAATTTTTATCCAGTGGGACAATAGCCGAACTCCACGCGGGCGAAGCCGCGTGCATAACTTATAGTATCCATAATTATACAAATCCTTTTATCCTATTGATGACATTTCAACAAACAAATATCATCTTCATCACTACATAGTATAAAACAAAGTCGCTTTGCGCTGTCTGTCCTTATGTATGCTTAGATCTTTAAAACTACACAACGGATTTTCATGCGGGTTTTTTTAATAGATAGAGTGAGTCAAGAGGAAGCTGTATATGTATAATACATGCCTAGAGTAGAGAAAACATTAGTATCTACATTGCACCCGTGCGAAGCCGGGGCGCGTCGCTAGTGTAAGTATAAAATCAAATTGATATCTCAAACACTTCTAAAGAAAAGTCACAAAGAAGTTGCAACGCAAACGAACTTTACTCATAAGCAGTGATCGGAATAGGTAGAGCTAATGTACCTAAAGTTCAAGGAACAGAAACGAAAAGTGGCGACTTCCTTACGACTAAACATTTTTTTCCGAATATTTTTTTCTGAAACTCGGAAATGTCTCGGAATCAGGTAAGTACATTTAATAATAATAATGTTATTTATTAATCAGTACATTAAACTAATTGAATTCATTATTTTTCCTTTTCAACCGACTTCGACAACAAGGAGAACGTTCTCAAAAAGCCAGTAGATACGTTTTCTATTGTTATTAATTCAGGTAAAGCAGCTGGTATGAAAATTAAATTAGCTTCCGCACTTACTTACGGCGTTCAAACGAAGATAAGGAGGTTGGTTACCTTTATTTTTTAAACAGTAAAAATCGTGCAATCGTTTTTTTCAAACAGAAACAGTAAATGAATTCGATAGTTGTTTTACTTTATCAATTTTAGTTGTAAGAGTAATGTTCCGACATTCGGAACAAATATTCCGAAAAAAAAAAAATTTGTCGTAAGGAAGTCTCCACTTTTCGTTTCTGTTCCTTGAACTTTAGGCACATTAGCTCTACCTATTCCGATCACTGCCCATAAGTTTTAAAGTTACCTATCCAAAAACACACATTAGTTCACAGTCTTGGACGCAAGACAGCTCAACCGACTGTCATTGCGTACACGCATTTGTTGCGTCATCAAATTGTATAAGAACGCAATGGACCATGCGGCGGTGTTAACGAGACGCTCAACTTTCACTTTGGCCTATCAAAGCCATTACATCGTGCCTGTACTTCCCGAAGGGTTAGGCAGAGGTGTACTTAACAAGTACACCCACATTTCGCCAGTTATCATCAAGTCATATGTAATAGGGGGCGAGTCTATTGCCATCATCCGGGCACAAATCCAGATTCCGTGGCTGCTACTGAGAAATTCCAGATGGAAAAACCTTATGACACTTTTGACTGACCTGGGAATCAAGCCCAGGACCTCGTGCTCAACAGTCGCGCTTGTGGCCACTAGACCACGAACGAGGCAGTCAAAATGTCTCGTTGGTACTATAAACACAGCAACGGCGCTTGACGAAAGAAATAGGCATCTTGGTGGCAAATTGTGAAACTTCTTCTTTACCGTGTGGTTAGTGGCTGACCTGGTGTCGGAGTTTTTAAACATGACTGACATTATCACTGGAAACATGGTGAATATTCCGTTTTCAGTTTGAATGCTAGTGGTGTGACCGTTGGACTGCCAAGTCATAGGTCTCGAGTTCGAACCCAAGACACGCACCTCTGATTTTTTCAGATTCATGTGCGTATTGAATAATTATCACTCGCTTCGGTGAAGGAAAACATCGTGAGGAAACCAGCATGCCTGAGAGATATTTCTCGACGGCATGTAAAGCCAAGTCAGAGGCCCATGGGCGGCATAAAAACTCTGACACCAGGTTAGGCATTAACCACACGATAAAGGAAAGTGTTAATGGTACTGGTATCAGAGTTTTTGGACCCTCACTCACCGAGTCTCGCTCGATCGCCGGGGTCAGTCCACAGATTACTAATATGTAGCAAGCAGCAGAATGAACGCGCCATGCGCCAGTCGCAATCAAACAGACCGAGTCGGACTCGAGTCCAAGTCGAAACAATCGAAAACCATCGAGATGTTCGAACAATCGAAGACGCGCGACGTGAAGAACAAGTGTCCTTCGGCTTCTTTAAGGGTGCTTTTTATTTTTACACCTATTATGTACGAAACTCGTGCACTGTTCGTCACCGGCTATCTAAGCGTTCTGCTAATAAATATTAATGAACGTAATTTACAACATTGTCTCGAAGTAACGTGCAATGGAAAGCGAAGGTCTCAATGTCAGAGCTGTTCGAACAATTTGCGACACATACAAGGTGTAGTTTTGCATCCTCGTCAAAATTCAGGAGGTCGTCATAGAAGTCGTAAATAATCAATATAAATTACGGTACCTGGTCAATAATAATAAACGTTGCTTTTTTTAGTTGTTTTAATTTGACACTATTTCAGAATGAAGCCCTTTTCAAAAGAGGAGAATCACCCGTTTATCGAATAAACGTTTGCGTTTGTTTGTGTGTGTGAAAGTGCGGTTATAGGGCTAGTATTAAACGGGCCGCGTTTTAATACGGGTGGTGTGCTTACCGGTTGCCGATATTAAAAAAAATATATAAAAAATACGTACCCATTTTATTATTGATTCGGGTCGAGAATCATTAGCATAGTTACCTCCTTGAATTTGACGAGGATGCAAAGCAACACCTTGTATAGGATCACAATGTGTGTACCCATTGTACTCGAGTAGCTAATTGTGTCATTTCCACGTGAGAAATTACGTTGTATACTAGTTAGTAGCTCGTGGCTAAATAATAACAGCCGCACGGGTCGATCTTCAAGGGTAAGCCGTGCTTGCCGAGGTTGGTCCGTGGATGGGTGACCACGAATTACATACCGAGTTTCCTCCGTGCCTCGGAAAGCACGTTAAGCCGTTGGTCCCGGCTGTCTTTTGTAGAACTTTGACAGTCGTTACAGGTAGTCAGAAGCCGATGGTCTGACATCCAGTCTTACCAAGGGGTATCGTATTACCCAGTTAGGGGCCATCCATATTACGTCACACGAATTTGTTGATTATTTGACTCCCCCCCCCCTCCCGTCTTTATCACAGCTGGTCACTTTTGTGAGACCCCCTCCCTAGTGTGACGTCACATAAATTGCAATTTTGCATGTAATTACTGAGTACGTGGTAACCGTTTTCGCGTCAGCCTCCCTTCAACCATGTCTATAATTTTACCATTAGAATTTCAACTCTTGGTGCTGAGGCGAGCGTTGCAAATCTAACAAAGAAGCTTTCATTTAGGTATGGTATTATTAGGTGATTATTAACGTAACATTATCGCAATGATCTCATATACCTACCGGCTACCATTGCGCTGACGCAACTAATAAGTGATACAAATAACTCTAATTTGAGTAGGGTTACCACACGCGCCAGAGAAAATATCAGGACACGTAATACTGGGTGGATGGGTATGACGCACAAACGGTTACCACGTGTTTAGTACATCATTCCGAACCCCACTGCCCCCCAACTAAAAGGAGGATTGGAGTGGAGAGAGAGGGTTGTGTGCTAATATTATATTCCGAGATTCTAAGTATTGCGCCAACCATGCCCTCGTTTAACTGTCGCTGATCTGCCAATCAGCATCACTACATAGTATAAAACAAAGTCGCTTCCCGCTGTCTGTCTGTCCTTATGTATGTATGCTTAGACCTTTAAAACTACGCAACGGATTTTGATGCGGTTTTTTTTTAATAGATAGAATGATTCAAGAGGATGGTAGAAAGGCAATTTGTGAAGGTTTTGTGTAAATTGGTTGAAATATGACGATGATTGTTGGAAGTAAAGGAAAAAGTCAAGCCGCCTAATATGCTCTACTACCCGTGCGAAGCCGGGGCGGGTCGCTAGTTGATAATAATATTTAAATAAAATGATATCAAATCTACAAGAACCAATCATGATAAAGACTGTAATCTGCTCTATGATTAAGAAATGATGGAAATAAAAAAGTTATTTAAAAAAAACTAAAAAGAAACCAACCGAAAAGCAAAAAAAAAAATGAAATATTAGAAAAAAAAAGACAAAACGCGTGTCGGAAAATGAAAAGAAAATATCGGGTTCTGTCTGCTCATGATAGACGGTAGATTTCCGACGTAAACAATTGGCCTATAGGTATAAAATCTAAGCACAGACGCCGATCACATCAAACTACCCGTAACTGTAAAATTTTCCCAATCGACCTTGAACCTTATTCTCTAACGATAAAGTTGAAAATCTATTAAAGAAATTTAACAGATTGTTGTAGTTTGATGTGCCAGCCGGCGTCTGTACTAATGGGTTTTTTTCATTAAGTTACGTTAGTGATCTTTGACATTACTGACTAAAAGTTAAGAGCGTTTACGCCGTCCATGCGCTGTTTGACTCCAAAACAGTACTTTTCAAACCCTTTAATACCATCAACCCTTTATTTTACAAAAATGATAATTACTAATAACTTTAGGAAATTTCGTTGTCTCAATAGTTGGGGAGAAAAATATTTCAATTAATAGAGTATTGGTAAATTGTATCAAGATAACTCAACAGAGGTTTTCTTAATTTCCCTTTTAGCGTCAGTTTCGACGCTCTAATTATAGGAAACCACTGGCAAACCTAATTAGATTTTTTTTTTACCTATTGCTAAGATCCTAAGGAATATAGTTGGAGAAGAAAATTTTTTGATTTAGGTTTCTTTATATAAGAAATTAAAGTTCAAACAATGTAAAATATTAAGGAATTAAAATGATTTTTTCACCGATATATCTTACTTGATTTAATATAATAATAGCATAATATAATAGAAGAACATATGCTTTAAAACATCCAATTTAAAATTTCAAATAATTTACAGTGATTATTTTTCTATAAATATTTGAAAACTACTATAAATCACTGCGCGCGAGCAATTTCAAATCAGACCGCCGCGAGGCTTTCTAGAGAGAGGACATGTCGCTCGGCGCTCTGCCTGACCCGAGTTGACCTTAGTCGTACTTGGAAGGATAGCGGACGTTTATAGTGTGATTAAAAAATCTTGGTACTTTGATGATTAAATTTTTTTATTATTATTTTTGATGACTGACAATATTTTTAGTGACAACCAATATCTACCCAATTTTTTTACATACGAATTTTATTTATTAAAACTTTTACTTATTTTTTTGTAAATAAGAACATAAATTGTTTTTAAAGTTAACGCCAGCCTATTGTATTTCCCTCATAAGAGGTGTCACTAAGAGGAACATCGCGTCAGGTTAAAATATAATATAAAATAAACGTAAGTAAATCCGTATAAAGTGATTTATTTGAATAGAATAAGAAATATTTATTAATCAGTCACAAATCAATAATAATTAACGAAGTTCGGTTTCTTTCTAAAGTTTAGATCAACAAATTCATGTTTGAATAACTAAAAAACGACTTTAATATTAATCATAGAATAGAATAGAATAGAATAGAATAGTCATTTATTTGCACAGAAAGTTGGTACAAGAAATGGATGTTATTTAACATAAAAGTGAGCCTTAAACTTTCTACCTTAACTAAGGCATGCAAAACAGTTTCATAAAAGAAATTAAATTCAATTAAAACGGACATAACACAAGCATAATACAAGCACAATGTCAAAATAAATGATTAACTAAATTTATAAATATATTATATTAGTGAAATTATTAGAAAGAAATCCAGTCGATAGCAATAACATTATTTTTCAAGTCAATAGCATTTTAGTTAGGTTAATTAGTGTTTAATTTAGTATGTCATGATTGAATTAATTGTTAGGAATAGGTACAGAATTGTCAGGATTAATTTAAGTATTTATCATTTAAAAATTCGCAAATTGAATAATAACATTTATTAGTCAACAAATCTATCAATTTCTTTTTAAAGACTGGTATAGCTTGTGTTTTTATTTGATCGGGTATTTTATTAAATATGATCGGGCCCATACATAAAACACTTTTCTTTAATAAGGCGGTGTCATAACCACTAACATGTAGCATGTTTACATATTGTTTCCTTATAGGCCGGTTTCTGATATCGGACACTTTATTAAAGAGATACATATTTGATTTAACAAAAACAGCAATTTCGAAAATATAAAGAGATGGGAATGTCAATAATTTCAGGGACTTAAACATAGGTACGCAGCTATCTGTTACTGTCAAATTACAAATTGCCCTTAAACATCGTTTTTGAGCCTTGAACACCTGTTCTCTCAGGCTACAATTACCCCAAAATATTATGCCTAATCTCAAAGTCGACGCAACTAGCCCATGATAGGCAACTAATCTTGTGGCCATGCTAACTTTTTTTGATAGGTTATAGAGCACATATGCAGCTACACTTAGTTTTTTACACACTTCTTCTGCTTGTGGCTTCCAAGTTAGTTGGCCATCTATCAATATACCTAGGAATTTAGCAACTGTTACTTGGTCAACTTTTTGTCCATTATGATGTAGATGTAAGATTTTTGGTGGAATTCGTTGATAAAAATGCATAACATTTGTTTTTGGAATATTGATAATTAAATTATTTTTGTCAAGCCAGTGTACAATGTCCGTTAAAGTATTATTTATGTTCTCTTCATATGTATTTCTGTCAAGGCATTTAATCAAGGCAGTGCTATCGTCAGCGAAAAGGACCATAGGATGTTCAATGTGCCGTGGCAAGTCATTAATGTACAATAAAAATAATAAAGGGCCCAGCACACTGCCCTGTGGTACACCATACCTAATAATTCTAACTTTAGATAGAATTTTTTTCTCACTCTTAGTTCTCCAGCATATTTTAGTGATCTCTGTAAGCTGTTTACGGTTGCTGAGGTAGGATTTTAAGAGATCAAGTACATTTCCTCTGATTCCTATGGCATTTAATTTATTTACTAAGATTTCGTGATCAACGCAATCAAATGCCCTCGACATGTCCGTAAAAATTGCACAAACTGGTACTTTTTTATCAACATTCTGCATGATAACATTTATTAGATCATAAACTGCCATATTTATGCCTTTATTCTTTCGGAAACCCTTTTGTTCTGCACATAAAATGTCAAATTTCGATAGAAAAATATTAATCGCGTCATAGAGAATCTTTTCCATAACTTTTGAAAAAATTGGTACTAATGCAATTGGCCTATAGTTTGCGAGATCTTTCTTATCGTTTTTTTTAAATAGAGGTTTTACTATTACAGTTTTCAAGCTATCCGGAAATACACCAGAGCTAATACATATATTAAGTATGTGACTTAGATGTGAGGCGATATCAGCCGATACGAATTTTACGACCTTAGTTGATATACAATCATATCCAGTGCTATTTTTATTTTTTAAAGATTGTATCGCTCTTAAAACATCTTGCGGTACTACTGGATGCATAAACATTGAGTTTGGGTAACATGTCAAATTCTTAGAGTCCAGTGTTGTCGTCATATTTTTTTGTGTTTGGTCAATAAAATAATCATTAAAGGCGTTGGCAATTTCTGTAGGATCAGTAATGGTCTTATTCGGAGTTTTAATTAGGGAAATCGGTTCGGTAATACGGTATTTATTATTTATAACCTGCCAAGATGCTTTAGATTTATTGCTTGAAGTGTTAATAAAATAATTATTTTGCGCTTTTTGCGTTAATTTAATAATTTTTCGAAACCTGCGCGAGTAGCTTCTGAAGGTGACTTTATTACAAATTGATGGTTCGCGTCTGTATTTCCATAATAAATATCTTTGTTTTCTGCTACACACTCTGATGCCACGTGAGACCCATTTAATGTTCTTATTTATCCTAACGTTTACCAATTTGTATGGAAAGCAAAGATCGTACAACCAGCGAAACTGTTCTAGAAAAAAATCGTATGCTTCATTAGCATTATTGGTTTGATAAATTTCAGAAAAAGAAAGGCATCCAAGGTAACTTTTAAACCTAGTCATATTTTCATTGGAAAGGTCTCGTTTTTTTATCCGCCAAGAATTTATTCTATATGATTTCATTACCTTAACTTCTAATAGTTGAGCAGTGTGGTCAGATAACGCAAAGTCTAATACTTCTGATGTACACTTTAATTGAGAGCTACGAGCAAAATTGTCCAAGCAACTATTGCTGCCGAGCCTGGTGGGTTGTCGAAGTTCTAATTTAAGATTGTAGCCCAATAGGAAGTGCTCAAAGTCTAAAGTCAAGCTGTTTCTTTTTAACGTGTCTATGTTGAAGTCCCCACAAATGACTATTTTCTTATCAGATCTGGTACATAATTTCTTCAAAATAATCTCTAATTTATCATAAAATACATTTAAGTTATTAAACTTTGGTGGCCTATAAATACATATTATAATTAAATTATGGTTTGTTAATTCAATGCCGCAGCATTCAATGACATTAGCTATAGAATGATGCGAAACATCCGAAAGTTCTCTAAAATCTAGACAGTTTTTAATCAGGATACATGCTCCTCCTCGTTTCTGCGATCGTCTTGAATAGATTGCTCCTAACTTGTAGTTTGTGATATTCAATATTTTTTCATGTCCGGCCATAATAAAATGTTCTGTGATACAGATAACATCTATGTCTCTTTTCTGCTGAGATAGATCTTGAATGTGAACAATAAGCATGTCAGATTTATTTAATAGTCCAGCAATATTCTGGTGAAGAATGTTTAAGTTATTATATACGAAAAAAGTCACTGTTGTCCGAGGTATCAATAATAGCAGAGTCAATTGGATAATTTTGTATGTCAATAATCAGGCGGTCGAAAATATTTTCAAAAATGCGTTTTGTGCCCAGTCTGTTTAGTTTGCCTGTATGATTAGAAAACATTTCCAAAGATAGATTACGATTTGTGTCAAAAAAATAAGCATAGTTATTATTCATTATGTCCAAGTAAAGCAAATTATTAAATATTTCTACACGATAGTTTTGGATCAGACTTCCTCTCATATAAGTGGGACAACAAATGATTATATTTGTGTGAGTGATTGGTTTCAGAGATTCTCTTATGAGCTTGACCAGTTCAATGCAATCTCCAGCGCTTCTGAAATCCTTTTCTCCGATCATAATCATGCAGTAATCATCTATAGTGAGATTTTGGACTTTGTCAATTATATTTGTAAGTATTTCTTTTAATCCGCTGCCTGGTGATACAAAATGATAGTAGTCAAACTGTTCTCGAAAAGTATTATCTATATTTTCTAGTGCGCCTAAGTAATTACAGTTGCTAATAATGTGTAGTTTTCGCTTTTTTGAGATTTTATTTTCTCAGAACAGCTACTATGTATTTCTTTTCCTGTTTTGGAATCATTACCAAACTTAGTTGTAAGCGATTGTGTAGATGGAGTCACTGTTTTATTGGTTTTTTTCTTCCCTTGCCCCTTTTTCAATGGCGAACCAGCTTTGTTTTTTGTAGAGGACTCTGGACTGCGGGTCGTGTTACCATTCGAATTATATTTCTTTAATATTTCTACATTTTGTTTTTTAAGTTTATTATTCTCTGTAGAAAGAGATACAATTTCCTGATGAGCAATATTTAATTCAAGTTCAAGTTTGTTTATTCGCTCTTTTAATCTTAACACTTCTTCATTGTTGTTGTCGATGGAAGTATCGGGCAGACTATTGACTGTTTCATCTAACGTCTCATTCAACACATAATATATCATATTATCTTAATTATAGCTATACTTGCAATATATTATTGAATACTTATTTTATGCACTCGTACTTTAGTAATCCGTGTACGTTCAAATTCAAATTCAAATTAAATTTTACTACAACAATTGCACTCGAACGGATCATAGTGGGTTAGTTTGACTACAGCGCGCGAGAGCGCGCCAGCGCTATCTATACACACAGGCACGCGCGCTTCTGTGTGTGTAAAAAATGCATTGAATTACCTAAACTTGACTTCGCGCGATAGACGTAAACGCTCTTAAGGAAAATACCGTGAGGGAAACGGTTCGAAGTAACAAACACGCAGCAGGTCAGGTGCAGTGATTAATATTGTTTTCTATATGAGAAGTGATTTATCTATGCCACTATTTTCGTGCCTTATTTATTTGTTTGTTTCTTTACATGCAATATGTATTTACGAGCTCATCGTAGTACACAAATGCTCAAGCTGTTTGTCTGTGGAATCAGGATGTACAAAAGGTGTAAACGGACTCTTCACGAAGTCGTCAACCAAGCATTCTGTACATCAAACCAAGTAACTCCACGCAAAAATCATTGCTGGGAAACGACTTCTTTTTTGGGGTGAAAAGTCACGTTTTACGGTAAAGCTCAATGTAACGCACTCAAAATATTGTGCTGATGGATGCATTGAATAGTAAACGGGTCATAGAGGTATATAAAGCAAAGTTATAACCTTAAACGCTTGTACTAAAAAAAATGTGAAAAAGTTGTAACTTTGACCCCCAATATCTCCGTAACTAGAAGGTATGGTCCAAAACAAAAAAACATCGCAACGACGGGGAGAACAAGTGCCTTAAGGCTTCGCTAAGGGTCTATTTACACCCTTTATACTTACGACATAGCTCCACAAAACTGCGCAAGCAGATTGTCTGTGAAGTCAGGATGTGTATGTATGGTTGTACAGTTTATATCAACATCCTGCAGTCTCCTTCTATGCATCTTTATTACACGTTATCTAAATATTCATTCCCTTTCTAGACATATCCATCGTTTCTTTGGTCTATCCCTGTTCTCAATGCCGTCTACATTCATATAACATCTAGTGGCGATACATTCATAAAAACCGTAGGCCAGGGATGGCGAACCAATGGCACGACACAATATTTTGGGCACGCCACCCATTTTAACCATATTTCTTCTACCTATGCCTACACTCATTATTTTCAGAGATGAGACATTTAAGACTCGCTTAGAAACCTTTTGGCAGATGACTCCAGTTCAGCGTGCATTTGTACTATAAGTAACTTCTTACAACCCTAATATAAGTTATTTGCCATCTAATCTGCAACAACAGAACTCACACTAATGCTACTTTAATTTGAATTACACGTATAACTAAAAAATTTATTACTATACGGTATACGGTTCATATTTTTTTTGGTAGGATGTAAATAGTTTTGAGTTGATAGTATTTATTTTAATTATTTTCCCAATAATCACTAGGCCAAAATTATTTGAGGGCACGTCTATGGCCTCATTAAAAAACTCTTTAGAAAAAATGGCATACTGATCCATAAAGGTTCACCACCACTGCCCTAGGCCTACCCTACTACTCTTCATGATGTTTCGGTTTCTGAACAGTTTACTTGTCTTATGGGCTTGCCGCATTGTTAGTTCCTAAGCACGCCACTGATAACATCACAACTTGCATCACAACATGATTCTTAACACATCAACACAAACAAAATTCTTTACGTCCGAAAACAGAAACGCTTCGTAATCTTACACAAATGTGAATCACTTCAAAACTTGTGAATGACCGAAAATGTCCGAAAAAATATCAAACTATACAAAAATAAAATTTAAGTGTCTGTTAGTCATTTCAAAATAACAGCTTTTTAATGAATGCGTATGAAAGAATATACGATACTTACTAAAAAAAAACTTTTTTTATTAAATTCTTGTATGTCTGTCTGTCTCGGCTAATCTCCGAAACGGCTGGACTGATTTTGACGGGATTTTACTGGCAGATAGCTGATGTTATAAGGTAACTTAAACTACTTTAATTTTAAAATAAGGATTAAGATTCCGCTCCGTTCCGGATTTCAAGGGATTTTTTTAAACATAAAATGAAATATAATATATATATATATGTATTGTTAACAAATCCGATTCAAATAGAGAAGTAATATTTTATAATAATTTCACGAGGTCGAAAGTCGCGGGGCACAGCTAGTCCTACATAAATGTGAATTACTTGAAAATTATGTAATAGTATGATTAGATACCTACACAGGGTGTACAAATTTTCTATATGGTTCGGAATTATGTACTGAACATGTAGTAATCATTTGTGCGTCGATATCTTCCACACCGTATTTAGCTTGTGAATTCCCGAAAATATCCGAAAAATTTCAAACGCATGGTTATCCTACACAAATGTGAATCATTTCAAAATTAAGTATGTATGTTTAGTTGGGTATGTTGACCGTGCGAATTTGATACGTTCGTGTAAATTAAATGCCATCATGTCAATTAAATTATGCCTCGTAATAAAACACTCGTTATTGCAAGTTCTATTGACAAATACCCAACTTAACATCACGCCGTTTCGGTAGAGGGGTACCTAACAGTACACCCACATTTCGCCAGTTATGTCTAAGTCACATGTAATAGGGCGAGCTTAACCTTTTGACCGCCACGGTCGGCTATAGCCGACAAATTAAAAAGTGCTCAACATGCCACCGTCGGCTATAGCCGACAAGAAAACGACATTTTTCAAGTAGTTTTTATCTGTCGGCTATAGCCGAACGTGGCGGTCAAAAGGTTAATGCCATCAACCGAGCAAATAGAGATTCCGTGGCTGCTACTGAGAAATTCCTGAAGGAAAACTTAAATCACACTTTGCCTGAACTGGGAATCGAATCTAGTACCTCATGCTCAGCAGTTACGCTTACGACCGCTAGATCAACGAACCAGTCTTCCCGATTCGAGTCGAATGTCAGCTCAATCGGAAACCAGAAAGAGGGCCATACATTTAACTTGTAAGGTTTCTTTACATAGTTGCAGATGAAGCTGTGTGTCGTGATGGCACAGAGGTTAAGACCACGCCTCTCATGCATGAGGTTGTGGGTTCAAATCCGGGCAAGTACCAATGTGACTTTTTCAATTCATATGTACTTTTAACCGACTTCAAAAAAAGGAGGAGGTTCTCAATTCGGCTGTATTTTTTTTGTGTTTGTTACCTCATATCTTCGTCATTTATGAACCGATTTGAAAAATTCTTCTTTTATTTGAATGGATCTACTTCCCGATTGTTCCCATAGAAATTTCATCAAAATCGGTTCAGCAGTTTGGTTTCTAAATCAAAATAGCTGGCAAAAATACGTCGTACAAGTAAAAGAAATTGCGAAATTGATACTTGACAAGGATTTGTGTGTGATGCGATAACTAAAAAGGGGAAAATAAAAAAGGTTTTGCAAAAAAAATAACCGACTTCCAAAAAAAAACAAAAAAAGTGGAAAATAACTTTACTTTCGGAAGTCGGTGCCAAAAAAGTCAATGAAACAAACAATAGTCACCGAATTCCGAAAGTAAAGTTATTTTCCCCTTTTTTTGTGTTTTTTTTTTTGAAGTCGGTTATTTTTTTTTTTGCAAAAACGTTTTCTAAGTTTTTCTTGGACATCACAGACATTGGTGAAGGAAAACATCGTGAGGAAAACTGGACTTATAATTAATATAAGTTTGAAATCGCCGACCCGTCTTGAGCAAGCGTGGTGATCAATGCTCGTGCCTTCTCTGTATGAGAAGAGGCCTTTGCGCAGCAGTGGGACAGTTACAGTCATTATTATTATTATTACAGGTGAAGCTAAAAACGTGTTAAAAAGAAAAACTACTCAAGTAAAGCGAATTCAAGCAGTAATAGATTAACACGCGAGCGCCGTCTACCAAAATGAAAAAAAGGATAACACAATTCGGCCCACAAGCCACTGAAAATCGGACATTGAAAAAAAAACTCTTCGATGAAGTTTTATCCCCATTTTTTCAGAGTTCAGAGTCGGTTAAAAAAAAAGATAATCCAAGTTACGGCAATTTTACACGCCTAGTTACATCACAACCAATAACTAACCCTTATTACATAGGACTTAAACATAACCACAGAATACATAATAGTACAAGACATATAACTACATTGACGGCACGGTAGGCGCTAATGCTGAACGATTGACTTCTGCGCTGCGTGTCGCGGGTTTGATACTCGCACGGAACAAATTGTATGGCCTACAGACAGTTTTTCCGGGTCTGGCTGTTTGTGTATGTCACTTTAAACGTTTGTAAATGCACCCACGATACACGAGAAATTCCCAATGTGGAACGACGTTTATTAAAAAAAACCGGCCAAGTGCAGTCGGACTCGCGCACCGAGGGTTCCGTACAAGCCTGTAGGTATATAAGTAAAAGTTCACCCATCACGACAATCAACTAATTTACGGTTTTTGCAATTTTTCCTTTATCTGTGCTATAAGACGTTGCTTCGTACCAATTTTCAAGATTCTGAGTTCGCGGGAAGTACCCTGTAGATTTTGATTCCCTTGCGAGTGTCGAAAATTTGCGGCGTAAACGGCTGTATGTTTTGATTGCGTGGGATTAGAAGTTTGATTTTGTCACAGCTCCAAGGGACAGTAGACCTGAGTATTTGATATAAATTCTAGCTTGATACCTCCACGCGTTCCTGAGAAAAAGGGTCTTGACAGATTGACGGACGGACGGACAGCAAAGTAATCCTATAAGGGTTCTGTTTTTTCCTTTCGAGGTACGGAACCATAAAAACAAAAAACTGGCGTAACATGAGTATATTACAATAACACACCTTTGTTTCTGCCCACCCCTTGGGAAATTACAGGTCTGTAATATTCATACGCATCGCAAAAGCTTTCCGTAATAATTTATTTTCTATTATCAGGTACTTTATATGCCTATTAATCATTGTAATTGGGTGCGTGGTTCCATAGAAACAGCCGCACAGGTCGATCTTCGAAGTGAAGCAACGCTAGCCGCGGTCGGTCCATGGATGGATGACAATCCTACGTACCGAGTTACAACGGCGTCTCGGCAAGCACGTTAAGCCGTTGGTCCCGGCTGTCATTTGTAGATCTTTGGCAGTCGATACTGGTAGATGAATTTCAAAAGTAGCCCACGGCACCCGTCTGGTTGGAGAATCCTCGCTTTTCAACGGGGGTGAGGAACTCTACACCCTGGTCCTCATGAGCGGTAACAGGCCCCTATCCCATGGAATTTTAACACAGCTGGCGAAATGTGGGAGTACTATTGTCTTTTATACAAGGTGTAAACGGACCCTTCACGAAGCCATCAACCAAGCATTCTGTACATCAAACTAAGTAACTCGATCAACGAAAATCGTAGGACTAAAAATAACGCACTCAGAACATTGTGCTGATGAATGCATTTAATATTAAGAGGGTCATGGAAGTATTTAACGTTAAGTTACAACATTAAACACATGAATTTGAAAAAAAAAAGTGAAAAGTTGGAACTTCGAACCCCAATATCTCAGTAACTACAAGGTTCCCAGGTACCACCCGTTATTTCTATTCACAAGAAAAATAATTGAAGATAAAAGCCTGCACAATACACCTGCATGTAACCAATTTTCTTCATTTCATATGCAAATAGCTGGAGCTAAGGTCATTGGTAAACGTCTAGCGGTTACCATTACATACAATGGCTGACACAGGCTGAGTATACACGAGGCATTTCAATGTTATTAATGTGTGTTAAAAACCCTTGACGAAGCTGAAAGGCACTTGTCCTCTGCGCTGCCGCCGACGACGCGGTGGAAGTGGCGAAGTTTTGTGCTAACAAAATATGAAACAATTGTCACACAAAGAAGACGACTCGCCGTCATTGCGAACATTTTAAACCGACTTCAAAAAAAGGAGGAGGTTCTCAATTCGGTTGTATGTTTTTTAGTTCTAGATAAACCATACTTGGGGACCTTCTAGTTACGGAGATATTGGGGGTCAAAATTCCAACTTTTTCTCAACTTTTTTAAAATACTTAGTAGTTTTTAAACGACTTCAAAAAAAGGAGGACGTTCTCAATTCGGTTGTATTTTTTTTGTGTTTATTACCTCATATCTTCGTCATTCATGAACTGATTTGAAAATTTCTTCTTTTATCTGAATGGATCTACTTCCCGATTGGTCCCATAGAAATTTCATCAAAATCGGTTCAGCAGTTTGGTTTTTAAATCAAAATAGCTGGAAAAAATTGCGAAATTGATACTTGACAAGGACTTGTGTGTGATACGATAACTAATAAAAAGGGTAAAATAAAAACTTTTTTGCAAAAAAATAACCGACTTCCAAAAAAAAACGCAAATAAAAAAGTGGAAAAAATTTAACTTTCGGAAGTCGGTGGCAAAAAGTGAATGAAACAAACAACGACGACTTCCGAAAGTATAGTTATTTTCCACTTTTTTAGTGTTTTTTTTTGAAAGTCGGTTTTGTTTTTGCAAAAAAGTTTTACAAGGTGTAAACGGAGGGTCCGTTTACACCTTGTATAAAAGACAAATACGAAAATCACGAAGCCCTCAACCAAGCATTCTGTACATCAAACTAAGGAACTCGATCAGCGAAAATCGTAGGACTAAAAATAACGCACTCAAAACATTGTGCTGATGAATGCATTTAATAGTAAGAGGGTCATGGAGTTATTTAACGTTAAGTTACGACAATAAACACAAGAATTTGAAAAAAAAAAAGTGAAAAGTTGGAACTTCGAACCCCAATATCTCCGTAACTACATGGTTCCCAGGTACCACCCATTATTTTTATTCACAAGAAAAATAACTGAAGATACAAAGCCTACACAATACACCTGCATGTAAACAATTTTCTTCATTTCATATGCAAATAGCTGGGGCTAAGGTCATTGGTAAACGTCTAGCGGTTACCATTACATACAATGGCTGACACAGGCTGAGTATACACGAGGCATTTCAATGTTATTAATGTGTGTTAAAAACCCTTGACGAAGCTGAAAGGCACTTGTGCACTGCGCTGCCGCCGACGACGCGGTGGAAGTGGCTAAGTTTTGGGCTAAGAAAATATAAAATAATCGTCACACGAAGAAGACTTGTTCTCGCCGTCATTGCGACCATTTTTTTGTTCTAAATAAACCATACTTGGGAACCTTCTAGTTACGGAGATATTGGGGGTCAAAATTCCAACTTTTTCTCAACTTTTTTTAAAATACTTAGTAGTTTTTAAACGACTTCAAAAAAAGGAGGACGTTCTCAATTCGGTTGTAT
Source organism: Standfussiana lucernea (assembly GCA_964057025.1). Lineage (NCBI taxonomy): Eukaryota > Metazoa > Arthropoda > Insecta > Lepidoptera > Noctuidae > Standfussiana > Standfussiana lucernea. The sequence goes on from OZ059813.1 coordinate 3,145,611, forward strand.
TTTTTTTTGTGTTTATTACCTCATATCTTCGTCATTCATGAACCGATTTGAAAAGTTCTTCTTTTGTCTGAAAGGATATGCTTCCCGATTGGTCCCATAGAAATGTCATCAAAATCGGTTCTGTAGTTTGGTTTTTAAATCAAAATAGCTGGAAAAAATTGCGAAATTGATACTTTACAAGGATTTGTGTGTGAAACGATAACTAATAAAAAGGGTAAAATAAAAACTTTTTTGCAAAAAAATTAGCGATTTCCAAAAACAAAAAAAGTGGAAAAAAATAACTTTCGGAAGTCGGTGGCAAAAAGTGAACGAAACAAACAATAGTCGACGACTTCCGAAAGTATTTTTTTTTTACTTTACTTTAAATACCTACATGTCCCATTTACTGCCCAACTAGCAAAAAGTGGTTTTTATACTATCCTAGAACCATCATATAACGAGGACTATATGAGACTTATATCCACATATAAGTTGCGAAAAGGGCCCACTTTATAAGTCTACTTTTACTTATAACGTATTTATATTAGACCGCTGAAATGCCATATACGCCTATATTGCTCCTGTAATTGAATTACGTCAATGCAAATACTCCTGTTAATCTCAATATAAGAAAGTTATAGTAAAAAATTCGATTAATACGCGCCTAGAAATGCTTCCATAAGCTCATAAATTGTGAACAGTCGAAGTGAGTGTATCGGACATTGTTGTGCTCTGTTAAAAATATTTTTAACATCTTGAGGGTAAGTATTTATATGAATCAGAATTTATTTATGTCAACCATAGCAGAAAAACAAAATGTTATTGTTGTCAAATTGTTAGTCATAAAGCTTATTCGTAGGGGAACATGAATTTTCTGTGAAATCTATCATGGTTTTGATAACAATTTTAAAGCGCCTCTTGTAATTTTCCTATTTACATTTTAGTATTAATTAATATTAAATTAATGTTATGAAGGCAGCTGACATTTTCTTAGTAAGCATTTCCAAGTGTGACATAGTGCTAAAATAAGTATTTTTAGCATTTCCAAGTGTGACATAGTACCAACATAAGTATATTGGTTCTATATTGGGTTATCTCAAAACCGAAGAAGATTCGCCATTGTTACCGATTAGGGTTCTGCAATGCCCTGATGAAAATCGATTGATATTTTATAGATAAGTAAAAAAAATATTTTAAGGTTTGTGCTACGTGCTAGGTTAAACATTGACATTTATTTGACCTAATTATATAACAGGTTGCCGACGATTTAAACAAGACTATGCCGATGTTCCTGGATATCGATCGATTTTTAACCAAAAAAGATTTCCGATCTTTAAAGAATTTAAAATGGCCTTGGAATGTTACTTTTTTATGTTATGCTACTTTGTCATAAAGCTGGTAACTTATACTTAGGTATAATAGAGGTAAAATTAATTTTTTTGTACTAACCCACAACAAACGGTGCCAAATTTGGTATTTCGGATATGGTACATAACAGTGGCGACGGGTGATTTCATGAAGGAGGGAAGCCGCAGCAAAAAAAAAAAAACAAAAAAAAAACTTACCAAGGCCAGGCGTAGTCCAGGGGGGGGGGGCGTAGGTAGGGCGTACATATTTCTCAGTCCACCCTTACTATACGTGTAAGCACTGACTGATAGATTGAAACAGTGTCTTGCAAGTATAATAAAAGTGGCTTTGAAAAAAGCCGGTTGTGGTGTGATGAACTGATGACGTATGATGTCTACTATACTAGGCAAAACTACTACTACTACTTAACAACAAGACTACTCTACTCACTTATTCTACTTATAATAACTACTTATACTCTAAAGCTATTCGTCTATTCTTTCTTACAAAGTGCGCTAAGACATTATCATAAAAGCCGGGATTATTCTTAATTTTAAGTAACAAATGTTTCTCTATAGAAAGAAGATTCCTATTTCGATCTACTTTTCTATTATGAGCTTCATGCGAATTAGCGAAAAATGATTCTATTCTACTACACCCGAACTCGTGTAAATCTAAACAGCTGCGAATATGCTTTTCAGTTTGAACATGTTTTTTCGAGGAATTCGTCAGATTATTAATATCCGTAAAACCCCCTTTATTCCAAAGGCTACTAGAATCTGAGAAAAGTAGGCACGGGAAACAATACATTTTATTTAATTTACAGCTGCCAGTCAGCCATTGATATTTATCGTATAGAGAAACATTAAAATGTTTCACAAAACCATCTTTTCGTTGATAATTAATTGCCATATTTGGACGCGCCCGCCCGAGTTTTATAACATGTTTTTTATTCTCAAAACTTAACCTTGAAAAACTAGTTTCTTCGCAAAGCAAATAATCTGTGAGACAGCAGTCTAAAGCGATCAATGCCATCCTAATTCTAATTAATTTTTAAATCTACTCTAAATAGGTAAGAAATTTCAACTTGATAAACTATCTACTTACCCAAATACCTAATTTCAACGTACTTTTATACTTTATTTTCACTACACAATACACGCACAAACTAATTTCTAATTGATACACTAATCAATTCAATTAATACAACGAACAAATTGCAAATTACCTATCTAAAACAAAATAAAAGCCATTAAGTACTTTACATTCATGCACATGAAAAATACGAATGCAATGCATTTGTTTACAAATTCTCGAGCGCCGAGCCCGAAGCATTACGAAATTTTACGAATCGAACCGAGTACGGCGCCCGCGCCAGTACATGCGTCTCCTCTCTCCGATATACGCATCTCGTTTACTCGCAAACAGTTCTTGCCTATAACCCGCATTATTCCGGCTTACCGACTCCTAAGATAACGCGTGTCACGTGGCTCTAAGTGACGTCATGACGACATAGATTTGTATAGACATTTTAGAAGGAAAAAGCCGGGACGCCTACGAGTTATTTAGGAGCAACATGTTGTCTTTTTGGAATTTATTGACAAAAATTGTAATTTTGGCAGGCGTTTTGTAATACATAATATTTAAATTGTAGGGTGTATTAAATACCTTCATTATTATACCCTACTGACTTGGATTTCCAAAGGGAAGCCGACAGGAATCGGCTTATTGCGTGCCTGCGCTACTGGTACATAATATAGGCCAAAACTGGTATCTCGAACTGTTGAAAACTGGCAATCCATCAACATTTATGTAGAGAGAAATCTCATTTGGTAAACAAGAAGCATTGTCATAATTTTTTTTCAAACATTTGATCAAACCGTTGTGCCAATAGTGCCCTGGGGCTGAAATACTGATGTGTAGGTTTTCTCTGTTGGTATCTAGTAATGTTCGTGCGTCTTTAGGCAGAACATTGTTTATTCTCATATTTAAAATTTCAAGTAAAGAGTTTAATGCAGCATGAGAAATATTGAAGTCTAAAGCCCAGTTTTTAACAGAATGACGGAGTTCTAAATTTTTGTTATAATCTGAAAGTTCTTCCTGATTATCACTTTCAATATCACTCAAAGATTTGGTACTTTCGTAGTCCGAACCTCTTCCATCTAAAGTAGTAATACAATATTATCTTGTCCGGAACCCTTGCTAGAATTCGCGATACGGTCTTCACCAGTTAAATTTGAAAAATCGGTGCTCACTGCGGTTAACATTTCTTTATATGTTTTTTTAACTTTTCTTTTATAAGATCCACTTTTTTTAAACCGCTTCCACTTATTTAAATCAATTTTTCAATATTTGTAGACAAAAACTGTTTTAATCAAAATAGCTGATGACAAATCCTACAATAGAATTTGCAAAACTATATAAAGCGTGTTTTCGCCTGTACTGGTCGTTACAAACAAAAGTGGCTTCTTAAGAGTTTTAAGCAGGATTGTTTGAGATTACTTAGACAATAACACTACTGTGGAATGCCTATATAAATATGTCTAGGTTAAAAACGGCATACAATAAATCTAAAAAAAATAAATAGAGAACATTTTATCCTACCGAGTGCTGTTATAATCTTTGGTGATTTATTATTTTTAAAACGTGGATATGAAATTCATTAAACAGTTTCTTCTAAGCTTATGTTAAACCAAACCAGATACATAAATGACTTACAGTCATTTAACTTTAATTTACTTATATTGGCCACAAAATATTAGCTTATATGAGGCTATAAGTAAAAATAACAAGAGTAATTACTCCTCAGTGCATATCTTCCTGGTACATGCTCTTACAGGAGTATTAAGATTTAAATGGCCCGCTGATGTTATCTTATAGGCGCATATAAGTCTGACTTACCGGAGTAATTACTCTTGAGTGTAACTACTCTTATTTCATGCTTTTATAGGAGTCTTGATCCTATATTTGTCACGAAATATGATCCTATATACGGATATAAGTACAAATTATAGGATACAACGTACTTGAGTAAAAACAGCATGTATTTATGCTGATATAAGCGTAGTAGCAACCACCAAAACCGTCACCGGAGCTTTATAAGTCCACGTAGCATTATAAAATCGCATTCCAGGATTATTTTGCTAGTTGGGTGTTCAATGTGCTGATGGATGCATCAGCACAATGTTTTGAGTGCGTTACATGGAGTTTTATCGCAAAACGTGTTTTGTCACTCCAAAAAACAAGTCGTTTCCCGGCAATATTTTTCGCGTAGAGTTGGATGTAGAGGATGCTTGGTTGACGGCTTCGTTAAGGGCCAAGCGAGCTGACTCTCCAAACTGTGAGGTGTGTGGCAAGATAGAGGATGCACAGCATGTGTTGGTGGAATGTGTCCGACATACTAATAAGAGAAACGCAGTTCTCAATAGGATGAATTTGTCGGTAATGGATGTTGGAGTTTTCCATAGTATTTTAGCTAAGCCTACCTCTGAAGCAGCAAAAATATTATATACTTTTTTATTAGATAAGTAAAAGTAATTAGATTTAGTTAATTCTGTTTTGTGTAATTTTAATAAGCTAAATTAGTTTAGGAAGTAAGTTGATATATGTAAAAGTACGATGGGATTGACATCGTCGCATTTGTGTACAAAAATTAAACCTTAAATAAAAAATAATAATAAAAAAAAAGGGCCAAGGGTAACCGAGTTGCAAGTTCTTTTCTTTATCGTGTGGTTAGTGCCTAACCTGGTGTCAGATTTTTTATGCCGCCCATGGGCCTCTGACTTGGCTTTACATGCCGTCGAGAAATATCTCTCAGGTATGCTGGTTTCCTCACGATGTTTTCCTTCACCGAAGCAAGTGATAATTATACAATACGCACATGATTCCGAAAAATCAGAGGTGCGTGTCATGGGTTCGAACTCGAGACCTATGACTTGGCAGTCCAACGGGCACACCACTAGGCTGTGCCTGTTGCAAGTTAATAGGGTACTGGGTCACATAGTTCGCACAGACAACGATTAGGGTGGTTTTCAGAGGGGTGAGTCATGCTCATGCAAACACGCACTACGGTCAAGGTCATGCCTAGCAGGCCACCTTTATGCTAATATTCTTGTATGTTATTAAAACTAACTGTAGTAAGTTATAACTGTATATGTGACCCTGTATTTCCTTAAGACTGGATATGCAATAAATGGTCACCCATCCACGAACCGACCTGAGCAAGTTAACCTTGCGGATGAAGTGCGGCCGTTATTATTTGGTCACGAAACTTTTTTGTTGGGTTGTGGAGGTCAGATAGGCAGCCGCTTCATGTAAAATGGTGGTGTTCAGCCGCAGTCGGTCAGACTTGAACCCGACCCCAACATAGTTGGGAACAGGCTAGGCAGAGTTCTCGCAACCGATAAGATGTCGTAATAAGACGAAACCGAAACTAATTTCATGTGTTTTGAAAATTAAACTTTAATGAGAAATAAAATGGAGTGTGAAGTTTTTAATTACTTACTCCGTTTTATCGTGTGGTGTGACGTTAGACGTTAAGTTAGTTCACGACCTGTATTCCTTAGTGGATAGGCAGAGTCGCAGAGGTACGTATATCATGTCAAAAACTCAAACTCAAAGCATTTATTTCAATTAGACCATTACAGGCACTTTTGGATGTCAAAACACAAAAAAAAAAAACTAAGCTACAGTCCCAGTCACAGGGTATAATAACTTGTGAAAGTACTGTAGTTGCCCATTCGAAAGCGTAGATCTCTATGGAGAAGAATGACGACATTCTACCAGTTGATTGTTGTGTTTTGTTTATTAAACGAAAAAAAAAAAAATCGATGTCGGCACGGTTGGCGCAGTGGCTGAGCGATTGGCTGCTGCGCTGCGTGTCGCGGGTACGATTCCCGCACGGAACAGATGGCGTATGGCCTACAGGTAGTTCCGGGTCTGGTTGTTTGTGTATGTGAGTATAAATGTTTGTAAACGCACCCCCTAAAAAGGAGCAATTTTTGGTGTGGGGAAACATTTATAAACAACAACAAAAATGTTGGGGTTTCAGAATTAAATGCTGAACACGTGGTATAGTAAGCGCCAGATAAACGTGAAATAAAGTTCATTGCCCTTTCCTTAATTTCTCTGCGTAGGTACGCGGACAATAAATTATGAATCGTTTTTCATTACTAAAAAAGGAAAAGATTACGATAGATGTCGATTCAGGACAGCTTTATGTCATTATATGTATATCTGTTTTCGGAATTAAGTATGTCAATAAATGTATGTGGGTCAATGACCGTTATTCCACGTTTATCTGGCGCTTACTATAACAGGTTGTGCGTCGATGTTCCTATAAAAGTGGACGAAGCAAATAGAAGATGATGTAATGATACAAACAATTATGCACATTGTATGGAGATGCATGGAGATGTAGGAAGCATTCTCATGGAGGTGGACATAAAACATGGAAAACTATAGTTTCTGCCCACCTGCTTGAGAAAATGACATGAGTTTATCTATACAAATATTATGAAAGGTAGTTTGTATGTAGGCAGTAATCTTCGGAATTACTGATCCGAATCCGAAAATTCTTTCACTAACGGGTAGCTAAATTATCCCCGAGTGTTATAGGCTAAAATTAAAACGTTCCCGTGGGTTATTCCCGCACATAACGGGAGCGAAGCCGCGAGCAAAAGCTAGTGCTTGCATAAACTTACGTCATGAATAAGCGGGACACTGCACATTAAAATTCGACCTTCCATTCGTATGTTTTGTTTGTTTTATACACCTACATCGAGAACAGACGGACCGATTTGGATGTGTAGAATGTTGTTCGATTCTATTACGGTACTGAGATGAGTTTGTTAAAAGCCTATATGTATAGATGGCGCTTTAGTCGTAAGCTGGTGCAATCCAAGACAATCAAGGTAGTCATCCCTTGGCTCAGCTAAAAACCTATATGACGAACCCGAGACTAAATAATAACGGCCACACGGGTCAATCTCCAAGGGTAAGCAACGCTTACCGAGGTCATTCCGTGGATGGGTGACCGATCATTATCTAACGATACCTGTAGGTACCCCGTAAAGCAAGTAAACTATTGGTCCTGACTCGTAGCTCGTAGCTGTCATTTGTATCTTTGACACTTGGGAACGGGCATGGGTAGTTAGAATCCCGAAAGTCTGACAACCAGTCTTCCCAAGATGTATCGCATTATCCAGTATCTGGGTTACGGAGATCAGATAAGCAGTGGCACCATGTAAAATACTGGTAATCAGCTGCATCCAGTTATATTGATAAAGGGTTTGGCAGATTTATGTACGAAGCGTGGCCTGCTTAACTGTCGCCATTTTGTTTTTCTTTCTAAAATGGCGGCCACGCATACAAAACTTGTTTGTATTGATTCCAGCTATTGATTATTACGAGTACATATTTATGAGCGTGTACGCCGTACGGAATTTCATATAAATTTTCAAGTCCTTATTTTTCGACATGACTAAATCGATTTTAATGAAACTTCATACCCATAAGCAGGATACATAGGTCTAAAAAGTTAGTAGAAAACATTTTCGCAAAATTGTGTTGCAGTTAAATTAGACCGATTTTAAATTTTCCATAGAAACAGAAATTTCCAATATTTTTTTTAAATAAGACATTTCGAAAATGTTTTCTACTAATCTCTTAGACCTACGTATCCTGCTTGTGTGTTTGAAGTTTCATTAAAATCGGTTCAGTCGTTTCGGAAAATAAGTACTTGATAATTTGTATGAAATGCCGTACGGCGTACACGCTCTTAATGCGTGGCTGCTATTAAGTTACGAAGGCCAATTAATTCAAAGCTCTTTGTACTGAAAATGATGAATGAGGTCTCTTATCATGGAAACAAAAAATAACTGTTTTAGTTCTTCGAAAAGCTCTATATGTAATAAGAGACAGTGCACGACTGTTTACGAATTCACGGAAACTGTTGTCGCAATATGAACCGGAAATTCATTAATTTTGATGGACATAATGCTTAGCAGTTAGTCGGATGATGGTAAACTATCATTATTACAATTAACTATGAATTACTGTGGACGGTATGAACCGGAAATCAGGATGTCAGGTTGACGAGAATGATGGTAAGTAGTGTCCAACAAGTATTTGCTTTACCACTTTCGACAATACCATCGGCCAAGTCTTTTCCCAATGTTTTTGGGGTCGGCTTTGAATGTGGATGGCTATAAGAGTAGAGGAAGACCAAAGAAACGATGGACGGACTGTGTGAAGGATGATATGGCTAGAAAGGAGGTGTCTGGTGAGATGACGAGTAATAGAGAAGTGTGGAAGAAGAAGACATGCTGCGGCGACCCCAAATAAATTAGGATAAGGGCAGGAATGATGATGTTGGGGTCGGCTTCCAGTCTAACCGGATCCAGCTGAATACCAATACTTCCAGACATCGGTAGCAACTGTCAAAGATCTACGAATGACATCCGGGATCGACGGAGGCAAGTTTGTAAATGAAAACTATAAAAAAAATAACCGACTTCCAAAAAAAACACAAAAAAAATGAAAAATAACTTTACTTTCGGAAGTACAAATAGCTTTACTATTGTTTGTTTCATTGACTTTTTTGCCACCGACTTCCGAAAGTAAAGTTATTTTCCACTTTTTGGTGTTGTTTTTGGAAGTAGGTTATTTTTTTGGAAAAAAAGTTTTTAGCCCTTTTAGTTATCGTATCACACACAAAACCTTGTCAAGTATCAATTTCGCAATTTTTTTACTTGGATGACATATTTTTTTCCAGCTATTTTGATTTAAAAACCAAACTACTGTACCGATTTTGATGAAATTTCTATGGGACCAATCGGAAAGTATGTCCTTTCAGAAAAAAAATTTTTTTCACACATACATGACGAAGAAACAAACACAAAAAAAATATAACCGAATTGAGAACCTCCTTCTTTTTTTGAAGTCGGTTAAAAAGATAGAAAAAATACCTAAGTGTCACGCAGACAAATAGGCCTTTTCGTTTTATGACGTTTAAATGACATTCAACTTTACGGTGGTAATGTAATTGTGAGGTGGACTGTACAATAATAATAATGATAAGTGCTTTATAATGTGAACCACTCAAACTGTAATTTTCCAACTGCCACGCAAAAGCGTGTACTGTGTTATTGGATGCTTGGATGGCAAAATAAAATAAACTTTAAAAAAAATCAGCTCTTATTAAAATGAATAGAAGAAAATTTGGTTTATCTATCAAAATTGAACGCATATCTCGTGAGGAGGCTGTCCTGGCTTCAAATCAAGTTCAAAATTTCGGAGGTATTGGTGCTTGTTTCGAAGTCTTTTCGGACAATAATTGAATTAGGTCCAATATTTTTTTCTTTACAATAGAGGCATATTTATAACGAAAATGTATTCAACCATTATTGAAGTTCGGGAAATCTGTAAGATGAAAAAAAAAAAATATTTTGATCTTCTTTCTTTTTTATCGTGTGGTTAGTGCCTAACCTAGTGTCAGAGTTTTATGCCGCCCATGGGCCTCTGACTTGGCTTTACATGCCGTCGAGAAATATCTCTCAGGTATGCTGGTTTCCTCACGATGTTTTCCTTCACCGAATCAAGTGATAATTATTCAATACGCACATGATTCCGAAAAATCAGAGGTACGTGTCCTGGGTTCGAACTTGAGACCTATGACTTGGCAGTCCAACGGTCACACCACTAGGCTATCACTGCTTATTAATATTTTGATGGTCTATATTCAATAGAATCTACAAATTAGAGCTCCCAAATCACGTCTCCGTGAGTTTTCGTCTAAACATGCATCGGGAGAATGATTATTACTGAATAAATTAATAATTTATCTAAAATTCGCTTTATTATTATTGTAGTTGAGGAAACGAACTATGTATTTTTAACAACTAATTGTTATTTCAAACAACGAACGGATAACATACAATTTAAACGAGGAAACCTTGCAATTTCGCGTTTTTTTTTTGTAATACGCCTCTTAATAAGTTATAATAAAAAGCCGGCGGACAGACCATACAGCCAGGCAGAGTGTACAAGAAGAAGCCATGCTGCGCCGACCACAAACAAATTGGGATATGACCATACAGCCAGGCAGAGTGTACAAGAAGAAGACATGCTGCGCCGACCACAAACAAATTGGGATATGACCATACAGCCAGGCAGAGTGTACAAGAAGAAGACATGCTGCGCCGACCACAAACAAATTGGGATATGGGCAGAAAAATAATTTGAACATTAATCATGAATTGCACCAGGGTAGGCCGCAAAATTCAAATTATCTTACGTTTTTGCAATTTGTAGGTCAGTTTGTATGTTGATTAAAATATGATTTGCGACCGTTAAAAATATGGCTCTACATACATACGTGTTACGGTCGCAAATCATATTTTGTTTAACATACATCCTGACACTGTCCTGCATATTGCAAAAAAAAAACTAAGAAAATTTGAATTTCACGGACTACCCTGACACTTCCACCTTTAACCACTTTTCAACCTTATTACTCAGGCCATAAGGGTGAAAAATTGTCGACTATCGTAAGGCGCGATAGTACCCATCAAAAGCAGCTCACTCAAAACACAATATAAATATGGACAGTAGGGAAACTACCTACAAGCGCTCGAAACGGCACACACAAACATGCACAACGACGAGTCTCCTAAATGACCGGAGCGTTGCTCTCGGTAGCAAGTGCCGCGTCAAGACGAGTGGTCACGTTTAAGTTTATCTCCGCGATCTTTTTAAAAATGCCACGAACGTATTGCGTAGTATACGGCTGTTTGAACTCGGCTTCATCAAAACCGGAGCTATCGTATTTTTAAATTCCAAAGTTAAAGTTCTATAGTTCTACAAGTTGTTGTGTCTTAATATTAAATTGTTTTCCGTGTTTAAACGATCGTCTTTTACTGAGGTTAACCGACGCCATGAGATTACCTGTTTAAATTGTATTTGAAAGCTAGTATTTAAATTCAATTGATTGATCACTACAGATCAAAAACGTAAATTAAAAAAAGACAATATCAAAAACATTAAAAGTTACAACCCTATCGCTTCAACGGAGCGTAGGTAATTATGTCCTCAACTGGGCTTAGTTTCTATACTGTCCATATTTATGCTGTGCTCAAACTAAGTTAAACCATTGCCTAACTAACCTACATAAGTACACAGTTAGAGTATGCGAGTAGTTAGAACTACATACCTGCATTTAGTAATTTCCTGCGTACAATTAATACGATATTTCACTTATTTCAAGCATTTCATTAAGTTGAGGTATGTTATGGCAATTAGGCAAGCAGCAAAAAGGTTAAGTTTTGATGTAGGTGTTTATCGCCAAAATAAATCGTTCGATCCTGGAGGTCGAAGACCTGGGTTCGGTTTCCAGGTCGGGGAAAATTGTTAATGGATTTTTTCATCAGGAATTTCTCAGTAGCAGCCACGGAGTCTGAATTTATGGCTGGTTGATGGCAAAAGGCTCGCCCCCTATTACATGGGACTGAAACATTACTGGCTAAATGTGGGTGTACTATAGGTACACCCTTGCCTAACGTGGATATTAGGCGTGAAACTATTTCATGCGATTTCAATTTTTTTTTTCGCTTTTGAAAGGGGGTTCCCCTTTGGTACGTACATTAATAAGAATTCTCTTTCATATTGGCAATATAACAATATTTAATCATAGGGCAATCGATATTGCTGAATTGACATTCATAGTGAAAGGGTTTGTCATTCCAATTGTATTTGTGCAACTTGTATTGAGCAACTCGTTCATTCATCTTCCTGCCCTTGTCACATTCTACTCGGGGTCGGCGCAACACGTATTCTTCTGGCATTTGCAAAATCTTCTTTTATCTGAAAGGATACACTTCCCGATTGGTCCCATAAAAAATCATCAAAATAGGTTCAATAGTTTGGTTTTTAAATCAAAATAGCTAGAAAAAATATTTCATCCAAGTAAAAGAAATTGCGAAATTGATACTTGACAAGGATTTGTGTGTGATACGATAACTACAAAGGGTAAAAAAAAACTTTTTTGCAAAAAAATTACCGACTTCCAAAAACAGAACACTAAAAAATGGTAAATAACTTTACTTTCGGAAGTCAGTGGCAAAAAAGTCAATGAAACAAACAATAGTCACCGACTTCCGAAAGTAAAGTTATTTTTTTGTTTTTTTTGTTGGAAGTCGGTTATTTTTCTCTTTCATATAATTCTTAAACATTAAAAAAAAAAAAAAAAAACTTAAAAAAAATTGTAGCCCATCGGCATCAGGAACAAGCTCCAGGCTGCCGGTGGTCAGGGCTCCAGAGAGAGGAACCGCCTCACTATGCGTGGCGTGTCCAGGAGTACTGCGCACTGTATCAAGCCCTTGACCCAGCCGCACAATGAGAGCCTTCTAAGGCGTTGGTTGAGCAAATTAATTAGTTAATTAGTTACGTTGCTTAGGATCGATAATGTGAGATTGACTTAAATCATGACAGGTTTACGTAACGTTTATAAATAAACCCCACTGAAGCTGTGGCGAGAAAGTGTTTCCCTACCCAACCCTTTTGTGCCACTTGCTGAAAGTCTCCCACCTGGACACGAGTTGCCATGGCCGACCTGGAAGTCTCTAAATAAACTCCGGACACAGGTTGGCCGAAGCAAGGAAAACCTGTTCAAGTGGAGATTCACAGATGATACTGCCCTGGAGTGTAAATGTGGTGTTGCCCTACAAACGATGGGACACTTGATATCGTGTCCTGCCTGTCCTGTTTGCACATCACAGGAGCTGATGGACGCTACTGAAAGTGCCAAACTCGTCGCCAAATATTGGGCTGACTCAATTTGAATCGTCATCGACACGCTAAGAAGAAGAGAACCCCACTCATACAATACTTACACTATCACTTACGGGATATTTTCCGTGATAGTGAATTATTGTGAGCCCCTAATATTTTGGCGCTGTTGCAAGCGCCATGATCGCGGGATGACTGGAGAATGCCGGTGGATGGTAACCCATACAGTTTAAAGTACCGGTAACTGGGTTGTGGAAGTCAGATTCTGTACCAGGCAGATAACTGGAAGAGAGTATTCATGGACGCAAACATAGTTGTGAAAACACTTGGCAAATGATGATTAAGTGGAAGAAGACACCCATAGATTTAAAAAATATATAATAGAGCTGTCTATCGCATTACCCAGAACTCACTGGGTTTTGGACGTCAGATAGTCAGTCACTTCATGTAAAATACTGGTATTCAGCTACGTCCAATTAGACTGGAAGCCGACCTCAACATAGTTGGGAAAAGGCTAGGCAGATGATGATGACAAAAGAGCTGTATAACAATTTTAGTGTGCGATAAAGTATACCCCCATCTCTTTCTGACAATGAAGTTCCTAAACGAACGAAGCAGCGGCTACATACTAGTTATTAAAGAACAATGAACCATAAACTTAACATTTACTGTACAATTAAACGCATCAGTTACACTCTTGACCTTGGGACCAATTGCTGCCAATGAATAAGGACGTAAAACAAACAAAAAATGTCCATTGATTCGTATGAAAAACGCAGTTACACCTGCATGCATCTGTGTCAAGGATGTAATGGGATTTGGACTAGATTTTTCGCTTATTTACCTTTTGTGTGTTTATGACGTGGATCTATGTACGTTCGAAAAATCTATACCCTTGTGTGATTAAACGTGGATCCACGATCTAAACTTGGAACTAGGAACGCTTGCCGCTTCGTCGCGCCAATTCATGGCGGCCGGGCACACGACGGTAATTATTACGAGCGTGAATCAAGCATACGAAAGGTTAAAGACATTATTTAATAAGAATATACGGCGTAAGAAAAACACCGACGCTAAAACGGGTACAATGTATTCAGTACATCATTCTACCCCCCACCCCCCCCCCCCCACCCCACAGAAATTTTTAATACGTATCCTGCGGAAAGACAGAGACTATCTTTTTTTTCTCACCCACACACACCATCGTCACGCGAACGAAGTCGCGGGTAACAACTAGTCGACTATAAACTAAACCCGGATGCAACGCAAATCCCGCTGACACCTCGGCTTAATGCAAGTAATTTAAAGGCACTCAACTCGATCGTACGGTAGAGGAAAATCACAAGGAAGCGGTCACTTGAATCAATACGATTCAAGATGTGTTGGAAAATGAACCCACGAACACGTCATTGACGTCACTGCGCGTTTAAGATGCAGATTTTGAAAGCCCGTCAAGAGAAGATGGGTTGCGCTTGAGTGAAACAGTTAGGTAGGTTGGTTAATCCCATTGAATGAATGATCAGTGGGTCGTCTTATGGGCGGAATTGTAGGAGTTGGAGTATACGTTTAGGGGCAATATAACCAGCAAAGAAATCTAAAAAACAAAATCTGGGAGTCATTTTTTTTTTTCTGGAAATCTACTAATCTTATTGCAGTATCGGGTTGACCTTGTCCATAGAAAACAGGTAGCCCGCATGAAAAAAATTTCTGGAAAAAAATTGTTGCAACCTAGTCGAAAACCATGAGATGTAAAAAACCAAGAAGTATTGAAATAGATTGTCGCTCGATCTCTCTGCTTGCGTATGTTAAGGGGGCGAAAGAAGGGGGGGCAAGGTCAAATTTTCTTACGTTTTTTTTCCATTGAATAAAATAGTCATTCAATGGGAACTTAGATGGATTAGGAACTTAGAGGGTTGTTTTGATGATTTAAATTATTTAATACGTGTTACGGTCGCGAATGATATTTTGATCAACATACAACCTGACACTGACGCCTCTATTTTTAACGACATACGCAGACGACATGAAATAGCGATATATTTTGATATTTCCAATAAAACATATAAACACACTCCTGCAATTACAAAAAACGTAAGAAAATTTGAATTTTGCGTACTACCCTGGCGCGTATAGAAGTCGCACCTCCAGACGGCGCGATGTGTTATGCGCTACTGGGATTATATAAAAAAAGTTGGCATTTCATCCTTATTTAGACGCTACCTTCTTGGCAGATGGCAGACGTTCGCAGACGGATTAGCGTTCAAAATAGACCAGCTTTGGAAGTACAGAACATTTGTTTACGAGACCGTTTCGTTGAGCTAAATGTCGTTTGGTAATCTGTAGTCGCTACTGCCATCCTTCAACCTCTATCTAAAACAATGTTTTCCATCAGGAATGTCTCAGTAGCCGCCACGGACTCTGGATTCGTGCCCGGCTGACAGTGCTGTTGACTCGCCCTCTATTACACTTCAAAATAACCGGTAA
Source organism: Standfussiana lucernea (assembly GCA_964057025.1). NCBI lineage: Eukaryota > Metazoa > Arthropoda > Insecta > Lepidoptera > Noctuidae > Standfussiana > Standfussiana lucernea. Next base: position 3,161,205 of record OZ059813.1, read on the forward strand.
ATTAAAGCTTAGGTTCATCTCTGATTAATCCTTCTAGGATTACAGGCGTAATGTTATGGGCGTCGGGAATCCCAAGCAGATTCCCGGCCATCGTAGGCGCGGGCTTGCGGACGGCGAGCAATGGGTAGCTCGTGGTGGGACAGGCTTCTGAAGGAAGGGACCATAATACACTACGCGGGCACAGTGCCAGATATCTTTGAATTTTTGGTTCCGGGATATGCCGGTTTCCTCACAAAGATTCCGGTAAGGACCAGGCCCGGGTCGATGGCGCGTCGTGTTCCACGCGCGCCTCAAAGAGATTTCAGCACAAACTGACGAGGTCCATTAGTACCGATGCCTGCCAGGGGTGCGGATTTGTTCGAAAGAGTTACCGTAGCCCTTGGCACCTTGGCACAGGCAAGTGAAGGAACACGGGTGGGTTTTAGTCAGTAAGAGTCTGACACGCCCTCCCGCTCCACCCAGAGCGGGAGAGGACCTTTGATGATTTCCCACCCAAAAAAAAAAGGCGTAATGTTATCCATATCCAAACTTTATATTGTAAAGAAGTAAATTATGTAAGTTTCTGTTTCTATACGGGGTGGGAGGGACACCGACGCGAAAACGGTAAACCACATACTCAATACATCATTCTGAACCGAACGAAAAATTTCTATGTGCCCTCACATAGAAAGTTTGCGTCGGTTATAAAAAAAAGTCTGCTCTTCCATACATTTTGACCGTGTGGGTATTGCACTTTAGTAGGAAACAGCAGATTTTATTTTAACAACCGACGAAAAATTTCTATGTGGGGGGGTTCAGAATGATGTACTGAGTATGTGGTTTCCGTTTTCGCGTCGGTGTACCTTCCACCCCGTATAGGGGGTAATCTTCGAAACTACTGATCCGATTCCAAAACTCACTAACGAGAAGCTACATTATCCCGGGTTTCATAGACTACATTATAAACGTACCCGCGGATTCCGTACATAACGGGCGCGAAGCCGCGAACAAAAGCTAGTAGACTATTCCCGTGGAATAGTCCTAACAAAAATTCCCAATCATAACGGGAACGAAGCCTGACAACCAGTCTCACCAAGGGTTATTGATTACCCAGTACTAACTGGGTTGTGGAGGTAAGATAGGCAGTCGCTCCATGTAAAATACTTATATACAGCTGCATCCGGTTAGACTGGAAGCCGACCCCAACATACTTGGAAAAAGACTAGGCAGATGATGATGAACGCGGGCGAAGCCGCGTGCCGAAGTTAGTATTTCAATTAAGATGGTTCCTCCGCTACGTGCTATCCAATAACCAGCTGTTATTTAATTGGCATTTCTTTCATGATACGTCAGAAGCATCGTACGTGACAAAATGGACATTTTACCGAAACAAGTGTCTTGAATTTTAATTTAAAAGAGTCTACCGTGACCAATCAGGAATGAGTGGTTGGAATGGCTTTTCAACGCCGAATTAAGAGTTCGTGAGTTTGACGCAATTTCTTCAATTCTTTTTATACTAAGTTTACAAGGTGTAAACGGACCCTTCGCGAAGCCGTCAACCAAGCATTCTGTACATCAAACTAAGTAAGCAAGTCTACACAAAAATTATTGCTGGAAAACGACTTTTATTGGGGTGAAAAAATTACGTTTTACCGCAAAACTCAATGCGCTCTAAACATTTTGGTTATGGATGCATTGAATAGTAAGGGGCCATCCATAAATTACGTCACACGTTAAGGGGGAGGGAGGGGGTCGACGAAGTGTGACATTGTGTTACAGGGGGTAGGTGGGTCCCAAATTTAGTGACGTCACATTTTAAAAATCTAAAGACCTATCAACGAAAAACTTGAAAATATTTCCAACTCCATCTGTATGAACATGCAAAATTGCAAATTACGTGACGTCACACTAGGGAGGGGTTGTCTCACGAATGTGACCAGCTGTGACAAGGACGGGGGAGGGGGGGGGGGGGTCAAATAATCATGAGATTCGTGTAACGTAATTTATGGATGACCCCTAAACGGGTCATGGAGGTATTTAAAGCAAAGTTAAAACTTAAAAACTATGTAGTATTAAAAAAAATACTTGTGAAAAACTTATAACTTTGACCTCCAATATCTCCGTAACTAGAAGGATCCTAGGTACCTATAGAGCAGAATAAAATGTTCGCAATGACGGGGTGAACAAGTGCCTTTCGACTTCGTTAAGGGTCTATAATTTACACCCTTTCTTATAAAGAGGTAAAAATTGATTGTAAGTTTGTATGTAGGGGTTAATCTTCGGAACTACTGATCCGATTCCGAAAATTCTTTCACTAACGGGTAGCTACATTATCTCCGAGTGTCATAGGCTAAAATTAAAACGTTCCCGTGAGTTATTTTCCGCACGTAACGGGAGCGAAGCCGCGAGCAAAAGCTAGTTGCAAGATCTTAAGGCACGGAGGAAACTCGATATAAGAAATATGGTCACCCATCCAAACACCAACCTAGGCAAGCGCTGCTTAATCTTAAAGATCGACCCTTGAGGCTGTTTTTAACCGACTTCAAAAAAAGGAGGAGGTTCTCAATTCGGTTGTATTTTTCTTTTGTTTTTTTTTTTTGTGTTTGTTATCTCATATCTTCGTCATTTATGAACCGTTTTGAAAAATTCTTCTTTTACCTGAAAGGATATACTTCCCGATTGGTCCCATAGAAATGTCATCAAAGTAGTTTGGTTTTTAAATGAAAATAGCTGGAAAAAATATGTCAGCCAAGTAAAAGAAATTGCGAAATTGATACTTGACAAGGATTTGTGTGTGATACGATAACTAAAAAGGGTAAAATAAAAACTTTTTTGCAAAAAAATATCCGACTTCCAAAAAAAAAAAACACTAAAAGACGTGGAAAATAACTTTACTTTCGGAAGTCGGTGACTATTGTTTGTTTCATTGACTTTTCTGCCACCAACTTCCGTAAGTAAAGTTTTTGTATATACCTAACCTATGTATAATTGTATTTTCCCTTCAACCGTATAATAAACCTGCATATAGTTTACGATGACCTACCCATGGCCTACGTGACCAACAATACTCAGGACTCGGCACATGTATTGCATATTAATGCGAAGTTTCCTCACGACATTATCCTGTGCTTTAAGGTACTGTATCGACCATTACGTAAGTTATATTATTATACATGGTTAAATTTAAGTCGTTTTAATCCTTATAAGGGGTCATTGTACTCATTATACGGAACAACTTTTACTATGGGACCAACCCCGAAATCGCGCAAAAAAATCAGCTGTTCAGTACATTTTGACGAGTTAGGCGAACATAAATGTACTGAACAGCTGATTTTATTTGCTATTTTTTTTGCGCGATTTCAGGGTTGGTCCCATAGTAAAAGTTGTTCGTTATAATGAGTACAATGACTCCTTAAGAGTATTAAAACGGCTTAACTTTAACCATGTATATTGTTGTTTTGTTTGGATGCACAAAGCTATATCATGTCATCTGCTTAGCTTTTTCCCAACTATGTTGAGGGTTCCAGTCTAACCAGATGCAGCTGAATGCCAGTATTTTACATGGAGCGACTGCCTATCTGACCTTCACAATCCAGATAGTACTGGGTAATACGATACCCCTTGGTAAGACTGGTGTTACCCAGTATCCGATAGGCAGTTGCTCCATAAAATACTGGTACTCAGCTGCATCCGGATAGACTGGAAGCTGACCCCAACATAGTTGGGATATTGATACAAAGATCATCATTTAATCAAATTAGGCAAAGAATCAGGACGTTATTAACGTCAAAAAATACATAAAGACTGCCATCAAAATGCCGGTCCTTTACCACATCCGAGTGTTTTAGCCGGGAAAAAAAGACGGCGAGACAAACACCTCATGAGTGTGACAGGATAAAATGCTCTGTCATGTGTCTAGTGGGCTACTGCCCGACGGTTGTCGTCGAGTTTCTGTATCTATACAAGGTGTTGCTTTGCATCCTCGTCAAATTCAAGGAGGTAACTATGCTAATGATTCTCGACCCGAATCAATAATAAAATGGGTAGGTAATTTTTTACATTTTTTTCTTAATATCGGAAAACGATTAGTGTACACCACCCGTATTAAAACGCGGCCCGTCTAATACTAGCCTTATAACCGCGCTTTCACACACAAAAACAAACGCAAACGTTTATTCGATGAACGGGTGATTCTCCTCTTTTGAAAAGGGCTTCATTCTGAAATAGTGTCAAATTAATACAACAAAAAAAAAGCAGCGTTTATTATTATTGACCAGGTACCGTAATTTATATTGATTATTTACGTCTTCTATGACAACCTCCTGAATTTTGACGAGGATGCAAAACTACACCTTGTATTACTTACATGTAACATAACATCACGCCTTGTTATCCCCGAAGGCTTAGGCAGAGGTGTACCTAACAAGCATATCCACGTTTCGCCAGTTATATTTTAAGTCCCATGTAATAGCGGGAAACAAATCCCGACTCCATGGCTGCTACTGAGAAATTCTTGATGATTTACAAAACGCCAATTATGACGAGAAATATAGTAAGCGCCAGATAAACGTGGAATAAAGTTCATTGCCCTTTCCTTAATTTCTCTGCGTAGGTACGCGGACAATAAGTTATGAATCGTTTTTCATTGCTAAAAAAAGGAAAGGATCACGATAGATGTCGATTCAGGACAGCTTTATGTCATTATTATTGTTTTCGGAATTAGGTATGACATAAAAGTATGTCAATAAATGTATGTGGGTCTATGACCGTTATTCCACGTTTATCTGGCGCTTACTATATAATAGTGGTTCCACACATGCTTAAACCATAAACAATTCATCATGGTGGCAGCGGGGCTGACTGACCAGAAAACGCCAGATCTACATGATTAAAGTATTCTGAGCCACGAATAAAGGCCGCCCCTAATTCCATTATTAGGCTCATTCAATTCCAAAACACACAGCCATGCTAATAATCGTCCAACACTAAATACCATGCAAACATAACACGATCAAAACCTAAAGATAAGAGATTTTATCACACACAGTATTTAATTAACACTGATAATAACCACCATCTAAGTCAGACTAAATGGCTCTCAATTACCTAGAAGTCTTGTCACAGTAATTATTATCAGGTTTATCGTTTTTTATTTTGTTTTTATTTTTTATTTTTATTTTGGTATTTGTTAAAATATTTATTAGTTTATTTTAATTGTATATGTGTATTAGTATCTATAAAAGTATATACCTACATTTTCGAAAACAAGTAGTATTCTTATTTTTATTTTATTTTTTGTACCCTATCACAATTTTGTCCAATTTAACCCAAAGGTTGACTGGTAGAGAATGCCTTGTGGCATTAAGTCCGCCTATGTACCACTATTGTACATGAAGTTTAAATAAATAAATAAATAATAGTGATGAAGCGCTCAAATAGCACCAGAGGTTTTTCAGATAAACAGGTTGAACAGGGTGTTAGATTGATCTAGATTTTGAAATCATAACTTTTTATCGCTGGTCGTGGAGGTCGGATAGGCAGTCGCTTCCGATCATTCTCACTAAATCCACCAGCAATTAGTTCCATCGAACTAGTGAGACTTTTTTCCAGTTATTTTGATTTCAAAACCAAACTGCTGAACCGATTTTGATGAAATTTCTGTGGGACCAATCGGGAAGTAGATCCATTCAGATAAAAGAAGAATTTTTCAAATCGGTTCATAAATGACGGAGATATGAGGTAACAAACACAAAAAAAAACAACCGAATTGAGAACCTTCTCCTTTTTTTGAAGTCGGTTAAAAAGTGCTGATTATCAGCCTTATTTGAATAAATGCCTTTTGATTTTAAAACTTCTTTTTACCGTATGGCACTTTGAAATGTGGGTGTGGTGTGTATCCTCGAAGCGTTAGACTGAGGTGTACCTAATAGGTACAGTCAAGAGCACCAATATGTAAACACTTAGCAAGTTTTAAAAGTGGTTATCGCCTACTGTTCTCATTAAAATTTCATGTTGTTACGAACATAACATTTTGAAACCCCTATTTTTAACCGACTCCAAAAAGGTGGAGGTTCTCAATTCGTCGGAACCTTTTTATTTTATGTATGTTCCCCGATTAGGTACTCGAAGATGGCTGGACCGATTTGGATTTTTATTTTTTTGTTTGAAAGGGTATACTTCCCGATTGGTCTCATAGAAATTGCATCAAAATCGGTTCAGCATTTTGGTTTTTAAATCAAAACATCTGGAAAAATACGTTATCCAAGTAAAAGAAATTGCGAAATTGATACTTGACTTGGCTTTGTGTGTGTTGCGATAACTAAAAATGGTAAAATAAAAACTTTTTTGCAAAAAAATAACCGACTTTTAAAAAAGTTTTTATGAAATAGATTCTATCTCCAATTTACAACCGTTATTTTTCGCAAATATTGCTCTTTAATTTAGGAAAGTGTATACACATTTGGTGCTCGTGACTGTACACATCTGCCTAACCCTTCTGGGATTACAGGCGTTATGTTATGTTCTACCGTCTCTAGGTAACCGTTCTATCCCATCATCCCGGGCTTTGCTTAAGCTACATCTGCTCAAGACGGCGATGTAGAGAAATTGCTCAAGAAAATTCGATCAAGGCCATTTCTATTGACACTTCGATTCCATAATAACTCCGCATGAATGGTCATTCCTTCGTTACAATAACACCGTAATATCTGCAAGTATGTTTTCAAAACATTTCAGCGTATTAAGATCAACCACGTCAGTGCGATAACTGACTTTAAAGCTACGACATAAAGGCGCTATCACTGTTAAGACGAGAAGCTACATGCATGACACGAGTTTGAAAAATGCATGAATGAACGAAAAAATAATAATATTATGAGTTTAACACACGCCGTATCTCTTCAGTCGTAATCATTTACTTTTTTTAAAGACAAACATTTTATGATTAATCTTGGTGTCTAAAATTCATCACCATCTACCTGACCTGGTCCCATTCCACTCGGGGTCGGCTCAACACGTTTTCTTCTTCCACTCTCCCCTGTCAGACGTCACGGCATCATTTACTCCTTTCTCGGTCATATCATTCCTCACACGATCCATCCATCTGGTGTCTCATAAAATAAAATAGTTTTAAATCAAATAATTTTAAATATTTAGTATGCTATTCTATTATATTACTACATAGTATAAAACAAAGTCGTTTCCCGCTGTCTGTCTGTCCCTATGTATGCTTAGAGCTTTAAAATTACGCAACGGATTTTGATGCGGTTTTTTTTAGATAGAGTTATTCAAGAGGAAGGTTTAGGTATGCAATTTGTCAAAGTTTTGTGTAAATTGGTTGAAATATGACGATAATTGTTGGAAGTGTCGGAAAAAGTCAAGCCGCCTAATATGCTCTACTACCCGTGCGAAGCCGGGGCGGGTCGCTAGTCTATTATACCATAGCATACGAAATCTATTATACAAGGTCAAATTAATGGGTTGAGGTCCTGAATTAGATTCCCAGGTCGGGCAAAGTGTTATTGGGTTTTTCTATCATTATAATTTCTCAGTAGCAGCCACGTACTCTGGATTTGTGCCTGGTTCCCCCAACTACATGGGACTTAAACATCACGGCCGAAATGTGGGTGTACTATATCCGGTACACCTCTGCTTACATGTACACCCTTCATGGGTTACCGGCGCGAATTTATGTATATCTGTGGTCACGCACGCAGGTTGTGCGTACCTACTAAGCACCTGATCTTTCTGAAGAACCTCACCATTAAGCATGTTCTTCTACGGCGTTCCCGGCTGGTGTTGCCACTCACATCTGTCTCGTAGATACCTTTTGTTAGTCACCTTCTATTCATCCAACATGACAAAACCATCTAAGCATACCTTGTTATACTGGCACTAGATCAACAAGTCAACAACAGCTGATTACAATTTCCTGCGGCTGATGTGTTCCCAGTCTTGTCGAAGATGACACCGTGCCAAAAGCTCGAACGGAAAAATATTTTTAATAAACGACTTTTTTTTTCAAACGTAACTCATCACGTTTGTCATTCCCGGGTTAGGCAGAGGCGTGCCTAATAGTACATGAACATATTTCGCCAGTTTTGAAGTCCCGCGTAATAAGGGGCCTATTGCGTGGGGCTTCCTAACACAGGCTTTACTTGCTTAAAGGGAAGCTCCAAACACTAAACTTTATAACATATAAACTTATGAAGCAATAAACTATTTTGTAATTTTTTATTGCTATTAACCGGACTTTTGACGTCCGGTTAATAGCAATATAAAATTCGTCAAAAGTCCGCACTCGGGGTCTGCCAGCGAGCCATGGAGCGCGGTATGCTAGGGGTCAAAATTTCTGACCATATAAGGAACAGTATACTTCGATCCAAGACCCAAATCGCAGACGTTTGCAACACAGCCGCCAAATTAAAATGGAACTGGGCTGGCCACATATGCCGCATGTCGCATCAAAATTGGGCCAAAGTGGCAACAGATTGGGTTCCAAACAACAGAACCCGCCGACGCGGTAGGCCCAGAAGGAGGTGGCGTGACGAGCTGGACTCTTGGACGCTGGATTGGGCCCAAATAGCCCAAGATAGAGAAAAATGGAAAGAGGGAAGGGAGGCCTTTGCCCTGCAGTGGTACACATGAGGTTCATAATAATAATTAACCGGACACAAATCCAAACTCCGTGGCTGCTACTGAGAAATTTCCTGATGGAAAAATCCAATAACGGTTTTCCCGACCCGGGAATCGTATCCAGATTCCAGGACATCATGCTCAGCAGTCGCGCTTGCGAACACTACTCTAACCAGCCAGTCATTTTTTTTTCATCTGTACCCATAAACTTTGATCGTTAAAAACACTCGTTTAACAATGCTAATTAATTATGTTCCAATCAGTTTCATAAATGGAAATGCTATAGGTGCGTACTTTTTTAATTAGTACTATACAAGAATTAGTAGATAATCAACTATTTTATATCTTCTTCTTTCTTTATCGTGTGGTTAGTGGCTAACCTGATGTCAGAGTTCTTATGCCGCCCATGGGCCTCTGACTTGGCTTTACATGCCGTCGAGAAATATCTCTCAGGCATGCTGGTTTCCTTACGACGTTTTCCTTCACCGAAGCAAGTGATAATTATACAATACGCACATGAATCCTAAAAATCAGAGGTGCGTGTCTTGGGGTTCGAACTCGAGACCTATGACTTGGCAGTCCAACGGTCACACCACTAGGCTATCACTGTCTCGAAATTGTGTTTATAATATTAGTATGAATTTATATTTAATTTGAAAACCATATTATATGCCTTCATGTAATGCGAACAGGAAAATAACAGGAATAAAATTAATTAATCGTTGTATTGTTTACCTCGTTTCGTATAAGTTATGAAAAATATTAATAAAAATAATAGGTATGGTTTATTTTTCTAGTAATATATTTTGTTATGTTAGGTCCCATGTTTTCCTGTAGATAGTGAACTTAAAAAACTTTTTTGCAAAAAAAAACCGACTTCCAAAAAAAACACTAAAAAAAGTGGAAAATAACTTTACTTTCGGAAGTCGGTGACTATTGTTTGTTTCATTGACTTTTTTGCCACCGTTAGTTATTTTCCACTTTTTTTAGTGTTTTTTTTGGAAGTCGGTTTTTTTTTACAAAAAAGTTTTTATTTTACCCTTTTTAGTTATCGTATCACACACAAATCCTTGTCAAGTATCAATTTCGCAATTTCCTTTACTTGGATGACATTTTTTCCAGCTATTTTGATTTCAAAACCAAACTGCTGTACCGATTTTGATGAAATTTCTATGGGACCAATCGGGAAGTAGATCCATTCAGATAAAAGAAGAATTTTTCAAATCGGTTCATAAATGACGGAGATATGAGGTAACAAACACAAAAAAAAAATACAACCGTATTGAGAACCTCCTCCTTTTTTTGAAGTCGGTTAAAAATAAAAATAAATGTGATAATAGTACGTAATATACAATCTACAAACGTGATCTTCGGGTTACCCGTCGGAAATTAAATTTGTAAGCTGATTCTTGAGAAAGGTTTGTATAAAGGCCTATTTTGCAAATAATATTAATACAATATCGCTCACTTGCGACAAGGATGGCATAACTCAAACAAAATGATTTTTCGATGTTGTTTGTAGCTGAATATAAAATTAACGAAAGTAAGCATTAAATTCAATGACGACATAAAATTAACCTTACATATTCTGATAAAAGGTCTATATGCAACAAAATAATGGCAATAAAATTAAAATATTATTAGTCTTATTTAAAAAAAACGCTATCCTGTATTTTTCGAGTTATGTCATTATTGTCGCAAACAAGCGATATATGTATAGACTCACTAGCTTATGCCAGCGGCTTCGCCCGCGTGAAGTTCGATAATTGACCCAGGGTTCGTTCTACCGGGATTAAAAGTAGCCTATGTGCTATTCCAAATTATCTCTGTGCCAAATTTCATCCAGATCCGTTCAGCCGCTCTGGCGTGATTGAGCAACAAACATCCATCCAAACTTTCACATTTATAATATTATTAGAGATTACATTACCCATAGAAGTAGGGAGATACCACAGAATGCCAACTGCTACGATCCTTACATACTACTTAAGCCTCGTCCTCGTTCCAACATCTGGTCATACATACACGCCAGTTTATAATATTCGAAGGGTTTTGTTTATAATTACTAAACTAGCGACCCGCCCGGGTTCTCACGGGTGCAATGTAGATACTAATGTTTTCTCTACTATAATATGCATGTATAATACAATCATATAAACCTTCCTCTTGAATCACTCTATCTATAAAAAAACCGCATCAAAATCCGTTGCGTAGTTTTAAAGATCTAAGCATACATAGGGACAGACAGCGGGAAGCGACTTTGTTTTATACTATGTAGTGATAGGCTTGCGTTTGGCCGCAACTCGCCTGATGTGAAGCGATGATGTGGTCTAGGGTGGGACACGCTTGCCTAGAAGAAACCAATTCACTCGAACTTTGAAGAGATCCAGATTATAATGATCAGGGAACAGAGAAGCCGGCTGTGAATTCCACAGACTGGCGGTTCGCACAATAAATGTGGAAGCATAGCGCTTTGTTCGGGTCCGCGGAACTTCAACCATATAACGGTGACGCTTCGCCGTATCTCTGCTCTTCCGATGATAGAACGGGGACAGGAGATGTGAAATTCCAAAGCACACTCCTCGAAATGTAACCGATAAAAAACCGACAGGCTGGCAACTTTGCGGCGATGTTCAAGGGATGGATAAGTGTATTTAAGAGCTTATATAACTTGTTCCGGAGTAGGGGGCACCTACTCCCGAACAACTTATGTCAAGTGGTACCACTCCACTACAAGTGGCAGAGGCTGTTACCTCTGGTACTTCTCTGTTCAAGTGAATTTATCTTCCATTTCCCAGTGCAAGCGCGACTGCTGGGCATGGGGTCTCAGATTCCATTACCAGGTCAGGCAAAACGATATTGAGTTTTTCCAACACCATTTTCTCAGTAACAACCATGCAGTTTGGATTTGTGCCCGGTTGATGGCAATAGGCTCGCCCTTTTTACACGAGACTTAAACATAACCCGCAAAATGTGGATGTACTATTAAGTACGCCTCTGCCTAATTCTTCAAGAATTTCAGGCGTGATGTTATGTACAGTATGGATAAGTGGATTTAGTAGCTTATCCAGAAAGGGTGTACCTACTCCTGAACAGCTTATGTCAAGTGGTGCCACTTTAACACGAGTGGCAGTGGTGTTACCTCTGATAAGGATTGCTAAATCTATACTAATATTATCTATACTTATAATATTATAAAGCTGAAGAGTCCGTTTGTTTTTTTGGTTTAACGCGCTAATCTCAGAAACTGCTGGTTCGAATTCAAAAATTCTGGAAATGTTGGAAAGTCCATTTAAGGAGAAAGGCTATAAGCTATACTAAAACATCACGCTGCGACCAATAGGAGCGGAGCATTAATCAAAAATGTTACGCAGACGAAGTTGCGCTGGTCAGCTAGTAATATTATAAAGCTGAGGAGTTTGTTTGTTTGGTTGAACGCGCTAATCTCAGGAACTACTGGTTCGAATTGAAATTTTAGTGTCGGATAGCCCATTTATCGAGGAAGGCTATAAGCTATAAAACACGCTGCGACCAATAGGAGCGGAGCATTAATCAAAAATGTTACGCAGACGAAGTTGCACAGGTCAGCTAGTCTTAAACAATAGGTAATTAATCCTCTATACACATTGTGAAGAGGTTGCCGTCTCTAGAGATCAAACCGCTAGTAGCTTGGACTCAGCTACTGACAGGCCGATGATTCAGCATCATCATCCGCCTACAGCAGTCTGCTGCTGGCCCTAGGCCTCTTCAATCACACGCCACTCATCTCGATTTTATTTATTTTTGTAGAAACGTAGGTATACACACATGCAAGACATGCAGGATGTTCATAAACAAAAAGAACCATCATTTTCGGCCTTTGGGGCATACAAATATAGATTCTCGGCTACTCTCATCCACACTGCGAAGATCGTCGGAGCCTGAGGGCGCCCCACCTTATGCTTCATGATTTGCGGTCTCCACTTAAGGACACGTCTACCCCAACTGTCATCGGTTCTACGGCTAATATGGCCGGCCTAGACAGGCGGAGGTTTTTTTTGTTTTATGTATTTTGAAAGATTTAATTGAATAATACTAATCTATACATACAAGGTGTAGTTTTGCAACCTCGTCAAAATTCAAGAGATTGCCATAGAAAACGTAAATAATCAATATGTATTACGGTACCTGGTCATTAATAATAAACGCTGCTTTTTTTACTTGTATTAATTTGACACTATTTCAGAATGAAGCCCTTCTCAAAAGAGGAAAATCACCCGTTAATCGAATAAATGTCTGCGTTTGTTTGTGTGTGTTAAAGCGCGGTTATAGGGCTAGTATTAGACGGGCCGCGTTTTAATACGGGTGGTGTAAACTTATCGATTTCCGATATTAACAAAAAAAAAATACATACCCATTTTATTATTGATTCGAGTCGAGAATCATTAGCGTAGTTACCTCCTTGAATTTGATGAGAATGCAGAGCAACACATTGTATAATAACATTGTTGACCGATATCTGTACATTGAAGATATTAAAAAAAAAATTATATGGGGGGGTCTTTATTAGAGTAACAGAAGCCAAATCACAAGCTTTTAGAATTTTTGTCTGTCTTTCTGTCTGTCTGTAAGTTTGTACGCGCATCACGCAAAAACTACTGCATGGATTTGAACGCAGTTTTCACCGCTCTACTGCTAGATGCCTAACTTAAAATATAGGCTACATTTTACCATAGAAATCATCTTTTTTTTTTAGTTTAAGTACCACACGTACGAAGTCGCGGGCACAAGCTAGTAAAGGAAATAATAATATGAGATGATTGATGAATAAAGGAAATAATAAATGATTTTTTTTTTAATGAAAGTTTTTAACAGTATCTGCTGACCAAAATCATCATCACCATCTGCCTAGCCATTTCCCAACTATGTTGGAGTCAGCTTCCAGTCTAACCGGATGCAGCTGAATACCAGTATTTTACATGGAGCGACTGCCTATCTGACTTCCACAACCCAGTTAGTACTGGGTAATACAATACCCTTTGGTAAGACTGGTACCAAGACTAAAAACATGAAAGGCTAAACACTAAGGTCAATATTGAAATACTCCAGACTCCTAAACTAGGTGTAGGTTCTTCTAACTTAGAAATTAGCGATTCACCTTAGCAGTATTTTAAAGCCATAATATTTATACTAATAATGAATGTTTTAATAATAAAAAACATAGCTAAGAACACTCTTGATTAAGACACCTTAAAGATAAAGATTCATTCATTTGTATAAACATGTGTATACATGGATGGAAATGAGTTTCATAATGGTGTTTCAACATGTCCATGGCCATGGCCTTTCAAGTGAACCAAACTGAATCAACATTGGTTCATCCGTTCAGGAGCTATGATGCCACCAGACAGACACACAGATACACACTTCAAACTTGTAACCCCTCATTTTTGCTTGGGGGATAAAAATTATGGTAAAGATTTTTATATTTATTTTTTATAGGCCTCCCCTACATATACATAAATTATAATTTATGTATAGAAACAACCAAAATGAATGCCATTTAAGATTATGATGCAGTCAAATGAAGTATGTGTGGTGTAGTGTGTATAATTTCCCAGGGACAGAAAGTCAGAATCTGGATTTGGATCCTGGTCTATGGTGTTAAGCATGTTTCGTATTTAAATAAACAGGGTTTAAATTCTGTTAAGGACTGGGCAGAGTTGCAAGTTAAGAACACCCAAATATTAAGTCATTAATTTCTGTTCTTCTTTACCTAAGGTTTTATTTTAAATAGTAAATTATGTTTGTATTAAATTTGTTGAGAACATAATTATTAGTCATTTAGGGAATTTGATTTCTTCAATAATTTTCTATAAGATTAAAGAAATAAGTGATAGTTATCTCAGTACTTGACAATATCTTTGAAAAATAAAAAGTTAAGTTCAAAATATAGTTTTTTCAATAACTAGATCCAGAGCTGAAATATTCGCATAAAATCTCGCTTACCTTTAATATTATTGTTTCATGTTGTACTTCATTTAAATTTCAAAGCACAGTAATAAATCACACTGCTAGCATATATATAACGACATTTAAATGAAAACACTTGCGCAATACAAGATATCATCGTCCTATGGCTTAGAGTTTTCAAAACAAAATTTACATCACACACGACGGACTAAACCGGTCGAAACGAAATGAATAAAATTAACAATATTTTTTTTAAGTATGACCTACTTAAGCATAGCAATATTGTATTTAAAAACATGTTTACTTACCAAATAAACAACACTGTCATGCTTTCTCAGCACTAAACTCGATCCAACGTCGAATATTACGTAAAAAATAACAGAATCAAACTGTTCAATCGTTTTTCATGTACATTCACTGGTTTTACACAGCACTGCGTTTTTTGCTCGCTATTAATGTCTCAAAACAGTTATGCGACACTATTACAACTGTTTACAACTGTATCTAGCAATTTTCGTGATTATTTATCGATTGATTTATCGTCAATGAAAAAATGTGTTTTATTCTCCTAATTTGTATGTATTATTTTGTAATGTGGGCGTTGTGTTGTGTTTATTATTTTACGGGCGTCTATTTTAGGCCGTGCAGTCAGTCACATGATGCTAATTGAGTGAATAAACAGTTTTAAATTGAATAAAAAGTCAATGCAGGCCACTACGAAGCAAGTGGCAAAATATGTAGGTATTTTTCGACCTACTTTCATTGGTAGGAAAATTGACAGTTAGTTTATAGTGTTGCTACTGGCGTACAACAAAGTTTACCAGGAAAATTTTAGCTCCCTCAATAGTTGATAGTGGAGTACCGTGCTTGATCGACACAGACGCAGTGAACGCCTGGAAAGTTCCCAGAGACAGTGTGGTCGACGGTAAGGCGAGTCGCTCAGAACCACCAACCTCGATCTACCAACCTGCAGCAGTGTTTGTTGACGTTTGTCAACAAACACTGCTGCGCGTGCCCGCACTGACTGCAAGATAATGGGAGTCGGGCCTCTTACTTCAGGCACTGAACAGGCACAGAATCGTATCTAAATAATTACGTTGGGTGACACCAAGTTTCGGCTCGCTACTTGCCTGCGTTGACCCACTCCTTGTGGGGCACTACATCGCTGTCAATTGACTGCCTCGGATTGTTGGACACGGACACCATGACCTCTCGTTCAGTAAGAGACCAGGTCGGATAGCTCGGCACGCCAACATTAATGACATCATCTGTCGTGCGCTTGCCACCGTTGGGGTGCCAGTTGTTTTAGAACCTAACAACATGGCACGCAACGGTGAAAAGAGAATAAATAATATGACCTTATCCTTGGATGTTGGATCGGCCGTTAGTGTGGGTTGCAACCAACGGCGGATCCAGGGGGGGGGTCATGGGGGTCATGACCCCCCCCTGAGCTGGTTCCAGGACTTAGGAGGAACGCGAACGTTTGCGACCAATCGTAAAAACTATAATATTTTGTGACCATCAAAATATATCGTTACGTGGCCATCGCGACGATGGTAAATTGCTGAACTATGACAGCGTAGTAGCCGATGAAGGGAATTTTAGAGCCTTTTAAAATTCCGTATTGATTCTGGCGATATTGCATTGCAGCAACATTTAGAATCTTCAAAATCCAACGCCACGTACATCAGCAAGACTGTACAAAATGAGTTGATAGATGTTTGCGCAGAAATCATCCAGGAAAACATTTTACAGAATGTGCGGGAAGCTAAATATTTTTCAATTTTGTTTGATGAAACAACAGATATATCACATATTTCACAGCTGAGCCTATCATTCCGATATTTGCATGATGGTATTATTAAGGAACATTTGTGATACCTACGATGCTCTTAGACGTGAAGACAACAATTCAGGTGACATAGAGCCTCGATTGACAGATGTAGCATTGGCGAAAGTCATTGAAAATCTGTGTACCAAATTTAACTTAGATTTATCTTGGTGTGTGGGTATTGGAACTGACAGCTTCTCGGTTATGGCATCAGATACAAAAGGTGCAGTGCAAGAATTGATGAAAATAGCCATTCATGCTAAACGTTGCCCGTGCAACAACCATGTGCTCAATAACACATTGGCAAGATCATCCAATGTAGTTTCCTGTCGCAATACATCTGGCACAATGAGAAAAGTTGTGGCATTTGCCAATGCATCCGCTAAGAGGCATGAAATTTTTAAAATAGAACTCCGAGCTGCCATGCAAGGTATTTGTGAGACACGTTGGGTAGAGAGGCATGATGGGCATCTTCAATTTCAAGGAGACAACTTGGTCAAAATTTGTAGCGCTCTGGAGCAGATTTCTGCTTGGCAAGACAATAAAACTGCCAATGATGCGCATTGCTTGCTGCAAACATTGCGCAGTTCTGACATTATTATATCCTCCATCTGTTTAAGAGCGTTTACGCCGTCCATGCGCTGTTTGACTCCAAAACAGTACTTTTCAAACCCTTTAATACCATCAACCCTTTATCTTACAAAAATGATGATTACTAATAACATTAGGAAATTTCGTTGTCTCAATAGTTGTAGAAAAAAATATTTCAATTAATAGAGTAGAGTAAGATGGCAATATGTACGTGTATATGTACAAGTTATTAAGTGTTAAGTTTTTCAAGTGTACAACAAAGAATAAATATTTTTAAGTACAGTACTTCATTAATAAAATACCTACTTTTTATTTGTATCTATTGTTATCAAAATTAAATTATGAGTTCTTGACTTGACCACGACTATGTGACCCCCTCCAGGCGCCAAAGCTGGATCCGCCCTTGGTTGCAACATGGGTTAACACTCTTGTGCCATCCCATCTTACTAGCATGGTGGGTTCTGCTAGAGCGGCTGCTGCAGGTGCTGAAAACCTCAAACGTAACTGAATAACTTTTGTTCTATGACTTTTGGAAATTCATAACTTCTTGTATTAGTTTTACCATATCTAATAGATACATTTTGATCAGCTAATCGCGTCAATTCATAAAGACCCTGTTTTGTTTTTACGAATTTAAAGAACTTCTAGAACAAAAGTGGTTCAGTTTCGTGATCCATAACACCACGCAAGAGGTTGCCCGTTTATAATGTTACACCTTGTGTATGTGTTATTAAAAACCAAGTTGGTATTTCAAAATGAATGAATGAATGAATTGTGTGGTGAAATTAATTAAGTTTATCGCGTCGAAACTAAAATAGATAATCTATTATACTGGTACATTGAAAAGGTTGGCGAATGATATAAATATTGTTTGTTTTTGCAGCCATAGAAATATTTTTTATCAGACAATGAAGATTTTAGTTCCTTAACATTGATTACCCATGAAGTAAACTATTACCATAATTTTGATGATAAAGACAGGTGAAGGTCCAAATCATTACAAAATTTCATTAAATTTTGTTTTGTTAACTGCTTTATAATTTCAAAAACAATTAAAATCTACTAGTACAGAAGGATTTTAATTAAGCGGCAATACAAAAATTCAACTGTCATAAACGTTCCGCACGACGAAGATACTATGTCAGAATTTCAAAAAGAAAAATCGCAAAGTGTGTTCATGTTAATATCAACATAGTTAAAAAGCGATGTGAATTTTCACAATTTTTCCGAATTTAAAGCGATTATCATCCATATTTCGATAAAATCGTTATTAATTAACTTATATTCATCAAATCGGAATATATTGAAAGTATTCCAAAAAATTAAGACTTTTGATTAGTGTACCTCGACCTTCCAGAACGTGAGTGACATTTACGAAAAAAAAAAGTAAACCCACTTCAATTCAGTCGCACCACTCATGATTTCTGTGTGTTGTTTCAATTAATAAGCCGTAAATTAGTGTTTGTTACACGTTAATTAACGCATGATATAACCATTTGTCTAAAATGGCGACGCCGGCGGACGTTAGAGCGCTATTCGAGGCGAGATTGAAGGAAACTTCACCACCTCCGGAGTTTCATCCATTAGACTTGGATCGCACGAAAGATGAAAAATACATCAAGAGGGTACTTAGTCATATGGATAAGGACGCTAAAGCTGCTGCAGACATGCTGTGGGACATCTTAACATGGCGAAAATCTGTTGGAGCAAGTGATATTAACGAAACCAACATCAGACTCGATTACGTTAAAGAGGGGATATTTTTCCCAAGGGGCAGAGATATCGACGGCTGTCTTTTGTTAATCTTCAAGGCCAAAATGCACGTCAAAGGCCAAAGGGACTACGAGGACCTGAAAAAAATCATGATCTACTGGTTTGACCGAGTGGAACGAGAGGAAGGAGGTAAGAGAATAACTATGTTCTTTGATATGGATGGCAGTGGGTTAGGTAATATGGATATGGAGTTAGTCAAATACTTGATCACACTTTTCAAAGTGTATTACCCATATTTCCTGAACTATATTGTGATCTACCAGATGCCCTGGGTCCTTTCTGCTGCTTTTAAAGTTGTTAAAACATTACTACCAGCAAAAGCAGTAGAGAAAATGAGGTTTGTTACGAAGGATACTTTGAAAGATGTTGTAGCGCCTGAACAAGCCTTAGCAGTATGGGGCGGGAAAGATAATTACACCTTTGAGTTCATTCCGGAAAATAAATCAGAACATACTCCAAAGAAGGTCACGTTTGCCGAGCAAGGGGATGGCCAACATTCTCCTGGTGAGATGTTACGCCTCGTGCCTAATGATACTATCCTATTTAAAACTGATGGTGATGAAATTTCTGGTCAATTTACTATTACCAACATGGATGAAAGTGCTGTGTCCTTCAAGATTAGGACCACAGCACCTGAGAAGTTCCGAGTACGACCCAGCTCGGGTACCCTAGCAAGCGGTGTCTCGCAAACTGTGTTGATTGTAGTCCAACCAGGCATTCAACTCCGCACAGTAACCAAAGACAGATTCCTCGTCATGTCAATTCAAATCCCAAAAACAGACTTAACACCGAAAGAGCTAACAGAAATCTGGCAAGCATCAGTCGGTAGTAAGACTGATGAGTACCGTCTAAAATGCCAATTCCCTGAAAAAGATATACCGAAGAACGGCAACGTTATTGACGGGAAAGTTCTAGAAAAACCTGATTCCGTGACTGCGACACTGAGTAATTTAGAAAAGAACTATGCAACATTGCATTCAGACATGAAACAGCTGAAGATTCTGCAATTTGTTACTTTAGTGATGACCGTGCTGGTTGCGGTTCTCGGATACCTTCTGTATGAGGGTGTGAGTGAGGATTCGAAGTATTGTGAACGTTTGTAGCCGTTGGAGTTAGTGGTGTTGAACGCCACTTTCAAAATCGACTATTTAATGGCGATTTTCATACTGATGTTGATTGTTAATGTCATTCTTTATATTATGTACAGTAAGTTGGTGTGTAAGTTGAATTTATTGTTTGTTAGGTAGGAGGGTAGATGGGGACAAAGGGACTGAACTTTTATTGATGGAAGCTGGTATAGTCATTATTGCCATTTGGATTTTTCGGCAAAGTTGTGGTACAATTTTATCAATTGAAGAAATGAACAAAAAATTTTAAAGAAAGAAAGAAAAGGTATTTATTAGTCTCGCACTGGACAAAACAATATGGTAGCTTGCCATAAAACAAGATTTAAGAACAAACTAAAATAAGACTAACTCAACTGGTCCTGTACGAGGCCAACAGGCCCCTATCTCAGCATGGTGCTGTAACATTAAAAAAAGTCACAGCACTGGATTTTAGGGATTGTTTTAGATTACTGGGCTGGTGTCGGCAGCTCCACGTCTTGGGGAAATTGATCATTCAATCCACCCCAGCTCCGCAAAAAAAAGGCCAGAAATGCCTTGGTGTTGCTGACGATCTCGCGAAGAGCACTTTTGTTGGCTGTAAGCATAAGGTGCTACAAAATGTCATGTTGCTTAGTTTTTAGAGGTAAAGATCACAAAGAGAGCTCTCAATAACACCCAAAATAGCAATGAGCTGACTATACCACTTCGTTTCTGTGCCCTTTGGAATGGTTCAGGCCGAGACATGTAAAAACATTTTCTTTATTGTTGTTAATACTCTGTTTGGAGTCTGTATCAAGAACAAATAAAAAATCTGGTCAGTTTTAATCTGTGGCTAGCCCGTACCTGGACTAGGTTGGTCTAACATAATTTCTTCTTTTGTACTTTTTCATTGCGAGTTATTGTAACAAACGTCATTCAATTTTCATTTGTTTTGGTGAGGTGGCTCCGCGAAGCGTCTGGCTCCAGAAGTCCTAGATGAAACTACCGAAACGCTTTAGCTAATCTTCATGAACAATGGCCACTAGTCTAAGAAAGGGAAAAGTTCTATGCTTCTGGGTGGACCTAGGCAGGCTATGTCAGTTATGAATACTGAATTTGAGTCTAAGTGCGTTATCATTATCTTCATTTAAACTGAAACTTCGTTTGAAGAATTTACATGCATTTCTTAAACCTTTGGTGTGTATATTATATACTAGCTGACCCGCGCAACCTCGTCTGCGTAACATTTTTGATATGATTGATGCTCTGCTCATATTGGTCGCAGCGTGATGTTACATAGCCTATAGCCTTCCTCCATAAATGGACTATCCAACACTTAAGAATTTTTCAATTTAAACCAGTAGTTCCTGAGATTAGCGCGTTCAACCAAACAAACAAACTCTTCAGCTTTATTTTTTTAATATTTTTAGTATAGATTTGTTCGTACTCTGAACAAAAACAAATAACATCATTGCATTTATGAAGAATTATTTATTTCTTCAATATTTTCTAAAATATAAAATAACATTCCCCGACGACAATTTTTTTTAAAAGACTATGCTTTGTTTAGTTTAAAGTGTGTTGTGAGTCATTTTAGTACTTTGGAATGCAGATAAAAACAGATAAGTGTGCATTGCATAGGTATAGACAAGAATACGGACTGATTTCAATGACCTGGGTTAAGAAATATTCATTCCAATAGTACCAACGTTCCTATGGGCTAATTTCAGACCTTCAAACGATCGAAACCGAGAACGCAAACTTTTTATATATTTTCGCGATGAAATTGCCTTCATAACCATCTGAAAGCAAAAAAAAATCGCTTCACTACGCAAATACTAAACAAAAACGTCGAGCCGTAACCAGTATCTTGTCATCGATTGGCCCCGTATATGGCTGGCCTATAAAATACCAATTTATTCATCGCAGTCGGCTGTTCGCTCGCACGTCACTTGTTTCCAAACTAAATTGCTTGCAGGGCGTTGTCGTGAACACTGTTGGGTGCCCCGCTGAATCATTCAATTAATTGATTGTTTGAGTGTGGTTTTGGAGGATAGGAGTTAATCAATCTTCGATTGGCTAGTTAACGCCTAGATTGCTCTCTATCGGTGTTAAATATCCGATCAGAAAATCTGCTATAAATTCTCAGGTTAGGCTCTAAAAGGGTTTTTTTAAGAAAAAACAAGTCTTGCAACGTGTCTACTTTTGCACCTACATATATCATCTGCCTATAGCGGAACCTTTATTACTTCCCGACTAGGTGGATGTCGGCTTCCAGTCTAACCGGATGCAGCCGAATGCCAGCATTTAACATCTAGCGACTGCCTATCTGATCTTCACAACCCAGGTCAGCAGACTTGCATTTCACCTACATAGTCTTAAAAAAGTCGCCTGCATTTATTTTCTGCTAAATCCACTCTTTAATATTTATTTTCTGCCTGTTATGTCCTGCTGGACAGGCCTTCATTTCTCCCTCCCAATCCTTCCTATCTTGAGTTAGTATGGACAAATCCTGCCTATAGACATCAAGGTCTTTACCAAATATTTACTTAGCCGTTTGATCTCTGCAAACCTATTAATAAGCGTTCAATAGATTTTCGCTTTCAACTCTGTAGCCGTTAGCAAATATTTGTTTTAGTCTCCAACGTCAATGTGTTGGTCATTAATGACGTCATTTTACTTCCGCGGCGAAGTTTTTGTTTAAAACGTTAATTTGAAGAATCATTATTAAGATTAAAGTGTTTTTTTTTGTAAATAATTTCCTTGTTAGAACACTTTTATTCTATGGTGTTATACATCATCATGATTTTAACCGAAATACGTACACAGCTGGGCATAGGCTCAAGCTCCATGACATTGACAGATCCTGTGCTTCTCGTATTCAGCGGATTCCCACGATCTTCACCAAGTCATCAGTCCACCATAATGAAGGCTCGCCAAAGCTGCGTTTTTCGGCCCAATCAGCCATCCGTTCTGCGAGAAAAGTGTCCAGTCTACTGCCACTAAAGTTTGACATTACATCTTTTCATTACATCACTTTTTAGTTATCGTATAATTAAAATAACTGATAAGCTTGCGATTGCCGACTATCTTACACCCGCTATCAATGATTTCGCAGATGACTCACACACATATTTATTACTGTAGGTTTGTATTAAAACTCCCGTTAAGAATATTATCTTTCAATTGTAGGAATTTAAACTTGCGAAATATCGACGGAGGAAATAGCATTGAGTGCTGTCAGATTTCCAAATTTCAGTGAGCAGAACGTTGCAAATCCAACAGTGGTCTCAATGTTCCCTAGGTCATGTGAGAAAATTGAACCATTGTATATTTGTATGTGGAAATTGTAGTTGTAATTAGGTGCCAAGCACTGTAGGTTTTCGGCTAAGAAGCAATGTGGTAAGCGTCTTCATTTGTGCAATTCATTAAAATATCAATTTATGAAAAACGATGGGTAGAAGATTTTTTATGAAAAAAAAAATATGGTATCAAAAATATTTGGGTATTTTGGTATCGAGTTAAGGAATTAGAATATGACTTTTAACTATTTGTAACTTAATACCATAAATGTTATAACATCAAAAAAAGCGAACTAAATAACCTGTTTATTTATTTTAATAAAAAATATAATTATGTATGTAAATTAAAAGGTGGGTAATAAATACTATCTGATAAGCTATATGTTCATGGATATAATACTGTATAAATATTACTTACGGACAAAAATATATTTCGGTGTGCCCGAGTAGTTTTAGACTGAACCGTATTTTTTTTTCAAGTTCGGTTCATGCACTTAAAGCGTGATTCGTAAAGCTACTCACGAATACTTGGTCTGATTCGATAAATATGGGCGCCAAAACACATTCAATGTTGCCACCCGGCCTGTAAGATATATAAATCTATTTGTGCATTTGATAAAATGCCCGAAGAAAAAATAAATTAAACTTTTTTGAGGGTGAATGCACATAATATTTTCCCATGTGAAAAAATATACCGGAAAGGGCTTTTAATAATAGAAATTAAAGTAAAATGGTTATTCTATAAATGACTGGTATGAAAATAAGCATTTCTCTAAGTATATAAGGCCTATTTGCTACTGTTTAGCGATGTGTGATATTGTCTATGAAGAAAAAAAAAACTCGGTGTATTGATTTCAGTTTTTTTCCTTGCATTACTTTAAGAAATATCTAATAATAAAAATTGCAAAATTTTTAATGTAAACTTTTAGGGTGTGGATTTGCAATATCCTTTGAAAAAAAAAGTTTTAAAAGTATTAATTTTGTAATTAAGCTAATGTAAGAAAATGAAATATTC
Source organism: Standfussiana lucernea (assembly GCA_964057025.1). Classification (NCBI taxonomy): domain Eukaryota; kingdom Metazoa; phylum Arthropoda; class Insecta; order Lepidoptera; family Noctuidae; genus Standfussiana; species Standfussiana lucernea. The sequence continues at coordinate 3,185,367 of OZ059813.1, forward strand.
CAGACGTGAATTATAAATTAGTGTGTGGGTTTGCAATTTCTTTTGCATGCAAAATTTAATAATTCGAATTGTAACTTGCACTTTTAGAATTAAAATCAATGTCTTAGATGGTTGTTTATATCATTTTTTTTTTAAATTAACTTATCATCATACAAAAACACGGTTGAGATAAATTATTTCTTCAACTTCAATCAAGTTAGGTATTTCTAAATCATGATTGTGTCTTTATCAAAGATATTAGTTCTGGCCTAAATCTAACATTGATAAGCATATTACGCAATTGTTTCATTTATTTATAATCTATTCGTTATTTTTAATCCAAAGGCACAATAAAATGTTAGAAATGGCTTTTGTCTTTATGAAAAACTGTTTCTTTCAAAATAATAATACAAGGTGGATGGTACATCGATTCACAAACGGTTACAACGAATCTAGACTCCCATCGTCAAAATTTATCGTATGTTCTTAAAAAAAAAACTACATTCTGACCGTATAAGTATTGCACTTTCAGCAGGAAACAACTCTTTTTAATTAATAAACGACGAAAATTTCCGACGCTCGGGGTCTAGATTCATGTGCTGAATTCATGGTAACCGTTTGTGCGTCTATGTCTCTTAAACCCTGCGTAGTACCCTTCAAAAAATAAAAAATAAACTGAGATTTGCCTATCCTTAGTAGAAACCCTTCAAAAAACAAAAAAAAAAAACTGAGATTTGCCTATCCTTAGTAGAAAGTGCATCAAATTTTCCATGATTTTATTAAAATATTCCATTCCATTCAATCCTTTTACCGCTGATTTTGCAGCACTATCAGAGGTTTAAATAATATTGCGAATGGACTGTAATAACTGGCCATAACTAAAACCAAAAATAGTTTATTTATTCTTAGTATTTAGTTTTTTTTTCTTATTTGCTCAGAAAACCATGTTTTTTTTTACTATTATTTATTTGATGAGTTGTGAATTTTGATCAATGCTTAGCTTTAAATTAGGAATTGCTTTAATTTACTCGGGAGTATTTAAAATACTACTACTGGATTACATGCATTTTTTTCTTTGTGAAAATATTTGATCAAAAAATTTATATTTAGATGTCTCATTCCTTTGGAAAGCTTTTCTTTCAAAAAGAATGAATAAAAAAACATGTGAAAATTATTTAAATATGCTTAGTACCTGTAAAAAATAGTATTAGTAACTGGGAGTTTATGTCATAGGGTGAAGATACCGATCGTCATCAGTGTATAAAAAAAAGATTTTGATGCTTAAAAAATAATTCTTGTTTTCATAAATATGGATGAAGATGGGTCCTTCACCCTATTAAATATATCATGCACAATTATTAATATATTATTAGTCTGTAAGGGTTTTATGTAGATACACCTATTTAAGTGTTTTTTATTTAATTTGGGTTAGCCTTATTCATATTGGATTCCTAACGGATATCGCATTTTTACAATAAAAGTATGTCTAAAAAGGTTTTCTATGCTTCCCGTCAACTTAAAAAAAAAACGCGGGAAAATCGCATTGCATGTTGCAGTTGTACAATTTTGGCGCTTGAATGAAGTTTAGGCATTTTTATGAATTTGTATTGAAAAAAATAAGATGGCGTTATTACCGAAATTGCCCACGCGCCAAAATGTCCTTGTACAGCTACCTATCCAATAAGAATGAGGTTTTAGTAATAAGGTATGGCTATAGGAGTATTTTATTATTTACTTTAAAACGCTTCATTCATGTAACAAAGATTTTTCAAACAGGTTGGTTATTGTAAAGAATATTTAATAAATAAAATGTAACAAATATTGAGTTTTTTTGTTTACAATCTTACTGTTATGACATAATTTAGTCCGAAAAGGAGATGTTCCATTCTGGGCTAGGTCTATGTACACCATATCAATAAATAGGGAAAAAATAGGGGAGTTTCACAAAAATACTATAAAAATAATTTGAAGACGGGTTTAGCTGTTAAAAAATGATAATTAGGAAAGTTTTTTAATAGGTTAACCCTGTTTATAAGGCAGCCATGACAGTTGTGTTTGACATGACTTTTGACGACTTTGACGTTTCTATGCACCCGAGCGACCGAGTCTTTCTTTGCTTTGAGATTTGAACAAATAACGTCCACGCCTGCGTTTCGTTTCTTGACATTGAAATATAGGATAGGTGATATACTGGTAAGAAGTCCTGCCGGAATCGAGTAAAATATCCTGTAGGTACTATTATTTTTATCGAAACCCAAGATTTTCGAAATCAAAAATTGTTTTCTTCGATCTTTATGTAGCTAGTTTAAAACACGTTACGTAAACGTCAATCAAATACCACTGTCAGATCCACCATGTTAGATTTTTGTCGTGTTGTTATCCTTGACAAAGTTAATTTAAAAACACAATCAAACGAAGTGAAATTAAAGAAAATTAACAATTAAAAACGGTTTATGTATTAAAAAGCTATTTTTACATATGGTGTACATAGACCTAGCCCAGGCTCCATACATTTCTGAAACATCTCCTTTGACAACCAGTCACATCAAAATCAAGGTTGAGATACCGTCTTACACAGTAAGGGGTGAGCCTCATATATCAGCACAATGAAATCGCATTATCAGCAGACGACTGTTCTGAGCGGCGGAAACGGATAGGAGCGTAGAAAAATGCGATACCGTGCTGAGTATTCCACACTAAGCCGTGTTGCTGGATGAGGCTCAACCCTAACTGGGTTGTGGGCACCACATAGGCAATCGCTCCGTGTAAATATTAGTATTCAGCTGCATCCATCCAGACTGGAAGCCAACCCCAAGACGGTGTTGTGTTATATATTTTTGTGTAGGCCAGAAAGTAATGGTTCAAAAGTCTTCCAATCATTTTAGCTATTACGCATCTCCTCTTTCTGCAAATTCGCACATTTCCGTCCGTATCCGTTTTGGTGAAATCCGAGCCTAAATCGAAAAGAAAGGTGAAGGTGTTTGACGAATAAAACGAACAAGCCCAGTATCAAATGTATAATTTTAAAACTTATTTCTTAGTAAACACTACGGAAGACACCACGCTGCCAACTTTCCCGCCAAATTTGAATTGAGGCGTCGGTATCACTCGCTTGAGTTTCATTTTTTCAGAGAAATGCTTCAATAATTCCTCTTCGGTCCAATTGCAAGACGTTATTATGAATAGACCTGGAAGACAGAAATTAAATTTTTGTACTATTTTTAACAGACTTCAAGAAAAGGAGGAGTTTCTCAATTCGGTTGCATTTTTTTTTTGGTGTTTGTCATATCTTCCGTCATTTTATGAACCGATTTGTAAAAATCTTTTGTCTGAAAGGATATTATTCCCGATTGGTCCCATAGAAATGTTATCAAAATCGGTTTAGTAGTTTGGTTTTTAAATCAAAATATCTGGTAAAAATATGTAATCCAAGTAAAAGAAATTGCGAAATTGATAATGCTTCGTGTGTGATACGATAACTAATAAATAGGGTAAAATAAAAACTTTTTTTGCAAAAAAATAACACTAGAAAAAAAAATTGAAAATTACTTTCGGAAGTCGGTGGCAAAAAAGTCAATGAAACAAACAATAGTCACCGCCTTTCGAAAGTAATTTTCAATTTTTTTGTGTTTTTTTTTGGAAGTCGCTTATTTTATGTATGCAAGAAAAGATTTAATTTAAAGATTGTTTGACGGTTGACAGAAATAAAAGAAGAAAACAACGAGTTACAGAAACTTCATAAAGGACATCAACCACTTTGTATGGCGATTGGGCTTGAACATGAACATAAATATATTGCACTATTATTGATTTTATTGAGTGGCTTACAGTAGGAAGAAAACATATATATAAGAAGTTTTGTATCAAATTGGTCAAATAATATAAATAAGTCCATGTAAAGCGGGTTCATTATTCGGAGAAATGCTAGGGTTAACGTTTGAAGCGGGTACTGAGTCCGAGAGTGAGCCGGGGTCATCGTTTAGAAAATCATCAGAATCCATTTTGAACAGCACAAGTCGTCAAAAATAGCTAAAGTCGAAATAATATTCATAATACGATACGAAAAAGAGCGCAAACGCAAAGCGATAAGCGAATGACATTTTGACATTGACAATTTGACAATCGGGTCTGGGTCAGTGTTGCCAGTTCTCTGCACTGTCAGTCGAACACTCGATTTGAAATCGATTCCATCGTGTTGTGCTGTTTTGTTTTGCGTAATTCTTTTGGTTATGACCACGCCGCATTCCAATAAGGATCTTCAAGAAAAGCACGTGTTAATAATACCCGCTACCACGACGAACAAAACCCAAACGAACGAAGACGAATGACCAATTACGAACGATTCTTACTATTTTTCCCCGATATAGGCTAAACGACTTTCAACGTTTGTTCTACGTGGGCATGCTATAATCATGGCGGTAAGTCTCCTCTTTGAACAGTGTTAGTCAGTCAAAGTCTGACACGCCCTTCCGCTCCACCCTAGAGCGGGAGAAATAAATGGATGATTTTACCATCTCAAAAAAAAAATGTTGTTCTACGTAAAGTATATCTTTTTATTCATGTAAGGTTAAGATGACGATGGTGATGCTGATGATGAACCCTCCAACGGCCAAAGCAAAGCTTGGTCTTCCAGGAAAACATTTGAATTTTTCGAAGCTCTCGAATCGAAACATCAAAAATATCGATATTATTTTTTCTGTGTTTTTATTCTTTAGGCAACCCTAACTCAACGCCACTGTCACCATACAAATACAAATCAATTAAAAATCTTTTTTATTCGTTTTTAATATTATTTATATTGACACTCCCGAATAGGGACCAATGTTCAGTAAATATTATTACTAAATTATTTATGAATTCCTTCTTTCCCAATAGGGTTGTTCACGGTTAGCCCATTTTGGTTGAAGTCCTTATAGAAGAAAATTCACATGTCTAGCAAAGCCACTGCTGAGCAAAGGCCTCCCCAATTCCTTCAATGAGCTCTTCTCCCGTGCCTCCTCGAACCAGCCAGATTGATGCTTTTCTAATACTAATAAAATAAAACGATTTCTTGACACTGGGTCTACTACCTAAATTCACGGGTTTTCAATAAAACAATATTAATTTATTAAATTGTTTTGACGTCTGAAGGTTCCGCAGATAAATAAAAAAAGGTCTTATTTTTTCAAGTTTATGATGCGATCTGTCCTATTTAAATAAAAAAATAAGGCTCACGGCCGAAACTTGGATTTACAGTTGTAAAACATTCAGTCATGTTAGTAGTACCTATTTAGATGTTACGAAAACTCCATGACGAGCTTCACAATGTCAAGGATAGGCACATTTAGCGAAACATCGTCTAGTAAGAGATTGGCTCACGTCGGGGGACTCACGACTCTCAGTAACGAGGAACACGACGCGAGGAGAAGAGGGAAATGTAAGTAAAAATAGGCATTATCACATACTAGCGACCCACCCCGGCTTCGCACAGGTGCAATGTAGATACTAATGTTTTCTCTACTATAATATGCATGTATTATACATATAAACCTTCCTCTTGAATCACTCTATCTATTAAAAAAACCGCATCAAAATCCGTTGAGGAGTTTTAAAGATCTAAGCATACATAGGGACAGACAGACAGCGGGAAGCGACTTTGCTTTATACTATGTAGTGATTTTCTTACCGTCGTCATCCAACATGTCCACAACTTGGTCTAGATATTTTTCTCTGCACTTTCTTGGGTCTTCAGGATTGAGCCCAATTGCATCGTAAGTACCTTTGTCATGTACTATACCGAATTTACCTAGCTCGTTTACACTGTCTTGTGTTATATCAAATACCTGAAAAATATAAAAAAAAAAATTGAATTTTATGATTAAAGAACTGTAGAAACATTTATTTATAACTTAAGAAAAATTTTGGTTTGCAAAAAAACATCATTATACCTGTATTCTTTAACACTTTCGATAAGCACCAGCACCCAGCATATGGGTCGAACAATAATTCGTTCGTGTGCGCACAACCCGCCTCCCGAGTCGTCGCTATACGTAGCTATAGATGACGCGCATACTAGTAAAAATGGATTATTTGAACTTAGCAGCGAAAGTGTTAAAGATCTCCTAAAGGTCCTGGGTTAGATTCCAGGGTCGGGCAAAGTGTAATTGGGAGGATCAGGAATTTCTCAGTAGCAGCCACAGTGTTTGGATTTGTGCCCGGTTGATGGCTATAGGCTCGCCCCCTATTACATGGGACTTAAACATAACTGGCGAAATGTGCTCAGCAGCTACGCTTGCAAACACTTGATAAATTAGGCAGTAAATGATGAAGCGGTTCATGCTGCAATGCGTCGGTGGCAGTGGCGTCAAGCAGTGGCGTGCCTAATGGCCAACGATACGGCAAGCCCATAAGGCCAGCCGACTGATCAGAAACCCTGATATCATGAAGAGTGGTAGGTTATGGTGGATCCACACAGCCTCCGGCAAGTGCCGCCGGCAGACGCGGCAAGCGCGGCTGTGATCCGTACAAGTCATATTTCAGTATTGCTTTGCTTGCCGTGGTTGATGCGAATTGTAACTTTTTATACGTAGATATCGGTTGCCAAGGGCGCATATCTGATGGTGGAGTTCTACGCAACACTAGTTTGTTGCAAATGATACAAGATGAATCTGCACACGATAAGAAAGAAATACGCCAGTGCCTCTTTATTTCATCGGTGATGACGCATACCCCATCAAAGAATACGAAATGACATCACTCTCATCGAAAGCCGTGATCGAATTGTTGCCACCGCTGCCGGCGGCAGACCGCGGCGGTCTCGCCAGCTTTGTTGCGAATGCCGCGCATAAACCCGGCGGCGAGCCGCCGGCCGCTGTGTGGTTCCACCATCGTAAGGGCAAGCCAAGCTTTTAGGCTTGACGGCTTGACTGGCTTGGCTTGACTTGTATGAAAGTACCACCTTTGGCGTCAAGTCCATCTCATTCAAAATGGCAAGAAACCAGCACTTAAATTTTTCAGGGACTCCGATGCTAAAACGGTCACTACGTATTCAGTAAAAAAAAAACCAGATGTTTCCTACAAAACTGCAATACCTGCATGGCCAAAGTTTAAGGAACCGCTGATTCCTTTTTAAATTACCGATGAAAAATTTCTATGTGCTGAATACGTAGTAGGTGGTAACCGTTTTAGTGTTGGGCGTCCCTTTCACCGTGTATATGAAACTTACTTTATACTTAATATGAGGGAACTCAGTTTGGGACACTTTCTCAGCGAGAGTGATGGCTTCCTGACAGTAGTCCACACCAAGCAGGTTTGTGAACCCTTCTCTAGCTAGCTCTGACAATGTGTAGCCATTGCCGCAACCTGGAATTTTATAAGAGGAAATATTATCGACCTACATACTCTCCTTCTTTAACGTGTGGCGAGTGCCTAACCTTGTGTCAGTTTTTATGGGCTTCTGACTTGACTTTGCACACCGACGAGAAATATACCTCAAGCATGCTGACATCTACATACTTAAACATACTGCGAGTTATTTATTTGTGAAATTGCTCATTAAAAGAGTTTTTTTTATAAAGCTAGAAGTCAATATATTTTTTTATTACTTGATGAGATATACATTTTTATTTGGTCTAAAATCAATTGTGTACTGTGGTTTTGAAAAAAGCCATGTATTTGAATACAGTTTAAAACTAAGCTGCTTTTAGCGACTGTGTGATGATTAAGATTTTTCTTCATTATCCATCCCCTAGTCTTTTCAGTGATTCCGTGTGACATGGTTAGGTACCACAACATATTCAGTATATCATTCTGAACCCCAATACATTAAAAAAATTGATGTTTATTTAAAAAAAAAAAAACAACTGTTTCCTACAAAACTGCAACAAATTTTTTTTTTATAAAAGTACTGATAGAAAAATTTATATGTGGTAACCGTTGGTGTCCCCTCCAGCTTGTATAGCACAGAAATCTTCTTGTGCACTACACCTGTGCTGAGCAGGGTATGTTGCTCTTTAAACTCACCTAAATCAATAACAGCAGTATCCTTATTAACTCCACAGTCACAAATCCAGTTAATCACCCGGTCAGCGCTGTCCTCACCGAACCACACGTCTCCGGGATCTCCGTGCTCATCAAAGTTTATTATCTCCTTGGTATAGGCCTTCTTCCAGTAATCTTGAGTACCAAGCTCTGAGGGGTCGAGTTCTGAGTCTTCCATTGATCTGGAACATTGACAAGAAAGAATTTTAATATTATTATTTTTATGTTATGTTAAAGAAAAAATCACAAGGCGATTGCAAACGTTAACTACCCAATTTTAAGTCTATTACTATTTTAATAAACCTGGAACGAAAAAAAATCTATAAAATGGCTAGTAACACTGAAAATCATCGTATGGGTTGACTTTAGACAAAAAAAGATTGTTTTTTTTCATTAGAGGTTAGCTTATAAATACAAAACAAAATGTATAATTACTAAAAAAAACCATCTTGATACGGTATAATTAAATAAAAATTGTAATTAACATACCTGTCTTAAGTTTTATCGCAATAAATACTGAAAAGTAACAATTTTATTTTGACAGCAAAGTTTATTGTGCTTAGTAGTGTTGTGATGAGCAGATGGCCACCCTGTTCTGTAACACATGTGTGTATTTAGACGATAAAATTTTTTTATTTGTTTCAAATCGATTTTCATTTATTTGAAAATTATCATGAATCCAATCGTGAAAATTTTTGAACGCTGTTGTTTTTCATAGTCCAAGATGTATTGATTGTGATAGCAATATTGACGTGTGTCAAAGTAGATAAATGTAGAAGTCCGCACGGCATTATTAACTAACACTGCAACCGTATTCACAACGCTTCGGTTCGATTTCGGAAAGTCGTACCTGTTAAGTGTGGGTCAAGATGAAAACGACGAGCTGTGCAGAACGGTTTATATTTTCAAAATGTAGGTACAAAACTTTTGGCGGAGGAAGCGCGCGTTGCATGTCGCGTTAGTAATGGCACTGTCTATTAGCAAAAAAAATGTGGCGGTCCGAGACTCGCCCCTCTTCAGCTCATACCCCGCGCACTTCCTCTTACAATGTCGTATCGCGCCGCTAACATACCCCACCCCAGTGCTGCCTCAGCAGCACTCTTCATCTACCGGTATCCGAGCAATGCGCGTAACCGATCTAGTCAAAATTCCAGATTTCGTTTTTACTCGAACCATTCTGACTCGGTCATCTTTTCCTGGCATGACTTCCTGAATAATTCCTTTGGGCCAAGAGTTGCGGGGACTGTCTGGGTCCACTATAAGTACAAAGTCGCCCACTTGTACATTTTTGCGTTCATCTTGCCACCTCTTGCGGGGCAGCAAGTCCGGTAGTACTTCCTTGACCCATCTGCGCCAGTACATGTCAGCCAATCTCTGTGCAATTCGCCATTGTTTGCGCAGATAAACGTCTGAATCATCAAATTTTCCGATGTGAGGTAAGGCAGACGACGATCCCAGCAGGAAATGATTAGGTGTTAATGTTTCAGGATCATTTGGGTTCACAGACACGTGAGTCAACGGCCGGCTGTTCACCATATTCTCAACTTCTGTCAACAGAGTGTTAAGAGTTTCATCTCTCGGCGCACGTTCTTTCAAGATTACTCTCAGGCTGGTCTTTACGCTTCTGATGAGTCTTTCCCACGCCCCACCCCAGTGGGGACTCGCAGGCGGTATGAAAGTCCATTTTGTTCCTCGATTTAAGGCCTCATTTTTCAGCACTTCTTCGTCCAGCTCCTTTATAGCTTTTTTCAGCTCCGTATTCGTTCCTCGGAGATTTGTTCCATTATCGGAATACAAATATTGAGGCCATCCCCGTCTCGCGGCCATCCTTCGCAATGCCATAATAAAGGAGTCGGTTGTAAGATTAGTAACTACTTCCAGATGGATTGCTCGTACTGTCAAACAGGTAAATAAGACGCCGTATCTTTTCTCGCGACGTCTTCCCACCGTAACTTCCATGGGACCAAATAAATCCACACCGCAGTAAGTAAAGGGCCGTTCGTGATGGGCGACTCGAGCACCAGGTAAGTCTCCCATTCTTTGTACTTCTGGTTTGGATTTTCTAATTTTACAAGTTGAGCACTTAGATGTTACATGCTTAACGGTAGGTCTAAGTCTGGTGATCCAATATCTTTGTTTGATTTCATTTACTATAGTTTCTTGATTTCCGTGTGCATAGTAGTAATGATAATACTTGACGATCAATTTAGCAATATAACTTCTTCCATTTAATATTACAGGGTTTTTAGTTTCAGGTAGAATACCAGCAGCAACCCCGATGCGGCCACCGACCCGCAACACTCCGTGTTCGTCCAGGTAAGGAGACAGGGTAAGTATGTTACTTGTTTTTGGTACACATCTGTGGTTTTTTATCGCAGATAACTCCTTGCTAAACCATTCAGCTTGTGACTTTTTCAGTAATAATATTTCAGCATTCTTCATAGTGTCGTCGAACTCAAAGGTAAGCTTCTTGCATTTATTTATAAACTTGAGTACCATAGAAGCCGATCGACGTAAGCGTAGCCATGAACTAAATCGAGTAGCATCAGGTACGGGTAAGTAAATATGTTGTGTATCTTCTTTTATTAAATTAATACATTCCAATAGTGTTTCTTTCCTTTCACCAGATATGACGTCAAGCGGCCATTCGTCTTCTTCGCAGTGTAAGAACGTTGGGCCGTATATCCATTCATTTGGCAGTACAGGGTAGGAGTAGTTTTCTCTCGTAGCAGTATCGGCTGCGTTTAGCTTTGTTGGTACGTATCGCCATTCATTCATCTTGGTTAGCTCATCAATTTCGCCTAACCGGTTTGCTACGTAGACTTTAAAATCACGAGCATCATTTCTTATCCAGTGTAGTACTGTTGTCGAGTCGCTCCAGAATATTCGTCGCTCAGGTTTTATTGTATGTTCTCGTGCAACTGAGTCTGCTAATCTAGCTGCTAAGACAGCAGCTTGAAGCTCCAAGCGCGGAATAGTAATCGGTTTGTTTCCTACAACCCGACATTTACTCGCAATGAATGCTACGCGTATAATATTCTTGTCGTCAATCCATCTCCAATACGCGACGGCGCAGTATGCCTTGCTAGACGCATCACAAAATATATGCATCTGTAGGTTTCTATAACTAGCATGAGTAGGAATCTTTCCATCATTTAACATGCAACAGCTGTGTGTCATAGCCATAGCGCTCGTAGCCGATTCCGCGTCCGCTACGTTCGTAGCAATCTTCGTAGCACTCGTAGCCGTAGCGCTCGTGTTGGATGGCGGGGGAATTTTGTCTTTCTTCTCGCTCACTCCTATGGTAGCAGCCGGATAATGCCTTGGCAAGCCAAAATCTTGTAATGTTTTCAATAAATTGATCCATTTTGACCATTTCTCGAACACTGTATCAGGTATATAATCATCCCAATTAATATTTAATTTCCAAGTTTCTTGAAGAATAATTTTTCCATTTATGGTGTACGGTGCTAGGATGCCATATACGTCAAATATAGACATGACCACACGTAACATTTCTCTCTTGGTAGGTTTTTGTGTTCCCGTTATAATATTTTCGGGTATCCGCTTGAAAGATACGTCGAATCTCAAAGTATCATCACTTGGATGCCAAATCAATCCAAGCGTGCGTTCGCCTTCATACTGTTGACCTATTTTAAATTTGACGGCTGCATCGCCGAGTAAATCTTTAGGTAAGCTCGCAAGTACTTGTTTACTGTTGCTCGTCCAATTCCGCATTTCGAAACCGCCTTTCTGGTGAATTAACATGACGTCATGAATCAGCTGTATCGCGGTCTCTTCGTCAGGTAGGCTGTCTATATAGTCATCCATATAGTGGCTTTTATATATAGCAGAAGCCGCAGCGGGCATTGATGACTCATACTGCTTCGCGTTCTTGTTCTTTACGAATTGGGCTACGAAGGGCGAGCAATTAGCACCAAAAATTAGGGAAGTCATTACATAAGTATTTATAGGTCCCGCTGGTTCTTCTCTATATAGGAATCGGAAGGCGTCCTGGTCTTCTGGTCGAATTTTTACTCTGAGGAACATATCTTTAATATCTCCAGACACGGCTACTCGGTTTTCTCTAAATCTTAACATAATGCCGAATAACGACATAAGTAGGTCGGGGCCTTTCAATAAATAGTCGTTAAGTGATAATCCGTTTGTTCTAGCTGCCGCGTCGAACACTAAACGCAGTTTTTTCTTGTTGGGGTTATCGACTCCAAAGTGAGGTAAGTACCAAGTTTTCGGTGTAACATTTAAGTTATTACATATTTTTGCGTAGTCGTTATCGAATAGATGTCGTACGCGTTCTTTGTACCTATTCGCATATTCTTTGTTTCTGGTTAATTTCAATTCTACTCCTTTCAGTCTACACATAGCCGTCGGGTACGAGTCCGGCATCACATATTTCTCGTCTCGCCAAGGTAAGCCAACATGCCATTGACCATTGATGAGTACTGAAGTTCGTTCTAAACTTTCAACAGCGCGTAAGTCTTCTGAGTTCTGTCTTGGCTTACCAGATACGCCCATAGACTCGATTGAGAACGACCTTCGCACCTCCTCCTGGATTTCTCGTAGTTCACATTCTGCGTCTATGACGTCACTAGTGACAAACAATGAGGAGTGGCGTACAGCAGAATTAGGTAAGTAAACATTAGGTACCCTTCCATGCAGGCACCAGCCCAGAGGCGTCCGGGTGGCACAGGGTTCATCGGGTTTACTCAACCTCACTTCCAAAGGTAAGAGAAGGTGACAATTATCTTGTCCGATTAAGACTTGTGGTTGTAGTTGTGTTTCTGTGCATAAATTATGGCTGATATCACTTAGGTGCGCGTAGTTTTTACTATTTACTGTGGACAGACTTGGCGGTAAGTTTAATTCATCAACGATTCGCGCGTCGATTGTAAACATCTTGTTATCAGCACCACACAAAGTCACTTTTGCGCGCTGTGCGTTGCACACTAGCTCCGTGTCGTTCCACGCGCCACACACACGAAGACATTCCCGGCGGCCGCGCAGCCCCACTCTCTCCGCCAGCGAAGCGCTAACCAACGACACAGTCGAACCGTCGTCCAGCAGAGCGGTCGCGCTCACACTTCCGTTGGGTCCGTGAATGTTTATAGGTACAATCTTTAACATAACGGAACAGCTGACATTAATATTTGTTATTGTCTCGGATGGAACTTCAGTTTCGGGTGGAACTTCAGGTTGTACCGCTGGCACGGGTTCACTATTGTTTTGACGCGCCACATAATGTAATAATCGGTGATGAGATTGTCCACAGTTATTTACGTCACAGCTGGGAGCGGTGCATGTGTCCCTACGATGATGCGCTGTTAAACACTGATAACAAATACCGTTACGCTTTACGTGCGACCATCTGTCCTTTCGTAGCGATTTTTTAAACTTTTTACACTCGGTTAATTTATGAGTACCGGTACGACAATAACGACACTTTTCTTCACTTTGTCCATTTTGTACTAGAATAGTTTGTATATTGTTCACTTTATCACTTTGTTTACGTTTGAAATTGTCCGTTCTAGGTTGTAATAAAGTAGCACTGCAGGTTGATATTTTCACAGCTTCTTCGGTGAGGAAATCTGATAGTACATCTAGTCTAGGTTTAGGTGATTCGGCGGTGATAAACGGGAAACTATAGTCTGTCCACTTCGCGAGCAGGGTGGTAGGTAGCTTAAATAGGATAATGTTAGCTACTTCCATGCCTTGCAGGTATTCATGGCGACCGAGGGCTCGTACAGCTGCGACGTAGTTCTTTATTTTGACGGAAAATGGTATTAGTTCTCGATGGTAATCTGCAGAAAGATTGTTCATCCTTTTTATGTCTGACACGATGCGAGAAAGAATGACGTCTACGTTTCCGAATTGTAGTTTCAAAGTGGACATTACGTCTGTAGATGAAGCACCACTGATAAGCAGGCCAGCTACAGCTTCGTGAGCGGCGCCGCGTAAACACTTACGTAACCGCCAAAGGTTTTCTTTATCGGTGAAGTTACAAACCTCTGTGGATTCCACATAAGCTTGCTCGAAATGAAGCCACTCTGTTGGGTCTCCGCTGAAACCAGGAAGTTCTTTCGGTGTGCTAAGACGACTCATCAGTTTGGTATTTTGCTGGATGGCTGACGACGTGACGAGATCTTTGAATGCGCTCGTAAGCTGTTGAACTGCCCCTTCTGTGTCGGTCGGGTTCGTGTGCGACTTCTGTTTATCACTGTCAAGCTGCTGTAGTTCATGTTGACTGCGCTCCAACCACTTCTCGATGTCACCCGCGCCGTCATTTTGTTCCGATGTTTCTGATGGTGGACTGTATTCTTCGTCGAGTTCGGCTAGGTCAGCCGCTAATTTTCTATCAATGAGTTCCATTTCTATGCGCGCCTTTGCCTGGGCTGCTTCTAGTTCCAGTCTCCTTTTTTGTGCTTGTATCGATTGTGATGATGACGGTTTCTTGGACCTGACTGACTGACGTGATGCATGTGAAGGCGGATTTTGTTTTCCAGCTCGTTCCGATTTCACTACACTCGCGGCACAAGAACTTTTTACTTCAAGTTCATCATCCTTTTTCTTTACTGGTGAAGGCGGTGGCATTTCCTGTGCTCCTGTTGCCAATTGTAGCTTTGACTCCAATTCCTTCTCCTCTCTTTGTTTTCGAATGGTACTGCGGGTATTTACCATCATTGACCTTGGCGGCGGAGTCTTATACATTCAAGATCCGGTTCGAATGACCAATGTTAAGTGTGGGTCAAGATGAAAACGACGGGCTGTGCAGAACGGTTTATATTTTCAAAATGTAGGTACAAAACTTTTGGCGGAGGAAGCGCGCGTTGCATGTCGCGTTAGTAATGGCACTGTCTATTAGCAAAAAAAATGTGGCGGTCCGAGACTCGCCCCTCTTCAGCTCATACCCCGCGCACTTCCTCTTACAATGTCGTATCGCGCCGCTAACAGTACCCATAGAGTAAAGTAATATAACGGGTATAGAGAGCCCCCTCGCAGATTTTTTTGAAGACCGCTAATGTCAATTGATCGGATAAATAGCGCCATCTATTATCGCCATCCATAAACTTGTGATATATAGCTATAACCAGCTACAGTTACTACCTATGCATTGGTGCCTATACTTTAGGCTTCCTTACTATTTTACTTGTTTTCAAGTAGATAAACTTATACTTAATTTTGTTTTCTCTTTATTAACAAAATCATAGTAAAACTTTATCAAATTAAAAACTAGCAAATTAGTAAGGAAGCATCAATTTTAACAGGTACACAGGGGATTCATAAAAAAAACAACTTTTCTTTTACAAAATTACTTACTTATTTATTTATTTATCTTGTGTTTATTATTATAAGCCTGCGCTGCTGTTGTAGTTGCATCCTCACCATGGTATGTGATTTTGCCAAACAAAATCCGGTTAATTGAACGATCGGCGGATTAATTTCACGAAGAAAGGCACAAACATGGGACGAAAATTAAAAACAAGCGCAAGCGCAAGGAGTAATCGCCATATTTGTGACCTGACAATTTGACAATCATTACCAGATCAATAATTCACTGTTGTTATTGTAATTATAATGCTGCTTGTTATCTAGAGAAATATTTGAAAACAGTTAAGTATAATACTTGTTAAATAGAATGATTAGGTAATTCAATTATATTTAATTTATTAATTTTGTAGTCACAAATTATATTTGTATCGGTGGTTTCGCCATCTGGAGTAACTTAAAGTAACTAATTGTTTAGGATGGGGATAACAGATGTCGCATTTTGAAAAAAAAAAACCCAAATCTGTCAATGTATGGAACTGTCCTACCCCTGGTCGTACCTATGTCTATCTCGCTCGTTTTTGTAATGCCAAAAAAAGACAGACACGTCTTTCTGAAATCGCATCGAAGCGTTGTGAATACGCCCCCTGGTGTCACTTTCTGATAAACTTCCCTTCTAAGCGCGAACTGCTCAAGATCAAAGTGTTTCAAACAACGTGGGCGATATACAATAACTAATCAATATAATACTACACATGGTTAAAATTACGCATAAGGCGGAAATCGACTAAAATGTAAAACCATTTAGAGATATTAACAGAGGAACATGGAAATCACTATAAACGTCACATTTGACTAAGGAAGTGCATTCGGTTCATTGACGAAAATGTCAAAAAATAAACTAAAACATACCCAACATAAATCCGTTTATTAATTATTTAGGCTAAAACTTGGGACGATAGATACAGGTATATTTATATATTTACAAATATCTTGAGCATTTAATGTGTAATCCACCTCCGCAGCGCTGCTTTTTGCCCACCCTCCAACTTCTCCGAAGCACGCGTGTCGCATCCCTCGCTCATATGTTAAAAGCGAAAGTTCGACACACCGACTCTCTAGTTTAGGGGTTGCTAGGCCTTACGTTATATATAATTTCTAAACCTTTTCAAACTACCCATCTGTTTTTTTTTTTTCAAAAAAACTTAAGTAATCAAAATCAGGAATGGTGATAGTTACAGCCAAATACCAATATAGTGTATGTCTCGCCATTTCTATGCAAGCAAAGAAGGCTTACTTTTGGCACAACTATTAACTATTTTTGGAGATGTAGGTTAACTTATCTCCGACCGTTGGAAATAATGGCAGGTCTTTGCACAACAGTGGGACAGTCCAGGCTTTATGAACACTTATGTTAACGTCCGTAAAATTCGCAATTTGAAGCTAAACAATTATTTTGAATATTAGATAAACCAAAACTACCCATAGTAAATTAGATTTAACCAAAGTACCGAAGACTAGCCTCATCAAAACCTCGAAGCCACGTAGTCAGGCTGAAAAGAAAAAGGAATACAAGTTTTATTTGTATGCATCAAAAGATTGGAGTTTGTATAGAGCTGTTAAAGAATGTTGCTGTTCAAGGATTATTTGGCGCGTGGGCATAATCGGAACTAACGCTTCCATTTCTTTTTATGTGCGCTATCATTGGCGAAACATTAACATAATAGCATGATGTTTGGTGGAATAACAGATGAGGGAGACAGACATTGAGAACAGCATATGTTTTGTGGTAACGCACAGTTATCAATTACGTCTCACTGAACACAACAGCGTCCAACTTCTGTCAACGTCATTTAAGCGCCAAAAGTTCGTTGTAGCACTGTAGACCCATGATCCAAACTTACAGTGCTATAACTAGCAGTGTTGTGTGCTGTGTTTGTTCCTTTTGGTGCTTGATAATGACATTGATAAGGGAGCGCTGTTAATAAACAGTAAACCCTTGAATTTTCGCGAGTTGTATTGAAAAATCAAGATGGTGACGTCGTTAATTCCCATCAAGATCATGCGCGAAAATATCCATGTACATATACTGTATTGAATGAGGTAGACTTTTAGAAGAAAAGAAATACAGAATACTTACAGAAACAAACCAATATGAGTCCGGTTTGAATATCAATCGAGATACGAATCCCATTTCAGAGGCAGGCGCGATCGCGTGCAAATGTAGATGTTTGACGCTACGGAAAGGGGGCCAATGGTACCCTAAACGAGCGTCGGATAGAGATAGATTATTTTTGGCTAACTGCTCATGAGCAACCTTCAGCATTTTTTCAACTGAAAACAAATACAGAAAAGAAATTGAGTTTGTTGGCAAATTAAATTAAAATGTGAATAAACATTTTTTCGTTATGTCAAAAATTGTTGCATTGGACCGCAGCTTTTAGTGTTGCAATTTATTAATAATTATATTTACCGCAAATTATGGTAAATATTAATAACTCTGT
The DNA here is from genome assembly GCA_964057025.1 of Standfussiana lucernea. Classification (NCBI taxonomy): domain Eukaryota; kingdom Metazoa; phylum Arthropoda; class Insecta; order Lepidoptera; family Noctuidae; genus Standfussiana; species Standfussiana lucernea. Next base: position 3,203,153 of record OZ059813.1, read on the forward strand.
GAAATCAAAATTAAGAATCTCGTCAAAGACTTTTATGGAACAGAGATTATCTTTTTTTTGTATCACAATGCTATCGTATTTGACCCAGGGGTTGACTGGTAGAGTATGCCTTGTGGCGTTAAGTCCGCTTATGTACCACTCTTAAACATGAAGTTTAAATAAATAAATAATCTCAAGACGGGAAGGGCACTGCTCTGACGGGTATAATGTCATTGAATCAAGATTACTTGTGTCATGTTCAGTTTCAACAGTTGAACAATGGATTAAAAATCGAATTACATAATGTACATGCTGTAAAGTAAAAGTAAAATCTACAGAACTGGCTTTAGACATCAAGGACAAGGTAGTTAAGATGCAATAAAAACAATATTCTATTAATCGGGGAGATCGTGATTTCGAAGAATGGCCACCCCACTATCAGATAATAGATAATATTTTTAATCACCTACTATGCTTACTAGAAATTAGCTTTGCGATTAAATCACTTACCAAGATCTTTATCAGTAGCTTTCAAGCATTTAGCGTCCGCAATATGATGTTTAGGTATAATTAGAAGATGCAACTTGCTAGCAGGTTTAATATCAGGAAACACACACACATCGTCATCTTCGTATATTATTTCCGTACTTTGAATCTTGTTTACTATATTACAGAATACACACGACGAATTTTGGACAGCGGGCGCTGTCATTTTTGAATATAATGCTAAGAAATTCTTCGTTTTGGAGATGTTTTGATTTCCTGGACTTCTGAACTGAAGTGCATTCGGCTTAAGTTGTCAGTGTCTTTGCCAAGCCATTAGCCAAGTGTCACTTTGACGTTTGCTGTATTCTGTACTTTGTTCTGCACTTGCGTGTATTCAATTCAGAACGCTTCATGTCAAATAGCGTCAAATCACGCTGAAATCTTTGAATGAAATATCAATGCCTGTTTTTTGACGTTTTTGATAGAAACACCTACAATCTTTACATTTTATATGGCGGTATTTTTTTAAATGACTGGGTAGAAGTTTTTTCTCCTAGATAGGCATACGAAGCCTAAACTTGCATGATTTTTAATAGAATTAAGTGTGGAAAAGCAACTGATAATGTTAAAAAAAACTCGTGGTCAGTGTGTGGTCTTAGAGGGTGTTGTTGATCAAGCATAAGAAAATTTCCTAGGTAATTTAATTACCTACAGATTTTACAAAGAGAAATAAAAATCTTTTAAAACCAATGTTCATTACATTAATATTAATAGACTACAACGTAATGTTAATAAATTATGTTTGACATTAATATGAAATCAAATGACGTCGTAACAATTAATTGCCGTGAAACATGTGCGCAACTTGGCGAAATACAAATACGTACTTAATTGTTTTTGCAAAACATGTGTAGGTAATAAAATATGTGTTTATAAGTAGTTAAAGGTATAAAATAAAGGTTGACAACGGCTTTATCTGACAACAACCCAATAATTAACTATAGGTTGTCAGGCTTTCAGGCCACTGACTACCAGTGACGGATTAAGACTACGTGATGCCCTAAGCAATCGACGCCTGTGGGCCCCCCTATCCGTATGTCAACTAAAATCGGTCTTTAAACCTTTACCGCCTAAAAACATTAGTCTTTTGTAAAATAATATGATGAGATGGAACGTACCTTAGAAGTGGAGAAGGTGCGACAACAATAAAAACCAAAGCATAATTTATTTATTTATTGAAATGCGCCTTGCGGCTTTTTCGGGCATTGAATTCATGCAAGATAGTTATTAACGTCTAACGTTTTTAACATATCGGACTCTATGTATAATATCCATAAATTATCGAGCCTTTCTTGTATCATTTTTGTTCTTTTTAATTTTGAAAAAGAACGTTCCGCTGAGCAATTTGTAATCATAGGCGATAAAAATATACGCAGGGCTGTTTCCACATTAGGGAAAGCTGATTCAATTTTATCATCATGTATAAAAAAAAAAATTATAACACACACACACATTTTTTTTTTGTTTTTTTTTTTTATTTTTTAATTTTTTTTTTTTTTTATTATTTTTATTATTATTTTTTTTTTTTAATATAAAGAATAATTGTGCGTGAGTTTGATGTAAACTTGTGCGAGCCGAATCACTGGGTCTGGAACTTATTTTACTTATGACATATGAATGAAACTGTTGAATTTCTGTTATTAATTCGGTGTTCAGGTCTTCTGGATATGTGTTTACTAGATTTGTATTGTGCTGACTGTATTCCGCAGTTTGATCGGGACACATAATTTTATCGGCATCGGGTATTTTATTCAAGAATGAGAATTTGTCTGCTGTTTCTTTGTATATCTCTCCTCTTTTTCGCATCTCTGCATTTAATTTATCAATGATGCTATAATAACACGTTATTTTGAATTGTTCTCTTGGGCTGAAACTTACTTCAGGAGCTGAACCATCATTGGGCATTTTCTTTCTTCGTCTTTGACCGGTGTCTTTGTATACCACATCTGGTAGCTTGCGCGAGTTTCTAAAGAATCAAAGTCGCACCGCAATTTTTCAAAAATAGTCCATGAGTGATATGTAGAGATTAATAGCGCAAGTCTCTAGAGTAACTTCTGGGTCTTGTAAGACCTTGCTGACTTTTCGGAAGGTTTGCAAAATTTCGTCCCACATGACCAACATGAGTACGAACTCCAATTCTTGTAGTGTATTTGTTTCTTCTGGTTTCTCCTTTTTGCATGCCATCCACAGAAAAAACTATTTCGGAGCTTGCAGAAACCTTCAGCTTCGACTGGTTTGAGTAAATTTACATAACCAAAAGTAATTACTTAAGTGAAACAAAATACTTTAGATATTTTGACTTTGGACATTATCAAAACAAAACAAAAAACAAAAACTTTACGAACACAACACAATATTATGAACAGAGCTTGAATTAATTGTCGACAAACACACTCACACTAATTTGTGATGTGTGACTCACATAGCACCGTAGATTTTTAGTTTACTGAAACTATTGACTTACTTATTAATTATCAAATTAATTGTATTACGTATACATAGAAGCCGGCCGGCACAATTACTCAAAAAATAAAACATTTGATTGACACGGATGTGCGGGGGCGCCAGGCAGGGGGCCCGCGGGGAAGGGGTGGTTTTTGATTGGCCGATCGCAATTCCGGTGCATTCGAATTGCCGAATGCACTAGCGGGCAGCGAGTGGTCAAGCGGGAGCGGGAGCGGGGTTATGACTCCAGGTCGGACTCTATGTCAACTTCAAACGAATTTCCAAATTAGTCCTAGCAACTTTTTTTGGTGAGGTTTTGGTGACGTGAGAGTGAGACGTGATGCCCTAAGGACGGTTTTTTTTTTGTGCTTCTTCTGGTGCCCCCCCAGACGTGATGCCCTAGGCAATTGCTTAATTTGATAAAGGGACTACAAATGACAGCCGGGACCAGCATCCTTACGTGCTTTCCGAGGCACGGAGGAAACTCGATATGTAATGGGTGGTATCCCATCCACAGACCAACCTAGGCACGCTCGGCTTAACCTAAAGATCGACCCGAGCGGCTGTTATTATTTAGTCACGAAGATCTCTCAATTTATATTAATTAATTTTTAAAAAATAAGTCGAATTAGAACTTTAGTGCCAAAGCAAAGGTCTCCTCCATAGAAATATAAAGAACAGCTGTTTGTTGTTGTTGTTTGTTCTTGTTTCTTATGTCTATGGTCTCCCCCATTCTTTAAAATTAAGATAAGTAGGTAATTCATTCACCAGAAATGATCCCTACTAAACCATTTACCATCATGCTCTTATTTCCCGAAAGAAACAGACAGACAAACGACTTTGTTTCTCACTATTTACCTACCCGACTGCGGCGAAACCCAATAGGAGGGTAATGTGTTTGACCTGTATGTATGTACCGTTCTGTATCAATTTTGGTGTACAATAAAGTATGTTCTATACTATTCTATGTATGTAGTATATATATGTATATGTATGTAAGTATGTCCGTTTCTTTGTTGCCTCGTAACTCCAAAACGGATGAACGAATTTGGATAAATTATACGTCGTTAAATTCGTCTTGGTGGCGCTATAGTCACTGGCTACATTAAAAAGTTGAAAGCAGGCGGGCCCCATTGCAAATTTCGTAATTTTAAATCCAAATAGGCCCCGCCTGCTGCAACTTTTGTTTAATTTAAAATGTGTTTGTATTCTGCTTTCCAGTTTTTTCAGTCCGGTTTTTTAATTCTCTTAAATACTTTTTTATAAGAGATAATTTAAACGAAGAACGAATTATTTTAAATTATTTACTTGCCTACTTACGTGTTTTATTTGTAGATCATTAACGTAAATACAGTAGATAGTTACCTACTTATTGAATAATGAATTGTGTTTAAACAATATGGCAGACTTGACATTAACAAAAGGTTTTGTTATGAATAATAAGGTAATGATTTATAACGTTGCTTAAGTGCTAACCTACGTCTTACGACTGCGCATATGACGTGATTTGTCGTCATCAACGTCCCACGTAAGACAGTCCACCGCTGGATATACGCCTCTACAATCGTCTTAACCTCAACTGCCTCGCCTTTTTCCAATTATGTTGGATTCGACTTCCAATCTAACCGGATGCAGCTTAATACATGTCTCAAAAACCCCGTTAGGGGCCATCCATAAATTACGTCACACGAATTTCATGATTTTTACACCACCCGCCGTCCTTGTCACAGCTGGTCACATTTCTGAGACTCCCCCATCTCTAGTAACGTCACATATTTTGCAATTTTACACGTTTATTAGTAGTTAGTAATTACTTATTATACAAGGTGTTGCTGTGCATCGTCGTCAAATTCAAGGAGGTAACTATGCTAATGATTCTCGACCTGAATCAATAATAAAATGGGTAGGTAATTTTTTCATAATATCGGAAAGTACAACCGTATTAAAACGCGGCCCGTCTAATACTAGCCCTTTATCCGCGCTTTCATACACACAAACAAACGCAGACGTTTATATTAGATAAAAGGGTTCTCCTCTTTTGAAAAGGGCTTCATTCTGAAAAAATGTCAAATTAAAACAAAAAAAAAGCAGCGTTTATTATTATTGACCAGGTACCGTAATTTATATTGATTATTTACGTCTTCTATGACAACCTCCTGAATTTTGACAAGGATGCAAAACTACACCTTGTATAGATAGAGTTGAAAATATTTTTTCAAGTTTTTTGTTAATAGTTCACGTGTTTTAATACTTATAGACATATTCGATTTTGAAATGTGACGTCACGAAATTTAGGACCCCTCCCACCCCTTGACATACCTTGGTACTTCGTCGAATTTCACCCCCTTAACGTGTTACGTAATTTATGAAAACCCCTTACTAGGTAACACGATTATGGCCCTGGAAGGAAAACATCGTGAGTAGGACCATGTTCTATAATCACATGTCTTCGAAGCAACAATTGAAATACCCGTGACAAACTGACATCCACCAACCGGCACTGGAGCCCGCGTATTGGTTGACGGCCCGCTGACCTGATGGCCTGCCTTCTTGCAGAGTTAACCTAAGCTGACGATAACGGCCAACACTGTAATAAAGGTGAAATTAAGTTTATTATCCGAACACAAAAATAAGAAGATAATTAAAATAAAACAGAAAGCACCAGCCCCGGTCAAAAGTCATAATAACTGTGAAAGTGTTGTAGTTGCCCATTCCAAAGCGTAGTTCTCTGTGGAGAAGAACGGGCAAGAAACTCCATGTAGTTCAATTCAATTCAATTTATTCAATAACAATTTACATTGCGTTCGAAGATATACACCATGAAACATAGGTAATATTGGAAGCACAAATAATTAATAAGAATACATGAAATCAAATCAATATTAATTATAAAACAAAAGTTTGGTTAAGATTTAAAAAAATAAAATTAAACCAAAATAATGTCAAATACCATGCACACATAATTTAAAATAACATAATGTCTGATTCTTGTCTTCATGGTCACTTACTGACAAAATAATACCGAACGGGTTACCTACTCCTTACGTTACTATACACCTCTACCCCTTAGGGGGAATACAGCATGTAAACGTAATATTAATTTAACAAAAGAAATTTTCTTCGACCCAGATGTTAACACTTAACACAAATCTTAACGAACAATCAACAGAATCACCAAACACATTATTTACTCAATGTATAAAATCGGTGTAATTTCGACTAATATTTCATATTATGTCTGTATTTAATCAGCTTGGGTCAAAACTAATGATTTTGGTGGGTTTTTGTTCTGTTGTGCTTATAAAACTGATTGCGTATTTATTTTCGTAAAATGACTAAAATTAAATAACTACAAACTATAAAAGAGCATCAAAAAACTCCTCCTCAACGCTGTCAGCCGGTAATGTGCCCAAGAGACTGGCGGCGTTGCCACGTTTTATGGCAACATTTAGCCTCTGACCAAGGTAAAAGCCAGCCCTTGGGTCACGGGAAGCGTCAACTAGGCGTTTGGAAATTTCTTTAAAATGGCTGTGAGCACTCGGACCCCACGGCCCCAGAGTTTCAAACCCAAACGGGTCGAAAATATAGTTTCCACAAATTTTTCGTAAATAGTTTAGTAAAATGAAGTGGGCAGCGGTTTTATTCGTCGTGGTAAGTGGGAACATATATTCTAGAATAATTTTAGAAATTTTGGAGTGCATTAAATAGTATCTTTGAGTGGAGCTGAAGCCCTTTCATGAGCCCGCGGTGTAAACGTAACGTAAATACGTCGATTTTCGAATCGAAAATAGAATGTTCCTATAGCGTTATCTGCCTAGCCTTTTCCCAGCTATGTTGGGTAATACAATACCCTGATAAGACTGGTTGTCAGACTTTCGGGCCACTGTCTATCTGTAACCTAACGACTGTCAAAGCTCTTCAAATGGCAGCCGGGACCAACCGCTTAACTGATTTTCCGAGGCACGGAGGAAACTAGGTGTGTGACAGATGGTCACCCATCCACAGGCCGACCTGGGCAAGCGCGACTTAACCTAGAAGATCGACCCATGCGGCTGTTATTATTTAGCCACGAGATTTAGAGGTTTTTGTTTTAACTGTGTCAGTATGGGGAGCTCTCCAAAACCTATGTATACAGTAAACAGTACCTAGACCAGTGGTGGGCAAACTTTCCTCATAGCGGCCAGAAAGTTGAAACAATTTCGGAGGAGGGCCAGATTTATAGCAAAAATGCATTATAATTTGAAATCTTTTAATCATAAAAATTGTTATTTGTAAATAACTAAATTAAATTGTAATTTGTAAATAACATTGTGTGCACAATGTTATTTACAAATTACAATTGAACTTGTGACCCGCAACACATGAACTACGCGGTTAGTATCGCTGGCTCCTTTACCTATGCATCTATTATTCTACTTCATATTGCTGGTCCGTCAAAATAATTATAGCGGACCATATTGTATTAATTTTGAAAGACCGTCGTCGGCGGGCCGGATTAAATCCTTTCGCGGGCCGGAGCTGGCCCGCGGGCCGTACTTTGCCCATCACTGACCTAGACCATCGATGCAACACCCGTCTAGTCTGATGATACTCCCTTTCCAAACAAACATCTAAAACCTTGCAGAGGAAATCAACAGGCAAAGGCAATCACAGAAAACAATAATCATATTCATTTATTAATTATTCAATAATATAGATATTTGCATGCCTTAGTCTGTGAAGATCTTACAATGGGCTTAAAGCTAAGTCAGGTACAATTACGGACCCTGTAGGGAACAGCAAAAAGGATAAAATTAATGTGTGAAATTACAGCCCGCTCATACGGCTTCCGTCATTGACGATCAGTCATAAAACACGATACGTCATGACGGATCGACGTTCACATTGCATACGGAATCATGTTTTATCACGATCCGGCAAAAAAAAAACGAATTGGTGTTCACATTAGTTTCGTGATTTTTCAGGAGCGAGTGCATCAGCGAATCCGTCTAAAAAAATTCACGATTCGTGTTTTTTACGTACCTGATTTTTAAAAGACGATACGTGATTTAAGACGTGTCCGTAATTTTTCACGATTCTTGATGCGTGTGAATACGGACATATAAAAAAGTCATTAAAAAAACTAAAAAACCCGACTTCGGTAAAAAACTTAAGTTAAAAAAATACTAAAAAGTTAAGAACAAGCACATTTTTAATTTTAAAAAGTTGGTAGCAGGCGGGACTCATTTGAGTTTGAAAATATAAAAATGGAATGGCCTTTTAACTTAAGCTTTTCAATGCAGTCGGGTTTTTTAGTTTTTTTAATAACTTTTTTTATTTCCAGCTTTTTAGTTTACAAATGTGAAAGATTTCGCTGACGACAAATTTTTACCGCCTTCACCGCGTGGAGGTACCTACTCCCAGCGTATGTTGTGTTCTGATTCAAAATTTATACCCAGTGTCACTTTTACAATTAATACAAATCTAACGACACCTTTGAAACTCAAATCCATCGAGCCGTTCAGGCTGCAGAGCGTTCCAAACATTTGAATTTGGCGCCAAAAATCCGCCATTTTTTTTTTTAATTTTGATATACCCAGTGTCACTCTCACAGTAAATAAGAATCTAACGACACCTCTCAAGCTAAAATCCAACGAGCCGTTCAGGCCGCAGAGCGTGCTAAACAATTATACATACATACATGCTCTCGAAAAACATAACCCACCTTCTGGCGCAGACGGGTAAAAAGCATTGCCGCCGTAAAAAATATTGACGGATCATGAAAAAAGACGTGTCATCGTGTGAAAGGGCCGTAAAATATCACAGTCTCACGCTGGAAAAACATACAAACAGCTGGAAATCGTTATTATTCGGGTTTTAAATAATGAGGGTAGTTTATCGGTGGAAGCGGTTTCGAACGAAATTCAAATTTTCGTCCGTTTTTTGCAATTTTGTGAACTCTGTAAGGCCACGTTATTACGGTTGCGAATCATATATTGATCAATATACAACCTGACACTGACCTGAAAATTGCAAAAAACGGACGAGTTCCAAAAAACAAAAAAATTGCAAAAAACGGACGAGGAGTTTCGTTCGAAACCGCTTCGACCGATAAACTACCCTCATTATTTAAAACCCGAATAATAACGATTTCCAGCTGTTTGTATGTTTTTCCAACGTGAGACTGTGATATTTTACAGCCCTTTCACACGACGACACGTCTTTTTTCGTGATCCGTCAATATTTTTCACGGCAGCAATGCTTTTTATATGTCCGTATTCACACGCATCAAGAATCGTGAAAAATTACGGACACGACTTTAATTAAAGAAAATCTTTAAAGAAAACGTAAGAACATTTGAATTTTGCGAACTACTCTGGCACTTACGCCTTAAGTAAGTACTTCTTGCTTCTAAACATGTTATTTTTTCTCTTCAATAGGTGTTAAGCCGTCGACGGTTTGCCAGTTAAGTTTATTTTTAATTCATTAGAAATTTTTGGTCCCCTATTTGCTGATGAATCAGAAAATAAGGTTTTCATTGAAATCTAACTAGTTTCTGCCGGCTTCTTCGTCGGCGGCGAAACATATCTTATGACACTAGTTTTTTTTTTAAAGCACAGCTGTTATTCTTTGCTTGTGTGCATTAAATAAATAAATAATAATGTTACTTCCTTAAGTAAAATAATGTTTAACACCGGGCAGTAGTTTCGGAGATTACCTCATGCATCCAAACTTTACCTCTTTATAATATGAGTCTAGCTTGTGTGTGCCCGCGGCTTCGCCTGCGTAGAGTTTCATTGTCCCACGGTAACGTTGGTAGGTACTGCTGGCATAAAAAGGCAACTAAATTTATTACCCACATAGAAAAAAAGAAGCCTTCCCCTTTCAGCACCAATTTTAAGAGCACCAAAGATATTCCCGATTGTGCACCAAGCTTGCGTGCATATAGATCTAAATCGAAATGAAATGTTGTTCTAAATCGTTCCGTTCTGTTATATTCCGCAGCGCTGAACCTACTAGGCGCTCCAAGCGACGTCGGCAAGAAGACCAGGAGTGCTCTAGACGTAGGAGTCGGCGTACCCAAGGCGGGTGGTGGTGTGACGCTGACCAAGACCGCATCTCATGAGGAACACTCGAGGGAAGCCAACCAGGAGAGCAGTATTGGGAAGACGGTTTCGCAAAGTAAGAGCTTATTCACACGGCTTCCGTCATTGACGTTCCGTCATAAAACACGATACGTCATGATGGATGGACGTTCACATTGCAAAAAATGGCAAAAATATACGAATTGGTGTTCATATTAGTTCCATGATTTTTCGGGAGCGAGCGCATCAGTGAATCCGTCACAAAAAATTCACGATTCGTCTTTTTTGTCGTAACTGATTTTTAAAAGACGATACGTGATTTAAGACGGGTCCGTAATTTTTCACGATTCGTGATGGGTGTGAACACGGGCATTTAAAAAGCATTGCCGCCGTAAATAAAAAAGAAATGATTGAACGTGAAAAAAGACGATACGTCAAAAAAAAAATGAATCGTCGTCGTGTCAACGGGCTGTAAGTCATCTATGTTATAGTTAAACAAGGATATTTTCGCGAGGGGCCTAAATTGGAAATAATACAGGCGTTTTGTTTTTATATAATACGTTTGAGACCAGACGGTATGACCATAATGCCTTGGAAGTTGGGTCGACCTTTAGTGTGGGATATTCGTACAACATGTGTCGACACCCTTGCGCCATCCCATTTTCCTAGTACGGCAGGCTGTGCTGGGGCGGCTGCTGAAGGTGCTGAAAAGCTCAAACGGCGCAAATACAACAATTTCATTGGTAGCTGATGTGTTTGACCCGTTTGGGGTTGAAACAGTAGGGCCATGGGGTCCGAGTGCGCACCTTGTCCGTCGGGACAATGCCAAGCAGTTGGTCGACTCTTCTTGTGACCTCGTGGCCGGCCTATTATTTGGTCAAAGACTCAGCATTGACATCCAACGTGTCAATGCTGCCAGCCAAGGCACTATTCCTGTTGACAGCGGTGGGGATTTTAAGTTTCGTTATAGATAATTATGTGAATACGTTTGTAATGTACAATTGTTTAATTAAATAAATTTTACAAAACAGTTTCATAAATGTTCACATTGTTCACCAGCCAAAAGGTTTTCCTATCACTGTACGTATAGACGCAACTGTCGACACGGCTATCGAATTGTCAAACAAAAACGAAACAAAGCTTTGCACACACCGCCATTAAAATTTATACAAGGTGAAAACGTGTAGGTGCTGTTTTTCTATGTTTGGGGGCTCTGACTGATTTACTGAATACGTGGCAAACATTTTCGCGTCGGTGTCCCGTCCACCTCGTATACCTAACAGGCTAACAGAAATATGATAAAATACAATTAGTGTTAGTAAATAGAACCTTAAAACTATGTTAGACGCACTGCACTTGTGCACTATGCCAAAAAGGGCACTTGGCATCCATATGACAAAAATAATCATAACAGTAGTTAACACTTTTTTATTTTGTAGGCGAAGACGGCACCTTAACCAGCCGGACCGACTCAGAAAGCCGTCGTTCCGAAGAGGTCGATCGGAACAGTAGACAAGAGGACACTCAAGCTTTGAGTGTAGGAGGAGAGAACGGTCTTCCTCAGAGCCAGCAGACTTCTAGAAAGAGTGGAGATGCCAGCAAGACTCAAGAAGAGTATGAAAAAGAGTAGTTTATTAGTTATAGTAAGATGTTTTGAGGTTTTTAAAGACATGACAACTGCCTGGTTGGTCTAGGGGCCTCAAGCAGTACTGCTAAGGTCTTGGTTGATTCTTCTTTTCCTTTTAATTCTTTTTTTCGTCTTTTAACAGGTCCCATATTCCCTTATTGATTCTTAAAGAACAGCTAACTTTTAGGGATGTCACCTTTCTCTAGTGTGTCACTTTTTAGGATGATACCGTTTCATAGTGTTTATTATTTTATTTTATTTTATTCTTTTTAAGAAGGCTTACAGACTAATAACAGAATAATAGATAATGAAAACATATAATTAAATTGCTAATAACAAGCAAGTGTTGTTACTTTTTATCGATACTATATTATTATTTTTTTGCTGGAAAGCGGGTAATGCAGTGTTTCCCTGCATGAAAGCTTCAATGCTACGAACTTTTAGCTCTTTGGTCGATTAGTCATTAAATTTTGAAATCGGAATGAAAATAATAGTCAATTTTTTATCGGCATCTGGCAGTCGCGTTTGCATAGTCTTGGTGATGAGTCAATACTAGATTTTTTTATGATAAAATAACCATTTTCTGCGAATAAACTAAATGTTATTTAACAAGGTCTGTGATCGTTTTCCGGCAAATGACGTGCTGATGGAAGTTAAAATACCAATACCAATAATGGGCTTATGTTTCATTTGAGGAATATTTGGCACGTATAGATGTTTTTGTGAATTTTCTTTTTCTACAGCAATAATAATGCTGCTCTTCTCATTTTTTCCCCTAATAATAAAAGATCGATCTTTGTCTCTGGTCTGAAACCGTTTTTCTATTTGTCTTAGGTGGAAGATCAAGATAGACAGAGCCAACTTTTTTAGGCTCCAGGTTTTATACTTGTACAATAATTGCTAACAGTACCTACTCAACATATTTAAGAACATCCACGTCATATTTTAAAGAACATATCAGACGTCTGTCTGGAACGACTTTGAAGGCGCAGAGCATAAGAGAGCACACGGAGCGAGTTCAGCACAGAGAGGATTTGCCAGTTTTTTTGTTGTTTTTTTTTAGTATTATGTTAGCTTAGATATTAGTTTATTTTACTTTACCTTTACTTACCTAAATTTAAAAATTCGAATTATTCCGTTTAAATGTGTATTTTATGCAACTAATTTAGCTTTACGAATTTAAAATTCAAATTACCGGCTGCAATTGCAATTGTATCTTAGGTCTTCTGAATTTCCAAATTTAACCATGCTTTTCTTTTAAATATACTTGTCAACATTGTATTTACACAGATCGTTAAATTTTTTATTACAAACGCGACTAAAAATAATTTTTTAACAACATTTTTATTTTAACTTTTGTATTTTTAATCTAAATCCAAATTAAACGTATAGCAGTGAAGATCTCTATTTTTTTTTATTTTCGCTTCAACGTACAGGTAGTTGTTCTAGGTCTGGCTGTTTGTTTGAGCGAGTTTAAATGTTAGTAAAGGAATTTCTCTTGTATCGTGGGAGCGATACAAGAAAAATTACTAGTACGGCGCAACGTTAAAAAAAAAGAAAAAAAAGTGTGTGGAAGAAGGTTGCCAATGAGGCAATGAAGGTGATGATGCTGTTTATAAAAACACACATTAAAGGCGATTGTAATTAAAAAAACTTTTTTTGCAAAAAAATAACCGACTTCCAAAAAAACACAAAAAACGTGGAAAATAACTTTACTTTCGGAAGTCGGTGGCAAAAAAATCAATGAAACAAACAATAGTCACAAAAAAGTTTTTATTTTACTCTTCTTAATTATCGTATCACACACAAATCCGTGTGATTTATTCCATTCTAATACCAAAAACTAATACCACTGGTATTTGTTTCAACTCATATTTTTTTTCTATTCCGAACCGATACCATTGTTTAAACTAATACCAAAACAAGTTCAAAGATATAAGGTACAGTCAGTAAAAATGCTTTGTATGTAAATATAAGACCTTTAATTGAAAAAAAAAAACAGATAACTCCAAAAAAATCAAATTTTGTTAGCAAACGTCTTGTTCAATGATAAAATATCACTTAAATAATCAACTTTAATATAATTTTAGTTCCTCTCTATACCTGTATAATATTTTTTTTGCAAAAACATCAAACAGGAAGAATTTACTTACAATCTAAAAATTACAAAATATCTCAAAAAATTAACTCTTAATTTATATTGAAATTTATCTGACATAGTTATTATTAGACAGGTACGTAATTATTCACGTCTACCTATCTCATAACAACTATGTCAGGTAAATTTTTAACAAAAATAAATCACTTTTTATCTAACAATTGTAAAATATCACAGAAAATCAACTTTTTGTATAATCTAATCAGTCATTCATCACCTACATAGCAATGAATCAGCATTTTTTTTTTGCAATAATATCTAATATGAAAAATTCACTTTAAATCTAACAATTATAAAATATCACAGAAAATCAACTTTTTGTATAATCAAATCAGTCATTCATCACTTACATAGCAATGAATCAGCAATTTTTTTTTGCAAAAACGTCATATATGAATAATTCACTTATAATCTAAGAATTATAAAATATCACAGAAAATCAACTATTAGTATAATCAGCTAAATGACGTGTAAATAATTTCTTATATTTCAACAATTAGTAGCTAAACCCTTAATTTTTCTAAGCAGTGACCTACGGAGATTTTGTTTTTGAGGAGTTGGTCAGTTACGTATGTGATCCACGAATTTTTCATAATAGTTGTCTGTGCACATCGTTTTGCGGGGGGTGCGTTTGATTTATATTGAGTAACAACCACTGTTTGTAAATCTGCGTCCTCTTTCAGCACGTTCAGAAGCTGATATAAATTAGCATTCTTTGGCACAGCCGAGTTTAATTTCTTATGCCAAGATTCTACGGCATTTGTGGTTCGATGGCGTTCACCATGAACGCACCAAATGTCTACAAAACTCTCGTTCTCTAGCCATTGTGACACCATGTAGTCATTAAATGTTTGAATGGCGTCAGTATCAGGACAGTCTTCCATTATGTAGCACCATCCTTCTGATATGAATTTACGAGGAAGTAAAGGCAGTAAAGCTGAAAGTCTTACATGTCTTTGAGTGATAGCATCTTTTGTCAGATCCAACTGTTTTGCTTTTTTCCATACATTTTTGGAATAATGAAAGTAGCATCCTTTAATCACAACTGACGGAAAAACAATTGTAATGGCGTTCATTGCGGCTAGTTCAAAATCTGTTAAAAATTTTACGGGTTCCGACCCAGGAATGTTTTGTTTCAAAATTTCAAATAATTTTTTGTATGTTTCTTCTGTTTTTTTGTTAAGTAAAACATAAATAAGAGGAACTATACGAGTGTGATCTTCGTCACTTCCCAGATCTCCGTGGATAGTATATAACTGCACAAAAGGCTCAGGGGTGCAATCGAATGTTCCGTCGCTTTCAAAAAATTTAATGCTCGGAATTTTCTCTAGTTGATTTGGACTGACCAAGATTATTATTCGGGTATTGGAAGACTCATCTTTATAATCGTAAAACAAAAAACTGCGCTGACTGTACCAAATTCAAGTTGTTGGTATTCGTTCGTACATTAAATTAAATTATTTAAAAAGTGGTATCCGTTCGGAATAGAAAAAAAATAAGAGTTGAATCAAATACCAGTGGTATTAGTTTTTGGTATTAGAATGGAATAAATCATCCGTGTCAAGTATCAATTTCTCAATTTCTTTTACTTGGATGACATATTCTTTCCCGCTATTTTGATTTAAAAACCAAACTACAGAACCGTTTTTATGAAATTTCTATGAACCAATCGGAATGTTCTTTCAGATAAAAGAAGAATTTTTAAAATCGGTTCATAAATGACGAAGATATGAGGTAACAAACACAAAAAACAACACATACAACCGAATTGAAAAACCTCCTCCGTTTTTTGAAGTCGGTTAAAAAAAATGAAATAATCATGAGTCAAGAGCCATTGGCCAATTCCCAGAAAAAAAAAGTGAAATCACCTCATCTATAAATACAACTTTACTAATAAACACCCTTATCGCAAATATGAAAAAAGGTGTCACATTATAACTGCCATTTCCTTAGCGCTTTTATTTTTGGATAATTTTACACATCATTAACCACTCGTTACATGGATTTGTTGCAATCAATTAACCGTGGTAAAAAATGGCGGTAACTTTGACATTAGGACGTCAGTGAAATTGATACTTTAGGTGGGTTGCACACTGAGCTTATCATGTGTGTGAGTATATCTAATAAAGTACATATCTACTTTTGTCATGGTCACTATCCAAGATTGAAGAAATAGTATAAAAATGTAGTATAACATAGTAAGTCAGAGGAATGTGAGTGTACTCTTTACTATAGGCCACTCACATTTCACAAGTCATGTTTAGACTCAAAATCTGCTTTCTGAGAAACTGATAAAATAAAGTCTTCATTTTTATACTTATGAATTATTTTATTTTCATTAGCTACCTATTTTATCATCACCACACATGATACACCAAAGTAAATTCTAAATGCAGAGACAGTTATCTATGGTTCCACTAAACTTCCGACAAGCGGCTTTTCCCGCCACCAGTAACCATAAAAATCTAAAGTTTTTCTTTAGTGAGACAAACAAAATAAATCAAAAACAAAATCTAAGGCCTATTCAAAATACAAATAAAATATCCCTGTATACCGCATCCTTTATCCTACAAAAAATGCGGCAAAACTGACAGCTGAAACGTCATTCGACACGAGCCGTGTCAAAGTTTTTTTTTTCCTAATTAACAAGGCATGGGCGTGATCGTACCCTAGGGTGCAAACGCGTGCCGCGAACGAGAATATCTGTTTTTGGGGAATAAAATTACTTTGGTTGCTAGGAATGTTGTTTAAACCTATATTTTATGGTAATTAATTCAAGCTTGTTAAGCTTGTTTGTCTTGGGCGAGTACGGATAGAATTTTGTATTATGTTAAAAGACAATGTTTTTGATTTACAACATTTTCTTAGCTGTTTCCAGAATATCTATACTATTATTGTTGAGCAAGACATAATACCAGTATCTTCAAAAAATGATGTTTTCGTAAAGAACAAAGTCTAATATACGCGCTTTGGACGTGAAGTTGTGCGGACACCAGCCCGTTACACAATACAAAACTTAAGTTAACAATTTTATTCGTTTTTTTTACACTGGACCGTCATTTTCTAAATACTAATTAAAAGTAGCCCAAATTACTCCTTATAAACATCAGCTATCTGCCAAAAAAAGTAAGTAAGTTGTTATTTTGACATTAGAAACAGACACTTCAGTTTTATTTATTTGTAAAGATAATTGATATGACGTGGAAAAAAAGAAGACAGAGAAGTCCTTTTCTAGTTTAGATCTACAGAAAGATACTCATACATTTTCGAGTACTGTTCATTTTAACATCCCTCTCATTCCCAAAGAGTCTTGTATCTCAGCAGTGGGACCATTTTAGGCTGATTATGGTATGCACGTGCCTCATAATCACCATTCGAAAACCACAATCAAATTACGGCGCGCATGTCAAATGTCAAAATATTGACATTAAAAAGAAATTATCTGCAACCGCAGAGATCATTAAAGTGATGGCAATGTCATGTAGCACAGATAGTAATATAATTACAGTTCCTTCGAATTTATTTAACCTCAAATTTTGCATCGCTGTCAAATCATAGTGATCTTTAGTTATCCCTAAAATAGGGTTGCTTTTAGATTGCCTTTGACATACCATACCTTTATGTACAAATAACAATGATCTTTATACTGGTTTTGGGCGTAAAAGCACCCGTAACGAAGCCAAAAGTTCCCTGTCATTGCGATCATTTCTTTTTGTTCTAGATCATACCTGGGAAGTTTCTAGTTGCGGAGATATTGGGGTCAAAGTTCTAGCTTTGAACCTCCATATTATTCAATGCCAGTATCAGAACAATGTTTTGAGTGAATTATATTGAGTCCTACCGTAAAACGTGATTTTTAACCCAAAAAAATAGTCGTTTCTCAGCAATATTTTTTGCGTAGAGATTTGAGAGTTTGACGTACAGAATGCTTGGTTGACGGCTTCGTGAAGGGTCCGTTTACACCTTGTATAAGGTTGCTGTTGTGTTGCTTCGTCCCTGATAGGTGTATCAAAATAACAGTCACCTTTATTCTCTCATTCAAAACGCTACTATAGAGGCTACTATTTTTTTGCTGTCACTGACAACTCTGTCAAAATCACAATAATCGTTATTCTCTTTACTATAAGCTTGGTGTTGGTTGCTACTAGTATTGTCAGACGTTACAATAACCGTGACGGGACTGTACCACAGATAATAATATAATTACATAGATACGGGGATGACTGCGATGAGTTAGTGAGGGGAATGTAACTCGATTATGTTTGATTGTAATCGATTTTTATTTGGTTTGGCGTTGCGGTTCCGTTAGTTGTTTTGTTTCTTCACGCCTTCTTTTATGTGATTGAATTATGTCCTATTTCTAAAGAGTTACAGAGATTAAGTCAAAGTAACTTGGAGCTGTAGGTAGATTTGGTATACAACGACTGCTTCAGTGGTCTACTGGTCGCATCCGATACTGCTGAGCATGAGGTCATGAATTTGATTCGGGCAGTGTTATTGGGAATTTCTCCATAGCAGCCACGGAATCCAGATGTGTTCTAAGTTGATGGTGATAGGCTGGCCCCTATTACAATGGGACTTAAAAATGTAACTGGCGAAATGCGGGTGTAGGTACTATTAGTTACACCGATGCCTAACCCGTTGGGTATTATAGGCGTGATGTTATGTGTTGTGTCTTAGTGGTAGCTAGATTGGCCTGTCATTCCTAAGGTATACCTACTTTTTCTGACAGCAGCGTTAGTAATAAGGATCACAAGAAAAGGTTTGTACGGTGCAAACATAATGCAATGTTCAAATACATTAAGCAATTACGGAATATCTAATGGCATAATCCAAAAACACTTTGCCTAACCTAGACATCGAGCCCAGGACCCCAACACCGAACGCAAACCGAATCACAATAAAGCAAATGACAGAATTAAGCAAAAATATTGCAACAACCACTTAGCATAATTAAGTAATAGATGAATATTATGCTATTATGGGAATTGTAGAGAGAAAAGGACGGATAGATTGCATATAAACAGATAAGAGAGAGACATAATAAGATTTTACAAGCTCCTCCCTAATGAGGCGGGATCTAAACTTCCTGCTTTCGGTTGAACCAATGGGATAAGGTTCCAGAAAATGAAAGGTAATAAGCGACGCATTGTTTTGAATTAGATGGAGAAATATATTTTAATTTTAAGATAAAAGTGTATTTTTATTACCAGGCTTCTGAAACCCTTTATAAATAATACTTTGGTACTGCTTTAAGCTTTCTATAGATGGAATTAATTTAGTATGGTATTTGTTCTTTCCTGATACACATATATATCTTTCGACAACGACGAATGAGACGCTTGGAGGTCATTTTAATTGTGGACGTCTGTCGTTTGAGATGATGATGATGGAAGATGAACAAAATCTTTATTCACAGAAAGAACATAACATAACATCACTCATCCAGTAATCACCGAAGGGTTAGGTAGAGGTACCTAATAGCATCTACACCCACATTTCACCAGAATTGTTTAAGTTCCATGTACTTACCCCTATTATATGCGAGCCTATAGCCATCAACCGGCCACAAATCCAGACTCCGTGGCTGCTATTTCACAGAAATAAAAACATAAGTTCAGGATTCCAACGATTTTCAATGTTGGCTTATTTTTCATGCAGGTACTAACTTAATATCTTAAAAGATAGTAAATACATGATCTGTAGGTAAGTACCTCTACCTTGTTTTATATCAAAATAAATGTTTTCAACCTTTTTGTAACCAAATGCCCACCTAATTTGCTACAAAGAACGAACTGTACATGCGTCCTTTTGCTTCTAAACCAGAACGCACCATAATAAACAAGCTCCTCCCACAATCCCAAGCCAAAGAGTCGACTTGAAAAAGAGCCCAGTCACTAAAAGCGCGCGAAATAGCTTGTCACGCGCCTGTCAAATTGTCTGACAGTCGTTGATGATTTTATTTATTGAAAATATTGCTAAAGTATTGATTAAGTGTGTTATTGTTTATAAAATTAAGTGGAATATTTAAATAACATATTTTAGTGTTATCATTGTGTTTTAGAAAAGCGGTGATCTATAATAATAATATTGAAAGTATTTTTAATCGTAGTGATGTGCGTGTAAAGTTGATGTTTTTGAAATCATTAGTCGATCGATTTTAAAGGTGAGTTTTTTTAATCAAGATATCTTTTGTTGCATGTTTCAAGTATTTATGATGCATATCATAAATAATCGCAATTAACTACTACAAAATATAGGTACAAAACTAGTAATACAGTTAAAATATAATAAAATAAAGTAATACAGTTAAAATTTAATAAAATAAAGGAAATAAGCCCAAAAATTGCACGAAATGCGGATTTCAGTTAAAATATGCACTATATTAAAAAAAACAGTAATAATAAAATTATAACTATTGCATTTGCATTTATAATTATTGTGCAAATACATATGAATTTGCATATAATCCAGTCTAGTTACAAGAAAGAAGAAGAATATATATCTACCTATCGACCAAAGCTTCGCATACTTGCACAAACATCAAGTCAGAGCTCTGAAACCAAAAATTATCATGTAGGAATCGACGACACGTAGCGCAGCCGCCAATCATTCGGCCACTGAGCCTGAATTGGATTCTGTCAAGGTACACTGGTATTGGAATTTGGAGTAGGTATTGCCACTGATTGTGGCTTTTTGAAAGTCTTTACGAGTAATCGAAGCCCGAAAATTTGACAGCCGAAGAGATTTAAAATAATTATAGAGACTATTATCGGGACTATTTTCATACAAAAATTTTGATCGCAAACATTTTCGATTTTGACACATGAATGTTCCCTGACAAGCGGGGGTATGACATCAGACAGAACGATTTGTTACTAAGTAGCAACAAGTATTGGATCACGATTTTCTTCGTCTTGTCCCGTCTATCGCTCGTAAATATTTGAATGTCTTTGCTGACAGCCAATCTTACAACGCAGTATCTTTTTACTAAATACCTGGGTTGTAGAGGTCAGACAGGCAGTCATTGTCATCTGCCTTTAAAACTCAAAGCATTTATTTCAATAATAGACCATTACAGGCACTTTTGAATGTCAAAAAAGCGAAGCTACAGTCCCAGTCACAGGGCATAATAACTTGTGAAAGTACTGTAGTTGCCCATACGAAAGCGTAGATCCTATGGAGAAGAATGGGCAAGAAACTCCATGGACACTCTTTTAAATCTAAACATTGTTACAAAATCTTGATTACATCATTTATGTCGAGATCACCTCTTACCAAGGGGTATAGTATTACCCAGTACTAACTGGGTTATCCGGGCAAGTACCAATGTGACTTTTTCAATTCATTTAAGTACTTTCTAAGTTTATCTTGGACATCACAGACATCGGTGAAGGAAAACATCGTGAGGAAACCTGGACTTATAATTAATATAAGTCTGAAATCGCCAACCCGTTTGAGCAAGTGTGGTGATCAATGCTCGTGCCTTCTCTGTATGAGAAGAGGCCTTTGCCCAGTAGTGGGACAGTTACAGGCTGGTATTATTATATTATTTTATCTGGGTTGTGGAGGTCAGATAGGCAGTCCATGTAAAATACTGGTATTCAGCTGCAACCGCACAGCGCTTGCGGCGAAACGCAAGCCTAATTTAGTGTTAAAAAATCCGGTTTGACTCGAAGCCGACCCAAACAAAATCGGGGAAAATGTTGATAATCACTTAGCAACCTAATTCGTATTACGTTACATATCCGTTTCAGTAAAACTAAAAATATCAACCAAAATAACTAAACACACGGCTTTGTGTCCCAAAACTATAAAGTTTGGGACACACATGGGCAACATTTGGTTATCAAATGAGTTTAACATAAACAATTTACGTTATAAAGACAATATGTCGTGAGTCCTGACCTTAATAACATAATATTGGTGGGGTACTTCCTGTTTCAATAAAAAAAATTAATGTTTTTGGATGAAGTACTTATGAAATTTTAAATAAATGGTCAGTTACAGTTTTGAGCCGTTTACGGTGTAAACGCTTGGGTCACGGGGCCCGAGTGCCCGTCTTCTTTTTAAGAAAATCTCGCGCCAGCTGGTCGACACTTCGCGTGATCAGAGGGCTAGCTCTTTCTTTGGCCAAAGAATTATCATTGCCATTCAACGTCCATAGGCCGGGCAAAACTCCAGACTCCTGGCAATTTATTTTTTTCTTTTAAAAACGTTGATTGACACTAGGAATTTCTCCTGCATCGTGGGTGCGTCTAAAAGCATTTAGACTAACAATCAGACCCGAAACTAGGTACCTGTAGGCCATACAAATATTAATTGTTCCATACAGGAATCGACCCTGCAACTAAAGCCACTGCGCCAACCGTGCCGTCATGTTATTGACTTATTGAAAAAACCTTGGTGCAAAAACATCTGGGAATTGAGCGCAATAATCGGGGCAATGATTCGCGAGCTACGTACGCCCCCAATCGGACAGACAGACTGATAGACGCTGCGTTATTTCATGAGTCATCATCTGCCTAGCCTTTTCCCAACTACGTTGGGGTCGGCTTCTAGTCTAACCGGATGCAGCTGAACACGTATTTTACATGAAGCGACTGCCTATCTGACCTCCTCAACCCAGTTATTTCTGGGTACCCCTTGATAAGACTGGTTGTCAGACTTTCGAGCCACTGACTACCTGTAACGACTGTCAAAGATCTACAAATGACAGCCGGGACCAACGACTTAACGTGCTTTCCGAGACACGGAGGAAACTCGGTATGTAATGGGTGGTCCCAACCCAGGCAAGCGCGGCTTCTTTTTCTTACGTGTATCTTTATGATAAGATGCATTT
Source organism: Standfussiana lucernea (assembly GCA_964057025.1). Classification (NCBI taxonomy): domain Eukaryota; kingdom Metazoa; phylum Arthropoda; class Insecta; order Lepidoptera; family Noctuidae; genus Standfussiana; species Standfussiana lucernea. The sequence continues at coordinate 3,225,814 of OZ059813.1, forward strand.
TTTTTGTACTTTTATCTACTAAAAGTTCCACACCAAACACTATTGTATTTATTTATTAAAAAAAAAATAAGCAAAGATAAAAAAAGCCATCGGCATTCTCTATCAGACATTATATTCTCCTGCCCTTATCTCAATTTATTCGGGGTCGGCGCAGCATGTCTTCTTCCATACTTCTCTATTACTCGTCATCTCAGCAGTCACTTCCTTTCTAGCCATATCATCCTTCGCACAGTCCATCCATCGTTTCTTTGGTCTTCCTCTACTCTTATACCCACCCACCCACATGCATACTCAACATTTTCTATCAGTATGCCAGTTTATTCTTTCCGAAGTTTTTATGACTTCTTTGTCTCAAATCTCGCTGCACCCCACGCCAGTCTACCCACGATACAGTTGCACCATAATCACAGACAAGTCAAGTGCCCACTTGAGAACAAGCTCAGTCCGCAAAGATAATGCTACCGTTGTCGTTCATGGTTCATGCGTTACTAGTTAACATGTGTTCTTCTACCATTTTTTTTTGTAATGAGTCGAGTTTTGTAGCTTAGAGTGTGGATATCAGCTGATAAATATTCGTCGTAATAGGCAAAGATTTATCATATTTTGTTGTATTTATTATTTGTTTAATGCATAACACGCTAGGCTTAAAACTAGTGAGTACATGACTCTGTTAGTATACCTTAGTACATACGGTTTCATATAAAAGTTCGTGTCATACAAGGATACAAAGTGAGTCTAGTGTAAATTACGCGACTCACAACTCACATAATTACGCTCGTTTGGCCTCATCCTTAGGGCGCAGCAAGATAGCTTAAAACTATCAATATTGCAGTTAGTATCTATTTTTAACCGACTTCAAAAAAAGGAAGAGATTCTCAATTCGGTTGTATGTTTTTTTTTTGTGTTTGTTGCCTCATATCTCCGACATTTCTGAACCGATTTGAAAAAATCTTCTTTTATCTGAATGGATCTACTTCCCGATTGGTCCCATTGAAATTTCATCAAAATCGGTTAAGCAGTTTGGTTTTTAAATCAAAATAACTGGAAAAAATGTCATCCAAGTAAAAGAAATTGCGAAATTGATACTTGACAAGGATTTGTGTGTGATACGATAACTAAAAAGGGTAAAATAAAAACTTTTTTGCAAAAAAAACCGACTTCCAAAAAAAAAACACTAAAAAAGTGGAAAATAACTTTACTTTCGGAAGTCGGTGGCAAAAAAGTCAATGAAACAAACTATTGTTTGTTTGTCACCGACTTCCGAAAGTAAAGTTATTTTCCACTTTTTTAGTGTTTTTTTTTTTGGAAGTCGGTTTTTTTTTTCTAATATCACGTTGGAACATCATTAAGAACTTTCACAATAAAAAATATGATATTAATTAAACTTATATCTTGCTTTAAAGCAAATCACTATCACTATCACTACATAGTATAAAACAAAGTCGCTTCCTGCTGTCTGTCCCTATGTATGCTCAGATCTTTAAAACTACGCCATGGATTTTGATGCGGTTTTTTTTTAATAGATAGAGTGATTCAAGAGGAAGGTTTATATGTATATTTAGTGTCAGCATTGCACCCGTGCGAAGCCGGGGCGGGTCGCTAGTATATTATAATTAACACATACTATACTACTACATGCATATATTTGAACTCTATTTGAAATTTTTATCTTTCATACATTTTTGGATATACTTACTTTAATAACATTATGAATGAAATGAAATTAATATTATGAAACGCAACGTCTCAAATGCGTTAATGCCAGTATTTTACTCGAGTAATTTAATAATAATTATTTAAGTTTTATGTATGTATAAAACTTGCTGTTGCTTGAGACCTCGTCCGCGTGAATCTATACTAATAAAATAAATATTAAGTGTCTGTTTGTAATTTCAAAATAAAGTTTTTACTGAATGCATTATGAAAATAAGTATGTACGGTACTATCGACAAAAAATTTTTTTTTTTTCATTTTTGTCTGTCTGTTTGTTCAGGCTTATCTCCGAAACGACTGGCCTGAATTTGACAGGACATATACTAACAGATAGCTGATGTTATAAGGAGTAAGTTAGACTAATATTTTCATTAATGAAAAAGGATTACGGATTCCTGCAAAACTCTTGAAAATTGTTAACGAATTCCGATTCAAATAGGGATGTAATATTTTTATAATAATTTCACGTGGACGATGGTCGCGGGCATCAGCTACTTTATTATAAAAATGATATTACCGTCTCGTTTTAAAATCGTGTTATTGTCTCCAGGAAGAGTTTCGAGGAGTCCGTGGCAAAATAATACCAGCCGCTCGGGTCAACCTTCAGGTTAACCCGCGCTTGCTTAGGTTGGTCCGTGGATCGGTGACCGCCCATTACGTACCGAGTTTCCTCCGTGTCTCGGAAAGCACGTTAAGCCGTTGGTCCCGGCTGTCATTTGTAGATCTTTTACAGTCGTTACAGGAAGTCAGTGGCCCGAAAGCCTGACAACCAGTCTTACTAAGGGTATCGTATTACCCAATACTAACTGGGTTGTGGAGGTCAGATAGGCAGTCGCTCCATATAGAATACAGTATTCAGCTGCATCCGGTTAGACTAGAAGCCGACCCCAACATAGTTGGAAAAAGGCTTGGCAGATGATGATGTGTCTTGTATGAGCTTGAAGTTACGATGTAAATTATAATTTTGTGCAGGTGCAGCTCAATGTCAAGTTATGGCAGCATGTCTCCTTCAGACGAGGGTTTTGACAGATACGAACCGCCTTACTACTGCCAGCCCTCACACCAAGGTAAGAAACATTCACTATTTTAGCTGAAAAGCTGTGCCTAAAATGACGCACTCAAAATCCAGACTACAATTCAGATTTACGTACTTACATCGCTAGAAAATTGGCTGCTACTCATATAAATACAAACCCATGATCTACAATATGTTAAAACAAACCTTGTTCGATCCGTGAGGGTATTATTAGGTATCGAGACAATATGCTATTTTATGAAATCCTTTTTGGATAACAAGTAAAAAATAAATATTAAAAAATAAAATGTACTAAAATGAGAAAACTTACATGGCAACACAGGGGCGCGGGCGGTGATACTCCGTTCGCTTCTCGGGTTGTGACGTCATTAACAAACAATTGACAATCGAACATAGTAATGCCAAAGATGGTGTTGTCACGTTTTAAAAGTTTGATAGATTTTAGGAAAATGGTTGTAATTTGGGAACAAAAACATATTGACTTTCATAAATATTTTATGTTTCGTATTTTATTGGTAATGTCATTGGTGTACCTATCTTATACCTTATACTTAATTACCTTTTGTGTAGTTATGCCTATACAAGGTGTTGCTTTGCATCCTCGTCAAATTCAAGGAGATACCTAACTATGCTAATGATTCTCGACCCGAATCAATAATGAAATGGGTAGGTAATTTTTCATATTTTTTCTTAATATCGGAAATCGATAAGTGTACACCACCCGTATTAAATACGGCCCGTCTAATACTAGCCCTATAACCGCGCTTTCACACACACAAACAAACGCAGACGTTTATTCGATAAACGGATGATTCTCCTATTTTGAGAAGGGCTTCATTCTGAAATAGTGTCAAATTAAAACAACTAAAAAAGCAGCGTTTATTATTATTGACCAGGTACCGTAATTTATATTGATTATTTACGTCTTCTATGACAACCTCCTGAATTTTGACGAGGTTGCAAAACTAAACCTTGTATACCATAGTTACAGTTTGATAACATGACTGCCTTATTCCCAGGAAGCCCCATGGACGGTGGGGTGTACTGGCCGGCCACCAACGGAGAACCTCACGAGTTCGATACCCAAGACATGTATCACGACACTACGCACTACATAGGACGGGGATATGGTGAGATTTTAAAAAATTAACTATGCACTTCGTTTATCGTCTTCCATCTGCCCGTTTCGGGTTTATTTAATAAATTTTCGATGGAGAATTCATTTTTGGCACAAAGACTTAGTTACTTAGGTACATATGCCGTCAAGAAAGTCTAGACGCAGTGGAAATCGCTTTTAAAGGTTTGCATAACATCACGCCACCCACATTTCGACAGTTATGTTTTTAAGTCCCATGTAATAGGGGGCGAGCCTATTGCCATCAACCGGGCACAAGTCCAATTCCTGATGGAAAAACCCAATGAAATTTTGCCCGACTCGAATCTAACAGGAACTAAGGTCAGGACCAATGAGTTGGTCTTCCTACCTAAATATAATATTACCAACGTTTAACAAAATAATCTTGTTCCAGGTTACGAAGAAATGCAGATGGCTGCCAACGAACCCTACGACACTTACCATCACAATATGGCGCACAATTTCGCGCCAAATAACACCGGTAAGTCGCAACAAGCAAAGGAGAATCATCGGCTTTATCAACAACTTAACATTTAGGTACTTGTGTCGTAAATTTAAAAATATTTTCTGTCTTTTAATTGATTAATAAATACATCAATGAATTAAAACTACTCATAGAATAATTAAAACTAAGTAATTATTAAAAAAAAAAAACTAATTTTAAAATTAGACTGTTTTACGGCGTCATACCTTTGCTTTTCCTTCAAAGAAGATAAGCGAAATCATAGTTTCTTAAGGTGGAAGCGCCAAGGTAACCCGCGACGTTCAAATTTTCTTAAGTTTTTTGCAATTTGCCGGTCATTGTCAGGCTGTAGGTACATAGAACAAAATATGATTCTACTATGAACTATTTCATGAAATAGTCATTCAATGGGGTTGTATGAAGTTTGAGGGTTGTGTTGATGATTTTAATGATTATAATTCTGCAACTAAATACCTATTACAGCCGCGAATCATATTTTGTTCAATGTACAGCCTGACAATTGCAAAAATCGTAAGAAAATTTGAATTTCGCGGGCTACCCTGCGCTTCCACCTTAATGATTAATGACAAATAGTAAATTTCGATATAAGTGGGGAATGTTTGTCATTGCGGCCGAGGCGGAATAGACACACGAGCCGCTAGGCGAGGGTGCTATGGAGCCGAGAACTGCAGTAACAAATGCCCACGCGTATCAAACGATGGTTTGCAATACACTATCGAAGAAATATAATAATAGAACGAGAAGTATTTTTGACATGAACTATTAGGAATTTATATTGCTTTTTTTCCCCCGCGCTTTGCTTTCACCAGGTTGAAGCCGTTCAAAGAGATGCAAAGGTATGAAGCGGCTAAACAGCCTAATATGAAAAATAGAAAAATCAACTACTTTTTCATTTAGAGCACAAATAAATGTTAATTTTATTTATATATTTATTTAGTTTTAAATATTTATTTAAATACAATTTAAGTTTTCGTAAAAAAAATAAGGAATTAAAAACATGCGCCGCCGTCTTTGATGTGAAAAAAAGCAATCATCGCCAACTTTAGGGAATTGAACAGTTGTTTAATGTTATCTGTGGCAAAATCAGGAAAAAAAAACCCGCGTGCGTGGTAAATCAAAAAAATCCTCGAGTGTGAAATACATTGCATGTTGAACCTAATCTTAGTGCGATATGAGCTAGTTTTTTAAAAAGTTCTGTTATTTTGTTCCATCGCAAGTATATTGAAAAACGTCGTTTGATTCATGTGGGCATTATTCACTGCAGTTCTCGGCTCAACCAATTATTTCAAACAATTTACACAAAACCTTAACAAATTATTTAGCTAAACCTTCCTTATGAATCACACTATCTATTGGTGAAAACTGCATGAAAATCCGTTCATATTTTTTTGAGTTTATCGCGAACAGACAGATAGACAGACACGGCGGAGGACTTTGATTTATAATTATGTAGTGATTATTCTAGTCTAGATAACAATTATATTCAAATCAAACTTTTCCCTAGGTCTAGACTGCGACCTCCAATCCCTCCCTCTCCGCTACGACCGCCCCGCACCCCCGTCCTTCGTGAGAGTCGCCAAGAGAAGAACCACAGCCAACAAGAAAGAGAGAAGAAGAACACAGAGTATTAACACGGCCTTCTCTGACTTAAGGGACTGCATACCTAATGTGCCCCCCGATACGAAACTTTCCAAGGTAAGTTTATTGTATTTTTAACAGACTTCAAAAAAAGGTGGAGGTTCTCAATTCGGTTGTATTTGTTTTTTGTGTTTGTTACCTCATATCTTTGTCATTTATGAACCGATTTGAAAAATTCTTCTTTTATCTGAATGGATCTACTTCCCAATTGGTCTCATAGAAATTTCATCAAAATCGGTTCAGTAGTTTGGTTTTTAAATAAAAATAGCTGAAAAAAATATGTCATCCAAGTAAAAGAAATTGCAAAATTTATACATGACAAGGATTTGTGTGTGATGGGATAACTAAAAAGGGTAAAATATAAACGTTTTTGCAAAAAAAAATAACCGACTTCCAAAAAAAAAACACAAAAAAAGTTGAAAATAACATTACTTTCGGAAGTCGGTGCCAAAAAAGTCAATGAAACAAACCATAGTCACCGACTTCCGAAAGTAATGTTATTTTCCACTTTTTTTTTTGTGTTTTTTTTGGAAGTCGGTTTTTTTTTGCAAAAAAGTTTTTTTATCTGCTGTGCTACTTTTTTGTGGTTTAGCTGCCGTTTTATACAGATTAGGTAGTCGATTAGCAATTTTTGGAGCTTATGCTTAAGGGCGAAGCGCCAGGGTAGCATGAAAAAGTCATTCAATGGGATTAAATGAACTTAAAGGGATAGACTGATGATTTTAATGATTATAACTCTGAAAGCAATATTTGTAACGGTCGCGAATCATATTTGAATCAACATACAGCCCGACTAACCTGCAAATTGCAAAAAACGTAAGATAATTTGAATTTCGCGGCCAATGCTTTTTGGTTTCAAAGAACGGTGTCGAGGAATCACCACCATAGGTACTATTCATGCATCTTTGCGGATTTCGGTGTCAACTATAGTTCTGTTCAACTTTATGGCGGCTCGGAAGTTAGCTGCGAGTGACGGTTAGCGCAAGTATAACGGTTCAAACTTTATTGCGGGTCGAAACATCTAACGTAAAGCTGCGCAGAACACAATTTTAGGTATCAGGGGGGCGTAGAGGACGCATCGTCTTGACTGTATAATGCGCAGACCGTCACTCGCAGCTAACTTCCGAGCCGCCATAAAGTTTGAACAGAAGTGTACCTGTGTGTTGGGCACCATGACATTGACTTGATATTTCCATCTTTGGGCTTAATTCAATGCTTACGTATATCTGTAGACCTTGACTACGCAGCATGTCTTACCACTTAACAGCAAGTGGTCTACAATCAAATTTTTTAACAAAAAAAATAAATAATAACTGTAAAATGTTTAGATTTGTCCATCCCTTGAGAACACACATATTCATTGAAGATTTTGACAGCAGAACCTTTCCTTAAACAACAAACCTAACTTCAAAATAACCCACGTCACCGACGGACATACCTCCGTCTCACTCTTACATCTGACCTTACCAGATGGTGCGAAAGAGATCGCAGAGCATCAACAGTGCGTTCTCGAGTCTCAGACAGCATATCCCTAACGTTCTACCCGACACAAAGATGACGAAGGTTAGTACGACTTTTGGGTCAGAGGAGTTTCTGTTGGTACTTGAGCAGGTAGATAAATCCTCCTTATCGATTTCAATAACGGCGAGCCCCGAAGATAATGTAGCTTCCCGTTAGCGATTTTCGGAATCGGATCAGTAGTTCCGAAGAATACCCTTTACATACAAACTTAAAAACAAATTTTACCTCTTTATAATACTAGTATACATTTATAAATGATTCTGCTAAAGCGGCCATTTTACGCCCCCAGATCTCGATTATAATTTTTTAATTTATCAGATAGGAAATACCAGCAATTAGTGGTCCACATTGGCCCTGGATCGAAACTGGAAGTGATGGGGAGAGGCCTTTGCCCAGCAGTGGGATGAAGCAGGCTAACAGTGTCAGTATCAGATAGGAAAATATTACAAAAAAAGGACCAACAAAAACATCCGTCACCCAGAAGTCACCGTTCCATTCTCAATTTTAATCGGACATTAACATTTCCTTTCCTGTTAGATCAAGACGCTCCGGCTGGCGACCTCCTACATCTCCTACCTGCTGAAGGTGCTGGAGACAGATGGAGAGCCCGCCGGGGGCTTCAGGGCAGACCTGCATCATACACCGCCTAGAAGACGGACTGTTGAGGGACATCAGGTGAGTCCTTTGTGATTTATAGTAGCCTAGTACATTTGGGTGGGAGGGCACTCTTTTATGTGGTGGGGCATGTGATGAGGAGGAAGGAATTACATGTGGTTAGAAGAGTGATGAATATAAATGTTGGTGGATGGAGAGGTTGAGGTAGAGTAAGACCAAGGAAACGATGGATTGATTGTGTGCGAAATGATATGCAAGGAAAAGGAGTAAATGATAGCGTGACAGTTGACAGAGGAGAGAGGAAGAAAAAATATGTTGCGCCGACAGAAGTAACATGGGACACGGGTAGGTAGCTGAAGATGATGTGACTTCTTTGGGTTCTATCAAAGCCTAGCACCCGTGTAACTCATTCCGCCTAGAAGACGGACTGTAGTAGGAAATCAGGTGAGCTCTTTGTGATTTATGGTGGCCTAGTACTTTTCGGTGGGATGGAAGTCTTTTAAAGAAGGTTCAGGTGAATTCTTTCGGGTCTATGGCAGCCGTTGAAACTCATTTCCGCCTAGAAGACGGACTGTAGTAGGAAATCAGGTGAGCTCTTTGTGATTTATGGTAGCCTAGTACTTTTCGTTGGGAGGGAACTCTTTTAAAAAGAAGCTTCAGGTGACTTCTTCTTTACTTTCTGTGATGGATGGGAAAGTAGGATATCAGGTGAGCTCTTTACGTTCTATAATATCCTAGTAACTCTTTTGGGAACATTTTACTGAAGCACGATCAGGTAATAGGGAAGAAGTGCCTCTTCCTCTAATCCATTCAAAGGTTGTCTTGAAAAGATTGCTTTAGCGATAAGACCACCAATTGTGTCACCCCATATGAAAGAAAGAGAAAGAAAAACGTTTATTGGCACACGCCACAAGTACACAATACACAATATAAAAAAGCAAATATAAAATAAAATTTAAAATTAACCAAGAAATATTGTGTGACTCACGGCTGCGCCAAATAGGCCCAGGCCATATGGAATGTCTTCTTTTATGTAAATTGAGTATGGCGTACGTATCATCATCAACTATGTTGGGGTCGGCTTCCAGTCTAACCGGATGCAGCTGAATACCAGTATTTTACATGGAGCGACTGCCTATCTGACCTCCACAAACCAGTTATATGGTGTAGGTACGTACCTAATAAAGAAAATTCTATATATTCTATTGTATATTACGTTATACTAGCCTTTGCCTGTGACTTCGTACGAGTGATACTTAGAATAAAAAAAAAGATTTCTTTGCTAAAATGTAGCCTATATTTTAAGTTAAGCATCTAGCAGTAGAGCGGTGAAAACTGCGTTGAAATCCATGCAGTAGTTTTTGCGTGATGCGCGTACAAACATATAGATAGACAGACAGACAAAAATTCTAAAAACTGTTGTTTTGGCTTCTGTTGCTCTAACAAAGACCCCCATATAATTTTTTTTCAATATCTTCAATGTACAGACATCGGCCTGTTACAATTTTATTATATGTATAGATGTATATATTTTTAACCGACTTCAAAAAAAGGAGGTCCTCAATTCGGTTGTATATATATTTTTTGTGTTTGTTACCTCATATCTTCGTCATTTATGAACCGATTTGAAAAATTCTTCTTTTATCTGAATGTATACACTTTTCGATTGGTCCCATAGAAATTTCATCAAAATCGGTTCAGCAGTTTGGTTTTAGATCAAAATAGCTGGAAAAAATATGTCATCCAAGTAAAAGAAATTGCGAAATTGATACTTGACAAGGATTTGTGTGTGATGCGATAACTAAAAAGGGTAAAATAAAAACGTTTTTGCAAAAAAATAACTGACTTCCAAAAAACCACAAAAAAATAACTTTACTTTCGGAAGTCGGTGCCAAAAAAGTCAATGAAATAAACAATAGTCAACGACTTCCGACAGTAAAGTTATTTTTTTTTGTGTTTTTTTGGAAGTCGGTTATTTTTTATATATTTTATTTTTACTTTCAGTACTTTATAACTTCTTAGTTAACCATACAATTAATATTTTTCTTTCAAAAAGTCTATTCAGCTTCACCATCCTTGTTCTTCTTTTCCATATCATTTTATAATCTGGATTCTTGAAAGCAAACCGCAGAATTATAACAATTTCTGAAGCTTACTCCATAAAAACCCACTCGAAATCGTCTTTACGGGTGTATAATATAATTTCCTGCGATAATTCAGGGTATAAAATATTTGTATAAACTGTTTCGTTTCCATCTGTTTATTTTCTTATTCATCTGTGATCTGTGTAAGTAATAAATCATAAATATTGTTGTTTCGACTTTCAAGAATTTGTTGGAGCTTTTATTTGTCTAGCTTCCCATGGCTTTGAGTTACCCGGTGTGACGAAAAATACAAAAAAAAAATGCTAAAAAAATTGTCACAGATATTTCAACTTCTTTGATTGGTTGATTGAATATTCAAGAGCTAATCAGATCACTCAGTATGGCTTCCTCGCGAATTGTCGAGAAGAAGCACACCTTCGAGAGAACCGTAAGGAATGGGGGTAGCCTTTGCCCAGGAGAGGGAAAATGAGGGCTAGCTAAAAAAAATAGTGATTACTTGAAATGGCTGGCTGGACAGGTCCACTCTGGTTGGACAGGTCCACTCAAATCTGTGTGGTTCTTTCTTCAAAAGAACATCTCAGACACTCATCTGCATAGTCCTCATGTGAGTTTATCGAGATTATGTCTGGACCTTAAAAGAGACTATGACCTCTGAGTTTGTTTCGGCTGTTTCTTCTCAGAGTAGTCAGGATACGAAACACAGGCCTCATCTAGTTTTAAAAAAGAAGACGTGTAAAAGTGTTTGTAAAAACCTATTTGCAAAATAAACATCATTTATCATTTATCAATGAGTTTTGACAAGGCGTAGTTTTTTCATTTCCAAAACCAGGCATATAAGGGTTTTACCACACCAAACGATCGATCGTCAATTAGTCGACGTCTATCGATAGTTTCTACTACACCAATCGATCGATCGTCGATCGAAGCCATCGATCGATGGCAGAATGGATTGGTAGACGTCGATCGACCGTTTCTGCACAAGAAATACTTTGTTCCGAAAATTTAAACGTAAGCACTAAACTTTGATATGAATCACCGCTGGCCAGAAATCGGAGTGTTATCAGTAATCGAATTTTAGGTGAAATTGATTGTCTGTAATTAGTATCCAATTTCACAATTGAAGGGGTAATCATGTTTAGCAGATTTTCAATATCACTGTTACTCATTCGAAAAGCATCCAAACCGCTATCTATAAACAATAAAATTGTAAGAGGCCGATGTCTGTACATTGAAGATATTGAAAAATATATATATGGGGGGTCTTTATTAAAACAACACAAGCCAAATCAACAGTTTATAGAATTTTTGTCTGTCTGTCTGTCTTTATGTCTGTATGTTTGAACGCAGTTTTCACCGCTCTATTCCTAGATGCCTAACTTAAAATATAGGCTACATACCATAGAAGATATTAGATATTTACCATAGAAATGATCTTTTTTTTTTTTATTCTAGGTACCACACGTAAGAAGTCGCGGGCAAAGTCTAGTTAAATATAAAACAACGTTTCGATGAAATAAGCGATCCGAAGTCTCCTGCATTTGCGTCTCCGTAATAGAGTAACGAGTAACAACATCGTACTGGCCAACACCGACACGTCCTCTTGTGAATACATTTTGAAAGATACTGATGGAATATAGCCCGACATTATCCGCGGCTCAGCCAAAGCTATATCTATGTCGGAAGATGGGTTAGGTCATGCAAGGCACTGACTGTACTTGCAATCATCACCAACTACCTTCCTTTTTTCGCGACTAAATTGGGGCCGGCTGCCAGCCAATGCGACCGAGCAACCTCCACGGTGGGTTCGAACCGGACGAGCGGCGATCGCTTTCAAAACGTTTTTTCTTCTGCGCCGTTCATCAGGATTTAAGTACATAATAATGTCAATGTAAGCTATGGGCAAGCAAAATTAACTTTCCCATACCTAGCTTAAGCAATCCAATACACTTTTGACTTTACCGCCATTGTTATAGGTGAGAATATCGCTTTGTATAGACGTTCAGATTAAATCAGTAACATAACATGACGCCTGTAATCCCCGAAGGGTTAAGCAGAGGTGTACCTAACAGTACCCCCTCATTTTGCCTGTTATGTTCAAGTCCCATGTAATAGGGAGCGGATCTATTGCCATCAACCGGGCATAAATCCGGACTCCGTGGCTGCTACTGAGAAATTCGTGATGGAAAAACCGCGACCACTAACCAATGAGGCATCATTCAATTAAGTATATCAGTAAGTAATTAATTTGATTCTAATCTGTTATCCCAAAGCACCCGATACGCCAAGACTTTCAACATTTAAAAATCTATACGAATATTATAAAGCTGAAGAGATTGTTTGTTTGGTTGAACGCGCTAATCACAGGAACTACTGGTTCGAAATGAAAAATTCTTTTAGTGTTGGATAGCCCATTTATTGAGGAAGGCTATAGGCTATATAACATCACGCTGCGACCAATAGGAGCAGAGCATCAATGTAAAATGTTACGCAGACGAAGTAGCGCGGGTCGCTGGTTTAAAAATAAAATCATCCTACGCATGCAGCCGAGTGCAAGCCGACATTCTCTGGGGAATCAAGTGTTATCTACTAACATGTGTGTGGTTCAAGTGCAGTACTCACTGGCGCCAGTGGCTGGAACGTGACGCTCACTAGTGGTATGTGTAATTTGTTGTTGTAGGTATGTTTTGTGGTGGCACGCACATCTGATTTTTCGGTTCAGATCGGATTTTTTAATTATCACTTGCTTTGGTGAAGGAAAACATCGCGAGGAAATCAGCATACCTGAGAGATATTTCTCGACGGCATGTAAAGCCAAGTCAGAGGCCCATGTGCGGCATAAAAACTCTGACACCAGGTTAGGCACTAACCACACGACAAAAGAAAGAAATAACATAATGTTATTTTCGATAGAAGCAACTACGTCACTTGTAGACAGACACCAGGTACGGCAATAAATGTATTTATATTGCGTAGTTCTATATTATTCTGTAATTATGTAGCTTAGCGCGTGGCGGCGTGTGGTACAAGGTATGAGAGAAAGCGGTTTCATATCGAGCGGTCCGAAAAACGTAATTTGTGGCCCTTATTTCCGAGTAGACAGAATTTAGATAAGTTATAGAATCAGGGGTTACTCTGCAGAAATCCATGTCATTAAATGTCATGCAAAATATATAGTTTTAATTCCGAGACACAATACAGGCATGGATGAAGGATGTACTGCCATCTCTTTCTCGTTGGTAAAAAGGTTCAGATTACTTTAGCCTACATACACATTAGCAGGTGGCTTGCTTATTGCCAAGCCTAGTGATTTGACATCTGGTTGATAGATAGCGAAGGCCAAGCTCGCAGTGCGGCGGTATGCGAAAAATTTTGAACTCTCGCGATTGCTGAGCAAGAGGTCCTGGGGTCAATTCCTAGGTCGGGTAAAGGATTATTGGGTTTACCCATCAGGAATAGCCACGGAGTCTGGATATGTGCCCGGTTGATGGCAATAGGCTCGCCCCCTATTACATGCGACTTAAACATAACTAGCGAAATGTGGGTGTACTATGGTACATCTCTGCCTAACCCTTCTGGGATTACAGGCGTGATATTATGTTATGTGTGTCAATTTGATAAAAAGTGGCAAGAAGAAATATGAATTTTCGTATTTCTATTTGATCAAACAGTTTCATCGAAAGTCCGCATAAAGTATTGCTATTAATCCCGCGCTCGCCACTAACTTAGACCACACCTCATGATAAAATTACATTCCGCCACATGGCCCTTCCATTCGCGAGCTATCAAATAATTTACAACTAAGATAAACAGATGTTTTTGTACATTCTCTTTTCACTGGATTTTCGTTGACGTAGATCTTGGTTTGGTTAATTTATTGATTAAGTTGGTCAATTGTGGCACCCGCTGGTTTTACAAAAGCGTGCTTTTGCCGCAATCTGTGTACATACATACACAAGTTCACGCCTTTTCCAATGCGGGTAGGCAGAAACCACAGAAAGCCACCTGCTACGATCCTTACATACTCCTTTTGCCTCGTCCACGTTCATACATCTGGTCATACACGCACGCCAGTTGCGAGTACTAGAGACCTGTTTGAAGAACCTCACAGTAAGGTCAGTGTGTGCAATTTGTGTATTTACATAGAATTTTGTAAGGAAATTTTTCAGTCCGAAAACTTCATATAGAAGCGCTGTGAAATTACTTATGTTGAAATTATAATGTTTTGTGGAATCGTGGTACACACGTCAAGCCACACGTTTCCAGTATAACATGGCCTCGCTTTGTATAGATTTCCAATACACTGAGAGATCCGCATAAACTGGTTTTGTATAGCTTGATTAGTCGCCGTCCGACATTATTAACAGAATCCCGGTTTAAACATTACATTATACCTCGCCACCCAAATTTTGATACAATTCTGTCCTTCAATCTGGTAATAATCCGCTCTGCCGGGAAATTCCAATGAAAATAGATTTTCAATACACTTCCTCGAAAAGTGGCTCTTATCGCACTACGATTAGGTTCATGGATCTCACCCTCGTGGTTTTCTTCTCATATTCCCGCACTATGGTGCGGAAATAAAAGTTCCACAGCCAGGTGGTGAGGCGGCGATCCCACACACCCATTTTTATTTTTCATTGTTTTTTCTATTCCATTGGATCAATATGGATTTTGAACAAATTTGGACTAAAAACTAAAACCAAAAAACTAAAAGTGTATTGAAAAACGTCGATTGATACACGTGGGCATTTGTTACTGCAGTTCTCGTCTCCATAACACCCTCACCTGCGGCTCGTGTGTGTATTTCGCCTTGGCCGAAATAACAAACATTCCCCACTTACATCAAAATATACTATTTAATTTACGCGTTTTATTTGTGGTATCTCACAAAAATCTTTGTCAGGTATCAATTTTACATTGTGACTAGAAAATATTAGCACATCATACACATATACGAAGAAGAAAAATTGCATATTTGTTTAGGGGAAAACTCAACTCATACATAAAGTACCAAAGCGAAGTTAATAAAATTTATAATAGACCACCGCGCAAGCTTCGTCTGCCAAATGAAAAAAGAATCATTTAAATCGGACCTGTAAACACGGAGAAATCGTTGCATAATAAATGAAAAAAAAAATCAAAATGATGCTGGTGGAATACATAACTTTCTCCATGTTTAGAAGTCGGCTAAAAACATAACAACACTCCTCTCGTATAGGACGATTATATCACCAGCCGTGGAAAACGGATCAAAAACATGATCCTAGGTCGAGGCTGTCGCGCTTACGATCTATGTAGGAATAGGAATTTATTCAACCTTCTTTTTTATCGTGTGGTTAGTGCCTAACCTGGTGTCGGAGTTTTTATGCCGCCCATGGGCCTCTGACTTGGCTTTACATGCCGTCGAGAAATATCTCTCAAACATGCTGGTTTCCTCACGATTTTTCCCTTCACCGAATCAAGTGATAATCTATACTAATATTATAAAGCTGAACAGTTTGTTTGTTTGGTTGAACGCGCTAATCTCAGGAATTACTGGTTCGAATTGAAAAATTAGGTTGGTGTTGGATAGCCCATTTATCGAGGAAGGCTATAGGCTATAAAACATCACGCTGCGACCAATAGGGGCGGACATTAATCAAAAATGTTACGCAGACGAATTTGCGCCGGTCAGCTAGTCATACAATACGCACATGAATTCGATTTTTTTTTGAAAGAGGTGTGTGTCTTGGGTTCGAACTTGAGACCTATGACTTGGCAGTCCAACGGTCACACCACTAGGCTATCACTGCTTACGCCCCTTGTTTTAACGCGCCGTTTAAAACCGCCAGTCGTCCATAGCTTGAACCAAACTTTTTAATATAATTACGCTGAGCCGTGAGCCACATGGCCCGACGAATCAAACGGTATCAAGTATTTAATAGCCGGAATGTACTCGGATATACAAGCAGTTTTATGTTGTTTTTCTCAGTAAATCTAATAAATTGATTCTGTTTTCTATTAAAAAATTGGTTTTGGAGGATATTCTAAAAAAAATCGGAAAGGTTATTTGAAAATTCATTACCTATGTGGAGAACATCTAGTCTTATATATTTTTTTAAAATTCGGCTTCAATGTTCTTGCCGCATGACTGGCCAGATATATTTGTATTTATACAAGAATATTTTCTAAATAAAAACAGGCGCTCGAGTCGATATTTAGGTTGAGCCACCCTTGCCTAGGGTGGTCTGTGGATGGGTAACCACCTAATCACCTATTACATACCGAGTTTCCTCCGTGCCTCGGAAAGCACGTTAACCCGTTAGTCCCGGCTGTCATTTGTAGATCTTTGACAGTCTTTATAAGTAGCCAGTGTCAGGTACCAAGGGGTATCGTATTACCTAGTTCTACCTGGGTTGTGGAGGTCAGATAGGCAGTTGCTCCATGTAAAGTACTGGTATTCAGCTGCATCCGGTTAGACTGGAAGCCGACCCCAACATAGTTGGGAAAAGGCTAGGTAGATGATGACAAGGATATTTTGTTGTGTATGGTGCTAATGCTGGTGTTGCCATATCGTTTTTTTTTAAATTACCAACCTAACCTCCTTAGATAGGTACGACTTCCTTATAAAAAACAGACACTTTTACAAAATGAGGCCAAACCTGGCGAGATTATTGTTCGTCCATCCGGCATTCTTATAAACAAAACAAGGCAAGGGAAGTTGTTAAATAATAATATAAACAAATGTCGCGTGCTACAGTAAACAGATACGCAGGTGTAATGAATGAGGGTTTTTACATATTTTTAACCGACTTCAAAAAGGAGGTGGTTCTCAATTTGTCGGAACCTTTTTTTTATGTATTTTACCTCATATCTTCGTCATTTATGAACCGATTTGAAAAATTCTTCTTTTATCTGAAAGGATACAGTTTCCGATTGGTCCCATAGAAATTTCATCAAAATCGGTTCTGTAGTTTGGTATTTAAATCAAAATAGCTAGAAAAAATATGTCATCCAAGTGAAAGAAATTGCGAAATTGATACTAGACAAGGATTTGTGTGTGATACGATAACTAATAAAAAGGGTAAAATTTTTTGCAAAAAAATCCGACTTCCAAAAAAAAAGTGGAAAATAACTTTACTTTCGGAAGTCGGTGGCAAAAAAGTCAATGAAACAAACAATAGTCACCGACTTCCGAAAGTAAAGTTATTTTCCACTTTTTTTGTGTTTTTTTTTGGAAGTCTGTTTTTAAAATATGTAATTTTTATAGAAGGTGGAAAGGACACCGACGTTAAAACGGAAACCACGTACTCAGGGGGTTTAAAATGGCCACTTTAGCAGAATCAAAATAGGATAATAATATAAATAATATTAAAATAAAGACTAAAGTTGTTGCGAGAAAGTGTTTCCCTACCCAACCCTTTTGTGCCACTTGCTGAAAATCTCCCACCTGGACACGAGTTGCCATGGCCGACCTGAAAGTCTCTAAATAGACTTCGGACACAGGTTGGCCGAAGCAAGGAAAACCTGTTCAGGTGGAGATTCATAGATGACTCTGCTTTGGAATGTAAATCTGGTGTTGCCCCACAAACGATGGGACACTTGATATCGTGTCCTGCCTGTCCTGTTTGCACATCACGGGAGCTGATGGACGCTACTAAAAGAGCCAAACTCGTCGCCAAATATTGGGCTGACTCAATTTGAATTGTCATCGACATGCTAAGAAGAAGAAGAAGATATTAAAATTCTTAAAATGGCCACAGACGCATTTAGTATTATGAATCGTTACTTTGTGACCATTTTACGAATCGTAATATAATTCATTTTATTGTCCTATTATAATTTTACTGAAGCGGCCATTTTAGGTCCACAGTACATCACTATACTGAACCCCCCCCCCCACTTCGAAATTTTGAATCGGTACCTAATTTAAAAAAAAAACAGCTGTTCCATACATTTTGACCGTGCAGACATTGCAGTTTTGTAGGAAACAGCTGATTTTGTTTTGTCCCCTCCACCTCGTATAAAATGGTTAGACCTGCTGTCTTGTATGGATCAGAATGATGTGCCACAAAAGAGATGAATGAAAGGCATTTGCATGTGGCTGAGATGAGAATGCTAAGGGGGATGTGTGGTGTCACGCGAATGGATAAAATAAGAAATGAGTATATAAGAGGAAGTCTGAAAGAGGCGCCGGTGACTGAAAAGTTGTGTGGTAATCGGTGGGCTTGGTATAGGCATGTGATGCGGAAGAATGAGGAAATTGTCGCGAGGAAAGTTTTGAGTATGGATGTGGATGGCTATAAGAGTAGAGGAAGACCAAAGAAACGATGGATGGACTGTGTGAAGGATGATATGGCAAAAAAGGAGGTGTCTGATGAGATGACGGGTAATAGAGAAGTATGGAAGAAAAAGACATGCTGCGCCGACCACAAATAAATTGGGAAAAAGGACGGAGAGCGAGGAAGAACGCTGGCTGAAGTTTATTTAGCCTGGCCCAGTAATGATTATAGACCGTGTCTACACGATTGCTTTCTATGTCAACATGAAAACGCTTCCACGCACGCCTGTAATATTCAAAGGGTGACGCAGAGGTGTACCCGATAGTACACCCACATTTCGCCAGTTATGTTTTAAGTTCCATGTAATAGGGAGCGAGCTTATTGCCATCAACCGGACACAAATTCAGACTCCGTGGCTGCTACCGAGACACTCCTGTAGGTAAAACACAACAACACTGAATCGAACCCAGTACCTATGAGCTTAGCAGACGCGCTTGCGACCAAAGTGGCAGCTAGTAGATGATAAATTTTAGTGGTACTTAATAGTTCCATGCTATAGACAAAGAGAGGTTCGTCTCTGGAGAGGGTCGTCGTCTCTATATTGATCCCAAAGTCTATTAATAGCTAAACCTCGGAAATTAACATATTTTCTCAACAAACACAGTTACTTACTTGCAAAAAATATGTAGATAGGTACTGTCTTTCAATCCCTACCTAAAAAAAGCGTTTTCGAAATTGCGTAAAATCCCGTTTTCAAGTGACCTAAATCCAAAAATGTAAATCTCAAGTACGTAGTCACACACAAAAAAGTATCTGCCAGCTACCGTGAACAGTAAAACAAACTTTTTCTGTATTTTTTTTAACGACCGTGTAAACTGTCATAATTTAAAACACGTACCACCGACAAAAAGATAGGTTTGTCCGTGAAATTACGTAGTTTATGGGAAAAAATATTCGAGGAAGATCCTTGTCTATGATCGTAATTTGTTTTTTTTTATTGCGTTCTGTAAAAGACTGGGGTGTTTTGTTTTAATTTTAGGTTAAACACATATTTCTGATTGTTAAAGGAATCATGATTAATTAACCTTTTGAACGCCAGAGTATAAAAGCATGCGCGTACCCTCAATGCCAAGCCACAATTTCACCTCATAAAAAATACCTACAAAAAGAATGTGGATTCCAAAACTTTATCAATAAACTATATTATTAAAGAGACAAGACAAGAGCTTAAATATTTAAGGTATACAACAAATAAAAATACAAAAGTAATGATTTAATTGTTTATTTCGTGTTATAGTGCATCGCATTTTTTGTCACACATTTGTGTCGTTGGCGTACAAGGCACGCGCTTGCTTGTCACGTATATGAGACCATGGCGTTCAAAAGTGTCCTTGTTTCGTGTTCCTTGGGGCCGGTCGGTGCAAGTCTTTTTCTTTCATTATTTCCTATCAACCGTCATAATAAAGAAGTAAGGTGGTTTGCTAAAGGAATAAGGTCGAATTATTCGAAATTTGTTTAGATTTTGTAATACCTACAGGGCGGACGAAATCGCCAGCGACAAAATGCTAGCCTATCTGTTTCATCTCACAATTTTTCCCCTTTGTAGCTAATAGATACCTACTAATAAATATACTCATAAGGTGTCTAACACATTTTTCGGGTAATTAATCGACAAAGCAACACGGCGAATCAAAAAGCTGTGTGTAATTGTTTTGGGTCGGCTTTCAAATCACAAATAGACACTTCTATTTTACAAATAAATAAAATAGAAGTGTCTCCTTGTGATTTCAAAATAACAGCTTTTTACTCAGATCAGATTATCAGATTTTTTATTTAATTTAAGATTTATTTAATTTAATTTTATGTTTGTTTATTTTCTCATCACAAACGTTACAGTGAACAGGAATTAGTCAATCTAATTTACAAGGTGAACCTTTGTCAGAGACTGGTGCCCGACTGAATGCATATGAAAGTATAATATACGGTACCTACTTACTTATATCATTTTTTTTTGTCAGAACAAACAGACAGACAGACAGAGCTGTCTGTCTGTTTGGTCCGGCTAATCTGCAAAACGGCTGCACGCGTAGCATGACCACCATAGAAATGGGTTTTTTCGACAGAAGAATTATAGACAAAATGACAGATTGTAGAAAGATTTGTATTGTCTATTTGTCAATTTGTTTATTCTTCCGTCGACAAAACCCGTTTCTACGGTGGTCATGCTGCACGTGCTGGACTGGTTTTGACGGGACTTTTACTAGCGGATATTATAAAGAGTAACTTAGGCTACTTTTAAATTCGAATAAGAATAAGGGTTCCTTGTGAAAAATTAAAACCCCTTCAAATTGTTAACAAAATGCGATTCAAATAAGGAAGTAATATTATTAGGTATAATAATTTCACGTGGACGAAAATCGCGGGCAACAGCTATTTTGCCGAACTAGTTTGTAGCACGCGTAAGGACCAATGTCTGGACTTTAAAAGAGACAGCGACCTTTGAGTTTGTTTCGGCTGTTTCTTCTCAGAGTAGTCAGATACGAAACACCGGCCCCATCTAGTTTTAAAACATAGCATGATGTGACGTGTAAAAGTGTTTTTTGAAACCAATTTACAGAAATAAATTTGATTTACGATGATTTAAGCGTCTGTGTTTGATTAATTTAAACCATGGCATAACTTTAGTACCTACGTAAAAGGCTGTTTATTTATGTTAATGTTTTCTTTGTTACAGCAGAACGCGACAGCAGAGAAAAGAAGCAAAGGTCGCACTGGCTGGCCGCAACACGTTTGGGCGTTAGAGCTTAAAAGCGAACAGAATCTGCAGACTTAAAATATTAATAAGGCGCTCTTTACCCCCACCAGGAGTATTTGCCTGTGATGTAAAGGGCCCTACAGACTCACGCCGAGAACCACCAAGAACACCCGAGAAGCGTCAATGCTTCTCGCCATCTGGTTCTCGCGCTCGCCTGTTCTCCGATCGGTGTCGGTCTTTTTGCCCGCTGCAAAGGGTTTCTTCGGGTGTCGGGAGAAGGTCGCATGAGTGTAGAGACCTTCTCGGTTCTCGCGCTATGTCCCGGCGAGCCTTCTCGCCGAGCCTTCTCTCGTGAGTTTGTAGGGCGTATAAGAGTTCAGATTCACTTGTTTCTGTACAAAATCAAATCTTGAGTTATTGGACGTTACAGGCAAATGCTTCTGTTGAAGGGGGCAGCTTTTATACGCTAGCCTTTCGGATAATAATTATGTAAATACTCATAAATATGCAATAAAATAATTAGGACCCTATTCTTAAAAAATATTATTAAAAGTTAGTGCAATAAACCCTTGGCATATGACAATCAAAATTGAAATTCGTTAAGCGCCAGGGTAGCCGGCGAAATTCAAATTTTCTTTAGTTTTTTTGCAATTTGCAGGACGGTGTCAGGTTGTATGTTACACAAAATGTGATTTGCGAACGTAACACGTATGTACTTACAGAATTATAATAAGTAATTAAAATGTTCAAGTTACCCTTGAAGTTCATTTTATCCCAATCAATGACTATTTCATGGCAAAGTCATTCGATAGGGTAATATTAACTTGAGGGTTGTATTGATGATTTTAATGACTACCTATAACTCGGTAAACCCATATTTGTTACGTGCGCGAATCATATTTTAATCAACACTAGCGACCCGCCCCGGCTTCGCACAGGTGCAATGTAGATATTAATGTTTTCTCAACTATAATATGTATGTATTATACATATAAACCTTCCTCTTGAATCACTCTATCTCTATAAAAATCCGTTGCGTAGTTTTAAAGATCTAAGCATACATAGGGACAGACAGACAGCGTGAACCGACTTTGTTTTATATTATGTAGTGATAGTGATACAATCTTAAACTGACCTGCACGCGACCTACCTTGGCACTGTCACCTTAATCAATTTGAAATAATGAGCAGCACTTTTGCGCTCTTCTATCTTTGTGATTTTTTTTTCTTATTATTATATTATTAAAGTGTTTCGTGTGCATGCAAGGGTGGAACGGACACCGACGCTAAAACGGGTACCCCTTACCTATTCAGCACATATCGACATTCTTCGTCGGTTATTAAAAAAAAACAGCTGTTTCCTACAAAACTGCAATACCTACACGATCAAAATGTATGGAACAGCTGATTTTTTTTTTAAGCTAGGTATGGAATCTTTATAATCATTCGCTATAGGTAATCCTTAATACATCATTAGGAAAAAATGTGACTGCTTCGCAAGTCAACGGCTAGATTGAAAGTCTGGAGCTCATTTATGCCCGGTCGTGCGAATAAACTTTGTTCAGGTCGAAGCTACTGCAGCCAAAAGTCGCGGTCACGTTGTGCCCGAGGTCCTTTGATTTATTTAGTTCAATGAATATTTAGTTATATAAATATATACTTACTTAATACTGTAAGATACATGTACTTAATAATAACGAACTGTACCAAAGACTAGTGCCAAATATATCTATGTAAATAATGTTTATTTTGTTTTTTTTCTTCACTTACCAAGAATTTCGTTTTTTAACCGACTTAAAAAAAGGAGGAGGTCCTCAATTCGGTTGTATTTTTTTCGTGTTTGTTACCTGATATCTTCGTCATTTATGAACCGATTTGAAAAATTCTTCTTTTATCTGAATGGATCTACTTCCCGATTGGTTCCATAGAAATTTCATCAAAATCGGTTCAGCAGTTTGGTTTTTAAATTAAAATAGCTAAAAAAAATATGTCATCCAAGTAAAAGAAATTGCGAAATTGATACTTGACAAGGATTTGTGTGTGATGCGATAACTAAAAAGGGTAAAATAAAAACGTTTTTGCAAAAAAAAATAACCGACTTCCAAATAAAAAAAAAAAAACAAAAAAAGTGGAAAATAACTTTACTTTCGGAAGTCGGTGCCAAAAAAGTCAATGAAACAAACAAGTCACCGACTACCTAAAGTAAAGTTATTTTTCACTTTTTTTTGTGTTTTTTTTTTGGAAGTCGGTTATTTTTTTTTAAACTTAGCATATTTCGTGGTTACATAATAACAGCCACACGGGTCGATCTCCATGGTAAAGCAACGCTTTCCGAAGTCGGTCCGCGGATGGATGACCATCTGTTACAATCGCGAGTTCCATCCGTGCCTCGGAAAGCACGTCAAGCCGTTTGCTCTGGCTGTCGTTTGGAAATCTTTGACATTCGTTACGGGTAGTCAGAACCCAGATAGTCTGACAACCAGCCTTACCAAGGGGTATCGTATTATACTAACTGGATTGTGGAGGTCAGATAGGCTGGTAAAATGTTGGTACGCATTCAGCTGCATTCGATTAGACTGGAAGCCGACCCCACCACATTTGGGAAAAGGCTAGACAGGTGATCATGATGTACTGCACTAAAGAAAATTAATGTGAATCTGGGTATTTGTTATTTCAGATTGTCAATAAGTCTAGGTTGGTTCACAAAGCATTATTTTCACTGTACTTAAGTGTCGGGGGTCTTTGTTTTAATCTGGATCTCTTCAAAGTTCGTGTGAATCGGTTTGTTCTCGGCGCGCGTGCTCCACCCTAGGCCGCGTCATCGTTTCACATCAGGCGAGTTGCGGCCAAACGCTAGCCTATATAGTACGTACTAAGAAAAAAAAAACACTAAAAAACGTGGAAAATAACTTTACTTTCGGAAGTCGGTGACTATTGTTTGTTTTATTGACTTTTTTGCCACCGCCTTAGGAAAGTAAAGTTATTTTCCACGTTTTTTTGTGTTTTTTTTGGAAGTGGGTTATTGTTTTGATTTCGCAATTTCTTTTACTTGCATGACATATTTTTACAGCTATTTTGATTTAAAACCAAACTACTCAACCGATTTTTACGAAATGTATATGGGACCAATCGGAAACTATATCCTTTCATATAAAAGAAGAATTTTTGAAATCGGTTCATAAATGACGAAGATATGAGGTAACAAATGAAGGGTACAGGGGCAAAACAAGGAATGTCACTAAAACAGGTTTTTGTGTAATTAACATTTTAATTTTTGAAAGATTGTAACTTTGTCTTACATATCAATTGTTTAGAAACTACTAATAGGAAATCTCCGCCCCTAAGATGACCCACTGACCTAATGGAGTCCAAAATTTTCATGGTGGTTTACACGGTGGACCAGAAAATGAATGAACCTTGTCACAGCATATTAACACAACAACAAAACATAACTTCTCTTTATCTGACATTTACAGTTGGACATTCCATGTTATGTTCCGTTTCAATTGGGATGTTCCCACTTTTGCACATGTACAGGGTTTTGAAATATTGAAGATATGAAGGACTATGATTGTTTTTACGCCTTTTAAATAATGCTACATAAAAATACGCGCGAAAACCTAGATCTTGCTATACTTAATTTATATTTGAATTTTTTGTGACATTCCTTGTTTTGCCCCTGTACCCTTCAAATACAACCGAATTGAGAACCTCCTCCTTTTTTTGAAGTCGGTTAAAAACGAAGTTGCTTTCTAAGTCCTATTTCAATTCCTTCGAATTCTTAAGAACCTTCCTACCTAATTTAGGAAATTCTGCTCAATGGGTGGTTGCACAGTTTAGGCAAGGTACCTATTATTCGAAATATGAACCATCAGAAATTTCGCGGTAAGCAGCTATGGTGTCTGGATTTTTGCCCAGTTGATGGCAATTCGAATTCTCAAAGGATTTTGAATTAAGAGTCATTTTGGAAAGTAATGTTTTTTTTTATGATAGCACTGAGTGTCAATTGAATTTTATCCTTGAAAAAGTGTGGTTCATTATTTAAAATGTATAGCTAAAATCGCTGAAAGCCCTTTTGTTTAAAGTAGAATAAAGCGCCCAGGTTGATGTTCTACAGAATCTACTTACATTTGCGACCATAGAATAAACTAAGGAGCCAACCTTTTTAAAAAAGTTTAAAAAAGCTATGATTGTATTTAACGCGGCGACAAATTAATCTGAATTTGGGATTAAAAAATAATTAAAGCCAATAACAAAAATACACACATGCAGCGAAGGATAATTTCAAATAGAAAGTAGCTGCTTAATAATCAGTTATTAGCTTTGTTTTAATTTAAACTGGCATCGAAATTTTGTTTTGGTAACTTTATTAGCCTCGACGACGGAGGCCCGCTGCGGGCTCCTAATTCTGTCAGCAAGGTACCTTGCCATTCATGTTAGGAGGAACCTAACATGAATGGCATGGTCGTACCATTTGAACTAACCCATCCGTGTCGGGGTGTCCTAAGCTCCCTGTGCCCTATGTTCTGCTGCTTGGCTAGACAAGGAAATTTATGCAACTCCAAATTATGCCAAGCAATTTTTTCGGCAAAAACAAATACCTGTAAGTATCTACGTCTCTTGGACGTACACTACCTGTCTATAAATACGAAGTATATAAGGTATGTATAAATGTATGTGTAACAGTTTATACTTTGCATCCGCCGACGGGCCATGTGGCTTCAACAGGCACGTGCGCTTAGGGTGACTGTGATTGACGGAGACTTCGGGACAGTCCACGTACTTCTTGAGGGATTCTGTAGTTCTTGACACTAATATTGAATTGCATTTAATCCGCCTTTGCATATTTTTTATCTATACAAATAAATAAAATTGAAGTGTATGTTTGTAATTTCAAAATAACAGCTTTTCACTGAATATGAATCGCATTTTTTTTAAATTTTTATCTGTCTATCTGTCGTTCCATCTGTTTGTTCCAGCTAATCTCCAAAACGGCTGCACCGATTTTGACGGAACTTTTACTGACGGATAGCTGATGGTATAAAGAGTAACTTAGACTAAAGAAAAACTTTAGGAAAACGATTAGGGTTCCGTGCAAAAACAAGAAATACCTTGAAATTATTACCAAAATCCTATACAAATATGGAAGAAATATTTTTATAATAATTTCACGAGGACGAAGGTCGCGGGGCACAGCTAGTATTTATAATATGTAACGAAGGACTGTCCCACCTTTCCTTCACTCATGGTCACCCTAAAACCAGAAATACGTGTAATTTGTTTTATAGACAAATTGATATAAACAGCATCTTTGATGTTCAGCCGAATTATTAGCGAAAACAGATCACCTAAATATAGGATTCAGTGGAGTTTCTGGAACGACTGCCATTGGTCGAGTGGTTTCAAGGGCGACTGCTGAGCATGAGGACCTGGATTTTGTTACCAGGTCGGGCAGTGTTATTGGGTTTTTCCATCAGGAATTTCTCAGTAGCAGCCACGGAGTCTGGATTTGTGCCCGGTTGATGGCAACAGGCTCGCCCCCTATTACATGGGATTTAAACACATCTGGCGAAATGTGGGTGTTTTTTTTTTCAAAATCAACAGGTTCGATTCCTGGCTAGGCATATTGTATTTCCGAAAATGCAATGATGCAGATTTCTCCTCTCAGAAGACTCCTTAAGTATTTTTCGCTATTCCTCAAGAATTTCAAGTTATATTTCAAGAAATTTGAGTTTCGAATTTAACCATCCGCGCCCACTTGTTATACTAAATAGTCTTGTTTGTGCGATGACGCGGCGCGGGCTAGAAGAAACCGATTCCCTCGAACTTTGAATAGATCCAGATTATAATGATCAGGGAACAGAGAAGCCGGCAGTGAATACCACAGACTGGCGGTTCGCACAATGAATGTGGAAGCATAGCGCTTTGTTCGGGTCCGCGGAACTTCAACCATATAACGGTGACTCTTCGCCGTATCTCTGCTCGTCCGATGATAGAACGGGGTTGGGGGAATTAGATTGTGTAATTCCAAAGCACACTCCCCGAAACCTCATCCTGTATATCTGCGCTCATAAGAAATGGCGCGTTGAAATACATATCTTTTAACAAGGTTTTATTTTATTTTATTTATTTGAGAAAAAAAAAACAGTTATACATTACAATATTAATATTAAGTTTAATAGTAAACAAACGCATAACCGACATTATAGTCCACGGCATTATTTTGTTTTGAAAAGAAATAAGGAAACGGACGTATACAGAAAGGAAGAGAATGAAAATACATGAAAAGAAACCAGGTGGGTTACCATGATCTGTTAGTGCAGGAATGTTTTAGGCCTATTGCGAGAGTGGGAAAGTGACAGCACTAGACAGCTATCTAGCGCCATCTCTGAAAGCTCCCCCCTGAAAGGTCACACTAATCAACTTTGGGGGGTTACTATGATCTCTTAATGCAGGAATGTTTTGGTTCTATTTCGAGAGTGGGACAGAGATTCTTATTAGGCCTGCTGGACAGCGCTCCCAGTTCAAATTTAATCTGTAGTCACCAATCAAATCACAACATAACAACAGCAAGAAACAGTCATCGTTAAGGATGACTGCAAGTAAAATATATTTTTTTTTATTAAGCGCGAGAATTCTTATATTTTATAAAATGTGATTTGTAAGTAATGGACAACATTGTAACAGTGTAGTAAAAGTCCGGACTCAATACTTTATGATTATTTATTAAAAAGTTAAACTGATCGCAATGCTTTATAATTATTTCATAAACTTCAATACCACACACCGACAATATTCCAAGATGACTTCCCACCAGTTGTCAACCTAGATGCCCTGCACGCCGAATGTCATTCGACTTTTGAATAAAATCATCTATACTTATAATAAATCTGTAGAGAGTTCAATTCTGTACATGAAATATATTTCCAAAATAACTATCAGGGGGTGATTAGGGATCGATACTGATGCCAAAAATGCAATCAGTAAAATTTTTGTCTGTCTGTCTGTCTGTCTGTCTGTATAACCGTTATAGAAACAAAAACTACTCGACGGATTTTAACGAAACTTGGTACAATTATTTTTCATACTCCTGAGTTGGTTATAGTATACTTTTCATCACGCTACAATTAATAGGAGCAGAGCAGTGAAGGGAAATGTTGGGAAAACGGGAGAAGTTACTCCATTTTTTAAGCTTCCGTCGCGTGTGCAACCTTAATGGTTAAAGCTACACAGAAATCATGTATGACGGAAATGTTCTCCTTAAAATTATATAAAAAATATCCCACGACAGCATATGTCTATCTTTTATGGTTGACTCACAATATCACGTGTAACTCCCGATAGCTTAGCAGTTCGAAGCTTTCTGATTATATTTGTCTACTCTTACGTTTATAACACTCTCAGTCATCCCTAATTAAAAAAGTTAACATTATTAACTATTCCATAAAAAAGAATCATGGAAATCGGTATAGAAACACCAAAGTTATACATGAAATACACTAATAGTAAGCCATCGCGCGTGAATACTGAATCATGCTATAAGGATTATTTTTGTTTACGGTCCGAGAATCGGTCGCCGCGCTCGATGCGTCTCGCGGCCGAAGGTATAAAAAGACGAGGCGTCCGAGCGATCCCCTGAGTCCGAAACCTTCACTGAGAGGGAATTACGTCTCACAGCTGATCGCGAACGGCATGTACTATCCCGTGAGTCCGAAACCATTACTGAAAGGGAATTACGTCTCACAGCTGATCGCGAACGGCATGTACTATCCCGTGAGTCCGAAACCATTACTGAAAGGGAATTACGTCTCACAGCTGATCGCGAACGGCATGTACTATCCCGTGAGTCCGAAACCTTCACTGAGAGGGAATTACGTCTCACAGCTGATCGCGAACGGCATGTAGTATCCCGTGAGTCCGAAACCTTCACTGAGAGGGAATTACGGCTTACAGCTGATCGCGAACGTCATATTTTATCTCGAGAATCTGAAACTTTTACTCAATATGAAGACCGTTTGACAAAGATCCATTTTAACTCCTCGCAATGACCAGGCATTTGAGATTAATAATAAAATACTGTCGAATATACAGGGGGAAAGCAAAGTTTATAGTTCAATAAATAGAATGGTCGATGAACAAGAAGCCACTAATTACCCGATAGAATTTTTAAATTCTTTAAATATGCCCGGACTTCCTTCTCATGAAATTTGTTTAAAAATTGGCATTCCGATTATTCTGCTCCGAAATTTAAGACCACCACAACTTTGCAATGGAACTCGGCTAAAAGTAACCCAGTTGCAACGAAATATAATCGAGGCTCAAATTTTAACAGATTGCGGTGCAGGAGAAACCGTCTTTATTCCCAGAATTCCCAAAATACCAAATAATTTTCCATTCCAATTTAAAAGAACGCAATTCCCAGTATCGGTGTGTTATGCAATGACAATTAATAAGGCTCAAGGGCAGACTTTTCGTGTTGCTGGAGTAGATCTCGGTGTCAGTTGTTTCTCGCATGGTCAGTTGTACGTCGCTCTTTCCCGGGTTAGCAGTTCTGGAAATCTTTATGTTCACGTGCCGGACGGGTCAACTTTCAACATAGTTTACCCGGAAGCTTTGCGCTGAAGTATTTTTGTTCTATAGGTACTTAAGCCTCATGTGAACGTAATCTAAACAATATTACCAATACATTAACTTAATAACACACAAGGAGTTACACGCTGACGGAGTCGCGGGCACAGCTATTAACAATAATATTGTGCGGTTCCGTATTGCGATTTTTCAACAGTATTGTAGATTGACATATTATATATCCCTACTAAAATATGAAAGTTAATCTGTCTGTTACATCAAAACCACTGAACCGTGAGGAAGGACATAGGCTACTTTTTTTCACGAAAAACGACGGAAACGCGGACGAAGTCGCGGGCAACAGCTAGTAGATAATAAATTTAGCATTTAAATAAAAGTGATTTGTTTGGATAAAATAATCTATAAGTTCATATAATAAAATTGTAAAGCCAAAGAAAAAAAAATTCACAGAAGCCAAGCTAACAGTTTTTAGAATTTTTGTCTGTCTATCTGTCTGTATGTTTGTATGCGATTTGAACGCAGTTTTCACCGCTCTACTGCTAGATGCCTTACTTAAGATATATGTAGGCTACATTTTACCACAGAAACGATCTTTTTTTATTATAAGTACCACACGTACGAAGTCGCGGGCGAAGGCCCGTAAGTAATAAAATCATAAACCTTACTTACAACAGTCACCGTCGCAGCATTGTGAGAATTTTACAAGACTTTTTCTAATTTTTTTTGTGTGAATGGAACACAAAAATTTAAAAACTGTAGATAAGTATATTTTAGTGTTAGGTAAGAATTGATCATTTACAACGAATCAAACATTTCCTTGATATTAAAGACATTTAAATATCAACGTGCGATAGACGGGACAAGACGAAGAAAATCGTAATCCAATACTTGTTACTACTTAGTAACAAATCGTTCTGTCTAATGCCATTCGCCCGCTTAGCGTAGCGGTAGCGTTTGTGTGTCAAAATCGAAAATTGTCGGGATCAAAATTTTTGAATGAAAAGATTCCCAACTAGCTGACCCGCGCAACTTCGTCTGCGTTACTTTTTTTGATTAATGCTCCGCTTCTATTGGTCGCAGCGTGAACCCCTGTATACCCTTCCTCGATAAATGGGCTATCCAAGACTAAATGAATGTTCCTATTCGAACCAGTACTTTCTGAGATTAGCGAGTTCAAAACAAACAAACTAACTCTTCAGCTTTATAATATTAGTATAGATATGAAACCAAATACTTATACAACAATTATTTAACTATTTTAGACCAATATATATATATATATATATATATTATACCAAGATAGACCAAATATGAAACCAAATACTTTTACAAAACGAAACGTAAGACACCTAATAACCAACATCGATGCAGTTTACCCGGCGAGGGTCGTTCATTCACGGAAAATCTTAAACTCAAACTCAAAGCATTTATATCAATTAGACCATTACAGGCACTTTTGAATGTCAAAACACAAAAAATAAACTAAGCTACAGTCCCAGTCACAGGGCATAATAACTTGTGAAGGTACTGTAGTTGCCCATTCGAAAGTGTAGATCTCTATGGAGAAGAATAGGCAAGAAACTCCATGGACACTCTTAAATCATTATTTTGTTACAAAGTCTCGGTTACATCATTCATGTCGAGATTAAACATATATGTGAGAACGATGTAGAAAGACGTGCGAGTAAGAGCGTCCAGAATAAAAAGATAAAATTAACAATTCAAAAATACAATAATCCATGGCAGCTGCGAGATGACCAGTCACAACTGACAGCGCCCGTTCACGAACATGACGCATGGATCAGCCGTCATTCAACTCAACCATTTTGGAGGGAACTAAACGACCCCCGACACACGCGCCACCATCAGCGAGACATTTGAGTGAGCATGACATTCTCTCAACCGCCAGGGCAAATTCGAGTCAGTAAAAGATGTAAATGGTAGCTTTATCGTACATAGAACTCACACATGTGCTATGCAATTATATAATACTAAGAGACTGAATCTATACAATGCAAAGATATGTTTACAATCTTCTGCAGCTTCCACAATAACTTCACAAAGTAATCAATTAGTTTGGTTGTGGAGCAGGACCAGCATTGAGCCAAGCATTTTTATCATCAATGTAATCTCCCAACTTATAGTATGCTTGCCTACATAGTGTGCGTTTTATACAAGATTTAAACTTCGTCTCATTCAGTTGTAGAATGCGGGGAGGTATTTTATTGTAACATTTTATACAGTACCCCATGAAAGATGAGTCTACTTTAGCTAGCCTGAAACCTGGCTGAACTAGTTGGTCCTTATCACCGCGATTCAGAAATTGGCATCAAATGAACACGAAGCACGAAGTTAAACTGCTAAAATTTAATACGTGGAAAGCGATCGAACAAACAATATATAGGCTATGAAGATTTTCAAAGCAGCGCCTTCTTAAGTACCTTTTGCTATAATAACTTTTTGAAAAACCCGATAAGTCGATTTAAAGTTATCTTGTGAGCACTTCATTTTTATTCATTAGTACCAGTTTGATTCAATAGATTTCGTTGCATGTATCTTAAGTAATGATGATGATTGCTTCTTGAACACTTTAAATTCATATATCTTTAGATTAAGAGCACGGATTGCAATGAAACAAAAACTAATACCTTCTCTAAGTTACGCACAATACTTGTGCATTAAAACTAACCACATTAGTTTTGTAACTTTCACGTGATAATTAAACAAACAAACATAGCCGAAGACTCACAGACTGCAGACAAACAGACCAAAATTCTAAAAATAGTAGAAATGGGTTCTGTTTGTTATCCTTTAATACCCCTACAATTTTTTTTTCTAAATATTTTCAATGTACAGAAACGCCACGTCTACAGATTTATTATATGTATAGATATAGATGTCCGCGCTATATGTCTTTTAAATCTCTTTGCTTGATATGGTTTTTGTTTCTGCTTTGGGTAAAGAGTTCCTGTTACTGTCTTCATATGTATGTCTGTTTAAAGTACACAATTTATGAAAAATTGAACGATTTTTATTTGAAAACTATTTTCATTAAAATTTGCTTATTTTAAGATGTGCTCATTTTGTTTTGTGTGCTCATTTAGTTTGTTAAGTCATACCGGATACCACCGTCGTCGTCCGTCACCGCAGTCGTGTAGGTAATTGTTCATAATAAAAGTTATTTCATTTGCAAATATTTTCTTTTATCCTTTCAAAACGTATGTTTATCTTTAGATTTAATCACTAGTAGTGTCAAACTATGCCTAAATAAGCTTTGTCGACGAATCCTTCTTTGGTGAAAGATTCCGTCATCGATTCACTCATGAATTAATCGTTCTGTCGGCGAAACGTTCGTAGTGGAAAACTTCTGTCGTTCATTCGCTTATGGATAAATCGTTTTGTCGGCGAATCTTTCGTAGTTTGAAAGGTTCTGTCGTTGAACAACTCATAAATGAAACATTTTGTCGGCGGTTCATTCGGCAGAGAAACCTTTGTCGGAGGTAAGTTTCAGAATCCAATAATCACGGAAGATATCCCGCAAGTGACAGTGTAAGTTTAGCCTTTTGAACGCCAGAGCATAAAAGAACGCGCACGTGCCCTCACGCCAAGCCACACTTTCACTGCATACAAAAAGAATAAGGATTCCAAAACATTATCGATAAATAATATTATTAAAGAGAAAAGACAAAAACTTAAATATTTAAGGTATACAAATAAAAACACACAAAAGTAATTTTTTAATTGTTTATTTCGTGTTATAATGCGTCGCATTTTTTTGTCACGTATGTGTCGTTGGCGTACAGGGCACGCGCTTGCTTGTCACGTATATGTGACAATGGCCTTCAAAAGGTTAAATGCGTAACATGTTTCTCACTTAAATCTGATAGAAGTAAGTCGTTAGCCATTAATGATTTGCTCTTGTTTTTATGTGAAATTAAAATAAAAATGTCTGCGTTTTTAAGAACTCACATATTACTTTAAAACTATCTTAAATCTGAATTTTAAACAGTTCTATGCTTAGGTTAATATAAAATTATATATATATATATATTCTAAATAAGTTCTCATAGAAAATAGGTCTCATCAATTCGACTTAGAATTATCCTTTGCATTTCTTAGAAATAATATCAGTCCTTTTGTCCTCGAAACGGGTATTATAATTCATTTTGTCAGCCGCAAAGGCCACGGTATCGCTGTTGCCACCTCGACCCCGAATCTTTTGACTGTCAAAACTTTGACGTTTCATGTTTCCACTCTCTTCTTGCGCTAGAAATTCTTCTCTTTTCTCCGTTCCCGCGCAATCACGGCTTTGTTCAAGAGCGTATAATTTAGCACCTTCTTCATTTACTTCATCTACGCTTTGATGTTTCTCAACTATAGATTTTCCTCCACTGACAGTCTTGGAAATGCGGTCTTCCTCTCTTTTAGCCTGACAGTCATGGTTTTCGAAATCTTTAACTATAACAGTCCCGTTGCTGAAGCGTTTAATTATCTTCCTCTCGGAAATATGTTGGCAATTAGATTTGTGTATGCTGGTGTGAACAGAATGTTCATTAACAACAGCACAGCTACAGTTGACTCTTCTGCCGTTGGTAGGGCCTGTGTTGCATGTTGATGTATTGGTCGTTGAGCCGGTATTATTAGTTCCACATCCACATCCGCTTGGAGCTGTGCCGTTGCCGCTTGGAGCTGTGCCATTGCCGTTTGGAGTTGTGCCATTGCCGCTTGGAGCTGTGCCATTGCTGCTTGGAGCTGTGCCATTGCCGCTTGGAGCTGTGCCATTGCCGCTTGGAGCTGTGCCATTCCCGCATGGAGCTGTGCCATTGCCGCTTGGAGCTGTGCCATTGCCGCTTGGAGCTGTGCCATTGCCGCTTGGAGCTGTGCCATTCACGCATGGTGCTGTGCCATTGCCGCCCGTCGAGCCGGTGTTATTAGTTCCACATCCACATCCGCTTGGAGCTGTGCCGTTGCCGCTTGGAGCTGTGCCATTGCCGCTTGGAGCTGTGCCATTGCCGCTTGGAGCTGTGCCATTGCCGCTTGGAGCTGTGCCATTGCCGCTTGGAGCTGTGCCATTCCCGCATGGAGCTGTGCCATTGCCGCTTGGAGCTGTGCCATTGCCGCTTGGAGCTGTGCCATTGCCGCTTGGAGCTGTGCCATTGCCGCTTGGAGCTGTGCCATTCACGCATGGTGCTGTGCCATTGCCGCTTGGAGCTGTGCCGTTGCCGCTTGGAGCTGTGCCATTGCCGCTTGCAGCTGTGCCATTGCCGCTTGGAGCTGTGCCATTGCCGCTTGGAGCTGTGCCATTGCCGCTTGGAGCTGTGCCATTCCCGCATGGAGCTGTGCCATTGCCGCTTGAAGCTGTGCCATTGCCGCTTGGAGCTGTGCCATTGCCGCTTGGAGCTGTGCCATTGCCGCTTGGAGCTGTGCCATTGCCGCTTGGAGCTGTGCCATTGCCACCCGTCGAGCCGGTGTTATTAGTTCCACATCCACATCCGCTTGGAGCTGTGCCGTTGCCGCTTGGAGCTGTGCCATTGCCGTTTGGAGTTGTGCCATTGCCGCTTGGAGCTGTGCCATTGCTGCTTGGAGCTGTGCCATTGCCGCTTGGAGCTGTGCCATTGCCGCTTGGAGCTGTGCCATTCCCGCATGGAGCTGTGCCATTGCCGCTTGGAGCTGTGCCATTGCCGCTTGGAGCTGTGCCATTCACGCATGGTGCTGTGCCATTGCCGCCCGTCGAGCCGGTGTTATTAGTTCCACATCCACATCCGCTTGGAGCTGTGCCGTTGCCGCTTGGAGCTGTGCCATTGCCGCTTGGAGCTGTGCCATTGCCGCTTGGAGCTGTGCCATTGCCGCTTGGAGCTGTGCCATTCCCGCATGGAGCTGTGCCATTGCCGCTTGGAGCTGTGCCATTGCCGCTTGGAGCTGTGCCATTGCCGCTTGGAGCTGTGCCATTCACGCATGGTGCTGTGCCATTGCCGCTTGGAGCTGTGCCATTGCCGCTTGGAGCTGTGCCATTCACGCATGGTGCTGTGCCATTGCAGCTTGGAGCTGTGCCATTGCCGCTTGGAGCTGTGCCATTGCCACCCGTCGAGCCGGTGTTATTAGTTCCACATCCACATCCGCTTGGAGCTGTGCCGTTGCCGTTTGGAGCTGTGCCATTGCCGCTTGGAGCTGTGCCATTGCTGCTTGGAGCTGTGCCATTCCCGCATGGAGCTGTGCCATTGCCGCTTGGAGCTGTGCCATTGCCGCTTGGAGCTGTGCCATTGCCGCTTGGAGCTGTGCCATTGCCGCTTGGAGCTGTGCCATTCACGCATGGTGCTGTGCCATTGCCGCTTGGAGCTGTGCCATTGCCGCTTGGAGCTGTGCCATTCACGCATGGTGCTGTGCCATTGCCGCCCGTCGAGCCGGTGTTATTAGTTCCACATCCACATCCGCTTGGAGCTGTGCCGTTGCCGCTTGGAGCTGTGCCATTGCCGCTTGGAGCTGTGCCATTCCCGCATGGAGCTGTGCCATTGCCGCTTGAAGCTGTGCCATTGCCGCTTGGAGCTGTGCCATTGCCGCTTGGAGCTGTGCCATTGCCGCTTGGAGCTATGCCATTGCCACTTGGAGCTGTGCCATTGCCACCCGTCGAGCCGGTGTTATTAGTTCCACATCCACATCCGCTTGGAGCTGTGCCGTTGCCGCTTGGAGCTGTGCCATTGCCGTTTGGAGTTGTGCCATTGCCGCTTGGAGCTGTGCCATTGCTGCTTGGAGCTGTGCCATTCCCGCATGGAGCTGTGCCATTGCCGCTTGGAGCTGTGCCATTGCCGCTTGGAGCTGTGCCATTGCCGCTTGGAGCTGTGCCATTGCCGCTTGGAGCTGTGCCATTCACGCATGGTGCTGTGCCATTGCCGCTTGGAGCTGTGCCATTGCCGCTTGGAGCTGTGCCATTCACGCATGGTGCTGTGCCATTGCCGCTTGGAGCTGTGCCATTGCCGCTTGGAGCTGTGCCATTCACGCATGGTGCTGTGCCATTGCCGCCCGTCGAGCCGGTGTTATTAGTTCCACATCCACATCCGCTTGGAGCTGTGCCGTTGCCGCTTGGAGCTGTGCCATTGCCGCTTGGAGCTGTGCCATTCCCGCATGGAGCTGTGCCATTGCCGCTTGAAGCTGTGCCATTGCCGCTTGGAGCTGTGCCATTGCCGCTTGGAGCTGTGCCATTGCCGCTTGGAGCTGTGCCATTGCCGCTTGGAGCTGTGCCATTGCCGCTTGGAGCTGTGCCATTGCCACCCGTCGAGCCGGTGTTATTAGTTCCACATCCACATCCGCTTGGAGCTGTGCCGTTGCCGCTTGGAGCTGTGCCATTGCCGTTTGGAGTTGTGCCATTGCCGCTTGGAGCTGTGCCATTGCTGCTTGGAGCTGTGCCATTCCCGCATGGAGCTGTGCCATTGCCGCTTGGAGCTGTGCCATTGCCGCTTGGAGCTGTGCCATTGCCACCCGTGGAGCCGGTGTTATTAGTTCCAAATCCACATCCGCTTGGAGCTGTGCCGTTGCCGTTTGGAGCTGTGCCATTGCCGCTTGGAGCTGTGCCATTGCTGCTTGGAGCTGTGCCATTCCCGCATGGAGCTGTGCCATTGCCGCTTGGAGCTGTGCCATTGCCGCTTGGAGCTGTGCCATTGCCGCTTGGAGCTGTGCCATTCACGCATGGAGCTGTGCCATTGCCGCCCGTCGAGCCGGTGTTATTAGTTCCACATCCACATCCGCTTGGAGCTGTGCCGTTGCCGCTTGGAGCTGTGCCATTGCCGCTTGCAGCTGTGCCATTGCCGCTTGGAGCTGTGCCATTGCCGCTTGGAGCTGTGCCATTGCCGCTTGGAGCTGTGCCATTCCCGCATGGAGCTGTGCCATTGCCGCTTGAAGCTGTGCCATTGCCGCTTGGAGCTGTGCCATTGCCGCTTGGAGCTGTGCCATTGCCGCTTGGAGCTGTGCCATTGCCGCTTGGAGCTGTGCCATTGCCACCCGTCGAGCCGGTGTTATTAGTTCCACATCCACATCCGCTTGGAGCTGTGCCGTTGCCGTTTGGAGCTGTGCCATTGCCGCTTGGAGCTGTGCCATTGCTGCTTGGAGCTGTGCCATTCCCGCATGGAGCTGTGCCATTGCCGCTTGGAGCTGTGCCATTGCCGCTTGGAGCTGTGCCATTGCCGCTTAGAGCTGTGCCATTGCCGCTTGGAGCTGTGCCATTCACGCATGGTGCTGTGCCATTGCCGCTTGGAGCTGTGCCATTGCCGCTTGGAGCTGTGCCATTGCCGCTTGGAGCTGTGCCATTCACGCATGGTGCTGTGCCATTGCCGCTTGGAGCTGTGCCATTGCCGCTTGGAGCTGTGCCATTGCCACCCGTCGACCCGGTGTTATTAGTTCCACATCCACATCCGCTTGGAGCTGTGCCGTTGCCGTTTGGAGCTGTGCCATTGCCGCTTGGAGCTGTGCCATTGCCACCCGTCGAGCCGGTGTTATTAGTTCCACATCCACATCCGCTTGGAGCTGTGCCGTTGCCGTTTGGAGCTGTGCCATTGCCGCTTGGAGCTGTGCCATTGCTGCTTGGAGCTGTGCCATTCCCACATGGAGCTGTGCCATTGCCGCTTGGAGCTGTGCCGTTGCCGCTTGGAGCTGTGCCATTGCCGTTTGGAGTTGTGCCATTGCCGCTTGGAGCTGTGCCATTGCTGCTTGGAGCTGTGCCATTCCCGCATGGAGCTGTGCCATTGCCGCTTGGAGCTGTGCCATTGCCGCTTGGAGCTGTGCCATTGCCGCTTGGAGCTGTGCCATTGCCGCTTGGAGCTGTGCCATTCACGCATGGTGCTGTGCCATTGCCGCTTGGAGCTGTGCCATTCACGCATGGTGCTGTGCCATTGCCGCTTGGAGCTGTGCCATTGCCGCTTGGAGCTGTGCCATTGCCACCCGTCGAGCCGGTGTTATTAGTTCCACATCCACATCCGCTTGGAGCTGTGCCGTTGCCGTTTGGAGCTGTGCCATTGCCGCTTGGAGCTGTGCCATTGCTGCTTGGAGCTGTGCCATTCCCGCATGGAGCTGTGCCATTGCCGCTTGGAGCTGTGCCATTGCCGCTTGGAGCTGTGCCATTGCCGCTTGGAGCTGTGCCATTGCCGCTTGGAGCTGTGCCATTCACGCATGGTGCTGTGCCATTGCCGCTTGGAGCTGTGCCATTGCCGCTTGGAGCTGTGCCATTCACGCATGGTGCTGTGCCATTGCCGCCCGTCGAGCCGGTGTTATTAGTTCCACATCCACATCCGCTTGGAGCTGTGCCGTTGCCGCTTGGAGCTGTGCCATTGCCGCTTGGAGCTGTGCCATTCCCGCATGGAGCTGTGCCATTGCCGCTTGAAGCTGTGCCATTGCCGCTTGGAGCTGTGCCATTGCCGCTTGGAGCTGTGCCATTGCCGCTTGGAGCTGTGCCATTGCCGCTTGGAGCTGTGCCATTGCCACCCGTCGAGCCGGTGTTATTAGTTCCACATCCACATCCGCTTGGAGCTGTGCCGTTGCCGCTTGGAGCTGTGCCATTGCCGTTTGGAGTTGTGCCATTGCCGCTTGGAGCTGTGCCATTGCTGCTTGGAGCTGTGCCATTCCCGCATGGAGCTGTGCCATTGCCGCTTGGAGCTGTGCCATTGCCGCTTGGAGCTGTGCCATTGCCGCTTGGAGCTGTGCCATTGCCACCCGTCGAGCCGGTGTTATTAGTTCCACATCCACATCCGCTTGGAGCTGTGCCGTTGCCGTTTGGAGCTGTGCCATTGCCGCTTGGAGCTGTGCCATTGCTGCTTGGAGCTGTGCCATTCCCGCATGGAGCTGTGCCGTTGCCGCTTGGAGCTGTGCCATTGCCGTTTGGAGTTGTGCCATTGCCGCTTGGAGCTGTGCCATTGCTGCTTGGAGCTGTGCCATTCCCGCATGGAGCTGTGCCATTGCCGCTTGGAGCTGTGCCATTGCCGCTTGGAGCTGTGCCATTGCCGCTTGGAGCTGTGCCATTGCCACCCGTCGAGCCGGTGTTATTAGTTCCACATCCACATCCGCTTGGAGCTGTGCCGTTGCCGTTTGGAGCTGTGCCATTGCCGCTTGGAGCTGTGCCATTGCTGCTTGGAGCTGTGCCATTCCCGCATGGAGCTGTGCCATTGCCGCTTGGAGCTGTGCCATTGCCGCTTGGAGCTGTGCCATTGCCGCTTGGAGCTGTGCCATTGCCACTCGTCGAGCCGGTGTTATTAGTTCCACATCCACATCCGCTTGGAGCTGTGCCGTTGCCGCTTGGAGCTGTGCCATTGCCGCTTGCAGCTGTGCCATTGCCGCTTGGAGCTGTGCCATTGCCGCTTGGAGCTGTGCCATTGCCGCTTGGAGCTGTGCCATTGCCGCTTGGAGCTGTGCCATTGCCACCCGTCGAGCCGGTGTTATTAGTTCCACATCCACATCCGCTTGGAGCTGTGCCGTTGCCGCTTGGAGCTGTGCCATTGCCGTTTGGAGTTGTGCCATTGCCGCTTGGAGCTGTGCCATTGCTGCTTGGAGCTGTGCCATTCCCGCATGGAGCTGTGCCATTGCCGCTTGGAGCTGTGCCATTGCCGCTTGGAGCTGTGCCATTGCCGCTTGGAGCTGTGCCATTGCCACCCGTCGAGCCGGTGTTATTAGTTCCACATCCACATCCGCTTGGAGCTGTGCCGTTGCCGTTTGGAGCTGTGCCATTGCCGCTT
This sequence comes from Standfussiana lucernea, assembly GCA_964057025.1. Lineage (NCBI taxonomy): Eukaryota > Metazoa > Arthropoda > Insecta > Lepidoptera > Noctuidae > Standfussiana > Standfussiana lucernea. The sequence goes on from OZ059813.1 coordinate 3,266,377, forward strand.
GGAGCTGTGCCATTGCTGCTTGGAGCTGTGCCATTCCCGCATGGAGCTGTGCCGTTGCCGCTTGGAGCTGTGCCATTGCCGTTTGGAGTTGTGCCATTGCCGCTTGGAGCTGTGCCATTGCTGCTTGGACTTGTGCCATTCCCGCATGGAGCTGTGCCATTGCCGCTTGGAGCTGTGCCATTGCCGCTTGGAGCTGTGCCATTGCCGCTTGGAGCTGTGCCATTGCCACCCGTCGAGCCGGTGTTATTAGTTCCACATCCACATCCGCTTGGAGCTGTGCCGTTGCCGTTTGGAGCTGTGCCATTGCCGCTTGGAGCTGTGCCATTGCTGCTTGGAGCTGTGCCATTCCCGCATGGAGCTGTGCCATTGCCGCTTGGAGCTGTGCCATTGCCGCTTGGAGCTGTGCCATTGCCGCTTGGAGCTGTGCCATTGCCACCCGTCGAGCCGGTGTTATTAGTTCCACATCCACATCCGCTTGGAGCTGTGCCGTTGCCGCTTGGAGCTGTGCCATTGCCGCTTGCAGCTGTGCCATTGCCGCTTGGAGCTGTGCCATTGCCGCTTGGAGCTGTGCCATTGCCGCTTGGAGCTGTGCCATTCCCGCATGGAGCTGTGCCATTGCCGCTTGAAGCTGTGCCATTGCCGCTTGGAGCTGTGCCATTGCCGCTTGGAGCTGTGCCATTGCCGCTTGGAGCTGTGCCATTGCCGCTTGGAGCTGTGCCATTGCCACCCGTCGAGCCGGTGTTATTAGTTCCACATCCACATCCGCTTGGAGCTGTGCCGTTGCCGTTTGGAGCTGTGCCATTGCCGCTTGGAGCTGTGCCATTGCTGCTTGGAGCTGTGCCATTCCCGCATGGAGCTGTGCCATTGCCGCTTGGAGCTGTGCCATTGCCGCTTGGAGCTGTGCCATTGCCGCTTGGAGCTGTGCCATTGCCGCTTGGAGCTGTGCCATTGCCGCTTGGAGCTGTGCCATTCACGCATGGTGCTGTGCCATTGCCGCTTGGAGCTGTGCCATTGCCGCTTGGAGCTGTGCCATTGCCACCCGTCGACCCGGTGTTATTAGTTCCACATCCACATCCGCTTGGAGCTGTGCCGTTGCCGTTTGGAGCTGTGCCATTGCCGCTTGGAGCTGTGCCATTGCCACCCGTCGAGCCGGTGTTATTAGTTCCACATCCACATCCGCTTGGAGCTGTGCCGTTGCCGTTTGGAGCTGTGCCATTGCCGCTTGGAGCTGTGCCATTGCTGCTTGGAGCTGTGCCATTCCCGCATGGAGCTGTGCCATTGCCGCTTGGAGCTGTGCCATTGCCGCTTGGAGCTGTGCCATTGCCGCTTGGAGCTGTGCCATTCACGCATGGTGCTGTGCCATTGCCGCCCGTCGAGCCGGTGTTATTAGTTCCACATCCACATCCGCTTGGAGCTGTGCCGTTGCCGCTTGGAGCTGTGCCATTGCCGCTTGCAGCTGTGCCATTGCCGCTTGGAGCTGTGCCATTGCCGCTTGGAGCTGTGCCATTGCCGCTTGGAGCTGTGCCATTCCCGCATGGTGCTGTGCCAGTGCCGCTTGAAGCTGTGCCATTGCCGCTTGGAGCTGTGCCATTGCCGCTTGGAGCTGTGCCATTGCCGCTTGGAGCTGTGCCATTGCCGCTTGGAGCTGTGCCATTGCCGCTTGGAGCTGTGCCATTGCCACCCGTCGAGCCGGTGTTATTAGTTCCACATCCACATCCGCTTGGAGCTGTGCCGTTGCCGTTTGGAGCTGTGCCATTGCCGCTTGGAGCTGTGCCATTGCTGCTTGGAGCTGTGCCATTCCCGCATGGAGCTGTGCCATTGCCGCTTGGAGCTGTGCCATTGCCGCTTGGACCTGTGCCATTGCCGCTTGGAGCTGTGCCATTGCCGCTTGGAGCTGTGCCATTCACGCATGGTGCTGTGCCATTGCCGCTTGGAGCTGTGCCATTGCCGCTTGGAGCTGTGCCATTGCCGCTTGGAGCTGTGCCATTCACGCATGGTGCTGTGCCATTGCCGCTTGGAGCTGTGCCATTGCCGCTTGGAGCTGTGCCATTCACGCATGGTGCTGTGCCATTGCCGCTTGGAGCTGTGCCATTGCCGCTTGGAGCTGTGCCATTGCCACCCGTCGACCCGGTGTTATTAGTTCCACATCCACATCCGCTTGGAGCTGTGCCGTTGCCGTTTGGAGCTGTGCCATTGCCGCTTGGAGCTGTGCCATTGCCGTTTGGAGTTGTGCCATTGCCGCTTGGAGCAGTGCCATTGCTGCTTGGAGCTGTGCCATTGCCGTTTGGAGTTGTGCCATTGCCGCTTGGAGCAGTGCCATTGCTGCTTGGAGCTGTGCCATTCCCGCATGGAGCTGTGCCATTGCCGCTTGGAGTTGTGCCATTCCCGCATGGAGCTGTGCCATTCCCGCTTGGAGCTGTGCCATTCACGCATGGTGCTGTGCCATTGCCGCCCGTCGAGCCGGTGTTATTAGTTCCACATCCACATCCGCTTGGAGCTGTGCCGTTGCCGCTTGGAGCTGTGCCGTTGCCGCTTGGAGCTGTGCCATTGCCGCTTGGAGCTGTGCCATTGCCGCTTGGAGCTGTGCCATTCCCGCATGGAGCTGTGCCATTGCCGCTTGGAGCTGTGCCGTTGCCGCTTGGAGCTGTGCCATTGCCGCTTGGAGCTGTGCCATTGCCGCTTGGAGCTGTGCCATTGCCGCTTGGAGTTGTGCCATTCCCGCATGGAGCTGTGCCATTCCCGCTTGGAGCTGTGCCATTCCCGCATGGAGCTGTGCCATTGCCGCTTGGAGCTGTGCCATTGCCGCTTGGAGCTGTGCCATTGCCGCTTGGAGCTGTGCCATTGCCGCTTGGAGCTGTGCCATTGCCGCTTGGAGCTGTGCCATTCACGCATGGTGCTGTGCCATTGCCGCTTGGAGCTGTGCCATTGCCGCTTGGAGCTGTGCCATTCACGCATGGTGCTGTGCCATTGCCGCTTGGAGCTGTGCCATTGCCGCTTGGAGCTGTGCCATTGCCACCCGTCGAGCCGGTGTTATTAGTTCCACATCCACATCCGCTTGGAGCTGTGCCGTTGCCGCTTGGAGCTGTGCCATTGCCGTTTGGAGTTGTGCCATTGCCGCTTGGAGCAGTGCCATTGCTGCTTGGAGCTGTGCCATTCCCGCATGGAGCTGTGCCATTGCCGCTTGGAGCTGTGCCATTGCCGCTTGGAGCTGTGCCATTGCCGCTTGGAGTTGTGCCATTCCCGCATGGAGCTGTGCCATTCCCGCTTGGAGCTGTGCCATTCACGCATGGTGCTGTGCCATTGCCGCCCGTCGAGCCGGTGTTATTAGTTCCACATCCACATCCGCTTGGAGCTGTGCCGTTGCCGCTTGCAGCTGTGCCGTTGCCGCTTGGAGCTGTGCCATTGCCGCTTGGAGCTGTGCCATTGCCGCTTGGAGCTGTGCCATTGCCGCTTGGAGCTGTGCCATTGCCGCTTGGAGCTGTGCCATTCCCGCATGGAGCTGTGCCATTGCCGCTTGGAGCTGTGCCATTGCCGCTTGGAGCTGTGCCATTGCCGCTTGGAGTTGTGCCATTCCCGCATGGAGCTGTGCCATTCCCGCTTGGAGCTGTGCCATTCACGCATGGTGCTGTGCCATTGCCGCCCGTCGAGCCGGTGTTATTAGTTCCACATCCACATCCGCTTGGAGCTGTGCCGTTGCCGCTTGGAGCTGTGCCATTGCCGCTTGGAGCTGTGCCATTGCCGCTTGGAGCTGTGCCATTCCCGCATGGAGCTGTGCCATTGCCGCTTGGAGTTGTGCCATTCCCGCATGGAGCTGTGCCATTCCCGCTTGGAGCTGTGCCATTGCCGCCCGTCGAGCCGGTGTTATTAGTTCCACATCCACATCCGCTTGGAGCTGTGCCATTGCCGCTTGGAGCTGTGCCATTGCCGCATGGAGCTGTGCCATTCCCGCTTGGAGCTGTGCCATTCACGCATGGTGCTGTGCCATTGCCTCCCGTCGACCCGGTGTTATTAGTTCCACATCCACATCCGCTTGGAGCTGTGCCGTTGCCACTTGGAGCTGTGCCATTGCCGCTTGGAGCTGTGCCATTGCCGCTTGGAGCTGTGCCATTCCCGCATGGAGCTGTGCCATTGCCGCTTGGAGCTGTGCCATTGCCGCTTGGAGCTGTGCCATTGCCGCTTGGAGCTGTGCCATTGCCGCTTGGAGCTGTGCCATTGCCGCTTGGAGCTGTGCCATTGCCGCTTGGAGCTGTGCCATTCACGCATGGTGCTGTGCCATTGCCGCTTGGAGCTGTGCCATTGCCGCTTGGAGCTGTGCCATTCACGCATGGTGCTGTGCCATTGCCGCTTGGAGCTGTGCCATTGCCGCTTGGAGCTGTGCCATTGCCACCCGTCGAGCCGGTGTTATTAGTTCCACATCCACATCCGCTTGGAGCTGTGCCGTTGCCGCTTGGAGCTGTGCCATTGCCGCTTGGAGCTGTGCCATTGCCGCTTGGAGCTGTGCCATTCCCGCATGGAGCTGTGCCATTGCCGCTTGGAGCTGTGCCATTGCCGCTTGGAGCTGTGCCATTGCCGCTTGGAGCTGTGCCATTCCCGCTTGGAGCTGTGCCATTCACGCATGGTGCTGTGCCATTGCCGCCCGTCGAGCCGGTGTTATTAGTTCCACATCCACATCCGCTTGGAGTATTGTTACCATGGCTTGAGCAGCCAGAAGTTTCAGTGCCCTTGTCGGTACTAGAACTATCTCCATCTTCATTCGTGGCAGTTACATTGGGACCTGCAGGAGAACTAGCAGCATCGTAACAAGAGCAGTCTTGGCTAGTCCCGTAATATTCGTAAGATTGCGACTCGACACTCTCTGAATATTCTTCGTCACTAGATTCATAACTGTCTATATCTTCCTCATAAGTAAAACTTTCATCAGTCCAACTGCTTGAATTTTTCCAATCGTCAGAATCTTTATCGCTCCCTGAATGTTCTGAAGTTTCAGTGCTATTGCTGGTACTAGAGCCACCTCCGACCGTGCCAGATGTGTTTGCAGAGCTGCTTTCTGGTGTAGTTGAAGGTTTGCTGACTTCATCTGAAGAGGCGGTAGTTTCAGTGGTAGTGCTGGTACTAGAGCCACCTCCGACCGTGCCAGATGTGTTTTCAGAGCTGCTTTCTGGTGTAGTTTCAACATTGTTACCTTCACCAGACTGTGACTCAGATTTTTTTAAATCTTCATGATTATTTGATCTGTACTCATCTGAATCGTCGCTACTACTACTACTGCTACTACTACCATCTGAACTTTCAGAATCAGACCAACCTTCATGACCCTCGTGGTGAGTGTTTTCAGTGCTGTTTCTTGGTGTAGATAAAGGTTTGCTATCATCACCTGAACGGGTGGTAGATTCAGTGGTAGTGCTGGTACTAGAGCCACCTCCGACCGTGCCAGATGTGTTTTCAGAGCTGCTTTCTGGTATAGTTGAAGGTTTGCTGACTTCATCTGAAGAGGCGGTAGTTTCAGTGGTAGTGCTGGTACTAGAGCCACCTCCGACCGTGCCAGATGTGTTTTCAGAGCTGCTTTCTGGTATAGTTGAAGGTTTGCTGACTTCATCTGAAGAGGCGGTAGTTTCAGTGGTAGTGCTGGTACTAGAGCCACCTCCGACCGTGCCAGATGTGTTTTCAGAGCTGCTTTCTGGTGTAGTTGAAGGTTTGCTGACTTCATCTGAAGGGTTGGTAGTTTCAGTGGTAGTGCTGGTACTAGAGCCACCTCCGACCGTGCCAGATGTGTTTTCAGAGCTGCTTTCTGGTATAGTTGAAGGTTTGCTGACTTCATCTGAAGAGGCGGTAGTTTCAGTGGTAGTGCTGGTACTAGAGCCACCTCCGACCGTGCCAGATGTGTTTTCAGAGCTGCTTTCTGGTGTAGTTGAAGGTTTGCTGACTTCATCTGAAGGGTTGGTAGTTTCAGTGGTAGTGCTGGTACTAGAGCCACCTCCGACCGTGCCAGATGTGTTTTCAGAGCTGCTTTCTGGTGTAGTTGAAGGTTTGCTGACTTCATCTGAAGAGGCGGTAGTTTCAGTGGTAGTGCTGGTACTAGAGCCACCTCCGACCGTGCCAGATGTGTTTTCAGAGCTGCTTTCTGGTATAGTTGAAGGTTTGCTGACTTCATCTGAAGAGGCGGTAGTTTCAGTGGTAGTGCTGGTACTAGAGCCACCTCCGACCGTGCCAGATGTGTTTTCAGAGCTGCTTTCTGGTATAGTTGAAGGTTTGCTGACTTCATCTGAAGAGGCGGTAGTTTCAGTGGTAGTGCTGGTACTAGAGCCACCTCCGACCGTGCCAGATGTGTTTTCAGAGCTGCTTTCTGGTGTAGTTGAAGGTTTGCTGACTTCATCTGAAGGGTTGGTAGTTTCAGTGGTAGTGCTGGTACTAGAGCCACCTCCGACCGTGCCAGATGTGTTTTCAGAGCTGCTTTCTGGTATAGTTGAAGGTTTGCTGACTTCATCTGAAGAGGCGGTAGTTTCAGTGGTAGTGCTGGTACTAGAGCCACCTCCGACCGTGCCAGATGTGTTTTCAGAGCTGCTTTCTGGTGTAGTTGAAGGTTTGCTGACTTCACCTGAAGGGTTGGTAGTTTCAGTGGTAGTGCTGGTACTAGAGCCACCTCCGACCGTGCCAGATGTGTTTTCAGAGCTGCTTTCTGGTGTAGTTGAAGGTTTGCTGACTTCATCTGAAGAGGCGGTAGTTTCAGTGGTAGTGCTGGTACTAGAGCCACCTCCGACCGTGCCAGACGTGTTTTCAGAGCTGCTTTCTGGTATAGTTGAAGGTTTGCTGACTTCATCTGAAGAGGCGGTAGTTTCAGTGGTAGTGCTGGTACTAGAGCCACCTCCGACCGTGCCAGATGTGTTTTCAGAGCTGCTTTCTGGTATAGTTGAAGGTTTGCTGACTTCATCTGAAGAGGCGGTAGTTTCAGTGGTAGTGCTGGTACTAGAGCCACCTCCGACCGTGCCAGATGTGTTTTCAGAGCTGCTTTCTGGTGTAGTTGAAGGTTTGCTGACTTCATCTGAAGGGTTGGTAGTTTCAGTGGTAGTGCTGGTACTAGAGCCACCTCCGACCGTGCCAGATGTGTTTTCAGAGCTGCTTTCTGGTGTAGTTGAAGGTTTGCTGACTTCATCTGAAGAGGCGGTAGTTTCAGTGGTAGTGCTGGTACTAGAGCCACCTCCGACCGTGCCAGATGTGTTTTCAGAGCTGCTTTCTGGTGTAGTTGAAGGTTTGCTGACTTCATCTGAAGGGTTGGTAGTTTCAGTGGTAGTGCTGGTACTAGAGCCACCTCCGACCGTGCCAGATGTGTTTTCAGAGCTGCTTTCTGGTATAGTTGAAGGTTTGCTGACTTCATCTGAAGAGGCGGTAGTTTCAGTGGTAGTGCTGGTACTAGAGCCACCTCCGACCGTGCCAGATGTGTTTTCAGAGCTGCTTTCTGGTGTAGTTGAAGGTTTGCTGACTTCATCTGAAGGGTTGGTAGTTTCAGTGGTAGTGCTGGTACTAGAGCCACCTCCGACCGTGCCAGATGTGTTTTCAGAGCTGCTTTCTGGTGTAGTTGAAGGTTTGCTGACTTCATCTGAAGAGGCGGTAGTTTCAGTGGTAGTGCTGGTACTAGAGCCACCTCCGACCGTGCCAGATGTGTTTTCAGAGCTGCTTTCTGGTATAGTTGAAGGTTTGCTGACTTCATCTGAAGAGGCGGTAGTTTCAGTGGTAGTGCTGGTACTAGAGCCACCTCCGACCGTGCCAGATGTGTTTTCAGAGCTGCTTTCTGGTGTAGTTGAAGGTTTGCTGACTTCATCTGAAGGGTTGGTAGTTTCAGTGGTAGTGCTGGTACTAGAGCCACCTCCGACCGTGCCAGATGTGTTTTCAGAGCTGCTTTCTGGTGTAGTTGAAGGTTTGCTGACTTCATCTGAAGAGGCGGTAGTTTCAGTGGTAGTGCTGGTACTAGAGCCACCTCCGACTGTGCCAGATGTGTTTTCAGAGCTGCTTTCTGGTATAGTTGAAGGTTTGCTGACTTCATCTGAAGAGGCGGTAGTTTCAGTGGTAGTGCTGGTACTAGAGCCACCTCCGACCGTGCCAGATGTGTTTTCAGAGCTGCTTTCTGGTATAGTTGAAGGTTTGCTGACTTCATCTGAAGAGGCGGTAGTTTCAGTGGTAGTGCTGGTACTAGAGCCACCTCCGACCGTGCCAGATGTGTTTTCAGAGCTGCTTTCTGGTATAGTTGAAGGTTTGCTGACTTCATCTGAAGAGGCGGTAGTTTCAGTGGTAGTGCTGGTACTAGAGCCACCTCCGACCGTGCCAGATGTGTTTTCAGAGCTGCTTTCTGGTATAGTTGAAGGTTTGCTGACTTCATCTGAAGAGGCGGTAGTTTCAGTGGTAGTGCTGGTACTAGAGCCACCTCCGACCGTGCCAGATGTGTTTTCAGAGCTGCTTTCTGGTGTAGTTGAAGGTTTGCTGACTTCATCTGAAGGGTTGGTAGTTTCAGTGGTAGTGCTGGTACTAGAGCCACCTCCGACCGTGCCAGATGTGTTTTCAGAGCTGCTTTCTGGTGTAGTTGAAGGTTTGCTGACTTCATCTGAAGAGGCGGTAGTTTCAGTGGTAGTGCTGGTACTAGAGCCACCTCCGACCGTGCCAGACGTGTTTTCAGAGCTGCTTTCTGGTATAGTTGAAGGTTTGCTGACTTCATCTGAAGAGGCGGTAGTTTCAGTGGTAGTGCTGGTACTAGAGCCACCTCCGACCGTGCCAGATGTGTTTTCAGAGCTGCTTTCTGGTGTAGTTGAAGGTTTGCTGACTTCATCTGAAGAGGCGGTAGTTTCAGTGGTAGTGCTGGTACTAGAGCCACCTCCGACCGTGCCAGATGTGTTTGCAGAGCTGCTTTCTGGTGTAGTTGAAGGTTTGCTGACTTCATCTGAAGAGGCGGTAGTTTCAGTGGTAGTGCTGGTACTAGAGCCACCTCCGACCGTGCCAGATGTGTTTTCAGAGCTGCTTTCTGGTGTAGTTGAAGGTTTGCTGACTTCATCTGAAGGGTTGGTAGTTTCAGTGGTAGTGCTGGTACTAGAGCCACCTCCGACCGTGCCAGATGTGTTTTCAGAGCTGCTTTCTGGTATAGTTGAAGGTTTGCTGACTTCATCTGAAGAGGCGGTAGTTTCAGTGGTAGTGCTGGTACTAGAGCCACCTCCGACCGTGCCAGATGTGTTTTCAGAGCTGCTTTCTGGTGTAGTTGAAGGTTTGCTGACTTCATCTGAAGGGTTGGTAGTTTCAGTGGTAGTGCTGGTACTAGAGCCACCTCCGACCGTGCCAGATGTGTTTTCAGAGCTGCTTTCTGGTGTAGTTGAAGGTTTGCTGACTTCATCTGAAGAGGCGGTAGTTTCAGTGGTAGTGCTGGTACTAGAGCCACCTCCGACCGTGCCAGACGTGTTTTCAGAGCTGCTTTCTGGTATAGTTGAAGGTTTGCTGACTTCATCTGAAGAGGCGGTAGTTTCAGTGGTAGTGCTGGTACTAGAGCCACCTCCGACCGTGCCAGATGTGTTTTCAGAGCTGCTTTCTGGTGTAGTTGAAGGTTTGCTGACTTCATCTGAAGAGGCGGTAGTTTCAGTGGTAGTGCTGGTACTAGAGCCACCTCCGACCGTGCCAGATGTGTTTTCAGAGCTGCTTTCTGGTATAGTTGAAGGTTTGCTGACTTCATCTGAAGAGGCGGTAGTTTCAGTGGTAGTGCTGGTACTAGAGCCACCTCCGACCGTGCCAGATGTGTTTGCAGAGCTGCTTTCTGGTGTAGTTGAAGGTTTGCTGACTTCATCTGAAGAGGCGGTAGTTTCAGTGGTAGTGCTGGTACTAGAGCCACCTCCGACCGTGCCAGATGTGTTTTCAGAGCTGCTTTCTGGTGTAGTTTCAACATTGTTACCTTCACCAGACTGTGACTCAGAGCTTTCTAAATCATCATCATTATTGAAGCTATTCTCATCTGAATCGTCGCTACTACTATTACTGCTACTACTACTATCTGAACTTTCAGAATCAGACCAACCTTCCTGACCCTTATGGTTATTAATGTGATGGGTTCTATGTCTTTGGGCAGAAGGGTTACTACTATGGTGACATATCTTGCTTGGTTTAACATGAGAATGGCCTATATCACTACAATTGTGTCCTCTTTTTTTGTGTTTATGAAGATAACTGCTTCTTTCAATTCGAATTGCGGCATGTCGTCTGCCACATATAGTGCACCTGAATCTAAATTTTCCAGAAGGCCTAATGGCATAATCTTTCTCTTGATTTCTTGGGTGTGTGTGACCACATCTACCACAATGTCTGACTACGTTTCCATGGTGGGGGCAAGCTGGAATATGGCTTAGCTTACCGCAGGTTCTGCAACTTCTAACTTGGCCATCTCCAGATTGAGGGTTGACCGTGCCAGAAGTGTTGCCAGTGCTGTTTCCTGGTGTAGTGGAAGTATTGCTGACATCACCTGACGGGGTGGCATTTTCAGTGCTATTGCTGATACTAGAGCCACCTCCAACCGTGCCAGATGTGTTGCCAGAGCTGCTTTCTGGTATAGTTGAAGGTTTGTTAACTTCATATGAAGGGGTGGTAGTTTCAGTGTTTCTGTTATGACTGTAGTTGCCATTATCATTGCCTTCGTCGGCAGTGTCGTTCCCGTGGGCGTTCCGCCGATGCCTGCGGTGTCTTCGAGATCCTTTATATCCTTTAATGTGGCCTTTCCTACATCTGCCTCGATGACCATAATTATTCATTGTTCTTGTAGCGTAACCTTTATTTGAATGTTTATTTCCACCACCTCCATTTTCAACTGGACCTCCAGAATTTGTGTGATGTCTTTTACCGCAGCTGCAACGCCTTCGGTGCCTATGGTGTGGGTGTTGTTTGCCAGTTTGACTAGATTGGTTGTGAGACGAAGTTTGATGAGATTTACTAAATTTGCATGTATGCTCATGATGTTCGACTGTGCTACTATCATTTCCTTGAGCTGAGGTACTAGTTGAACAGTTGCAGTTGGTGCCATGAGGTTTAATTTGATTTCCAGATTGTGTGTTGTTGACAGAGTGATGTTCTTTGGGACAGCATTTGCAATGCGTTTCATTTCCGTGATTTCCTTTGCAATCATATTTTTTGCCACCTTGACCGCCTCTACCGACATGACAACTGCAATTAGTATGTGATTTGCTGTTACCTTTGTGATGACATTCTTTTCCCCCATGACCTTCATTTTCTTTACTAGTATTTTTTGCATGGCTGCCAATTTCTTTGCTTGTGTTGTATCTATGGCCAGCGTGACCACTGCAATTATTGCTTCCGCCAGCATCTTTACCTCCATGGCCGCTATTATCGGTATGACTACTACAATTGGTATGAGTTTTGTTGTTATCTTTGCCACCACATTTTCTGCCTCCGCCTTGTGTTCCACATTCGCCACAGGCTTTGCCTCCGCCTGTAGTTTTCTTTCCACTGTCTTGAATTTCGTGGGTTGAAGTATTATTACATGATGAACTCTTTGACTCAATTTTCATTCCACCTTCGGGATCAGCTGAAATAAACAAAAGTATTAAGTTTTTCTTATCATAAAGTTATACAGGTTAGACTTTTGATGAGACCATGGCCATACTGGTCAGGCGATCTACTTTCACAGATTTTGGATAAAGTGAAATAGTCGGCGATAAAATAGACACCTTTCACAAAAACTTTTTTATTGGAGCCAATAAATACTGTTTCTTAAGGTCGGAAGTGTCGGAAGCGCCAGGACCGGCGAAATCTAATTTTTCGAATGTTTTTTTTTTTTAATTTGCGATTGTTCATCACTGGAACGTGTTCACACCATCACGTACTTAGGTGTTACCATAGACAGAAATCTCAATTTCAAAGAACATAATATTAAGCTGCTTTGTGCACGAGTCCGCAAACTCATATATGTTTTTAAAAACTTGAGGCACGCAGCTGCTGAGCCTTATCTCCTAAAACAAATTTATTATGCCCTGGGACAGTCATTATTATTGCTTTTCATCCTGGGGGGGGGGGGTACTTTTAAAACCACTATGAAGTCCATTGAAATCGTTCAGCACGCAATCCTAAAAGTGTGTATTTTCAAATATGTCCCTTTTCCAACTGTCTCTCTATATAAGATTTGTTCTGTTTGGTTCTGACTGTAAGGCAACTTTTCATCCTCAACATTATTTTGAAACAACATATTATAAAACTAGCTTATGACCCACTCGCGCAAAAACGTCGAAATAAAAAAAGTATGTATGGAACGGACCACTTACAAAACAAAATTTAGCGAAAGATTTATTGAATTTCTTGGTCCGCTTCTTTATAGCAAAATTAATAAAGAATTAAATATTTCCTCTCACTAAATCTAAATGTTAACGAGTAGTAAGCGAATATTTGCAACAACTCAATGAGAGGTTTTCTTTTTGAGTATTAAAAAAAAAAACATAGTTTCCAAGAACTCTCTAGATGGCGTTGAACTGACAACGTTACTACGAGCCAAAGCCAAAACGCTTGAAAAAGAACAACATTGCGGCACTTCAAATACGCTCGTTGACTGACACTTTCGTTTATAATCACAGAGTACATTATACTATATTGATTTATAATTAAAATTACATCTAAGTGAAATGATGTGACGTTCTGTTCCTTGCAGTAACTTAGCAAGTTCAGCGCCATCTATCCAGCGACTAGGGAAGAGTTTAAAAATAAAATCCCTCATTATGAAGAAACGGAGTTACTTATTACATAATAGGGAATATAATTTTAAATAATGTTACATTACGTTGCAGTGGCAACATCCATTAATTAGAAATTAATACTGCCAAACTATTTTCTGTAAAATAATAGTAAGTTTTTTGAGAAATAAATTTACTTACTTACTAACTTACTCATGTGTGTGTGTTAATTATAATATATTTCCTTTTTTTCTATGTATAAAGTTAGATTTAATTTTAATGAATGTAATATCTTATTGTTAAAATTCCTATTTTACGCCATATTAGATAATAATAGATATTCATTACAATAATGATAGTTTTATGTTATCTTGCTGCGTCCTAACAGGGTCATGTACGCACTAGTTTTAAGCCCAGCTGTAACTCTATGCTTGTGTACATTGTGCTTTAAATAAATAAACTACCTCCTGACCCAATACTATTCAATGCATCCACCTGCACAATGTTTTGAGTGCGTTACATTAGCACCACAAACCATTACTACAATAAACCGCGTGACGTTTCACACCAAAAAAATTTAGTTTTGCAGCAATCAATTCTGCGTAGAGTTAATTAGTTTGATGTACAGAATGCTTGGTTGACGGCTTCGTGAAGTGTCCGTTAAAAATGCTGTACGGTATACCAATTTTAGTTTAATGTTTGTCTTATTTTTATAAGTTTTTCTTATGTTTACTTTTTATATAATTTTGTTTTGTTGTTATTTTTTTTTTGTTTTGTCCTGTGCCAGACAAATAAATACTTTTCTTTCTTCCCTTTCTTGGTCCCAAATAAATAAAAAACAATTAAAAACTAAACTTACTTTGCGGCTGCGCCTGTTGGAGGGCTACTAGAGCCTGTGAATAAAAAAAAAACGTGTTACAAAGTAGTACAAAGCTTATAATACAAGAGCTCCAATTTAATTTAACGGTATACTTAAAACTCGAGGAGCTCGTGGCTACATAATAACAGCCGCTCGGATCAATGTTCAGGTTAAGCCGCGCTTTCCTATGTTGGTTGTGGATGGATGACCACTCATTACATACCGAGTTCCCTCCGTGCCTCGGAAAGCACGTTAAGGCATTGGTCCCGGCTGTCATGTGTAGATCTTTGACAGTCGTTACAGGTAGTCAGTGGCCCGAAAGTCTGACAACCAGTGTTACCATGGGGTATCGTATTAGCCGGTACTAACTGAATTGTGGAGGTCACTGATAGGCAGTCGCTCCATGTAAAATACTGGTATTCAACTGAATCTGGTTAGATTGGAAGCCGATCTCAACATAGTTGGTAAAAGGCTAGGCAGATGATGATGACATAAAACGAATGCACTACTATACATATCTACAGTAGTACTACAAGGAAATATGTATTTGTCGTGAGTCCATAATCAGACAGACGTCGTCATACTAGGAATTTTTCGAGGGTTATGAACTAGAGATCGGATATTCTGATGCATACTTACCTAAATTACATTTTTTCCCGGCAAACGGTACAAAAGTAAGGAAGCCGCTTCTTTAAACACCAATTTTTATCGCGGGATCGCGGAATTTCACATTTTTTTAATGTGTTTAAAAAGCAGTACTCAAAAGAATAACGAATATTTAAAAACTATTTAAAACCAAGCCAGAAATTTGATGAAAATAACTATTAAAAAATTACTACAACTATTTGAATTCAAATTTTGCTGCTGAAATATCGATTACGACAAAACGCTATATATGACTGGGCATAATTCGTTTGAATTACGACACTAAAATGAAAAAATAAACCATTCATTGAAATAAATTGGGACTTTTCACGTGATGACGCGCGCACCATATCAACACTCAAACTTTAGGTAAATATGTATCCGAATATCCGATCTCTAGTTATGACAAAATACAGACCTCATAAGTAGGCTTTTTATTAAATATAACAGGACTTGGGAGGTAACCTACTTACTGAGTTTTTAAATATTATAACTTTATTTTTATTTTTAATATTATTTAACTTTGTACAGCTGCATTATTTTCTTAATTTTCAGGGTTTTGTATTAAGTTTAACACATACCTATGTTTAAATGTTACATCTTTAAGATGAATATTTGTTTGTAATTTAACTTTAAAGGATATTGGGCAATAAAGTATGGGAGCTGGTCCCACTACCGCCACAGTTAAAACCTCTATAGTTTTTTAGACATTACTTCTCCCCTTAGTCAGGCCAAAGCGCATCAAAATCTGTCCCAGGAATATTGAGTTCTAACAATGTTAGGCTAGGTTAGTTCATGTAGGCTTTTACGGTTGTGCACACGTATAAACGAGTTTAGGTTAGATTAGGTGTCAGTTTAAGCTAGGTCATCAATTACATTTATTCTTTTACTAGCGACCCGCCCCGGCTTCGCAAGAGTGCAATGTAGATACTAATGTTTTCTCTACTATAATATGCATGTATTATACATACAAAACTTCCTCTTGAATCACTCTATCTATTAAAAAAAAAACCGCATGAAGATACGTTGCGTAGTTTTAAAGATCTAAGCATAGGGACAGACAGCGGGAAGCGACTTTGTTTTAAACTATGTAGTGATAGAATAGAAAATGTCGTCAGGAAAGCTTTGAGTATGAATGGGGATAGTTATACGAGTAGGGGAGACCCAAGAAAGGGTGGATGGACTGAAAGATCATATGGCTAGAAAGGGATTGACTACCGAGATGAGGAATTGACGACTGATAGAGATATATGGAAGAAAAAAATATATTGCATCATCATTTGCCTAGCTTTTCCCCAACTATGTTGGAGTCAGCTTCCAGTCTAACCGGATGCAGCTGAATACCAGTATTTTACATGGAGCGACTGCCTATCTGACCTTCGCAATACAGTCAGTACTGGGTGATACGATACCCCATGTTGAGACAGATTGTCAACTGACTACTTGTGACGACTGTCAAAGATCTACAAATGACAGCCGGGACCAACGGCTTAGCGTGCTTTCCGAGGCACAGAGGAAACTCGTGGTAGTCACCCTTCCACGACCAAACTTGGGCAGCGCGGCTTAACCTAAAGAACGATCCAAGTGGCTGTTTTTTTTATTTAGCCACGAGCTCCTCCATGGGAGCATTATAGGTTGAATATGCTTAAGTACACTCAATAAAATCTATTTCAAAATTATAATAAAAATAGGTACTCACCGCCAAGACAAGCAACACCTCCAGTGCCTTCATTTTGAGTCTATGCCCTCAACAACAACACCCCAGACTTATATACGCAATAGAAACAATAAAGCATGAAAAAAACAACACTTGAACAAATATTATTATTTCAAACGTTTTATTTATCAGAATGCAATTTGTAATTAGTTATCACATATGAATAGAAAAAGGGTTTGTTTTTAATGTTAATTTTGCAATAAATTACCAGTGTTTTTGTTCTAATAACAGATTGAATGAAAAATGTGTTTATTTTCATGTCTTTGCGAGACAAACAATATTGTAACGACTTTTAGTCGTCGGTGAATAGGTTACTTCTAGATGCTTCATCGCTGATCACATTATCGGTTAATATAGTAAGCGCCAGATAAACGTGGAATAAAGTTCATTGACCCACATGCATTTATTAATGTAAGTAGGTACTTAATTCCGAAAACAGATATAATGACATAAAGCTGTCCTGAATCGACATCTATCGTAATCATTTACTTTTTTTAGTAATGAAAAACGATTCATAATTTATTGTCCGCGTACCTACGCAGAGAATTTAAGGAAAGGTCAATGAACATTATTGCACGTTTATCTGGCGCTTACTATATCGCGTCGGATGGTTTCAACTCGGTGGGTCTCTTGGACGCAAAGAATTGTCACATTGAGTTTTGCGGTAGACATCGAAAAAAAAAAATATTTGTCTTTTGAGTTCCGTTCGATGTTGACCGCGACTATGCACAAAGCCGGTGCGTGCAAATGTGGTGCTGTTCCAGAAACGATGGGGCACTTAACGTTGTGTCCTGCGAGTCATGTTGTTTGTTCATTACAGGAACTGATGGACGCTACTGAAGGCGCCAAACTAGTG
The DNA here is from genome assembly GCA_964057025.1 of Standfussiana lucernea. Taxonomy (NCBI): domain Eukaryota; kingdom Metazoa; phylum Arthropoda; class Insecta; order Lepidoptera; family Noctuidae; genus Standfussiana; species Standfussiana lucernea. The sequence continues at coordinate 3,283,149 of OZ059813.1, forward strand.
GCTCAGTTCTGGGCCGACACAATTTAAGTTGCCATCAACACGCTAAGGAGAAAGTCAGATAGTGGTCAAATGCAAGCCTATTAACCCAACAAATGTATGAACTGAGATAGTACATAATTATGCAAAATATACCCGAAACTACAATATCTAAATATAGAATAGAATATACTTTATTGTACACCAAAATTGATACAGAACGGTTTTACAAAAATTGTTAATTTTATGGTTACAATGGCGGTCTTATCGCTGATAGCGATCTCTTCCAGACAACCTTTGGATGGACTGTACGAACATGAAATAGAAAAAAAGGGGGGGTAGTCAGTGGTGTACTGCAATTAATATACAAAATTTAATATAATACAAGTAAAAAAATAAAATAAAAAAAAATATATATTATCGTCTAAAACGTTTCCCCATTCTAATTATTTGTCTTGTATCGTGGGTGCTTTTACAAACATTTAAACTCATATACACCAACAGGCAGGCCCGAAACAATAATTATCTGTAGGCTATACAAATATCTGTTCCGTGCGGGGATCGAACCCGTGACAAGCAGCATAGCAGTCAATCGCTCAGCCACTGCGCCTACAGTGCCGTTACGAGCAGGAGTAGATTTTTGGCAACCGCTTCATCATTTGCCTCGCCTTTTCCCAATTATGTTGGGGTCGGCTTCCAGTCTAATCGAATGAAGCTGAAAAACGTAAGAAAATTTTCATTTCCCGGGCTACCTTGGCGCTTCCACCTAAATAAAATAAATAAATAAATAAAACTTTATTTCAGACCAGGGTCCATAGAAAATAAGAATTACACATAAAATTAATAAAATTAAATCAAAATTAAATTAAATTAAATTAAATTAAAATTAAAACAGAATTAACTTTTTTTTTTTTTTAAGTAATAACTTTAACTTGACTATAGATACGGGTGTTAGAGTACTACCATTAGTTGAACAGTCAACAGTTAGAGTTGACTTTATTTGATACACTGCCGCTACCTGGTCATACCTGGTTATTGAGTTTTTCTACCAGGAATTTCGTAATTAGTACCCCGATGTCTGGATTTGTACCCAATTCACGGTAATAGGCTCGCCCGGCGCCACCTATTACATGTGACTTAAACTTAATTGGCGAAATAGGATGTACCCCTGCAAAACAAGCGAGAGCCTTAGGTTTAAAATCTGCTAACACATCGACAAAGACGGCGGTGCAATGAGAGGTTCTTGAGTATTAAAAAAAAAAATAGTTTCCAAGAACTCTGTAGATGGCGTTTTGAACTGATTACGTTACTAGATGCCAAAGCCAAAACGCTTGGAAAAAAAACATTGCGTCACGTCGCATGTAACGCTCGTTGACTGTCACTTTCGTTTAAAATTAAAATTACATCCAAGTGAAATGATGTGACGTTCCCGTTCCTTGCAGTAGCTTACCAAGTTCAGCGCCATCTATCCAACGACTAGGGAAGAGTTTAAAAAGAAAACCCCACATAGACTGAAGTCATTAAGCGTCGCGCACATTAGAATTGTAACAACATAACATCAAGCCTATTATTCCCGAAGTGTAAGGCAGAGCTGTACCTAATAGTAGGTACCTACACCAACATTTAGCCAGTTATGTTTAAGTCCCATGTATGAGGGGGCGAGCGTGTTACCATCAACCGGGCACGAATCGAGACTCCGTCGTGGCTGCTACTAAGAAATTCCTGATGGAAAAACCCAATAACATTTTGCCCGACCCGGGCATCGAACCCAGGACCCCATGCCCAGCAGTCGCTCTTTCGACCACTGTACCAACATTACCTATATTACATTAGAATTGTATTGGAATGCAAAATGCTGCGCAGCGGTCAGACTCGGTTCACATATACCTACTTCAGTTTTTAGTCACCTACCCATACTTGTCATGACATAGCTGGGGAGTTTGTTCCGCCACCTCTTCCCAGCTAAAACACTAGGAAGTGGCGAAGGGCGACCTTCTGAGGGACTGTCTCTTGTAAACTTTGACGGTCAATAAAAACTTTTTTGTGAAAAAAACCGACTTCCAAAAAAAACACTAAAAAGTGGAAAATAACTTTACTTTCGGAAGTCGGTGGCAAAAAAGTCAATGAAACAAACAATAGTCACCGACTTCCGAAAGTAAAGTTATTTTCCACTTTTTTTGTGTTTTTTTTGGAAGTCGGTTTTTTTTTGCAAAAAAGTTTTTATTTTACCCTTTTTAGTTATCGTATCACACAAAAATCCTTGTCAAGTATCAATTTCGCAATTTCTTTTACTTGGATGACATTTTTTCCAGCTATTTTGATTTCAAAACCAAACTGCTGAACCGATTTCGATGAAATTTCTATGGGACCAATCGGGAAGTAGATCCATTCAGATAAAAAAAGAATTTTTCAAATCGGTTCATAAATGACGGAGATATGAGGTAAGAAACACAAAAAAAAACACAACTGAATTGAGAACCTCCTCCTTTTTTTTGAAGTCGATTAAAAAGTGCTGATTTTCAGCCTAATTTGCATAAAATGACTTTTGGATTTTTATTGACTTTAATTTACATAAAACGCCTGCTTCTTTGATCTCGTTGTCGTAATCGTGTCTGCTGGGCATGACGTCCTGGGTTCGACTCACAGGTTGGACAGTGTTTTTGGGTACTTTCATCAGGAACTTCCCAGTAGCAAATGGTCCCCCTCCTAAAAAATAAGACATTGGAAATCCCTATTAAATGGGACATGAGTATCTACATATATAATATACTGTACCTATTATTCATTTATTCTGAACAAAAATACATTTGTGTTGAATAGGTATAGGATTAATACAATAATAATCAATAACTTGACACTAACGACCGAAGGGAGGGTACTTGACACTAACGACCGCAGGGAGGTATGGCAGAGTAAGGAGCTCCACGGACGCTTTTTCCGGGCCCTTCATGGGCCCGATGTAGACCTATCAGCGTCCGTAGCCTGGCTACGTTCCGGCGACCTCTTCGGAGAAACCGAAGGTTTTGTCTGTGCAATTATGGATGAAGTTATGATGACGAATAACTACCGCAGAGATTTATTGTGAAGGACGGCACGGTTGACATATGTCGGGCATGCCACCGTCCGGGCGAATCAATTCGTCACATTATCTCCGGGTGTTCTCGTCTAGCTAACGGTGAGTACTTGCATAGACACAACCTTGTAGCCAGGATTATCCATCAGCAACTTGCTCTAAAATACAACCTTGTGGAATCGGAAGTGCCGTACTATAGGTATGTGCCCGACCCAGTTCTCGAAAATGGCAATATCACACTGTACTGGGATCAATCCATCATGACTGACAGGACTATTGTGGCCAACAAGCCTGACATAGTGGTGGTGGATCGATCAGAGCGGCGCGCAATGATTGTTGACATAACGGTCCCGCATGACGGGAACCTCGTGAAAGCCGAGAAAGATAAACAAATCAAGTATCTTGACTTGGCTCGCGAGGTTGTCGACATGTGGGAAGTGGACACGGCGATCATTGTGCCGATAGTCGTTTCAGCCCATGGCTTAATTGCCAAGAGCCTCGACCAATACCTGAGGAGGCTCTCGTTAGGCGGCTGGATCAAGGGCTTGATTCAGAAAGCGGTACTCCTGGCTCGTATTGTTAGAAGGTTCCTCTCTCTGGAGCCCTGACCGCCGGTAGCTTGGACCCTGTTCCCGATACCCGTGGGCTACTATTTTTTTATATTTTTAAATGTTTTTTTTTTATAAGAATATTTAAAAATGTAAGTAAGTAAGAAAAATAAATAAAGGAATCAATAAAAGTTACAATCAATAATATATATAAAATGTCAAAAATAAAATAAGTAATATCAAAATAAAATAAGTAATATCAAGAATTCAGTTTAAAAAATAAAAAAAAACACAATTAGCCTAGTTAAAAAAACAAACATTCAATATCTCTGATAAACAGACTATTCATGTAAAAAGTAATGCAATACACCGATTGCAATAAACAACGATTTAATTTGAATAAAACTGCATCTGTTTCAATAAAACAATTTCAATAAAGCAATTATATTGTTTGCTGTCGTTGAACTTGATCCTTTCACCTAGAGGTGTTGATAGATTTGAGCATTCGAGCTCTAGTTAATCATCTGTCTAGCCTTTTTCCCAACTTTATTGAGGTCGGCTTCCAGTCTAACCGGATGAATCTGAATACCAGTATTTTACAAGGAGCGACTGCCTATCTGACCTCCACAACCCAGTTACCACTGAGTAATACGGTACCCGTAGGAAGAATGGTTAATAGACTTTCGGGCCACTCACTAACTGTGACGACTGTCCAAGATCTACAATCGATTACAATTGACAGCCGGGACTAACGGTTTAACGTGCTTTTCGAGGCACGGAGGAAACTCGGTACGTGATAATGATCGTCTCCCATCCACATAACGACCTTGGCAAGCGCGGCTTAACCTTGAAGAGCGACCCGTGCGGCTGTTATTATTTAGCCACGAGCTCTAGTCAACGCTCGGCAAAAAAAAAATCTTCACGAAGATGTCAGACTTGAACAAACAGAATGGCTCGTCTCCGCAAAAAGCAAAGCGAAGCTGAATGCTTAAGTCTATCAGCACCTTTACGGATTAGCCTTGGCTATGGGTCCTAATGCCCCAAATGCCCGGGTAAGTAGCTGACATCTTAGGTTAACCTGTGCAATGACAAGATGTCCTTTAAAAAAGAAAGAACTGGGGTTTAACCCTCTCCACAGTATATATAAACTAAAATATAAAGTTATTTACCTATATATTATATGAACAACTTTTACTATGAGACCAACCTTGAATATAAGAAACAATCGGCTGTTCCCTACAATTATGTTCGCATAACTCGCCAAAATGTATGGAAAATCGGATTTTTTTTTGCGATTTTATGGTTGGTCCTATAGTAAAAGTTGTTCATAATGATGAGTACAGTGACCTCTTAAGAGATTTCGTGTATGAATAGATAGACCTTATTTAAAGAATTGTTGTATTGATATTTGTTATCTTTACTTACACTCACTTACGGGATATCTTCCGTGATTTTCAACTATTGGGAGTTTATTTATTTGGTTACCTACCTAATTTAATGTGAGTGTTTATTAATGTTTGCATGCTATTTTTATGACGACATGTGTCATTGCACTACATGTTATATTTACCATCTTTTGTACCACATTTAACGCAAATAAATAATTTTGACTTTGACTTTTTCCCAATAGTTGTAAATCACGGAAGATACCCTCCCAACCACTGCGTCCCTGCAGGAGCAATTGAAAAAAATAAAACAACAAATGTGATTGTATACCGCTTACTCTGTTTCATAAGTAAGCTTTATATTTTATTAAATTAAATACACGTTACATATAAAAGGGCAGTGATTTACATAATTGCATATTAGCTTAACTTTTACCTTAAAACTTAAACCTGAGAATAGTTCTCGACATCAGAAGCACTATAAGGTAGGACGTACTAATACAGCGAGTTTTGCACATCCGACCTTATGCATCTGAGCACAAGGTAGGACGTACAAATACAGCGAGATTTGTACATCCGACTTTATGCTTCTGAGACATAAGGTAGGACGTACAAATACAGCGAGTTTTGTACATCCGACTTTATGCTTCTGAGGCATAAGGTAGGACGTACAAAGACATCAAGTTTTGTACATCCGACTTTATGCTTCTGAGGCATAAAGTAGGACATACAAATACAGCGAGTTTTGCACATCCGACCTTATGCATCTGAGCACAAGGTAGGACGTACAAATACAGCGAGATTTGTACATCCGACTTTATGCTTCTGAGACATAAGGTAGGACGTACAAATACAGCAAGTTTTGTACATCCGACTTTATGCTTCTGAGGCATAAGGTAGGACGTACAAATACAGCGAGATTTGTACATCCGACTTTATGCTTCTGAGGCATAAGGTAGGACGTACAAATACAGCGAGTTTTGTACATCCGACTTTATGCTTCTGATGTCCAGATTTTCGATTTAACTGTGAACAATTAGAGGAATAAAGTATTAATTCCGACTTGCATCCCAATTTATTAAACAAACATTCACATCACATTCATCACATTCATTAATTATTCATTAACACATATGTGGGTAAACTAATTTAAAACATTTTGAGGAATGATTTGAGTATGAATGTGAATTACTATAAGAGTAGAGGACTACCAAAGAAACGATAGATGGACTGTGTGATGGATGATGATATGGCTAGAAAAGTAGATGACTGCTGAGATGACGAGTAATAGAGAAGTATGGAAGAAGATATGCTGCGCCGACCCCAAATAAACTGGGATTTCTTCGTTATGTCTGCATGTCTTCTTCTTGCATACTTCTCTGTTACTTCTCATCTCATCAGAGACCTCCTTTGTGGCTATTTTCATCCTTCACATAGTCCATCTATCGTTTCTTTTCCACTATTCTTATACGGACTTATACCCCGCAAATTAATTCTCAAAACTTTCCTCACGACCATTTTCCTTATTCCTCCGCATCACATGTCCATACCAAGCCAGCCGATTACCGCACAACTTTTCATTCACCGGCGCCACTTTCAGACTTCGTCTTATGTACTCATTTCTTAGTTTATCCATTCGCGTGACACCACACCAGTGATGTTTTATACAGGGTGCGAGGGACAACGACGGGAAAACGGTTACGACGTATTGAATACATCATTCTGAACCTCCCACATAGAAATTTTTCATCGGTACTTTTTTTTTTTAATTATCGAAAAAGGAAACAGCTGTTTTTTTAAATAACCGACAAAAAAATTCCATTTGTGTTCAAAATGATGTATTGAATACGTCGTAACCGTTTTAGCGTCGGTTTTCCATCTTGTATACGTTTAGTGTCAAATGTTTTTAGTAATAGAGATGCAAGCTGCCCGCAGTCCGTTTTCGGTTCAAATGAAACTCATTCCTGTCATTCGGATTGAACCAACTCCCATTCACTTTCAATTTTGTGAGCGTTTGAAAATGAATGAATGGTTTAATTATGAAGAAAGAACGGTTGAGTTTCATTCAGTCCGTGTGTTTTATACAAGTTCAGGTGGCTTACTAGGCTTGGTTATTTAGGTGCTTGTTCGGGTTTCTTGAGGCGGAAGCGCCAGGGTAGCGCGAACTTCAAATTTTCTTACGTTTTTTTTTTTGCATTTTGCAGGACTGTGTCAGGTCGTATGTGAAACAAAATATGATTTGCGGACCTAACACGGTATTTAGTTATAGAATAATAATAATTAAAATCATCAATATGGCCCTTCGAGGGCTATATTGATGATTTATTATATTGTTCATTTTACCCCAATCAATGACTATTTCATGGAAAAGTCATTCGATAGGGTAAAATGAACTTAAGAGGGTTGTATTGATGACTTGAATGATTATAAGTCGGTAATATTGTATATTTGTTACGTGCGCGAATCATATTGCAATCAATATACAACTCTAAATTGACCTGCAAATTGCAAAAACCCAGTTTTCACCTTAGATCAGTATTGTTTTAGTATTATTTCAGTGTGGGAAAGAGATGGCGCTAGACGTCCTCTATAGCTCCGTCTCTCTTCCACACTGAAGTGACATTAAAAGAATACTGCTTTAACAGGTCAAGGTAGAGCCCCAGATCAAGAAAAACAAGAGCTACAGTACTTGAGTGACTAAGTTTATAGTTGTACAATGATATTTTGGCGCGCGGCTAATATCGGAACTAACACCATCAGGTGTGGGCTTTAATGCGCTTTATTCTTGACCTGACTATGAAAGTGACTTAAAACTATTACGATTAAACGCAATGATAGCAATGGATTGTAGTTTATGTAGATACTAGCTTATGCCTGCGTGGATTTCGGTTATTGTACCACGGGATCGTTCTACTGGGAAAAAAAGTATCCTATATGTTAATCCAGGTTATAAACTATCTGTGTAACAAATTCCATTCAAATCCGTTCAGTAGTTTTTGCGTGAAAGAATAACAAACATGCATACAACCATAAAATAAATAAAAAATAAGTTTATTTTACTTTTGCGTTTATAATAGTAAGGATTTAACAGGGTTCGAATTTACCAAGATTTTATTATAGAGATTTTATTTGATAATTATCGGATAATTATCCACGTTGATTGAACAAGTTGACACAAAAGAGGGAAACGCTAGGATAGCCCGCGGAATGCAACTTTTCATACGTTTTTTGCAATTAGTAGGTCAGTGTCATTTTTGGGTCAGCTTAATGGGATTAAATGAACTGCATCATCTTCATATAGTGCCTTTTCCCAACTATGTTGGGGTCGGCTTCCAGTGTAACCGGATACAGCTGAATACCAGTATTTTACATGGAGCGACTGCCTATCTGACCTCCACAACCCAGTTAGTACCGGGTAATACGATACTCCTTGGTAAGACTGGTTGTCAGACTTTCGGGCCACTGACTACTTATAATAACGACTGTCAAAGATCTTCAAATGACAGCTGGGACCACCGGCTTAATGTGCTTTCCGAGGCACGGAGAAAACTCGGTATGTAATGGGTGGTCCCCATCCACAGACAAACCTCGGCAAGCGCGGCTTAACCTGAAGATGGATCCGAGCGGCTGTTATTATTTTAGCCACGAGCTCCTCCGGGATTAAATGAACTTAGGGGGTTGTATTGATGATTATAATTCTGTAAATACATGCGTATTACGGCCGCAAATCATAGCCATTTTTTTTTCAATTTGCCGGTCGGTAACGGAACAAAAACGGGAACGTAAGAAAATTTGAATTTCGCGGTCTAGCTTGGCACTTCAAGAGGCAAATCACGTTCGGATACACGTGATGTGACATTGATAAATCTTTTTATTGTTATCAAAATTATCTTATATTAAAACTATCAATGACAATCATCAGTTCGAACCCTGGTATTTAACAATTTAAAGTTATGTATTTGAAAGGGTATACCTTCCATAACTATGCATTGGAAATAAAATCGTAACTTATCACTTTTACATGTTTTTTTTTAATATATTCACAGTCGAAACACAAATAAATATCGTTACAATAGTGCACATAAGTAATACTACAATACTCGACCAATTTCAGGTATTTAGGACTCGATAGAGACAGCTTCCGTTCAGAGAAGGCAAGGTTCTGGGAGAAAAGGTTGCACGCAACCACGAGACGACCGCTTTTTAGTGACTCAGGCGTTGAGGAACCGCAAATGCAGTTACATAGGCCTCAAAAGAAACCTTCAAGAGGTACGAGGAGCACAAGTTAGCCTATGGACAGTGAGGAGGAGGCTTTTAGCGGCTGATATACGCAGCCGATGACCAGCGCGGGCCCCCAAGTTACTCCGTGGGCACCGGATTGCTCGATTGAGGTTCGCTAGAAATTGCCTATCTTGGACATTCGGTAACTGGAGTAGCGTACTCTTCTCCGATGAGGTTCGAATTTGTCTGAATGGTGAGGACCGACGTCGGCGAGTGTTACGAAGACCAGGGAAACGCTATGCCGACGTGTGTTATGAAGAAATCACCCCTTATGGTGGAGGGTCCGTTATGTTTTGAGCGGGCGTAACATCCAGCTCGTACCGAGATAGTATTCATTGAAAATGGCTCAGTAAATGCGCAAATGTACATAACATAAATCATTTGTCAACATGCTCAACCCGCACTGACTGTAATTGGTGAAGATGCCATTTACATGGACGATAATGCTTGGGCCCACCGTTCTGGCGACGTAGATGCTTATATGCAAGAGGTCGGTATTCGTCGTTTGTATTGGGCAGCGCGGAGCCCCAACTGCGCGGAGCCACCTCTGGAATCTCATAAAAAGGCGATTACGATTTGTCCAACCATTTCCACAAAACATCAGGGAGCTTAAACATGTGATCTAGGCTAAGTGGGAACACATTCCACAGGACACCATCATAAGCCTGGTGGATAGCAAGCCAAGACGATTACATGCCGTAATCGCTGCAAAGGGAGGTCCTACTAGTTATTAATTTTAATTTTTCGTGTCGTTTTTTTTATTAAAATACAATAAAAATACTCGCAGTCTTAATTTCGTTATACCCATAAAAATGAAGAAAAAAAATAACACGGCTCTCTGTTTACATTGACTAAAACACCGATTCCAGGACTTAAGTGTTAAAAACTATTTTCTCATTGATAGTAAGGAATTTCTAGTCATTTATGCTAAAGACATACTAAAAATATTAATATTATCCATAGAAAAGCCAATGACTGTAAGGTGCCCGTTTTTTTGGAAAGGAGTGTATTTGAAATAATAATGATTTGTCCGTGTCCGAATCCACCGATATCTCACTGCGTCTTGATAGCAACCGATGTCGCTGTCTAGTCGAGTACGCCGGAACCACGGCCGTCCCGCGCACGTACTCTGTGTGTTTCGAGCTTAAATTAATTCTGAGTGATGGAAAGGGAAATAGATGCAAGAATGATGCTGATCTGTGCGTGTAAATGTGAATCCACCCATAGACGATTTGTGTTCCGCACCGACCCTTTTTGAAGAACATCAACAATAAGGTTAGTATACAAGGTGTAGTTTTGAAACCTCGTCAAAATTCAGGTGGTTGTCATAGAAGACGTAAATAATCAATATAAATTACGGTACCTGGTCAATAACAATGAACGTTGCTTTTTTTAGTTGTTTTAATTTGAAACTATTTCAGAATGAAGCCCTTTTCAATAGAGAAGAATCACCCGTTTATCGAATAAACGTCTGCGTTTGTTTGTGTGTGTGAAAGCGCGGTTATAGGGCTAGTATTAGACGGGCCGCGTTTTAATACGGGTGCTGTACACTTATCGATTTCCGATATTAAGAAAGAAAAAAAATTACCTACCCATTTTATTATTGATTCGGGTCAAGAATCATTAGCATAGTTATCTCCTTGAATTTGACGAGAATGCAAAGCAACACCTTGTATATCCTTCTAGGTTCTCCCCTCCCGTTTCCACTCACTATTGCTGCCGCATCAGCTGCTTTGATATAATTTAGCTGCCTTTACAATTCACAAAAAGTTACTAGTATCAGGTGGCCTACCATGACGTCATTCTAGTGTGGGGAAGAGACAGAGCTATACAGGATGTCTAGCGCCATCTCTTTCCCACACTGGATAATACTAAAACATTCCCGCTTTAAGACGTCATGGTAAACATGGTCAAATTGTTGTTGTTTTTATTTATTTTCATGTAAGTAATGATTGTCCTGTGCGAGTTCCAATAAGTACTTTTTATTTCTATTCTTTTATTTTTTACGTGTTCATTTAAAAATCGAGCTATTTTTTAGAGTAAAATTTATCGAATAATCCTAAACAAAGGTCGAGTATTGCTCATAGTTATTTTAACACAGTAAAAAGTAAATTCGTACAATCTATTCTTAAAATTAGTAGCGTTTTTGTAATAAGTAGTACAAATCATTGGAGACGTCTTAATGGCTTTATATCTCTTATTCTATTACAATTAAAACCTATTAGCTGTTTCATCATTCGTTATGTGGTTCAATATGACTTAGATACTCACGGCGACACATCAATCTAAACATTTCTAGTATAAAATCTGAATATAGGAAACATTAGGTCGGATGTACAAAACTCCCTGTATTTGTAAGACCTACCTTATACTCAGAAGAGGGTCGGATGTACAAAACTCTCTGTATTTGTAAGACCTACCTTATGCTCAGGAGGTTGGATGTACAAAACTCTCTGTATTAGTACGTCCTACCTTATGCTAAGAATAAGGTCGGATGTACAAAACTCTCAGTATTTGTACGTCCTACCTATTGCTCAGAAGCATAACGTCGGATGTACCCAAATCTCTGCATTTCTACGTTCTACCTTGTGCTCAGAAGAATAAGGTCCGATGTACAAAACTCTCTGTATTTGTAAGACCTACCTAATACTGAGGAGGTCGGATGTACAAAACTCTCTGTATTTGTAAGACCTACCTTATACTCAGAAGAAGGTCGGATGTACAAAACTCTCTGTATTTGTAAGACCTACCTTATGGTCAGGAGGTCGGATGTACAAAACTCTCTGTATTAGTACGTTCTACCTTATGCTAAGAATAAGGTCGGATGTACAAAACTCCGTCGGATGTACAAAAACTCGCTGTATTTGTACATCTAACCTTATTCTTCTGATCTCGAGAAGTGACCTCGCTTTGTATAGATTTCCCGTACCGAGAGACATGTGCTCATACTGGTTTTGTATAGCTTGATTGGTCGTTGTGCTCGTAGGAGCTCGTTGCTAATTAATAACAGCCGCTCGGAACGATCTTTAGGTTAAGCCACACGCTTAGGTTGGGCCGTGGATGGGTGACCATTCATTACATACCAAGTTAATACCGCCAATAATATTTATTTATAGAGAAGCATTTTTAACCACAATTGCATATGATCAATAATATATTGAGTTCCTTGTCATCATTTTGGCTTTATCACTTACTTTCTTAAATAACAGGCAAACATTTTTACCCATACAATTAGCAATATTGTATAATAGCTGTGTCTAAATTTTGGTGCACAATAATGTATACAGGGTGGACGGACACCGACGCTGGAACGGGTACCACGTACTTAGTACATCATTCTGAACACCCCACCATAGACATTTTTCCTCGGTTACTAAAAAAGAAAACAGCTGTAATGAATGCTGGAATGAATTGCCGGTGTCAGTAAGACAAGCTCAGTCACTCGTTGCTTTTAAAAGCTTAGTTGAAAATCATTTTCTTTCTCTTTAATATTTTTTTATTTTATTTTATAAAACACAATATTTACATATATATATATACATATATATATTTGTATTTATATGCATTGTATTTATATTACATGATAAGTGGTGCATAACTTGTATTATTTTAAATTTTGAATAGTATTAGCAGTACACCACTGACTACCCCCCATTTTTTCTATTTCATGTTCGTACAGTCCATCCAAAAGTTGTCTGGCAGAGATCGTTATCAGCGATAAGACCGCCATTGTAACCATAAAATTAACAATTTTTGTAAAACTGTTCTGTTTCAATTTTGGTGTACAATAAAGTATATTCTATTCTATTCTGTTTCCTACAAAACTGCAATACTTTCACGGACAAAATGTATGGTAGAGCTGATTTTTTTTAATTACCGATGAAAATAATGATGTACTGAATACGTAGTATGCGTTTAAGCGTCGGTGTCCCATCCAAATTATATTCTATTTTATCGCTAAGTTTTTATAAGTTAACAAAGTTAAAAACAGATTCTATTTCGTTTTGCAACTTAATACTAATAAGATATAGCTGTTCGTTTTCACTTTTTTTTTTTGTGCGATCCAGAATAATTTTCTATTAAAAATAAACACGATTATACTAAAAATATACCGAATTAAACTAGATAGAATCTAAAAGCTGACATGTGGGCGAGTTGTCCAACAAAAAATAAAGTGACTTAAAGTATGATATGGCAAGAAAGGAGGTGTCTGATGAGATGACGAGTAATAGAGAAGTATGGAAGAAGAAGAAGACATGCTGCGCCGACCTCAAATAAATTGGGATAAGGGCAGGAGAATGATGAATGAATTAAAAGATTATCTGGATTTTAGGGCTAAAATAAAGCGATTTTTTTTAGTAGCTGTGTTCTGCAATTATTGGTTAATATGGTACCTTTACAGCCACAGATATAGTACCTAGACAACGCAAGAGCACCTACATCGCGTGACTGGCTTAAGCATTTTATGCTTAACGTGGCTACTGTAGCAGCAAGCTAATCTATTTAAAACAACAGCGTTACAGCTCACGAACTTAGTTCTAGAAATTTAAAGAACAAAAACGTGGTCTATTTTGTATAGTAACTTATTTATGTAGTAAGTAACAAAAAGTCCACTTTTTTGTGTTTTTTTTGGAAGTCGGTTTTTTTTTGCAAAAAAGTTTTTATTTTACCCTTTTTAGTTATAGTATCACACACAAATCCTTGTCAAGTATCAATTTCGCAATTTCTTTTACTTGGATGATATTTTTTCCAGCTATTTTGATTTCAAAACCAAACTGCTGAACCGATTTTGATGAAATTTCTATGAGACCAATCGGGAAGTAGATCCATTCAGATAAAAGAAGATTTTTTCAAATCGGTTCATAAATGACGGAGATATGAGGAAACAAACACAAAAAAACCATACAACCGGATTGAGAACCTCCTCCTTTTTTTGAAGTCGGTTAAAAATAGTGCTTATGACGTCATAGTAGGTAGTCAAAAAATGGCACGCTTGGTTTTCATACGGATCGTGATACTTGCGTTATCTAGGTATATATCTATCTATATATATCTGTGATATCAACTATCCAATTGTACCTTTAGCAAATAAATTAGCAATAAAGTTCAATTCGCTTGAAAATACTGTCCAACAAAACGTGCAATAAACGATCATTGAACCACATACATTTATTGACATACTTAATTCCGAAAACAGATATAATATAATGGCCAGTGATCGGAATAGGTAGAGCTAATGTGCCTAAAGTTCAAGGAACAGAAACGAAAAGTGGGGACTTCCTTACGATAATTTTTTTTTTCTTCGGAATATTTGTTCCGAATGTCGGAACATTATTTATGTACAACTAAAATTAATAAAGTAAAACAACTATCACATTCATTTAATTTTTATTGTTTAAAAAATAAAGGTTATCTCCTTATTTTCGTTTGAACGCCGTAAGTAAGTGCGGAAGCTAATTTAATTTTCATACCAGCTTCTTTACCTGAATTAATAACAATAGAAAACGTATCTACTGGCTTTTTGAGAACGTTCTCCTTGTTGTCGAAGTCGGTTAAAAAGGAAAAATAATGAATTCAATTAGTTTACTGTACTGATTAATAAATAACATTATTATTAAATGTAAGTACTTAATTTCCGGGTAAAATAAATATTCGGAATTTTTTTTTTGTCGTAAGGAAGTCCCCACTTTTCGTTTCTGTTCCTTGAACTTTAGGTACATTAGCTCTACCTATTCCGATCAGTGATAATGACATAAAGCTGTCCTGAATCAACATCTATCGTGATACTTTACTTTTTTTTAGTAATGCAAAACGATTCATAATTTATTGTCCGCGTACCTACGCAGAGAAATTAAAGAAAGGTCAATGAATTTTATTGCATCGTTATCTAGCGCTAACTATAAATAGTAGTAAGTATTAGACATATTGATGTATTGACAGCACTCCATGCGAAATTGACTAAATAATATAAAAAAATGTGTCTTAATAAAAATAGATTACTAAAAGTATACTATTTTTTTTTTACTAAAAATAAAAATACTTTAAAATAATTAATAATATTACGGTTTGTGCGAAGACATTGAGTACAAAATTCAGAGACCGCACTTTGGTGATAACATTTTAAAAGTGAATTAAGTGGTTCATACGAATATGTACTTTATTCTATAGCTAATAATGTTCATTATTCTTATGAACGAATGCGATTAAGAGTTTCATGCTAAAATTGAATGATTAAAATTCATTTATTCTTTTACTGTATTGCACACAAAATTAAAAAGACATACATACACATGAAATATACCATAAAACTTACAAACTGGTTGCCCATCAAGGGTACCCATTTAATTAACACTTTCGGTGCTAAGCACCCAGCATATGGGTCGATCAATAATTCGTTCGTGTGCGCACAACCCGCCTCCCGAGTCGTCGCTATACGTAGCTATAGATGACGCGCATACTAGTAAAAATGGATTATTTGAACTTAGCAGCGAATGTGTTCAGCTTATTATATACTTGTAAATTTACAGACAAATACATTTTACTTAGATACTATATATAACTAGACATAAATACATACAAAATTGTGAGGTTCCTTATACTGATCATTTCGAACTCAAGCAATTTGAGCTCGAGAGCAACCTGGGACCCTCTCTAATAAACGCGACAATCCGACAATTTTGTCAGTTTTTGACAATAAGAATTGTCGCGACAAGTGCCGTTTAATAAACATGACAATTATGTCCAAATGCGACAACTGTCAGATTTTACCTGTCGAGTCCCTAAGAAAATATTCTCTGACTTCATTTTCATAGTGAATATATGACAAATCATTCAGAACTGAATGAGAACTGATCAACGTGAGCTCACTAAGCATTTTGAGCTCAGGGATCATCGGTTCACTGAGCTTAACTATCAGCCCGGGCAGCTCCCTGAAAAGGAAGAGCAATATTTACATTTATTACAATGCTATTTATACAGGGTGGCGACGACAATAGGACAATGAATGAAAACACTGGTAATACTACTTTATAGGAATATTTTTAAACTATCAAATAAATCCTAATATCGAAATTACAAAAAAAAATCCAAACAAACTAAATGGCATAAAACTGTTTACGAAATACAACACCACTTATAAATATTAGTTTACCAACCTTCGGTATAATTTGCACTAATTCGCGTCTGAAAATAACATTCAAAGAACGCATTTGGCAAAGGTTTTTGAAATAGCGAGTTGGCAACATTTGTTTAGTGTTTATACCGATGCGGGGGTCATTAACCTGTCGGTGCTAGCCTACTAACTTCTAAAATTCTGAATATGAAAAATAATGTCCTGTGACTAAACTACTGGATATATTCGACTGAATTTTTGTATGCAGAATGGGAACGTCATGAGGTATACCCAGTTTAATTTATTGTAGTATTGTCGGCGCCACCCTGTATGTTATAATTAATGGGTGTAAAAGTACCCTTAACGAAGCCGAGAGCCACTTGTTCACCCCGCCATTGCGATCATTGTTTTGTTCTGGACCATACCTGGGAACCTTCTAGTTACGAAGATATTGGAGGTCAAAGTTCCAACTTAAATACTAATACAAGTTTTTAATGTTATAACTTTAGTTTAAATACCTCCACGAGCCCCGTACTATTCAATGCATCCATCAGCACAATGTTTTGAGTGCGTTACATTGAGTCATACCGTAAGCCGTGATTATTCACACAAAACAAAAAATCGTTTCCCAGCAATAATTTTTGCGTAGAGTTACTTAGTTTGATGTACAGAACGCTTGGTTGACGGCTTCGTGAAGGGTCCGTTTACGCCTTGTATTACTACTTAGTGTCTTACTTTGAGGTGTCTCAGCGCACACCTAGCGGCTGTACCCTTAGCGATGCGGTAGTTTCGACCGACGCCTTTGAAAGTGCCGCGACCGAACACCTCGACGCATACGCGGACGCGACGTCCGTCGGCTAAGCGTTCCGGTTTACTGAAATAATAATAATAATTAAGAAATTAAATAAAAGACGTTGAGGCTGACGGTGGTGACAGGTGACACGTGGGTTTGGTGCAGCATTTACAGCGTTCGAGGCAGACATTTTAAAGAGCTTGTAAATTCAATAGCGCTTGTTAAGTCAACAGTATTTCCGCATGTTGTCTTCGTTTATACAAAAAAATTAATCAACTTTAGGTATTTTATTTTATTTATTAGGGACAAAAAAAAACAGTTACATGTTCTAGTTTAAAATAAAATTATGAATCGTTACATAAATAGGTTTATATATAACGCACACCATTTTCCTTGGGTTAATAAATTAATAAATAAGGAACGGAATAATATATATAATTTTGTCTTATAACATTTGAATTTGGTTTTGGTTTGAGTGCCTCTTTGGTTTAGTGCTGGGTTCGATTCCCATTGGTATTGGATTTTTCCATCCAGAATTTCTCAGTAACAACCACAGAGTCTGGATTTGTGCCTGGTTGATGGCAATAGGCTCACCCCCTATTACATGAGACTTGAACATAACTGGCGAAATGTGGGTGTACTAATGGGTACACCTCGGCAGGGCCGTCTTTACCAGGGGGTGCGGTGCGCCTGTCGACCCCTGAATTTTTGGATATTTCATTGAACTTAACGCCATTGCACAGTTTTATATACTTGTTACTTACGCCAAATATGTATGCGCAAGCAAAAAAAAAATAGTCATCAACAATAATATTTTTTTTACTTTTGCGCTTGTCATACCGCATTACTACACTACACAAATAACAATTTTATTTAATACAACACGCGCGCGGCAAAATCTCTAATCCAAAGAGTGTAAGTTCATTTGAAATGGGCGCGCGTCGCGGCACCTGTGCGTCTGTTATAGGCGAGTAATTGCGCTCTTTGACATTGCCGCCCGGTCGCCCGCACTTGAAGCAAAGTGATCTCTAAAGTCTAAGTCAATTAAGTGCAAGTTCATTCATTTGAAATGGGCGCGCGGCGCGGCACCTCTATGTCTGTTGCGTCCTTTGACATAGCCGTCCGGGCGCTCGCACTTAAAGAGAAATGATCTCTTAATCACTACAATTAGGTGTAAGTTCATTTGAATTTAAAGCGCGGCGCGCGGCGCCACTGGACAAAGAAGAAAAAATTAAAAAGCTAACTTCTCCGATTGACTCTTTCTTTCGACCGGGTAAGTTCAGTCAGTTGGTACCATAAATCAAACATCTGAAGTGGCATAAATCAGTGACAGAAGTCGCTGGTGTATCCTGCCTGGGTTCGATCCTTAAGTTCCTACCTACTTACGAGTCTTAAATAAAGTAGGTTTTTATGATTATGACAATATCTAATTATCTGTGTGTAATGTTCAGCGATATTTATTTTATTTTATTGTTTTTTACGGATTGCGCACCAGAAGGCGCAATGGTTAGTAACTAACACTCACTCTTGTGCCAAAGGTCTCGGGTTTGAATCCCGGCCGGTGCAATATTTATTTAAATACATACCTTCTCAGACCTTGTGTTAAAATTTTGTATTGTGTGATATGTCCAACACGCGTTCCAATCGTGGAGATTATGGTAATAAATAACCCCATAGTTTTGGAGGCTCATGTCTAACAGTGGACTGGACTGTCTGTACTTATATCTGTACTTATATGGCTTGTGTGTACTTTGTGATTTGTTTTTGGGGATTATGAATTATGTATTTTAATGAAATAGCCGCAGGCGACATCCGCCAATCGCAACTAAAGTATTTTAATTTCTTACTGTTTGTGAATCGTGAATTTAAAGAAACAGCTCGTCCACGTCCCCGAAAAAGACATTTTGATTACGAGGCTGCAGATGAGCCCATTTTAGACCCAACCAACAAATTTAAAGTATGTTTTTATTTTTTCTACTGGACACTGCTATTTCGAAATTAAATGAGAGATTCGATTTGCTGACGGAACACAATTCAGTTTTTTCACTCTTCCAAAACATTGAATGCTGGAATAAATTAGAGATCCATGAAAAAAAATCTCAGTGTTATCGGCTCCAAGAAAAACTAACATCTAAAAATAGATTTGATATTGACGGGGAGGATTTATATAATGAATTAGAATATAAATTATTTGCAATTAATAAATTATATATTATTTGCAATTAATAAAAAATATAATATTTATTATTTGCATTTTGAATAATATATTATTAGAATATATATTATTTATATGCCCATATTTTTTCCCAATGCTGAACAAGTACTCCCACTGATATTTTAAGCTATATATATTCTAATAATTTGATTTCCTCATTTCCCAATATCTCAACAGCTCTGCGTATATATTTAACACTGCCTGTTACAGTAGCAGAAGGTGAAAAATCCTTTTCAAAATTAAAATGAATAAAAAAATATCTTCGTTCAACCATGACCCAAGACAGACTGACAAACTTAGCCATTGTAAGTATAGAATCCAAAATTGATATAAAAATAAATGATATAATTAAAATCTTTGCCAACTCAAAAGCAAGAAAAATTGAGTTTGTTTGATGTATGTGTATGTATGTACATGTAATAAATAGATATTTAGCAATCGAAGGTTTAAGTTTAATTTTGTTTTTTAGAGTAATAAATAAATTATCAAAATTACGTGTATTGTGTTTTCTTGGTTGACTGGGACCCCTTTCATACTGCAGTGTGTTGTCGGTCGCGTGCCACGCTGCAGTGTAAAAAAAAACGAGGGCGCAGGCTGAGTCTCGCACCCCGGCGCAGAATAGACTTAAGACGGCCCTGCACCTCGGCCTAACCCTTCGACGATTACAGGTCGGTATTATGTTATATAAAATCTTACGAGGTGTGATATTTTGCGGCGCCCGTCAACCGCGGTATATTTGCACCCAGACCTGTGTTATCTTAAAAGCTCCATATTACGTCACAATACCATAAAAATTAAAAAAAAAAACACAAAATAGAAGGTAAAGATGCAGCAGATGGTGGCGTTCTGTGCGTTTCTGCCTCCCTCCATGGGAAAAATGCGTGAGTTTATTTATGTATGTGGAAGGTGAACTCACCCAAACTTAGCGGTATCAGGTTCAGCTTCCAGCAGCTCTCGTACAGGTGACTTGGGTGCGGCTGCACTGAACGCTTCTAATTCAGCACCCATCAAGTTCACGTAAGACTTCCATACTGCGCCCAGGGACATGCCTGTGGAATGAGTATAAAATCAATAATCTTTATTACACAGGAAATTGGTTACAAAATTGTGTGAAGTCCCTGACTCCTGTGCTAGGTGAGAAACATATGTTACAGGAGCCAGTGCCCTCTCCCAGACGGAGATATTACAGAATCTTATGCAAAAGATTACCAAAACATAGAAATAAAATAATTAATACTACAGTAACAACAATAATAAATTAAAAGTGGTAAAAGAAGCCTGTATTGTGTATGAGAGTGTCTGCGTGTGAGAGTATGTGTATGTGTTTGTTTGTGTGTGTGTGTGTGTGTGTGTGTGTGTGTCTATTGCATACAAAAATTTGCAAGCTCAAGTAATTACTTTAACTTGACTATTATAGATACGGGTTTTAGAGTTTGTTAGTGTTTTCTCAACAACCCTGTATACGCAGACTTTTTTAATTCGTTCATTGAATTTATGCCAATAAATAAAGAAAAAACTTTTTTACAAAAAAATAACCGACTTCCAAAAAAAAACACAAAAAAGTGAAAAATAACTTTACTTTCGGAAGTCGGTGACTATTGCTTGTTTCATTTACTTTTTTGGCACCGACTTCCGAAAGTAAAGTTATTTTTCACTTTTTTAGTGTATTTTTTTTGGAAGTCGGTTATTTTTTTGCAAAAAAGTTTTTATTTTACCCTTTTTAGTTATCGTATCACACACAAATCCTTGTCAAGTATCAATTTCGCAATTTCTTTTACTTGGATGACATTTTTTCCAGCTATTTTGATTTCAAAACCAAACTGCTGAACTGATTTTGATGAAATTTCTATGGGACCAATCGGGAAGTAGATCCATTCAGATAAAAGAAGAATTTTTCAAATCGGTTCATAAATGTCGGAGATATGAGGTAACAAACACAAAAAAAAAAAAACAACCGAATTGAGAACCTCCTCCTTTTTTTGAAGTCGGTTAAAAAATGAATGATAATGAATCTATACTAATATTATAAAGCTGAAGAGTTTGTTTGTTTGGTTGGTTGAACGTGCTAATCTCAGGAACTATTGGCTCGAACTTAAAAAAAAAATTTAGTGTTGAACAGCCCATTTATCGAGAAAGGCTATAGGCTATATAACATCACGCTGCGACCAATAGGAGCGAATCATCAATCAAAAATGTTACGCAGACGAAGTTGCACCGCCAGTCAGCTAGTTATTATATACGCTAGATAATGCTGAACGAAGCGCAAAAGGGGTTGGACGGTTTTCGTATGCGTGGCCTGCCTAACTTCCGCCAATATATTTTATAGGGGTATGAAGAACAGGGTGGAAAGTTCTTCAACCCCAATAGAAAAGTGAGTAACCTCCGACCAGACGGGTGTTGTGTCTGGTGGGCTACTGCCCGACAGCTGTTGTCGGGGTTTTTAACCGTTACCTCATATCTTCGTCATTTATGACCGATTTGAAAAATTATTTTTTTATCTGAAAGGATATTTATACTTCCCGATTGGTCCCATTGATATTTCATCAACATAGGTTCAGTAGTTTGGTTTTTACATCAAAATAGCTGGAAAAAATATGTCATCCCAGTAAAAGAAATTACGATATTGATACTTGACAAGGATTTGTATGTGATACTATAACTAACAAAGGTAAAATATTTTTTTTTTGCATAAAAATAACCAACTTCCAAAAAACCAAAAAAAAAAGTGGAATATAATGTTACTTTCGGAAGTTGGTGACTATTGTTTGTTTCATTGACTTTTCTGCCACCGACTTGTTATAGTCTTCGAGCGTAAGTCGCGGATAACTTTATTGGCGCGATTTAAGAATTTGTTGTTAGTTCTTCATTTGGGTCATAGATGGCGCTGTAGTAGTTTTGTACTATGTTGCTGTAGTACTTTTTGTACTATGTTGCTGTAGTACTTTTTGTACTATGTTGCTGTAGCACTTTTTGTACTATGTTGTTGTAGTACTTTTTGTACTATGTTGCTTAGTACTTTTTGTACCATGTTGCTGTAGTACTTTTTGTACCATGTTGCTGTAGCACTTTTTGTACTATGTTGCTGTAGTACTTTTTGTACTATGTGTACTTTTTTAGTGCCGCTACAATTCTAGAAGGCGGGCTCCATACCATTTTTTCAATTAAATTTATATTCAAATGAGTCAGCAATGGGAATACTTCTTTTTAGCTATTCAAGTTTTTTTTTAATAATTTTAATTTCAACAAAAAGAAACCAGACTGTTTTTAGTTTTTTTTTTTGTTCATTACTATCAAAAAGTTGTACCTATGTATTTAAAAACGCAAACTAGCTCCAAACTGGTTTAAAATCCTACCTGAATCCAAGAATATAGCGCCCGCCACAGACTCGAACAAGTCGCCCAACGCTTTAGGCACTTCAACGTCTTCTGCTTGCTCCATTTCATCTTCTTGAATCAAATAGTGCTAGAACAAAATAATAGACGTATGAATACAGAGCTACACGAGTCTTAGTTAATTGTTTAACTTAAATATAATACGGTCAAATCCAATGAAGCAGTGATAGCCTAGTGGTGTGACCGTCGGACTGCTAAGCCATAGGTCTCAAGTACGAACCCAAGACACGCACCTCTGATTTTTCGGATTCGTGTGCGTATTGTATAATTATCACTTGCTTCGATGAAAGAAAATATCGTGAGGAAACCAGCATGCCTGAGAGATATTTCTCGACGGCATGTAAAGCCAAGTCAGAGGCCCATGGGCGGCTTAAAAACTCTCGTCACCAGGTTAGGCACTAACCACACGAAAAGGAAGGAAGATAATCCAATTACATTGTTTAGTTCCCTTCAAAATGGTTGAGTTGAATGATGGCTGATCCATGCGTCGTGTTCGTGGACGGGCGCTGTCAGTAGGGACTGGTCATCTCGCAGCTGCCATGGATTTTTGTATTTTTGAATGGTCGATTTTATCTTTTTACTCTAGACGCTCTTACTCGCACGTCTTTCTACATCGTTCTCACATATATGTATAATCTCGACATGAATGATGTAACCAAGACTTTGTAACAACATATTGATTTAAAAGAGTGTCCATGGAGTTTATTGCCCATTCTTCTCCATAGAGATCTACGCTTTCGAATGGGCAACTACAGTACTTTCACAAGTTATTATGCCCTGTGACTGGGACTGTAGCTTAGTTAATTTTTTTTTTTGTGTTTTGACATTCAAAAGTGCCTGTAATGGTCTAATTGAAATAAATGCTTTGAGTTAGGATTTAGTAGTAGAATTTAAGGAGAAGTGCCAGAATAGTCCGCGGTGTTCAAATTTTCTTACGTTTTTTTTTGTATTTGGCCGTCTGTGTCAGGCTGTATGTTGTACAAAATATGATTCGCGGCCGTAACACGTATGTAGTTACTGGATTCCCATTCAATTACTACTTCATTAAAAAGTAATTCAATGGGATTAAATGAACTAAGAGGGTTGTATTGTTGAGGGTTGCATATTTTAACCGACTTCACAAAAAGAAGGAGGTTCACAATTCGGTTGTATTTTTTTTTTGTGTTTGTTACCTCATGTCATCGTCATTTATGAAACGATTTCAAAAATTGTTCTTTTATTGGAAAGAATATACTTCCCGATTGGTTCCATATAAATTTTAACAAAATCGGTTTGGTTTTTAAATCAAAATATCTGGTAGAAATGTTATCCAAGTTAAAGAAATTGCGAAATTGATACTTGATAAGGCTTTGTGTGAGATACGATAACTAAAAAGGGTAAAATAAAAACTTTTTTGCAAAAAAATAACCGTCTTCCAAAAAAAAAACACCAAAAATATGGAAAATAACTTTACTTTCGGAAGTCGGTGGCAAAAAAGTCAATGAAACAAACAATAGTCATCATTTCCATGTTTTGTTGTTTTTTTTGGAAGCCGGTTATTTTTGCAAAAAAGTTTTTTAATCAACATACAACCTGACACTGACATGCAAATTGACAAAAAATTTCGCGACCTTAGCGCATCCACTTTAGAACAATTGAGGAACGAATCTAAGAAATTTATTATAAAACCATCAGCCAGATCTCGGGAAGTATCTTAAAAATGAAGGTTTTGTGATTACATACATCATTACTAATATTATCACATCTCCGTACGCAAAATACGCGCTTTGGACGTGGAGCTGCGGACACCAGCCCGTTATACAACACAATATTATAAACGCGAAAGTTTGTATGTATGGATGTTTGTTACTCTTTCACGCAAAAACTACTGAACTGATTTGGATGAAATTTTGGTACACAGATAGTTTATAACCTGGATTAACATATAGGACTTTTTATCCCTGTAATACAATCCTGTGGGACAGTAACCGAACTCAACGCGGGCAAAGCCGCGGGCATAAGCCAGTTTATTAAATAACTAGCGACCCGCCCCGGCTTCGCACGGGTGCAATGTAGATACTAATGTTTTCTCTACTATAATATGCATGTATTATACATATAAACCTTCCTCTTGGATCACTCCGGCCAGCTCCGGCCCGCGAAAGGATTTAATCCGGCCCGCCGACGGTCTTTCAAAATGAATACAATATGGTCCGCTATAATTATTTTGACGGACCAGCAATATGAAGTAGAATAATAGATGCATAGGTAAAGGAGCCAGCGATACTAGCCGCGTAGTTCATGTGTTGCGGGTCACAAGTTCAATTGTAATTTGTAAATAACATTGTGTGTAATGTTTATTTTTATGATTATAAGATTCAAATTAAAATAATAAATAAATAAAATAAATATCGCTGGACATTACACACAGCGCCATCTAGTGCCACACTAAGCAACGAGGCTTGTGTCGTGGACACCAGATAGTTGATATACAACATAGATACTTTTTGTTTGTAAATACATACTTATTATACCTATAAACATCCATGACTCGGAAACAAATGTCCATGCTCTTCACACAAACACTTGCTCCTACCGGGATTCGAACCCGGAACCCTATGAACGTAAGGCAGCCTCACTACCACTGCGCCATTCGGGTCATCATAATCATCATAATCATTTCGGGTAATTATAATGCATTTTTGCTATAATTCTGGCCCTCCGAAATTGTTTCAACTTTCTGGCCCCCCATGAGGAAAGTTTGCCCACCACTGGTATAGACCAAGACGGGTGACTTGTGTAACAAAAGAGAAAGATATCTGTATGAACTCACCTCTTCGCTAATAGAATGGCCGTTCTCTTCTTGTATCTTGACATATTTCGTGAGAACTTCATTTAATCCCGGAGACATGTGCCTAAAATACCTGTAAAATTAAATAAAAATTTAATACCATGTTAATAAAAGTCATTTTTGCCATTAAAATAGGTAACCGCAAAAAGTTCTCGAGCCATCTAACGCTGTGGCTCCAGAACTAGAGAGACCGCCGAAATCGCAGAACATGTCTATGGACTTCTTCTTAGCATGTCGATGACGATTCAAATTGAGTCAGTCCAAAATTTGGCGACGAGTTTGGCACGTTCAGTAGCGTCCATCAGCTCCTGTGATGTGCAAACAACAGGACAGGCAGGACACGATATCAAGTGTCCAATCGTTTGTGGGGCAACACCGCATTTACACTCCAGGGCAGAGTCATCTATGAATCTGAGGGTCCGTTTATACATAAAATTGTCTATTTACTTGTGAAACCCGTGCCTGGCCGCCAGAGTAGCGAATATAGTATTGTTGACGAGCGCCGACCTCAGATCGGTGAGCGCGCCCGGCGAGTGACGCCGCGGGTCTTCGTAGAGGTGGCGGGTTATTAGATAGTCTGAAACAAACCAATTGAACTCATCACTACACAGTATAAAACAAAGTCGCTTCCCGCTGTCTGTCTGTCCCTATGTATGCTTAGATCTTTAAAACTGCGCAACGGTTTTTGATTCGTGGTTTTTTTTTTTAAGATAGAGTGATTCAAGAGGGAGGTTTATATGTATAATACATGCATATTATAGTAGAGAAAACATTAGTATCTACATTGCACCCGTGCGAAGCCGGGGCGGGTCACCAGTAAAAAATAAGTTATAGTATAGGGGTATGAAGAACAGGGTGTAAAGTTCTTCAACCCCCACAGAAAAGTGAGGGTCCTCCGACCAGACGAGTGTTGTGTCTGGCGGGCTACTGCCCGACAGTTGCTGTGGGCTTTTTTCTATACTATTTTTATAGCGATTCAGGATTTTGAGTTTAGTTCTTCATTTGTGTCACAGATGGCGCTGTGGTGTCGATACAATAGAATCAAGCGTTACTTTGCGGAAATCCATGGCATTAAATGTTATATTAGCCCCCGAGCTGTCGTCAAGTCAACACATCTCCTGAGGATGCCTCGTGGAAGGGCGAAACACGTGTCGACTATAGGCTTGTGTGCATAGCATTCTAATTATTAATGCTTTCCTGCATGTGCATATTTTTGCAGACGGTGCTGCATCCTGCATCCAGGCCTGGTTCTTTTTCGCGGAATAAAAACTAAATATTTTGCATAGCATTTACACCCGTATCTATAGTCAAGTTAAAGTAATTACTTGAGCTTAAGTAATTACTTTACAGTTTTTTAAATGCAATAGACTAGAATTTAAACGAAGTGAGAACCTTCAAAGAAAGCACTACAAAAAAATCTAACTTTTTACAGTTCTAATTTTAGGAAACAACTAAACTACATAATAAAAATCGTTTCTTAAAAAATGTAATTTAGTCAAGTAAACACTTTGACTTGTTTATAGATACGGGTGTTAATCTTATAAGAATTGGAAAAGTAGATACTTCTCCTATCTGATAAAACGTAGCATTCTTAAGAGGCAGATTCAGATTATACGCATGAAGATGACGATCACTTCGAAATCGTGGTGATCATCACCAGCCCGCATCTTGGACGAAACCTATTCACTCGAAGTGGGTTTTGTGGATTACACCTTTAATGGCCCCCTTGGCTATTTGACGAAGATTTAAAGATTGCCTATTAAAAGGCTTTGCTTAAGAATGATGTTGCAAAGAATGTTTTCTACATCTTTGTAACGTTTCAGGAGAAAACGAGTAGTTTTTACTGTATAGTGCCTCAGGTGCCTAGGTTTATTTAACGAAGACATAGAGTAGATACTAGTAAAATCAAACCGACTTCAAAAACACAAAAAAGTGAAAAATAACTCTACCTTCAGAAGTCGGTGACATTTGTTTTATTGATACGGTTTTTGCCACCGACTTCTGAAGCTAAAGTTATTTTTCACTTTTTTGTGTAGTCGATTTTTTGTGTTGAAGTCGATTTTATTTTTTGCAGACAAGTTTTTTATTTTTCCATTTTTAGTTGTAATATCCTGTATAAATATTTGCCATGCCATTTATTTTACATTGATAACAATACATGTCATGGTAGGTAATAGGCAAGGCTTATCCTCATTACAATGGAACTTAGCATCATTTCTGCCGAAATTTGGGTGCACTGTATACATCTGCGTACCCCTTAGAGCATACAGGCGCGATGTTATGTTATATACTGGTGTAAACAATAGACAGACATGAGATCTCAGCAATCCCAGTCCATTTGCTATCATTTATCAAGGAGTACCGTTGCCTATCTCCGAAGTTCTTCATCAGATCGTCACCAAATTGAAATGGAACCACTCCGAGAAAGTACTCTTCCAAAAACTACCCAAATTGCTTCAAGTGTGCCAATAAAATTTGAAGAGTTCTCTCTATTTCTCCAGGATCCCATCATCAGATCCTGACTTGAAGATCATGAGATCACCCTTTCAAACAAAAAGAAAAACCAAATCGGTTCAGCCATCTTCGAGTAATCGGGGAACATACATAAAAAAATAAAATAAAAATAAAGGTTCCGACGAATTGAGAACCTCCTCCTTATTAAAGTCGGTTAAAAAATGTTCTACATCTTTGTTACGTTTCAGGAGAAAACAAGTAGTTTTTACTGTATAGTGCCACAGGTGCCTAGGTTTATTTTACGAAGATATAAAGTAGATACTTGTAAAGTAGAGTTTAAAAAAACTTTTTTGCAAAAAAACACCGACTTCCAAAAAAAAAACACTAAAAAAGCTATGGTTTGTTTCATTGACTTTTTTGGCACCGACTTCCGAAAGTAATGTTATTTTCCACTTTTTTAGTGTTTTTTTTTGGAAGTCGGTGTTTTTTTGCAAAAAAGTTTTTATTTTACCCTTTTTAGTTATAGTATCACACACAAATCCTTGTCAAGTATCAATTTCACAATTTCTTTTACTTGGATGAAATTTTTTCCAGCTATTTTGATTTCAAAACCAAACTGCTGAACCGATTTTGATGAAATTTCTATGGGACCAATCGGGAAGTAGATCCATTCAGATAAAAGAAGAATTTTTCAAATCGGTTCAGAAATGACGGAGATATGAGGTAACAAACACAAAAAAAAAAAAACATACAACCGAATTGAGAACCTCCTCCTTTTTTAGAAGTCGGTTAAAAATAACTGACTTCCAAAAAAACACAAAAATAGTGGAAATAACTTTACTTTCGGAAGTCGGTGTCTATTATTTGTTTCATTGACTTTTTTGCCACCGACTTCCGAAAGCAAAGTTATTTTCCACTATTTTTGTGTTTTTTTGGAAGTCGGTTATTTTTTAATGCAAAAATGTTTTTATTTTACCCTTTTTAGCTATCGTATCACACACAAATCCTTGGCAAGTATCAATTTTGCAATTTCTTTTACTTGGATGACATATTTTTTCCAGGTATTTTGATTTAAAAACCAAACTACAGAACAGATTTTGATGATATTTCTATGGGACCAATCGGGAAATATATCTTTTCAGATAAAAGAAGATTTTCTCAAATCGGTTCATAAATGACGAAGTTATGAGGTAACAAACACAAAAAAAAAATACCGCCGAATTGAGAACCTCCTCCTTTTTTTGAAGTCGTTCAAAATTTCTCAACTACAAATTATCAATTCAGAAACCAACAAATAGAGTAGGTGCAGAAAGAGGTTCTGGGTATGGTTCACAACTTTTTAGAATGCTCGAAACAGGATGGCGGACATGCGTCTTTCTAAAAAGTTCCATTTATTATAATTGCCCTCTAGAAGAATAACTTACCCAGTATAGCGTCTCCTAAGAACTCGAGCCGTTGATAGCAGTCCGTAAGTCGGTTGCTGTGATGCGACGCGTGTGTCAACGCTTGCAGTAACAGAGAGCGGTCTTTGAACCGGTATTGTAGAGTTTCTTCGAGTGCGTCGTAGCCTGTCGAAAAAAAAAACACAGTTACTGGCTTATCCTCCGGGTGTTCCTTTCACGATGTGAGAATCTTCAATGGACGTCCTCCGCCCTGGAGAGAGCGGAGGGGTCTGTCAGACTCGTACTGACTAAAACCACACCACTGTTCCATCGCACACTTGCGTCGGAAGCCAGCGGGATATAAAGCGACTTCCGCTGCCCCGGACTAGTGCCCGCTTGACCTGCAGGCCTCGTCCGGCGGGGGGAGTGAGGTGTATTATCCTCCGGGCATTTTTTTTTCGCGATGTGGCAGTCCTCAATGGACGTCCTCAGCCCTGGAGAAAGCGGAGGGGTCTGTCAGACTCGTGCTGACTAAAACCACACCGTTGTTCCGGGGGAGAGGGGGGGGGGGGGAACGAGTTGTGGAGTGGGAGAACTTAGAGTTATGGAGTGGAGAGCGGTATTCTTTCTCAAACGTTGAAATGATCCGGTTTTGATTACCAGTCTGAGTGAAGTGTTATTGGGTTTTTCATCCGTACACCTTTGCTTTGTTTTACTGCCTCTTTGGTCTAGCGGTCCCAATCGTGATTGCTGAACATGAGGTCCTGGGTTCGACTCCCGGGTCGGGCAAAAGTGTTATTGGATTTTTCCATCAGGAATTTTCTCAGCAGCAGCCACGGAGCCTGGATTTGTGCCCGGTTGATGGCTAGGCTCGTTCCCTGTTACATGGGACTTGAACATAACTGGCGAAATGTGGGTGTACTATTAGGTACACGATAAAAAATGCTTACCGATTGTCCTCGATGAAATCTAGAGCGACTTGATCTGTGTCTCTCATATATTTCTCCGCTCTATGTCCCCGCCTAACGCTTCGGGAAGACAGGCTTGATGTTATGTTAGTTAACGGCGTTTCGTTTTAGGAGTATGGCAGGAGAACTAACGAAGGTACTTACCAGAAAGCATTTGGTTCAATTCGCCTTCAGGATCGTCGATGTATTGGAGGAGAGGTGATGGAGGAGCCTTCAGTTCTCCAAATATCGGCTGTGAACAAAGTCAAGATCAGTTGCATTTGTAGGCTGCACACCTACTATTTGTATTATATTGTTACACAATACAACGCATTTACATACTAACACAAACACACAGATCTATTTACATTTATTTATAATAATCATTATTACACATCAACGGCATCTCATATTGTTCACATCAGTATAATGTCGGATGATGCACACCATATGTAATGGTAGAATGTAAAGGGCCCATTATAGTTTTAAGATCATACATTGTAAACCTACATTCTGGCAAATAAATAGATTTTGATTTTTGATGCCGGGCCATTAGTATAGTACACTGGAATCGCGCCGCGGCTGGTCTACGTCATCGTGATGTAGCCGTAGGCGAGTAGTAGGGCAGCGCGCGAGCGTTGCCCGACCGCAACGTGACCTTCAGTCACACACACACGTGTGAGTTCTATGTACGATAAAGCTACCATTTACATCTTTTACTGACTCGAATTTGCCCTGGCGGTTGAGAGAATGTCATGCTCACTCAAATGTCTCGTTGATGGTGGCGCG
Organism: Standfussiana lucernea; assembly: GCA_964057025.1. Classification (NCBI taxonomy): domain Eukaryota; kingdom Metazoa; phylum Arthropoda; class Insecta; order Lepidoptera; family Noctuidae; genus Standfussiana; species Standfussiana lucernea. The sequence continues at coordinate 3,314,325 of OZ059813.1, forward strand.
TGTGTCGGGTCGTTTAGTTCCCTCCAAAATGGTTGAGTTGAATGATGGCTGATCCATGTGTCATGTTCGTGAACGGGCGCTGTCAGTTGTGACTGGTCATCTCGCAGTTGCCATGGATTATTGTATTTTTGAATTGTTAATTTTATCTTTTTATTCTGGACGCTCTTACTCGCACGTCTTTCTACATCGTTCTCACATATATGTTTAATCTCGACATGAATGAAGTAACCGAGACTTTGTAACAACATTAATGATTTAAAAGAGTGTCCATGGAGTTTCTTGCCCATTCTTCTCCATAGAGATCTACGCTTTCGAATGGGCAACTACAGTACTTTCACAAGTTATTATGCCCTGTGACTGGGACTGTAGCTTAGTTTATTTTTTGTGTTTTGACATTCAAAAGTGCCTGTAATGGTTTAATTGAAATAAATGCTTTGAGTTTGAGTTTGAGTTTGATCATACATTGTAAACCTACATTCTGGGAAATAAATAGATTTTGATTTTTGATGCCGGGCCATTAGTATAGTACACTGGAATCGCGCCGAGGCTGGTCTACATCATCGTGATGTTGCCCGACCGCAACGTGACCTTCAGTCGGTACGAGCCTTGACGACACGCGCGCGCGCATATGGGTTGTGCCACCTCGATCGCCCACGTTTCCGTGTTCCTCCTGTTTTATCTATTTCCCTTATTACTATAAACTGTACCGTGTGTCTGTGACTACTGTGACTGTGCTGTATTCTCTATCTACTGTTCTCCTATCCTCAATAGAACTGTGAGTACTCTAGGCAGTGACTTTCATTTACACCTCTGCCTACCTAACTCCACACCGACAACACCTCAAAATATTTAAATTTGCTTGGAAATGGTCTAATGGGTGTAAAAATACCCTTAACGAAGACGAAAGGCATTTGTTCTGCCCGCCATTGCGATTTTTTTTTTTTTTGTTCTAGAATCTAGACCATACCTGGGAACCTTCTAGTTACGGAGATATTGGGGGTCAAAGTTCCAACTTTCTCACAAGTAAACAAAAATATACAAGGTTTTCAGGTCAAAACTTTAGTTTAAATACCTCCACGACCCCCGTACTGTTCAATGCATCCATCAGCACAATGTTTTGAGTGCGTTACATTGAGTCCTACCGTAAAACGAGATTTTTCACCCCAATAAAAAAGGTCGTTTCCCAGCAATAATTTTTGCGTAGAGTTACTTAGTTTGATGTACAGAATGCTTGGTTGACGGCTTCGTGAAGGGTCCGTTTACACCTTGTATGTCGAGTTGTGCTCGTAGCATAATCAGGCAATATCAACTCTACTGCTTTGGCACAGGCCTTCTTTTGGCGAGAGACAGTGGGCCGTACTCCAGCACACGCCCCACCAGATATGCACATACTACGTCGTGAATTGATGATGGTTTAGAACTATAACGAAGCTCGAGAGGAGCTCAGACGCTCGGCTTATGGGAGCTCGTGGCTAAATAATAACAGCTGCTCGGGTCGATTGTCAGGTTAAGCCGCGCTTGTCTAAGTTGGTCCGTGGATGGGTGACCACCTATTGCATACCGAGTTTCCTCCGTGCCTCGGAAAGCACGTTAAGCCGTTGGTCCCGGCTGTCATTTGTAGATCTTTGACAGTCGTTACAGATAGTCAGTGGCCCGAAAATCTGACAACCAGTCTTACCAAGGGGTATCGTATTACCCAGTACGAATTGGGTTGCGGAGGTCAGATAGACAGTCGCTTCATGTAAAATACTGGTATTCATGCATCCGGTTAGACTGGAAGCCGACCCCAACATAGTTGAAAAAGGCTAGGTAGATGATTCTTGCTATATTTTGTCATTACCAGTGAACGGAATAGGTAGAGCTAATGTGCCTAAAGTTCAAGAAACACTGGCTGTAGACATACCTGCATCCACCTCCCGTGTGAATCTTTGTAAGGCTGCAGCGAGCCCACAGCTCGTGCCTGCCACGACCAGTCTTCGTCCGGGAACATCTCCTGCTGCGGAGGAGCTTCATCATCAGAGGACGATGATGACGAGGACGAGGAACGCTTGCGGTCTGGTGATGACGGTGTGGTAGACGACTGTAACATATTTTCGTGGTTAGAACTCCAAGCAAATGGCTCCAGTGGAAGATCGCATTGAACGCTAAGATTGTCCCCTTGGGTCATTTCTTCTTTATCGTGTGGTTAGTGCCTAACCTGGTTTCAGAGTTTTTACGCTACCCACGGGCTTCTGACTTGGCTTTACATGCCGTCAAGAAATATCTCTCAGGTTTTAGAAAAACTTGTGTAAACAAAAAAAAAATTAAGTTTTCTATCACGACTTCCTCATTAGGAGCCACTGAGTCTGGATTTGTACCCGGCTGATGGCAATAGGGTCGCCTCCTATTACATTGACCTTAAACATAATTAGCACCATGGATGGATGCATTATTAGGTACACCTCTGCCTATACCTTCGGTGATTACTGGCGTGATGATATGTTATGTGAAATGAAGACCAGGCCCAATCCAATAACACTTGATATGAAACCCAGGACCCCAGTAGTCCTCCCCCTCAGTAGTCCAGCGCTGTGACGTTTTTTTTTATGTTACAACACCATGCTGAGATTGCCTTTTGGCCTCGTACAGGACAAATTTAGTATTATTTTAAATTTTTTCTTGTGTTTTTTTTTTATATAATTTTTGTCTATTGTTAATTTTACAATTTTATTCTGTCCTGTGCGAGACAGATAAATACTTTTTATCCTTTCTTTGTTCTAGACTCAATTGGGACCCCTAGATCAAATAAGCAGTAGTTTTATGTGTCTTCCACTCTCACCTCATGCTGTGCAGCGCGTCTGACGTACGGATGGTCGTCATCTAGCGGCACGTGGTGGCACGGCAGGACTCGGATGCCGAGCCACGACATGAACAGCAGGGCTCCGCGGGGGCCGCACTCCAAGAGGTACGCGCCTATTAGGGCTTCCACGCAGTCGGCTATTGATTTGTCTGGGGGGGAAGAGAATTGTAATTGATTAAACAAGGATTTTTACAAGGTCACATAAATAACAAAAAAATTACCGACTTCCAAAAAAAAACACTAAAAAAGTTTTAAATAACTTTACTTTCGGAAGTCGGTGACTATTGTTTGTTTCATTGACTTTTTTGCCACCGACTTCCGAAAGTAAAATTATTTTCCATTTTTTTGTTTTTTTTTGGAAGTCGGTTATTTTTTTGCAAAAAAAAGTTTTTATTTTACCTTTCTTAGTTATCGTATCACACACAAAGCCTTGTCAACTTCGTCAACTGCCTTGTCAATTTCGCAATTTCTTTTACTTGGATAACATATTTTTCTAGATATTATGATTTAAAAACCAAACACTAAACCAATTTTAATAAAATTTCTATGGTACCAATCGGGAAGTACATATATCCTTTCAGACAAAAGAAGAATTTTTCAAATCGATTCATAAATGACAAAGATATGCGGTAACAAACACAAAAAAAACAACCGAATTGAGAACCTTTCTTTTCTGAAGTCGGCTAGAAATTGAACCGCCTGAGCGAATTTCGGCCATGCCGATTTATAGTGTACATGTGTGCGCATAAACAAGAAGGGATGGAACACATATTACTAAAAGAGTGATGGATATAAATGCCGATGGATGGAGAGGGAGAGGAAGGCCAAAGAAAAGATGGATGGATCGTGTGAGGAATGATATGGAAGAGAAAGGAGTAAATGATGCCGTGACGTCTGACAGGGGAGAGTGGAAGAAGAAAACGTGTTGCGCCGACCCCGAGTAGAATGGGACAAGGGCAGGTAGATGGATGATGTGTGTGCACTCAAGTTGTAGTCGTTACAGTCAGTCAGTTGGCCCGAACGTCTGATAACCAGTCTTACCAAGAGGTGTCGTATTACCCAGTACTAACTGGACACCTTGTTCTCGCTGTCACTGAGAATTTTATAATTCGTTTATATTTTAGTTACTTTGGTCAAATAAATAAAATACACCCAAGACACGCACCTCTGATTTTTCGGAATTATGTGCGTATTGTACTTATAATTATCACTTGCTTCGGTGCAGGAAAACATCGTGAGGAAACCAGCATGCCTGAGAGATATTTCTCGACGGCATGTAAAGCCAAGTCAGAGGCCCATGGGCGGCGTAAAAACTCTGACACCAGGTAAGGCACTAACCACACGATAAAGAAGAAGATAAAATATAAAAGAATTATAAAATTCTATCGATTAGTTTTCTCTAAAGGTGGGTCAGCTAATTGCTATAACTCACTGTACACCACGTGATGTTATGTATCTTACCTGGTATACTATGCTGCGTGATCAGATTGTAAGGTATGAAGCATCCAGCTGAGTCCAGAGGAGTTTCAAGATGCTGCATAATGTCTTTTCCTTCACCCTGCAAAGGAAATCCAAATTATTCATCTTCATCTTTATTTTATTAATCTATACTAATATCACTACATAGTATATAAAAACGTTTTTGCAAAAAAAAATAACCTATTTCCAAAAAAAAAAGTCAATGAAACAAACCATAGTCACCGACTTCCGAAAGTAAAGTTATTTTCCACTTTTTAGTGTTTTTTTTTTTGCAAAAATGTTTTTATTTTACCCTTTTTAGTTATCGCATCACACACAAATCCTTGTCAAGTATCAATTTCGCAATTTTTTTTACTTGGATGACATATTTTTTCCGGTTATTTTGATTTAAAAACCAAACTGCTGCACCGATCTTGATGAAATTTCTATGGGACCAATCGGGAGGAAGTAGATCCATTCAGATAAAAGAAGAATTTTTCAAATCGGTTCATAAATGACGAAGATATGAGGTAACAAACACAAAAAAAAATACAACCGAATTGAGAACCTCCTCCTTTTTTTGAAGTCGGTTAAAAACAAAGTCGCTTCCCGCTGTCTGTCTATCCCTATGTATGCTTAGATCTTTAAAACTACGCAACGGATTTTGATGCGATTTTTTTAATAGAGTGATTCAAGAGGAAGGTTTACATGTATAATACATGCATATTTTAGCAGAGAAAACATTAGTATCTACATTGCACCCGTGGGAAGCCGGGGCGGGTCGCCAGTCAATTATAAACTGTATGTATACTCACATTGATTCTAGGATGCAACGTAGGCGGCGGCTTATGACAGGGTGGTAGCCAGTTGTCGTGGGGCTCGAACTTGGACGCTATCATACGCGCGCCGAGCCGTTTGTTACGCCCCAAGCGGTAGAGGTTTAAGTTTGACACCTGTGGTACAAATACAGCAGCAATATTAAAAATGTCAAAACTGTGAGAAATTGTTTCAACCGGCATGCGTGTGTGACCAGATGTATGAACGTGGATGAGGCGAAAGGAGCATACAGGGTGATGGGACAGCGATGCTAAGCCGGTTACCACGTGTTCAATACATCATTCTGAACCCGCCGACGCAGAAATTTTCCGTCGATTATTAAAAAAAAAAACCAGCTGTTCGGCACATTTAAATAAATAAATATCGCTGGACATTACACACAGCGCCATCTAGTGCCACACTAAGCAACGAGGCTTGTGTCGTGGACACCAGATAGTTGATATACTACATAGATACTTTTTGTTTGTAAATACACACTTATTATACATATAAACATCCATGACTTGGAAACAAATGTCCATGCTCATCACACAAACACTTGCTCCTACCGCGATTCGAACCCGGAACCCTATGAACGTAAGGCAGCCTCACTACCGCTGCGCCATTCGGGTCGTCACATTTTGACGTGTAGGTATTGCAGTTTTGTAGGAAACAGCAGTTGTTTTTATTACCTATGAAAAAATTCTGTGTGGGGTTCAAGATTTCGAAATCGAAATCGAATCGAAGCGTTGTGACTACGGAGGGCAGGAGCACAGATTCACTTTTTGCTGTTTCATACAAAATCGAGGCGAATGCTCTCGGTGAATGAGCGCCGTAAGAGAAGTACGATAAAAACTAATAATATAGGGTGTGTGTGGTGGTGGGGTGTGAATTTGTGATGGTGATTGTATGTTTGGTATCTAAATCCTATGCGTAAGATATCTAGGGGGTGTGTGTGTGTGTGTTTTGTCTAGGTGTGTGGGTGTCTAACACCCGTATCTATAAACAAGTCAAAGTGTTTACTTAAGTAAATGCCATTATTTAAGATACGATTTTTATTATGCACTTTAGTAATTGCTTAAAGTTACAATACAGCTGTAAAAAGATAGAATTCATAGCTTTGCTTTCTTCGACGGTTCTTACTTCGGTTAAATTTTTGCTAATTGCATTAAAAAAAATTGCAAGTAATTACTTAGGCTCAAGCAATTACTTTAATTTGACTAAAGATACGGGTGTTGGGTGTGTGTATCTCACCTGTTTACTTCTCATGTGACTTAGCTTTCCCTCGTGTACAGTAGGGTGTGCGCAATACAAATACGCGGTTATAGCGAACTTTAGGAAGCTGTCGCCGATCGTTTCTAGTCGCTCTAGGTTGATGCCGTCGTTTGCGTTTGACATTGTTAGTGCCTATAAAAAAAGATGAATATAAATAACCGACTTCCAAAAAAAAAGGTGGACAGTAACTTTACTTTGGGAAGTCGGTGTCCATTGTTTGTTTCATTGACTTTTTTGCCACCGACTTCCGAAAGTAAAGTTATTTTCCACATTTTTTTGTGTTTTTTTTGGAAGTGAGTTATTTTTTTGCGCAATTTTTTTTTATTTTACCCTTTTTAGGTATCGTATCACACAAAAATCCTTGTCATGTATCAATTTCACAATTTCTTTTACTTGGATGACATATTTTTTCCAGCTATTTTGATTTAAAAACCAAACTATAGAACCGATTTTGATGAAATTTCTATGGGACCAAATTGGTTCATAAATGACGAATATATGAGGTAACACACACAAAAATAAAATTAAAAAATACAACCGAATGAGAAACTCCTCCTTTTTTTGAAATCAGTTAAAAATTAAAACAAGGTTAATATCAACGGTCTAAATTTCGAATGTCCCTTACGGCATTTCAAAGGTGTTGGAAGATTTTTGTTTATAGCGTGGCCTGCCGAACTTCTGCCATTTTATTTTATGTTTTTAAAAAACAAACGAATTACCCTTAACTATGTGATTTTTTAAATGCCCCAAAAATGCTCACCTGCAAAATAACACTAGGACTAGGCCCCGGATGTCCCTCCAAAGTCGGCTGGTAGTCAAAATCAAATTCCTTCCCACTCAAATACGACGGTAAGGGGCTAAAATCCGCATAATAGGGTTCAAACTCCCCGTCTCCCTTACAAATCTTCTCATACCCCTCCTTCGTATCAAAACCGACATTCACAACCTTCTCATTAACATAATTCCTATCATCAATATTAATATCCTTCATCGAGAAGCAATTCATCTTTTTTATTTCTTCAACTGGCAACTTTTTCTTTATTTTCGCTAGCAACACTCTTTTATTCCGCTCTATGCTTTCGACGTCAATTTGCCCGTTTTTGACAGTTAGTTCTTGAGTTCCGAATGGGAAGAGTTCGTCGATCGCTTCTTGCTCGGTTTTTCGGCAAATAACTGTGCTATGGTATGTTTCTTTTGTCTCTGGTAACACTTCCGTGATGTATTCGTCTTTGGTGACGAGGTGGGATCTGTCTAAGATTTCTTGTTTGTGTCGGGAGACTGATGCACGGAATTTATCGATAAACTGTGGAAGGAAGATGAATTATAAATCAATTGATTGGTGGTAAGAAAGAAAGAAAAAGTATTTATTAGTCTCGCACTGCACAAAACAAAATGGTAACTTGACAATAAAACAAGATTTAAAAAAAGTTAACTTAAGAACAAATTAAAATAAAACTAACTAAACTGGTCCTGTACGAGGCCAAAAGGCACCTATCTCAGCATGGTGCCGTAACATTAAAAAAGTCACAGCGCTGGTATTCTGATAGGGCCCAAAATGAATGCCACGGTCAGTTAATAAATAGTAGATAGTAGTAGATAGTAGTTTTAAATAATAACAGCCGCTCGGATCAATCTTCAGGTTAAGCCGCGCTTGTTTAGGTTGGCCCGTGGCTGGGTGACCACCCATTACATACCGAGTTTCCTCCATGCCTCGGAATTACGTTAAGCCGTTGGTCCCGGCTGTCATTTATAGATCTTTGACAGCCGTTACAGGTAGTCAGTGGCCTGAGAGTCTGACGACCAGTCTTACCTATAAGGGGTCTTACGAGTATTACTAACTGGGTTGTGGAGGTCAGCTAGACAGTCGCTTCATGTAAAATACTGGTATTTAGCGACATCCGGTTAGACTGGAAGCCGACCCTAAGTTTTTGGGAAAAGGCTAGGCAGATGACGATGGTCATTAACTTACCTCTTGCGGAGCAGAACCCTGCCGTATCAGCTCGTCATGAGCTTCCCTGTCTAGAGCGTCATCCAGCTCATCGGGCATCGGCGCAGGATTCACCTTCTTAGTTCGTTCTATATCGAACGCTTCGGCCTCGTGTGCTGTTTTGTATTCTATTCTGACGCCCATCGATGCTATGAAAGAAGAAGAATTAAGGTATCTCAAACTCAAAGCATTTATTTCAATTAGACCATTACAGGCACTTTTGAATTTCAAAACACAAAAAAATAAACTAAGCTACAGTCCCTGTCACAGGGCATAATAATTTGTGAAAGTACTGTAGTTGCCCATTCGAAAGCGTAGATCTCTATGGAGAAGAATGGGCAAGAAACTCCATGGACACTCTTTTAAATCAATATGTTTTTACAATCTCCAAATTGTGGCAAGTTTTTTTAGTTACACAGTGTGTAAGGGACAGGCATGACTTTTCCTTTGGGGGGTAGGCGAAAACTATAGAACGACACCTGCAATGATACTTAAAAACTCTTCTTGCTAAGCTCCACTAGGCTATAACTGCTTAAAAACCCAATAAAACTGCCCGACCTGGGGATCGAACCCAGGACCTCAGCAGTCGCGCTTGTGACCACTAGGCCAACGATGTAGTAGGTGCTTTTATCATCAACATCAACAGCCTGAATTCCCTCACTGCTGGGTATAGGCCTCTCTTTTTTTGTGAAAAACTCCACGGTCCTTTTTTTTTTTCTTGTTTCGGAGTGGAAAATCCCCACGGATGTCCCCCGCTCCCACGATCCCCGGTTAGTGCCGGCCCGCTTTCGCGGACCTCCTCAAGTTCACGGGGGGAGTGAGGTGTAGAACTCCCCCGCGACGTCTAATAGGGGCGCGCGCGGAACACTACGCGCCACCGCCTCGGGTCCAGTTTTATGGGGGGGGGCGGCGGACGTCCCCAAATCCGCCGTCCCTCTGGACCCGTTTAATCTCCACGGTCCTGTGCCAGCCTCATGCAGGTTTTTCCCCCGATGGCAACTATGTCGTCTGCCCATCTCGCCGCCGGACGACCCACATTTCTTTTCCCAGTTTTTGGACGCCATTCGGTGACAGCCTTAGTCCACCTGTCATCACCGCGCCTTGCTAGGTCCTGCCCAACTCCATTTGAGGTCCGTAACGCGATTTCCAATGTCGAAAACCTTTAGTAGGTGCTTTAAGTAAATAATATTATACTTACTGTTTGCCTTGGCATTACAGAAGCCGCTCGTGTCTGTATCTTCATCGCTGCCGTCGAAATCGAGGTCGGTGTCATCGGAATCTAGATCGCTGAAAAATAGTTTTTATTTAAGTTATTAACCGACTTCAAAAAAAAAGAAGAAGAAGAGAAGAGGTTCTCAATTCGGTTGTATTTTTTTTTGTGTTTGTAACCTCATATCTTCGTCATTTATGAACCGATTTGAAAAATTATTTTATCTGCAAGGATATACTTCCCGATTGGTCCCATAGAAATTTCATCAAAATCGGTTTAGTAGTTTGGTTTTTAAATCAAAATAGCTGGAAAAAATATGTCATTCAAGTAAAAGAAATTGCGAAATTGATATTTGACAAGGATTTGTGTGTGATACGATAACTAAAAATGGTAAAATAAAAACTTTTTTGAAAAAAAATAACCGACTTCCAAAAAAAAACACAAAAAAAGTGAAAAATAACTACACTTTCGGAAGTCGGTGCCAAAAAAGTAAATTAAACAAGCAATAGTCACCTAATTCCGAAAAAAAAGTTATTTTTCACTTTTTTAGTGTTTTTTTTTTGGAAGTCGGTTATTTTTTTGCAAAAAGTTTTTTCTTTATGTATTGGCATAAATTCAATGAACGAATTAAGCAATTCTGCGTATACTATTTTATTGAGAAAACGCTAACAAACTAACACGAGTATTTATAATAGTCGAGTTAAAGTAATTACTTGAGCTTGCAGATTTTTTTATGCAATAGACAAAGATTTAAAAGAGGTAAAAACCGTGAAAGAAATCAAAACGAAGAATTTTATTTTTTTGCAGTTGTAACTTTAAGCAATTACAAAAAATTACAGGTTGTTGAGAAAACACTAACAAACTCTAAAACCCGTATCTATAATAGTCAAGTTAAAGTTAATTACTTGAGCTTGCAAAATTTTGAATGCAATAGACAAAAATGTTAACGAAGTAAAAACCGTCAAAGAAAGTAAAACTAAGAATTTTATCTTTTTACAGTTGTATCTTTAAGCAATTACTAAACTACATAATAAAAATCGTATCTTAAAAAAAATATATTTACTCAAGTAAACACTTTTTTTTTGTTGTAAATTTCTAAATGTCGTAGAACAAAAGTTATTAAGATGTTAGTGTTTTTTCAACAAGCCTGTATAAAAAACTTTTTTGCAAAAAAATAATCGACTTCCAAAAAAAAAAACACCAAAATCATGGAAAATAACTTTACTTTCGGAAGTTGGTGACTATTATTTGTTTCATTGACTTTTTTGCCACCGACTTCCGAAAGTATTTTCCATTTTTTTTGGAAGTCGGTTATTTTTTGCGAAAATGTTTTTATTTTACCCTTTTTAGTTATCGTATCACACACAAAGCCTTGTCAAGTATCAATTTCGCATTTTCTTTTACTTGGATTACATATTTTTTTACCAGATATTTTGATTTAAAACAAAGTTACTAAACCGATTTTGGTAAAATTTATATGGGACCAATCGGGAAGAAACGAAGAATTTTTCAAATCGATTCATAAATGACGAAGATATGGGGTAACAAAAACAAAAAAATATACTACCGAATTGAGAACCATCCTCCTTTTTTTGAAGTCGGTTAAAAATACATTTATTTTGTAAAATGAAAACTAATTAGACCTAAACTTAAACTGTAATTTACGGGATATTTTCTTCCGTGATTATTATGTATAGAGAGCTCCCAATAAATAATATCCACGTAAGACATCCCGTATTTAAGTGACAGTGTAAGATACGTTATAAACCGTGAAAGCTTAAAACAGTGTTTAATTAGAACTATTTTGATATTCGTGTTTTGGTAACGACAAAAAGCAAAAACAAACTGAAAGAAAGAAAAAACGTTTATTGGCACACGCCACAAGTACACAATACAAAATATAAAAAAGCAAATATAAAATAAAATTTAAAACTAACCAAGAAATATTGTGTGACTCACGGCTGCGCCAAATAGGCCCAGTTCAGCAAAATGCCGGACAACTAGTGCCCGACGCTGAACTGAACGATAAAGCCATGAATTCACTTGGCCTTGGGGACATTATTGTTAGTGTTAAAGTTCCTTCAACGAAGTCGAAAGTCAGTTGTTTTTGTCGTCATTGCGATCATGTTTCTTTTTCTGACATTACTATTTAATTTGATTGGACTGTATTCTGGATATTTTAATCTTATAGCATGAATAGCATGATTGTTTATTTGTAGGTATTCCTTATTTTAATTATGTATTTAGAGCATGTCGCTCGTCTGGGTGACATAACTAAAAAAATTTGATTTTTCGATGTTGTTTGTAGTTGAATATAAAATTAAGGAAAGCAAGTATTAAATTAAGTAACGAAATACGTAAAATAAAACAGCAAGCTGTGGTTACCTGTAATTGAGTGTGCGTTACAGGACAACGTATTCTATAGTAGTTTCAAATTATATGAAAGATAATGTAATGTAACTCGTTGTAATACAAAATAAATTAATGTTTTTGTTCTGGACCATGCCTGGTTACCTTCTAGTTACGGAGATATTGGGGGTCAAAGTTCCAACTTTTTCACAAGTAAGTACTTTTTTTAATACAAACTTTTAAAGTTATAACTTTAGTTTAAATACCTCCACGACCCCCGTACTGTTCAATGCATCAATCAGCACAATGTTTTGAGTGCGTTACATCGAGTCCTACCGTAAAACGTGATTTTTAACCCCAAAAAAAAGTCGTGTCCCAGCAATAATTTTTGCGTAGTAATTACTCAAGTTTGATGTACAGAATGCTTGGTTGACGGCTTCGTGAAGGGTCCGTTTACACTTTGTATAATTCGCTTTAATATTAGGGAAAAAATAGTGCAAGTTCACCAACCTGGACATGAAAGAGTCGTCACTGTCTGCCATGGAAAAGTTCTTCCCCGCGTTGTACTGGGACTTGGGCCTGCTTATGGGATCGCACCAATTCGTACCGCCTATGTAGAGAGTTCAGCAAAGGGTAATGACCAAAATGTTTGGAGCAATGGTGCCATTTTATTTTTTCGCGGCCACCAACGGAACTACGCGTCCACGTACCACGTATCCAGTACATTATTTGGAACCAACCCCCCCCTCACCCCACCCACATAAAAATTTAACATCGGTAATTTAAAAAAACTTTTTGGCAAAAAAAAAACCGACTTCCAAAATAAACACTAAAAAAGTGGAAAATAATTTTACTTTCGGAAGTCGGTGACTATTATCTATTCATTGACTTTTTTGCCACCGACTTCCGAAAGTAAAGTTATTTTCCACTTTTTTAGTGTTTATTTTGGAAGTCGGTTTTTTTTTGCAAAAAAGTTTTTATTTTACCGTTTTTAGTTATCGTATCACACACAAATCCTAGTCAAGTATCAATTTCGCAATTTCTTTTACTTTGATGACATTTTTTCCAGCTATTTTGATTTCAAAACCAAACTGCTGAACCGATTTTGATGAAATATCTATGGGACCAATCGGGAAGTAGATCCATTCAGATAAAAGAAGAATTTTTCAAATCGGTTCATAAATGACGGAGATATGAGGTAACAAACACAAAAAAAAAACATACAACCGAATTGAGTGAGAACCTCATCCTTTTTTTGAAGTCGGTTAAAAAATAAACCAGCTGTTTCCTACAAAACTGCAATACTGTATAGGTCAAAATATTGGTGAAAAATTTAATGTGGAACAGCTGGGTTTTCTGGGGTGGTGGGGGGGGGGGGAGAGTTAGAATGATTTACCGAGTACGTGGTAACGGTTTTCGCGTCGGTGTCTCTTGCACCCTAGTAGTAGTAGTGTAGTTTCGTTGACGGCCACCGAAAAAATGAAAAGGCACCTATTATGATTTTATCGCTTTATTGTACGTTGTTAGTACCGCCACCGTAAACACAAACCAGATTTAGATCGAATTTCACCAGTAAAACGGGACGCGACAAGCACTCGTAGACTAGCCTAGAGCAACCCATTTTAATGTTGTGTGTTGTCTGTGCTGGACGCGAATGTTATGGTCACAACAGCGTTTCCTAAGAAACTGAACGCGATCACATCTAAACTGCGTTCAATAGCTGTCAGTGTCAATATGCCATAGCAATGATGACTTGACGATGAGCTGAAATGTGCTGGGTCCTAAAATGTCCGTCCTGTGTCTTTAGCAGGACCATAATATAAATTGCTTTACAATTCGTTAAATTTTCACAAAGAGACAATTCATAATATTAACTGCGTCTGCGCCCATTTGAAGAAACGAAACTAATACGAAAAATCAGAGGTGCGTGTCTTAGGCTTTTTGGCCTGTGTTTGGGTCTCAATAAATATAATAGAATAAAAATAGCTCTTACCTGAAGCCGACGTGCAGAATGTCAGGTTGGGAGGTAAAGGCTCCCGTAAGTCATCATATTCTGATGTTTCCGGGATTGAGGAAGCCATGTCGTTGCTCCACGTACCTATCTCGAACTGGAACAAATGAGCATTTTGTTTGTTGTGTAACCTATACAGGTTGACGCCGACAATACGACAATAAATTAAACTGCGTATACTTCATGACGTTCCCAGTCTGCGTACAAAAAAATCATTCGAATATATCCAGTAGTTTAGTCACAGGACATAATTTGTCAGTTTCAAAATTTTCTACACGATGTAGATTAATAGGCTAGCACCGACAGGTTAACGACCCACGCATCAGTATAAACATTAAACACATGTTGCCAACTCGCTACTTCAAAAACCTTTGGCAAATTCAGTCGTCAAGTTTTATTTCCAGATGCGATTTAGTAAAAATTATACCTAAATTTAGTGAATCAATACTTATAAATGGTGTTCTATTTCATTAACAGTTTTATGCTATTTAGTTCGTTTGAAAATATTGATTTTTTAATTTCGGTGTTATGATTTATTTGAAAGTTGCAAAATATTCCTATGAACTATTATTACCAATGTTTTCATTTATTGTCGTATTGTCGGCGCCACTTTGTATATATAAAACACAAAAATTGTTTCTACCTATGTCCGTTATAGACTTTGAAACCATCCAACTGATGTGTCCCAAAGCGGTTTCATTAGAAAGGCAATAATGCGAAGATTGTTTTAGACCACTAACACAATGCATTAGGCACTATAGCGTAGTAGCACACGCCGGGTATCCACTTGTAACTCATATTGTTTTCTAGCAAATAAGTACAAAACAATGAGCAACAAAAATATCAGGACTAACTAACCGTTCAAAATATTTTTGGAGTTTACTGCTTTAGAATCGTTTCATATACAGGATGATTGGTAATTGGGTACATTCCTTGAAACGGGTGATACTAGACCTAATTTGCAACAATTTGAACCCGATAACTTAGGCCCCAAACTGAGTTGTTTTGAAGAAATCGAACTTTTATAGTTGTTTTGGAAATTTCCCACCACTCCACCATTCAAGCCCTTTGGCCTTTTGGCCTCGTACAAGACCAGTTTAGTTATTTTTTATTTTAATGTGTTCTTAAGTTTACTTTTTTTTTTTAATCTTGTTTTATTGTCAAGTTACCATTTTGTTTTGTCCCGAGCGAGACTAATAAATACTTTTTCTTTCTTTCTTTCAAAAACGCCTGATTTTGAGAAATCAACGCCGTTCAGGATGTTAAACTGACACGTTGCTGATAGCTCGTAAAGGAATACATCCTTCGAAAACACTCTACTAACACTTAATATCGTAATAGTATTTTTTAATTTAATTTAAATTCGACGTATTTAGCGTAACGTAACGCGTTTACACTGCGCGCTAGTGCACGCATTTCAACAGTTTTTTTTAAAGGCCTTTTTTTAAACGCGTGTCGTGCTTGTCTAGCGATATCTTTTAATTTTTATTTTTTCTCTTTCCCGCGTGATTTGTGCCTAAACTGGGGTCAGAGTGTTTACAGTGCAATTGTACCTTATTTTAATTATTTTTACTATTTTTTTTTCATCATGTTATGTTTGTTGTCATTTGTTTAACTGTGACTGATATTTAATGTATAAGTATAAAATTTAAAAATCATTGTTTTAATGATAATATTTGTACCTTAAAGATATTTGCACGCCATGAGAAATGGCAGGCATGTCGTGAGCCAATCTTATTTAAGATCTTGCATGCATGTATTATTTTAATTCTGTATGTATACACATGTTTGAGCAAATAAAATTTCTTATTCTTATGTTTATTAGTGATCCGAAGATTTCTACAATTTTTTCTGTTTTTACTCGTGAGAACCTGTAATTGGCTCTGTGTTACATATACAATTGTAATCCGTTTGTTACAGCTGTTGGTTCTCTTACTTATCTATACTAACATTATAAAGCTAAAGAGTTTGTTTGGTTGAACGCGCTAATCTCAGGAACTGCTGGTTCAAATTGAAAAATATTTTAGTGTTGGATAACCTATTTATCGAGGAAGGCTATAGGCTACAAAACATCACGCTGCTACCAATAGGAGCGGAGCATTAATCAAAAATGTTACGCAGAGCAATTGCGCCGGTCAGCTAGTAAATAAATAAAATAAAAATACTCACAGCAGCCTCGGCAGCCGCTTCTTCTTTCTCCTGGAGTATTTCGTTGATAGTCTTCTCTTTTACATCGCCATCCGACTTATCTTCTGTGATGTCTTCTTCTCCTTCTGACTTCTCTAATTTCTCGCTGGAAGAAGAATTAGATGGTGTTATGTCGCCTTTATTTATGGATGCTTCAGTGGAGTACGCGCCTCTGATTTTTCGGAATCATGTGCGTATTGTATAATTATCACTTGCTTCGGTGAAGGAAAACATCGTGAGGAAACCAGCATGCCTGAGAGATATTTCTCGACGGTATGTAAAGCCAAGTCAGAGGCCCATGGGCGACAAAAAAACTCTGACATCAGGTTAGGCACTAACCACACGATAAAGAAGAATTGGACTACAAAAGAAAATAGCTAGTTGGGAAAGCAATTAAGGCCATATTTTACTATGGACGTACTCAGTCAATGAGTTGACTACCACGTCAACCAACTACAGTACTTTCACAAGTTATTATGCCCTGTGACTGGGACTGTAGCTTGGTTTATTTTTCGTGTTTTGTCATTCAAAAGTGCCTGTAATGGTCTAATTGAAATAAATGCTTTGAGTTTGACGTTATCAAGTGGTCGTGGGCGCGACTGTTGAGCATGTGGTGCTGGGTCTGATTATTTATTTATTTATTTATTTAAACTTCATGTACAATAGTGGTACATAGGCGGACTTAATGCCACAAGGCATTCTCTACCAGTCAACCTTTGGGTTAAATAGGACAAAATTGTGATAGGGTACAAAAAAAATAAATTAAGAATACTACTTTCGAAAATGTAGGAATATACTTTTATAGATACTAATACACATGTACAATTAAAATAAACTAATAAATATCGAATAATAATAATAATAATATCGATTATCGGGTCGGGGACTCGGGGCTTACTACTGCGATGAAGAGTATTAGAGAAGTATGAGTGAAGAAGACATGCTGCGCCGACCACCAATAAATTTGGATAAGGGCAGGAGAAAGATGTAAGATGAGATAAATCTCACCTTGATTCTGCATCTTTAAGATCTTTCTTAGATTCCTCGTCTTTTCTCTTTTCGTGCTTTTCCGAATCTTGACTTAACACCTAAAAAATAATATCAGAAATTAATACATTACATTAGAAGTGTCTCTTTACTTATGTTTTGACCCAGGGTTCAAAACGAATTAAATCTGACTCCGAATAATGCGTATATTCTCGATTTACAATAATTTTAACCGACTTCAAAAAAAGGAGGAGGTTCTCAATTCGGTTGTATTTTTTTTTGTGTTGTTACCTCATATCTTCGTCATTTATGAACCGATTTGAAAAATTCTTCTTTTATCTGAATGGATCTGCTTCCCGATTGGTCCCATAGTCCCTTGCAAAAAAAAATAACCGACTTCCAAGAAAAACACAAAAAAAAAGTGGAAAATAACATTACTTTCGGAAGTCGGTGCCAAAAAAGTCAATGAAACATAGTCACCGACTTCCGAAAGTAAAGTTATTTTCCACTTTTTTAAGTGTTTTTCTTGGAAGTCGGTTATTTTTTTTGCAAAAACGTTTTTATATTAGTTCTACACAAGTTGATGCTATGAAAGATGGCAAGCTAACACCGTGAGTGAATGTAACGTATGTAAGACCGAATGAAGGTATGAAGCAACCGGTGCGAGATCAGTTAAGTTCACGAACAACTTAAAATTAAAAGCATACAGGGGTCATCTGTCGAACCTTTTTCCAACTATGTTGGGGTCGGCTTCCAGTCTAACCGGATGCAGCTTAATACCAGTATTTTACATGGAGCGACTGCCTATCTGACCTCCACAACCCAGTTCGTACTGGGTAATATCCTAGGTTATGTTAGACTTTCGGGCCATTGACTGTCAAAGATCCACAAATGCCAGCCGGGACCAACGGCTTAATGTGTGCAGAGAGGCACGGGGGTATCATACCGCCAACTTCTAAGCTCCGGGCTACTACTGAGAAGTTTCAAATGGAAAAACCCAATATCACTTTTTGCCCGACCCGGGAATTGAACCCAGGACCCTACGCTCAGCAGTCGCGCTTGCGACCACGTAAATATCTTCTAGGCGCGAGTGCTCCACCCTAGGTCGCATCTTCGTTTCATATCAGGCGAGTCGCGGCCTAACGCAAGCCTGTTTAGTATTTATTAAAAAACATTTTTGCAAAAAATAACCGACTTCCAAAAAAAAAATGGAAAATAACTTTACTTTCGGAAGTCGGTCATTGAATTTTTTGCCACCGACTTCCGAAAGCAAATTATTTTCCATTTTTTTTTTATTTTACCCTTTTTAGTTATCGCATCACACACAAATCCTTGTCAAGTATCAATTTCGCAATTTCGTTTACTTGGGCGACATATTTTTCCCAGCTATTTTGATTTAAAAACCAAACTACTGCACCGATTTTGATAAAATTTCTATGGGACCAATCGGAAAGTATGTATATCCTTTAAGATAAAAGAAGATTTTTTCAAATCGGTTCATAAATGACGAAGATATGAGGTAACAAACACCAAAAAAAATACAACCGAATTGAGAACCTCTTTCTATTTTGAAGTCGGTTGAAAAACAAAAAAAAATAACCGACTTCCAAAAAAAACACTGAGAAAAATTGGAAAATAACTTTACTTTCGGAAGTCGGTGACTATGGTTTGTTTCATTGATTTCCGAAAGTAAAGTTATTTTCCACTTTTTTTAGTGATTTTTTTTGGAAGTCGGTTATTTTTTTTGCCAAAACGTTTTTATTTTACCCTTTTTAGTTATCGTATCACACACAAATCCTTGTCATGTATCAATTTCGCAATTTCTTTTACTTGGACGATATATTTTTTCCAGCTATTTTGATTTAAAAACCAAACTACTGCACCGATTTTGATAAAATTTCTATGGGACCAATCCTTTCAGTATATCAAGATATTTTCAAATCGCTTCATAAATGTCGAAGATATGAGGTAAAAAACACCAAAAAAAAATACAACCGAATTGAGAACCTCCTCCTATTTTTGAAGTCGGTTGAAAAAAAATAGTTACGAGAAATGATTGTGAGCCTACCTCAGCCAAACTCCATCCGAAGTCTAAGGGAGGCCATTGGAACTTTGGCGTGAACTTGTCATTGATCTTCGGTATACCGAGGCCCACGTCGATGGCGACTGCGCGACGGATCTCGTCTGCTATGAGGAGTGCGTTGATTCTGTGGACGAATTAATGATAATTAGATAAGATAAGATATTGTATTTGCATAAAACATGGTATACAAGGTTTTATTAAAAAAAAAATATTAGACCGAACATGTTTTGCTTAATACTAAAGCATGCAAACTTACTTACTAAAGATACATTATGACATTGAAATAATATATTAGGTTGAATTCATATTAAAAAAATCATGAATGCTATAGAAATTATTATTATTGAGCCATTTATATAATTGGATTTTAAATAATTTACAATTAATGATATGAATGATTGAATGATAGAGGTTTAGAGAGAAAACTCGGCAGATGACGCCACTAGCGAGTAAGATCCTGTCAGTAGTTTCATTTCATAATTACATCTTCATCTTTACATAGTATATAAAACAAAGTCGCTTCCCGCCGTCTGTATATTTGTGCTCGGGACTGTACATCATTCTGAACCACGTAGAAATTTTTCGTCGGTTATTAAAAAAAAAATCTGTTGTTTCCTACAAAAGTGCAATACCTACACAGTCGAAATGTATGGAAAAGCTGTTTTTTTTTTTTTAAATAACCGACGAAAAATTTCTATGTGTGGGGGGGGGTTCAGAATGTTGTATGTGGTTTCCGTTCTCGCGTCGGTGTCCCTTCCACCCCGTATAATATTAGTACGTACCTGTACAGGACGCAGGGTAGCGCGACAGTCGCGAACCACAGCGGCGCCGCGAAGGGGTGCACCCTGCATAACTCCGGTATTAAGATCTGCTTCTGGTCCAGACGGTCGCGTTTCGCGCGGCGGGTTCGTTCGGAAGATACGGGCAGGGCTACGCCTTTGCGGTTTACGTATCTGTGGAGAGAAAGAAAATAGATTAAAGTAACGAAACATCTTGACTGCTTTTTATTAGGAAGTCGGTTATTTTTTTTTTGGCAAAAAAAAAGTTTTTATTTTACCCTTTTTAGTTATCGTAGCACACACAAATCCTTGTCAAGTATCAATTTCGCAATTTCGTTTACTTGGATGATATATTTTTTCGAGCTATTTTAATTTAAAAACCAAACTACTGAACCGATTTTGATAAAACTTCTATGGGACCAATCGGGAAGTATATCCTTTCAGATAAAAGAAGAATTTTTCAAATCGGTTCATAAATGACGAAGATATGAGGTAACAAAAACAAAAAAAATACCACCGAATTGAGAACCTCCTCCTTTTTTTGAAGTAAGTTAAAAAGCACTTACCTAGGTGTAAGCAGATTCAGCCGGGCGCTGGTGTGGTCTACGTCCAACAGCGGCTGCTCCCTCTGAGTGAGACTGACGCCGTACTTAGTACTGTAGTAGTCGCGAAAGCTCTGGTGGCAAGCCGAAGGGAAGGAGGAATCTGGGGTCAGGTTCCAGCAGATCTCTGCTACGAGGAAGAACTGGAAAAAAGAAAAAGTATAACATAATCAAGCTTATATTCCTTGGAAGACAGTTCTTCGCGCTGTAGTGTATTGCCCAGGCTTAAAAAATATAAGAACAACTAAGGCAGAATTAAATTCCGATATGGCTCAGCGTGAAATTATATCAAACTTGTTAGGTTTGTGTAGTGTCTGGGTCACAGATGACCTTGCAACTTGATAAACATTTCGAAATGTGTGACCCCCGCTCTTATGCGTAGCTTCTTCTACCACGCTCTCGCGCATTCGTAACAGTTCACTCATTTCGGCGCTTGCTAGAAAGTTTCGGCTTGGGTCAAAACTTCAGGCCATTTTGGCCAAAGCCGAAGGTTTGGCCGAAAGTGGCCGAAGCTGAAACTTCGGTCGGACACTTCGCCTTCTTAGCGTATCGATAGAAAAAAGTTAAAATGTGTTTAGCTCAAAACTCAGCCGCTTGAACTCCGCTCACTGATGCAGTAAATAGATCATCAAGTGCGCAGATGACAATGCGGTGCAATATGGAAGTAGGGTATTTGTCTGTGGGGAGGCGCCGTATACGCAATTAAGGTCTGAGCCGCCCATGAATTGTTGGAATACAATGTAATACTTAGTTTATTATTACCATTGATTGGTGAATATTTTAAGTTGGCAATACTTGTGGAAAAAGGATAGTATATGTTATGCCATATTTATTGTCGTCTGTCACTAACCATGTAATACGGTACGTCGTGGTAATATAAGAGTTATTTAGAAGACTAGACTTTGGTTTCATTGGCCTCTAAATTTCAACAGGTTATGGGCCCAGGCCACAATACATAATAATAAAAGTCTAGGTAAAGAAATTTGGCTAGTTGAAAATAAAAAATACCGGTGAAGAAAAAAAAGTTGAAACACGTTTTTTCTTTGACGTTTCCGGGAAGGTGAAAAGACTTGAGCTGCAAGGAAGGAAAACTAGTACAAACCTAAAAGACACGATGGACGGAAATAGCACAGTTATTAAACTGGAAGGAATCAAAAATTGGAATGTGTGGAAATTCCAAACAATGGTCATATTGCGGGGTCAAAATCTAATTGACATTGTAGAAGGCAAACGTATCAAAGGTGACAACTCACAGGAACAGAGAACATGGGAGGCACAGGATGCCAAGGCTCAAACAATATTAGTGACCAGGATGACCGAGGAAGTGATGTTGCACATAATATCCTGTACAAGTTCAGCAGAGATGTGGCGAAAATTAACAAGCATTTTTGAACAAAAAAGTGAAACAAATATTCATATAGTCCAGCAGAGATTTTTCCAATTCAGACACGAAGAAGGCATGGAAATGTCAGTATTTCTTTCGAAAATACAACAGTTACAAAATCAGTTGAGACAAATGGGTGAAGAAGTTTCGGAAAAGTTTGTTATTACCAAGGTTTTAATGTCGTTGCCAGATATATATAAACATTTTGTATCTGCATGGGAGTCTGCACCGGACGACAAGCAAACCTATGATAACCTTGTCGCTCGTTTGTTGGTGGAAGAGGAGAGAGTGAAGGAAAAGGGCGAAAGCACCTCATCGTCTTCTGCATTTGTTGCAAAAAGGAATGCTCTGAATAAAAGAAACATAAAATGTTTCAAGTGTAACAAGATGGGTCATTATCAGTATGAGTGTACGAGTAATGTAAATAGTAATGATCGTAAAAACTCTGCAAACAGAGGTGAGAAAAAGTGTTATTATTGTAACAAGTCTGGACATAACAAAAGTGAGTGTTGGTTTAAAAAAGGAAAAGAGAAAAATGCGTTCGTAGTCCAACATACACCTACAGAAGATTACCAACAATCGAAGTGGTTGGTGGACACTGGTGCCAGTGAACATATGTGTCAAGATAAAAATCTGTTTTCAACATTCTCGCCGTTATCATTACAAAAATCTGTGATAATAGGTGATGGTACTCAGATAAGTGTCATTGGTTCTGGACAGGTAGCGCTAGAAGTATTTAATGGAAGCAGGTGGATTGAGTCAACCATAGACAATGTTCTATGTGTGCCAGATTTAAAAATAAATCTATTCTCTGTGAATTGTGCCGCAGATACAGGATATGTCATGATGACAGATCAAAATATTTGTAAATTTTACAAGGAAAACAAAGTACGGGCTGTGGCTAATCGCGTTGGAAATATGTATATTATGGATGTTCGCTATAAATGTGGCTTTGCAAACGCAAACGCAAACGTTACAGAAGCTAAGTCAAGCTTAAGTGAGTGGCATGAGAAACTTGTACATCAAAATATACAGCATGTGAAAAGCGTATTAATGAACAATAACATTAAAGTCCTTGACGAGTCTATTGAAAAGTGCGAAGGTTGTCTAAGGGGTAAAGCACATCGTTTACCTTTTAGTACGAGCAATACAAAAACGACGAAAACGTGTGAATTAATACATGCGGACGTGTGCGGACCAATGGAGACAGTATCTGTTGGAGGATCAAGGTACTTTTTAATTTTAAAAGACGACTATTCATGTTATAGAACTGTTTACTTTATTAAAAGAAAGGACGAAGTAATAAAGTGTATAAATGAATTTATAAACAGAGCCAAAAATGTCACTGGGAATAATATAATACATTTTAGAAGTGACAATGGCTCGGAATTTAAAAATAAGGATATGTCAATATTGTTCTCAGAAAGGGGTATAATTCATCAAACGTCAGTTCCATATACGCCGCAGCAGAATGGCAAGGCGGAAAGGGAGATTAGAACCCTGACAGAAGCAGCAAGATCAATGCTGTGTACCAAGAGTCTACCCAAGAAGCTATGGGCTGAAGCAGTAAACACCGTAGCATATGTACTTAATAGATCAGGTAGAAGTAATGAACCAGGGAAAACACCATATGAAATATGGACAAATAAACATTTTGATCTTAGTACCTTACAGATTTTTGGTACACCTGTATCTGTTCATATTCCAAAGGAAAAAAGGAGAAAATGGGATTCTAAAGGGGAAAAAGGAATCATGGTTGGTTATGGTGAAAATACGAAAGGTTATAGAATATTTTATCCAGAAAAAAATGAAGATCTAGTGAAGAGGGACGTCATCTTCTTGGAACCTGTCATTGCAAAACGGGAAAGAGTAAACCTAGAGCCTATAACAGAAGTGACCAACAATGAGATATCAGTTGCTGTTGATGATAACCATCAAGACTCTGAAGAAGTGGTTAACATTGAATCAAATCAGGTGTCAGATGAAGACCAGCATAGCTTATATGAACCTGAAGAAACAAGTGATGAGTATAGTGAATGTGATAGTGATAGCATGTTGCAGCCGGCTTCGCCTCGTCGAACCACACGTGTCCGAAAGCCAACAGAATTCTATACTTGTCAAAATGTCTATACTGCAGAAACAGAACCAGGGACCTATAAGGAGGCTATGCAAAGAAGTGATGCATTTCAGTGGGAAAAGGCTATCAAACAAGAACTTGAGACCCTGAAAGCAAATAATACATGGACAGTGTGTCCACGTCCAGTACCTGAAAATCAAAGCATTATTAGTAGTAAGTGGGTATTCAAAATTAAGAAACATGACAATGTTATTACTCAATATAAAGCTAGGTTGGTAGCTAGAGGTTTTGAACAGGATGATACTTTAGATTTGTATGAAATTTATTCACCTGTTGCAAAGTTGTCAACGTTTAGATTGTTTGTTGCAATTGCTACCAGATTAGGTTTACCAATACATCAGATGGATGTTACTGGGGCTTTTTTATATGGCGATATAAAAGAAAATGTATTTATTAAGTTACCAGAAGGGGCATATGATGGTTGTGATAATATTGTAAAACTTAATAAATCTTTATATGGACTTAAAAAATCTCCTAAGTATTGGAATGAAAAGTTTTGCCATGTAATTAGTAAAGCAGGCTATATAAAGTCAAAGAATGATCCATGTTTGTTCACTAAATGTAATGGAGAAAGCCAAACCTATGTGTTATTGTATGTTGATGATCTTTTGATGTTTAGTAGTAATGAACAACAGTTAAGTGATCTTAAATCAGAGTTTCAGAAAGTATTTAAAATGAAAGATTTAGGACTGATTTCTAATTACCTTGGCATAAATGTTAAACAGAATTTAAAAGATTGTGAAACTGAATTAAGTCAGAAATCCTATTTAGAAAATGTATTGAAAAGGTTTAATATGGAAGATTGTAAACCTATATCTACTCCTATTGATTCAAACTTTAATGTAAAAATCTTAGAAGCCAAAGAATGTAAGTCAGACAAAAATATTGAAAATATGTGTAGGAAAATTATTGGCAGTTTAATGTAGATTTATTTTGTGTCTTAAAAGTTAATGTATAATGAGTAAGTTATATATGTATTACATTGAGCGGGGGTGTTGGAATACAATGTAATACTTAGTTTATTATTACCATTGATTGGTGAATATTTTAAGTTGGCAATACTTGTGGAAAAAGGATAGTATATGTTATGCCATATTTATTGTCGTCTGTCACTAACCATGTGATACGGTACGTCGTGGTAATATAAGAGTTATTTAGAAGACTAGACTTTGGTTTCATTGGCCTCTAAATTTCAACATGAATCCCCATCTGCAGAGATTGTCCTTGCTCATTTGCGCATACTACTAAAAAAATAAGCTTGAATACCACTGTGAATATTAAAAAACTTTTTTCCAAAAAAAAATCGACTTCAAAAAAGAAACCCTAAAATAATTGGAAATTACTTTACTTCCGGAAGTCGGGTACTAATGTTTGTTTCATTGACTTTTTTGCCACCGACTTCCGAAAATAAAGTTATTTTCCACGTTTTTTTTTTTGTGTTTTTTCATTTGAAGTCAGATTTCTTTTTTGAAAAAAAAAAAAATTTACCTTTTTTAGTTATCGTATCGCACTCAAAGCCTTGTCAAGAATCAATTTCGCAATTTCTTTTACTTGGATATCGTATTTTTACCAGATATTTTGATTTAAAAAACCAAACTTCTGAACCGATTTTGATAAAAAATTCTATGGGACCAATCGGGAAGTACATATATCCTTTCAGATAAAAGAATAATTTTTCAAATCAGTTCATAAATGACGAAGATATGAGACAACAAACACAAAAAAAATACAACCGAATTGAGACCCTCCTCCTTATTTTAAAGTCGGTTAAGAAAAAGGAAACTAACTGACCTGCGGCTGATCCTGGTTCCTATACCACGGCGTAACAACGGCCTCTCTGTACTTTTCCGCGTCAAAGACAAACACATCACCCTTCTTCAACAAAGGGTTCGCCATCCTCTTCTTTCCCTTCTTGCGTCTATATCCATCCTTTTCTGACTTCTGGTCATCGTCTGTTGTCTCTTGCCAGATGATAGGTTTCTCTATGTCGGCGACTTTTTTTTCTTCCGTGTGTAGGTATATTAATTCGAGGAAGGACCAGTCGATGTCTATTTTGGCTGAGCCGTCTGGTTGGCTCACTGAAATGTGAAGTTGGTTAGTGTGGTTTGGAAATCGATGGGTGGGTTGGGGTGATTTTTGGGGGGTGAGTTTTTGTTTTTTTAAACTTAGATATGTGAACGCCATTGTGCCTTTTACCATTGTTACAATAAACCTTATAAATAACACAAACTATATTAACCAGTTAAACAATAAATATAAAACACTTGGGTTAAAGATAGAAGTCACCGATGAAGGACTGTTTTTGCTGAACTTTTTGGCACTTTCTGAAGTTGGTTAGGATAAAATTATTGTATTAATCCTACGTTAAGCCTGTTTATGTCTAATGAGAGGTTTTCTTTTTGAGTATTAAAAAAAAAACATAGTTTCCAAGAACTCTCTAGATGGCGTTGAACTGACAACGTTACTACGAGCCAAAGCCAAAACGCTTGAAAAAAAACAACATTGCGGCACTTCAAATACGCTCGTTGACCGACACTTTCGTTTATAATCACAGAGTACATTATACTATATTGATTTATAATTAAAATTACATCTAAGTGAAATGATGTGACGTTCTGTTCCTTGCAGTAACTTAGCAAGTTCAGCGCCATCTATCCAGCGACTACGGAAGAATTTAAAAATAAAATCCCTCATTCTCTCAAGAGTGACTCCCTCTCGCGCCTGTTGCGGAAGGGGGATGAGTTGCGATGTTCAATTTATTGAACTCTTTTACACAAACTCTAAGGTGAAGATTTATTTTTAATTAATGGTTTCAAAGCAGTTAACTGTTATTATTAACTATGTTTACAAGGTGTAAACGGACCCTTCACGAAGCAGTCAATCCAAGTATTCTGTGCATCAAACTAAGTAACCAAAACCAGAAACCAAAACAATGATCGCAATGACAAGGAGAAAAAGTGGCTTTCGGCTTCGTAAAAGCTCTTTTTACACTCATTATAAATGAGTGATTGATTCATT
The DNA here is from genome assembly GCA_964057025.1 of Standfussiana lucernea. Taxonomy (NCBI): domain Eukaryota; kingdom Metazoa; phylum Arthropoda; class Insecta; order Lepidoptera; family Noctuidae; genus Standfussiana; species Standfussiana lucernea. The sequence goes on from OZ059813.1 coordinate 3,341,447, forward strand.
GATTTCATCTCACTTAACATTGTAGTGACCTACTACATTTATGTATCCATTTCTACATGTTAACTATTCTAATAACTTGAATAAACATCAAAGTAGTATTATATAGAATCTAAAATGTATCGTAACAATCAACATACAAACACATTTGTACTCATGGATAATTTCTTATCAGCTAGCCGGCGCAGCTATGACGCGTCCTTTGTTCTAGCGGCAAGCGCGCCCGCTACGTCACCCGAACCGGTTGCGTGAGCGGGACGGCACTATTATTGCGTCGCGCTCTGCAAGCGCGCGCGCGCCGCCTAGTCAGTACGTTCACGGAACTTACGGTGACCGTTGCGATTTAAAACATAGCTTCGCCGCGCTGAATATTGACTGCTTTACTTATTTTCGTGCTATCTTTACTATTTCTCAAAACATTTTCAAGCTTTCACGGTTAATAATTAAACTAGCGACCCGCCCGGCTTCGCACGGGTGCAATGTAGATACTAATGTTTTCTCTACTACAATATGCATGTATTATACATATAAACCATACTCTCTTGAATCACTCTATCTATTAAAAAAAAAAACGAATCAAAATCCGTTGCGTAGTTTTAAAGATACATGGGGACAGACAGCGGGAAGCGACTTTGTTTTATACTATGTAGTGACTTACGCTGTCACTTACGGGATATCTTCCGTTGTTATTAATTATTATGAGCTCTCGCGATCATGGCGCTTACAACAGCTTCCAAGTATCGCAAGTGACAGTGCAAGCTCAAAACATTTGGCCACTTTCTCCAAAAATACTCTACAATAAAAACCGACTTCCAAAAAAAACACAAAAAAGTGGAAAATAACTTTACTTTCGGAAGTCGGTGACTATTGTTTGGTTCATTGACTGTTTTGCCACCGACTTCTGAAAGTAAAGTTATTTTCCACTTTTTTGTGTTTTTTTTGGAAGTCGGTTTTTTTTTTGCAAAAAAGTTTTTATTATACCCTTTTTAGTTATCGTATCACACACAAATCCTTGTCAAGTATCAATTTCACAATTTCTTTTGCTTGGATGACATTTTTTCCAGTTATTTTGATTTCAAAACCAAACTGCTGAACCGATTTTGATGAAATTTGTATGGGACCAATCGGGAAGTAAATCCATTCAGATAAAAGAAGAATTTTTCAAATCGGTTCATAAATGACGGAGATATGAGGTAACAAAAACAAAAATAAAACATACAACCGAATTGAGAACCTCCTCCTTTTTTTGAAGTCGGTTAAAAATATAATACTACTATACTCACTCTTAATTGTAGGCACAATGTAATAATTATTGTGCGTCGACCCCTCGCTCTGTAGCTTCATACCGCGCCGACGAACTCTCAGTACCTCAGCAAACACAAAGCGCATGAACCTGAGGAAATAATAAATTAATTAATGATAAATTGTTTTAAGCTTTCACGGTTTATAGCTAAACTTACACTGTCACTTACGGGACATCTTCCGTGATTTTCAACTATTGTGAGCTCCCGATATTTCGACATTACTGTTGCAAGCGCCATGTTCGCAGGATGAATCTCAGTCATACGGGGTGGAAGGGACACCGACACGAAAACGGAAACCACATACTCAGTACATCATTCTGAACCGCCCCAGATAGGAAATTTTCGTCGGCTATTAAAAAACAAACAGCTGTTCCATACATTTTGACAGTGTTGGTATTGCACTTTTGTAGGAAACAGCAGATTTTTTTTTATAACCGACGAAAAATTTATATGGGGGGGGGGTTCAGAATGATGTACTGAGTATGTTTTCGCGTCGGTGTCCCTTCCACCGCGTACAGTGGAAGATATCCCCAAAGTGACAGTGTTAGTTTAATATCATAGAAGGCAATTTAAGCGCCCCGCACATACATGCCTTAGCACAAATATAATTCGATGCTCGTATCTATCTCTTCAGTGTCGAGCAGAAGTTGGATTCGTGATCACACTAGCAATTTAGGGGATTCATTAAAATATCGAAGCGAAGGTAATAACATTTATATGGAACCACCGCACAAGCTTCTTCTTAAATCGGACCAGGAATCACGGAGAAATCGGTGAAAAAAAGATGCAGGTGGAATACATAACCACCTTCTTTTTTAGAAGTCGGTTAACCTTTTGAACGCCATTGTCGACAATACATGACAAGCAAGCGCGTGCCTTGTACGCCAACGACACAAATATGTGACAAAAAAATGCGATGCACTATAACACGAAATAAACAATAAAATCATTACTTTTGTGTTTTTATTTGTATACCTTAAATTTTTAATTAAGCTCTTGTCTTGTCTCTTTAATAATATTGTTTCCAGATAAAGTTTTAGAATCCCTATTCTTTTTGAAGGTATTTTTTTTATATGCTGTGAAATTGTGGCTTGGCGTGGAGGGCACGCATGAGCGTTTATGGTCTGGCATGCAAAAGGTTAAAAATGGCAAAGTGTAGGTATGTAGTCTTACCTCCTAACAAGTTTGGCCCGTCGTGGTGACAACCTAACATCAGCGTCTGGCACATGCTCCACGGACACTCTCACCTCACCCGATCTAGTGTAGACGGGGAACGAAGGGATCTGCAAACTGAAGATTTTAAACACAGATAAGTTTTCGACATAATATAGTTGTCATTTAGTCGGAGGAGCTCGTGGTTAAATAATAACAGCCGCTCGGGTCGATCTTTAGGTTATGCCGCGCTTGCCTGGGTTGGTCTGTGGATGGGTGACAACCCCATTACATACCAAGTTTCCTCCGTGCCTCGGAAAGCACGTTAAGCCGTTGGTCCCGGCTGTCGTTTGTAGATCTTTGACAGTCGTTACAGGTAGTCAGTGGCCCGAAAGTCTGACATCCAGTCTTACCAAGGGGTATCGTATAACCCAGTACGGTTGTGGAGGTCAGATAGGCAGTCGCTCCATGTAAGATACTGGTATTCTGCTGCATCCGGTTAGACTGGAAGCAGACCCCAACATATGTAGTTGGGAAAAGGCTAGGCAGATGATGATAGTTGAGAGTATGTCATTCTCACTCAAATGTCTCGCTGGTGGTGGCGCGTGTGTCGGGTCATTTAGTTCCCTTCAAAATGGTTGAGTTGAATGATGGCTGATCCATGCGTCATGTTCATGAACGGGCGCTGTCAGTTGTGACTGGTCATCTCTTAGCTGCCACGGTTTATTTGAACTAATTATTTTGTTTTTGAATTGTCTTTTTTTGTTTGTACTGTGGACCCTTTTAACGTGCACGTGTTGCTACATCGTTCTCACATAATGTACCATCTCAACAAGAATGATGTATCCAAGGTTTTTGTAACAACATTATGATTTAAAAGAGTGTCCATGGAGTTTCTTGCCCATTCTTCTCCATAAAGATCTACGCTTTCGAATGGGCAGCTACAGTACTTTCACAGTTATTATGTCTTGTGACTGGGACTGTAGCCTCATTTTTTATTGCTGTCTTTGTTTCGACAGTTCAAAAGTGCCTGTAATTGGCCTACTTGAAATAAATGCTTTGATTTTGATTCTAAACTCATAGTCAGAACCCCGAATGTCTGACACCCAGTCTTACCAAGGGGTATCGTGTTTCCCAATAACTGTGCTGTGGAGGTCAGATGGGCAGTCTATCCATGTAAAATACCGGTATTCCGTTACGGTTAGTCTGGAAAGCGACCCGACCCCAAAACATTAGTGATAAGGCTAGTTGACGATATACAATATTCCACTTACTTGTCAGGCTCGTGCCTGGACATAAGGATGCCTATCGCTTGGCTCGCTAGCTGAGGAGCGTGGAGTCTTCTACCGCGGGTGTTGTATCTTTCCGGTAAGGCACACCACAGCTTTGATACTATTGCGTACAGCATGTTGCGTTTTTTGGCTGGATACAAAGAGAAATAGGTTGTTAAATAGGTTGTTAAAAAATCGTTGATACAATCACGATTGGTACAAATGATAATTTGAATCTGTTGATGACCTAACGCCAGGTAAAGATTTAACCTTTTGAACGCCATGGTCTCATATACGTGACAAGCAAGCGCGTGCCCTTACGCCAACGACACAAATGTGTGACAAAAAATGTGGTGCACTATAACACGAAATAAACAATTAAATCATAACTTTTGTGTGTTTTTATTTGTTGTATACCTTAAATATTTAAGCTATAATTTTTGTTTATTAATAAAGTTTTGGAATCCGTATTCTTTTTGTAGGTATTTTTTTTTGTATGCGGTGAAATTGTGGCCTGGCGTGGAGGGCACGCGCGTGCGTTTATACTCTGGCGTTCAAAAGGTTAAATTAACAAATACTATATCATTGCACTTTATATGCATTAACTAGCTGTCGTCCGCGACTTTCATCCGCGTGAAATTATTATAAAAATATTACTTCCCTATTTTAGTCGGATTTTGTTAACAATTACAAGAGTTTTATTTTGCACTGAACCCTAATTCTTTTTCTAAAATAAAAGTAAAGTAAACAAAAATCTAAGTTACTACTTATAACATCAACTATCTGCCAAAACAAGATGCGACAAAATCGGTCGAGCCGTTTCGGAGATTACCCGGAACAAAGAGACGAACAAAAAAAAATGCTTTTATCATAAGTACCGTATAAATACTTTCATATGTATTCAGTAAAAAGCTGTTATTTTTAAATTACAAACAGACACTTCAATTTTATTTATTTCTAAAGATTAACGAGTCGTTTCGTGTGAAAAGGAGCAATAATACACACAACATTATTTTTAGTATATGCGAAACCAGAATATAGTTTGTTCAGAATAAGTAACTGAATCGATTCCAAAAAATTAAATATCATGTTATATTTTATCCCAAAAATATTTAAAAAAGGTTACGAGTTGGACACCGAGCGACACTTAGTACCTATCCGCAATCATACGCGCACAATACAGGCATTAGGCGCGGGCGCACAGTAGGGCGCCGCGTGGTGAGCATGTTTTTGTACGGACAACCAGCTAACATAACAAGCTACTTTGTGATTTTTCATGATACAGTTTTGAAATTTTGTACATAGATTCTTTACATAAAAATACTAGACACGTGTTTCAGGTTTCGCATATACGAGTACTAAAACTAATGTTATATAATTATGTACATATATTAAAGAAACTTACCCGTCCCCTCCTTAACTTTGCCCTCCCTACACTTCTCCTTCTTTACCCCCTCTTTCCTGGGCGCCTCGGTGTCGCTCTCAATATCTATGGTCTCCGGGTCCTGGCCCGGGTATATCTTTGCGTCAGTCGTGTCTATTACCGGTTGGCAGTCTGTGAAGGCCCAGGCTGTCTGATAAGCAAAAATATTTTTTTATTTAATTCCATATTCAAAGAACTGTATAAAGATGAATAAATAAAATTTATTTATTTCAGGTCATTGATTGCCATATTATATGCAGAACAGTTTACAATTTTGTCAATTTAACATGCACCTCTATTCGTGAAATAAAGGTGGACATATGTGGTGGTGTAACACTGTTTTAAGCTTTCAGGTTTATAACAAAACTTTCACTATCACTTTTTTTTTTTATTTTGTTACTTACTTTTTGTTTAATATTAATAATATATTATTAATATTTTTTGTTGCACTTGTGGCATGCGCCAAACAAACCTATTTCTTTCTTTATTTGCAGGTGTTGGTTAGTCGCTCGAAAGCCAGACGATCAGTTTTACCAAGAATCTGGGTTGTGGAGGTAAGATGAGCAGTCGCTCCATGTAAAACACTGACTGGAATCCGACCCCAGCATAGTTGGTAAAAGGCTGACAGTTGATGATGGTGACGTACCCGTTTATAATAGTACTGCCTCCTCTTTGTGGAACCAGGGCGAGCTGAGTCGTGTACGTCGTTCTCGCCGCCGATGTACGTGCACATTGTGTTCGCACCTTCTAATTCTACAGCTTTGAAGTTTTCTTTACCTGATAGCGAACGAGACTAAGTTGAGAAACATTATGCCAAGTGAACCATTATAGTTATTTAGGCAAAAATTAAATTGTGTGTATAAAAAAAATGTGAAAAAAATGTGTGTGTTTGTGTGTGTGTGTGAGATTGTGTGTGTGTGTGTGTGAGTGATTGTGTGTAAAAACAGCTGTTCCATACATTTTGACCGCACGGTCAAAACACATATCACTTATCTACATAGGTATTGCCGTTTTGTAAGAAACAGCTGATGTTTTTTTTTTTTATAACCGACGAAAAATTTCTATGTGGGAAGTTCAGAATGATGTACTGAGTATGCGGTTTTCGTTTTCGCGTCGGTGTCCCTTCCGACCCTTATGTTCTGCTCATATTTTACTGTTCTTTGGCAAACGTTAGCACTGTACGCAAGTTGTTCGTTAGACGGGGCTAATTTTCACTTTGAATTATTTGCTCAAGGTCATTGGCGTTTGTTAAAGTCTTACACTCGTATTTATAGTCAAGTTAAAGTAATTACTTGAAGTAATTACTTGTGCATTTTTTTTATGCAATAGGCAAGAATTTAAACGAAGTAAGAACCGTCAAAGAAAGCAAAGCTAAAAATTATAACTTTTTACAGTTCTATCATCAAGCAATTACTAAACTACATAATAAAATACGTATCTTTAAAAATGATATTTACTCAAGTAATCACTTTGACTTTTTTATAGATACTGGTGTGAATGTCTCTTATTTGTAGAAAAAAATAATGTAAGTGGAAATGTCCTATTATGCAGTTAAAATGCTAATAATTAATAAACGTTTATTTCAGAAACTCTTCCATATTTGTCAGTAACAATATAAACTTTCAAACTAGTGCTAGTTAAACTTTATTCTAAGCTGCGTGAGGCACGCCGATCCTGGGGAATGTCTACTTGACTGCGTGCAGTCGTACCCACCGCCCCCCAAGATCGGAGAGTCCCGCCTATCAGCACGTTCTAAGAATGGTGTTTGGGGCTGGCGCGAACCCGGCGTAGCAGACATGCGCGTCTCTTGCGCATGATGGCCGCAAAATTATCAACGTCCGCGTCAGAAAATGAAAATGAAATGAAAAATGTTTATTTGTCCCAAAAGCAGTACATGGATTATATGTATATGAGACATTCCCAGTAAGTAATTGATAATACTTGTGTTGGGGCTGTCTCGCTCTTTCCCTTAGCTATTAACAATATTGATTTGACACAAATTATTACAAAAGGTGACAAAAGAAAATAAATAAAAATTAAATCAAGGAAGAAAATTAACAGAAAATGACTTATAAACTAATTAGTAGCTCTTTGTGTAACTGTAGTTGTGTTGCATGTGAAACTATATGTGAACGTGTATATGGGAACGTGTTGTTAAAAATAACTAACCAAACAAAAGACTAGATAAATTAATGAACATCTCAACGTATATCAGCATGAATGTAAATTTCTCAAAAGATGTTTGTTCTGTATCTCTCCAGATGCGATATAAGAACGAGGAACTTACCTATTGGCATCAGCTGATTATCCAGTTCGCCAGACTTGTGCAGTATCCTGCAAGCTTGGAGCGCCACCATTCTTCTGGCTAGCACCTTCGTTGGCATCGGGTGACCCTGGAACGAGAAGAATAGTATTAGGAGACCTTAAGAGGTTCCTCCAAAAGCTCAGAGCTATGGAATTTATTACAACAGAGGCCTCGTTGGTTCTTGTGGTCGCAAGCACGATTTTAGATACTGGGTCCTAGGTTCGATCCCCCGGTCGAGCAATGAGCTATGTATGTACATGTTCGTCTAAGGATTTCACAAGAAATTACCGAGTTGCAACCGGAAGTCCAGTTAATGGCAAACGACTCGGTCGAGACGTGTGATATGCGACTCTGTAGTACACAAAATGCGGGTGTATTATCTCTCTATTTATACTTTTTTTTTTTTAAACGTTGCCTCGCCCTAATTATTTCTTCTGTATTGTGAGTGGCTTTAAAAACATTTAAACTTAAGAACTTGAGGGAGTCCTTTGCCCAGAAGTGGGACTGTTAAAGAAAAATCTTACCACTATGTTATACTTGACAGGGCAGTTGAGAGGCAGGCGTAAAGTACAGATGTCGGCTGTCCTAGATAACCCTGAGTCTGTGACGAGTAGCTGCATGTGTCTGCGTACCCCTTCGGGGATTACAAGCGTGATGTTATGTTGTACTCACCACTATAGTCTATATTATACTTGACAGGGCAGTTGAGAGGCAGTCGCAGCGTGCAGATGTAGGGTTCCTCTGAGTCTGTGACGGGTAGCTGCACGAGTCTCTGCGTACCCTTCGGGGATTCCAGGCGTGATGTTATGCTGTACTCACCACTATATTATACTTGACAGGGCAGTTGAGAGGCAGTCGCAGCGTGCAGATGTAGGCTGTCCTGGTTTCCTCAGAGCCTGTGACGGGTAGCTCCACTTCCTCCATCCACCATTGAGGCGCGAGGCGGGTGAATGTGTCTGAGGGGAGCTTGCCGCAGTATCTAAGGACAATAACTTTAGGGTTATATTCTACAAGTAAAAATAATATAAAAAGTCCTAGAATATGTGGTCCGAAAATGCATAGTTTCGAAGATATCATCAGTCTAACACTAGACACTCGATGTGTGTAGGTAGATACGAATAATTCGTTTTCATTCAAACCTAACATTCATTTTTAAAGCTAAGAAAATGCGACCTTGTCATTATTTCACGTATGGGTGTTTTACATTAATAATCGTGACTTTCTCGAATTATTTTGTATGAAAAATTAAAACAAATAAAATGATACTTGAAAAATTATTCATATGCCAGTTAATTCTTTGATATGGTCTCATTCATACCATCGAGTCGTGGGATTAAAAAAAAACCTTGTATAGAAGGTGGAAAATAACTTTGGTTTCAGAAGTCCATGGCACAAAAGTCAATGAAACAAACAAAAGTCACCGACTTCTGAAAGTAAAGTTATTTTCTACGTATAGTGGCTTTTTTGATTTTTTTTTTCTCGTATGCTTCTCAGCAGACTCTTCCTGCTTAAAACATAACTAGTTCGCTATATTGGATTTAGAATGACGTCACTTAGCTAACCATGCATTGTCATCCAAACTAAACATGTATGTAAAATTTCATCTCAATCGGAAATCGGGAAGAGGGTCAAATTTAACTTCTAAGATTTTGAAATAGACAATCAAATATAAAAAAAACTCACCTATTAATCAGCGCAATGGCTGAACTCAGATCCACACTGGCTGCGCTATCACAGTCACTCAAATTCCTCCTTCCCTCATTTTTGCTCAGGTTAGCTTTAGCCATCAATTGGAAGGACAAATTTACGTTAGAACATAGACAAGCGCCACTGAGTGTTACGTTAAAGCATTTGTTGCAATGCACACTTTTTTGAGAGCCTTCTTTCGATATTTGAGTAACATGATTCTTTGTCTGTGTTTCTTCTTTAAATATTTGAGTTCCAGAATTCTCCGTTTCTGAGACAGTCGCATTCTGAACATTGTTGTTATTTAAACTTTCTGTATTAGGTTTCTCTGTATCCGTGATAAGCAGTTGTTTTAAAATGTTGCAAGTATCGGCGATAGTCTGTTGTTTTGTAACATCGGAACGATTTTGAATTTCGTTTTTGCTTATATTTTGAGCTTCAAGTTTTTCAATATCTGAATTAGTTACTTGCTTTGTAATTTTTGTCGAATTATCGTTGTTGCTTATATTTTGAGTGACAGCTAGCTCCGTTGCGATATTTGATGGATCGGTCGAAGTTTTAGTATCGTTTATACTTAGAGGATTTTGAGTATCAAGATTCTTGGTGTCTCCGATAGTCAATTGTTTTGAAGTATTGGAGGATTTGGTCGGACTTTGAGTATCGTTTGTAGATAGGTTTTGAGGTTCCTCAGTACCTTTTAATTTTAATAGTAGTGAACTTGGATTATGTCTAACAGTTGATTTGATTCTCCCAGCCTTTTCTTCAGGTGTAAGAAATTTATTTATTTCTACTGGAGTATTATCTTCATCGATATTAACCTCGATTTCTCCAGTTTCACAATTCTGTTGCGTATTTTCTGCTTGATAATTACCAATAACTGTCAAATTTTCCATTTGGTTAATGAGATCATCCATTCCATCTGTTTTTATGGCCTCCTTTACTGTGTTTATGGCTTCATTTACTGTGGTTATTGTGTCGTTAACTATTTCCATCGCTTCGTTGACTTTTTTATTGGTTAAGGGAGAGTTGCTATCATTATCTTTGGTGCTTATTATATTAATATTATTTACTCTATCTAAATTATTATTTTCTGTGCCATCTGTTTCTAAATCGTTGTTATTTTCTTTACAAATATCATATGTATTAACATTGTTACTAAAATCGTTATCTACACATATATTCACAGTTATTTTCCCGTTTTCTCCGTCAACATTTTTCCTAAAATTGTCTATACCATCTATTTCTTTTCCTAAATCATTTCCTTTCTTAGTAGTATCTTTTGCATTATTTTTAGCATCTTTTACATCATCTTTAGTCTTACCTTTAGTCTTACATTTCCCTTTACCTGTTAAGTTACCGACATTGTCAACAACTGCTCCAGATTTGACAGCATTAGTGGCAATACCATCTTTGGTTCTCTTAGTATCTTCAAGCTGATTTTTCTGGCTGGTACGAGTAGGATAAAAGTTGGTAACGTTGTCGCTAGGAGAGTAGGGTTTGACAAAGTTCGTGAATGCGTCAGCGTGGTCTTCTTCGCTTTGAGGCGGTTCATCTTGAATACCGCAGCCGCATTTCCTACTGATTATCTGTGGGAGATTAGGAATAGGAAAGTTTTACTTACTTTTAAAGTTATTTTACCGATAGCTCTTAAATCAAATCAAAATTTTTTTTTTTTTATTCAAATAATTATTTATTTCAAACAACCATGCTCCGTGAGGGTTAGTTAATAAGTACTTAAGAATTATGTTGGTCGTAAGAAAGGACCATGGGCACTTTTGTATGAACACTGGGCCCGCTTTTCAAAGTTGTGCAACAGTGATGAAACCTATGTCATATGAAAGCTCTTGGCGTGTACTTTATTGCATTCTACGGCAGCTAAGTTCAAATCCAGCGCGAAATTGGCTTTTTAGTACGTTTTGTGTACGTGTGTACGTTGTAGTTGTAATTAAAAATACGCATGACATGTTTTGTTATGCACATTTTTTTATTGAATTAAGAATAATGGGTAAGTAACTCATTAATTAAAGAATGATAAATATCGACTTGGTCTTGTGCAATCTTTTAAGGTGTGATTGTAAAGTGGGTGTTCTTTACAAATAAAAAACGAGTTATTTTTGTTCGATTTTATTTTAACATTAATATTAATATAATAGGCAGATTTTAAAATGCATCTATAATTATATCGTCTAAATGTAATGCTGGTCGATGAAAACCATCCCCATGTCTACCTAGTCCCAAATAAAAAAAAACGCAAAAAAGAACATTTTCGCGCTGGATTTGAACTTAGCTGCCATAGAATGAAATAAAGTATACTATATGAGCTTTCATATGACATATAATTCATCACTGTTGAACAATGTTGAAAAAGTGGGCCCAAAATGACGCATGGTCCTTTGGTGATATAGTTTATATAAAGTAAAAAGTAGTACTAGTTCTTAACCTGCGTAATCTGAGGTTAGAATAAATAAATACTTACACTAAACTCTTTCATTTCAGACTAGCTTTTGCTCGCGGCTTTTACCGCTATGTGCGGAAATTAACACAGATACACACAGACCAAAATTATGAAAAAAAAAAATGTTATAAGTACCGTACAATACTTTCATATGCATTCAGTAAAAACCGTTATTTTGAAATTACAGACAGTTCAATGTTTATTGATTATGTGGGATCAAAGGCCGCTTTGGATCACTGCAAAGCCTGTATATTCATGAATTTCTTACCTGATCCAACTCTCTGTAAGTAGCGACGTTCTGCAGTAACATTTGTGTGGTGTCGGAGTTATTGCTGCAAAGCAGAGCGGCTGCTGATCTAGTTGCTCTCGCTCGTCCGCGGCAGAGCCCGTAGGAGCGGTATCTAGGGAGAAAATTGAAGTGAATTAATATGTATAAAATATAAATTTTTAAAAAAAAATTTATTTTGTTCTTTATACCGTATATAATTTCATATTATTATGAATTCATTAAAAAACTGTTATTTTCATTAGAAAGGCAATCACGCGAAGATGGTTTTAGACCACTACAATAATGCATCAGGCACTATAGCGTAGTAGCACACGCCGGGGATCCGCTAGTTGCTGAATAATAATAAATAAATAATACTCACGAAGCCGGTATGTCCCATCTCAGCACGAGGTTACATCGCGGTAAGTCGATGCCCTCTTCCAACGCTGAGGTCGCTAGCAGCAAGTTACATTCGTGCATACGGAACCTGGAGACAAAAACAGAAAAAATACCCAGTATAGAAGGAACTTTATAGGAAAATCGTTCCTTTTATGTTTAACTAGCGACCCGCCTCGGCTTCGCACGGGTGCAATGTAGATACTATTGTTTTCTGTACTGTAATATGCATATACATATAAACCTTCCTCTTGAATCAATCTATCTATTAAAAAAAAACCGCATCAAAATACATTGCGTAGTTTTAAAGATCTAAGCATACATAGGGACAGACAGACAGCGGGAAGCGACTTTGTTTTATACTATGTAGTGACTAGCTTATCCCGCAGCTCCAACCGGTTCGTTTCGGTAACTGTCCCACGGGATCGTACAACCGGGGTAAAAAGTATCCTATACAGGGCGTCCCACGGATATGCCACATGGAGGGAAAGTACCTTGAATATTGTAGATGGAACATTTTACTGAAAGAAGACATTATTTGAATTTAAAAAACAATTTAAACTGCATTCATAGATATTTAAATAATTACATGGTTGAACCGGGAATCGAACCCGTTACATGAGAATAATAATTATCCTGTAGCTTTATCATACCGATCGAAAGGCTTCCTTTTATTTGTGACACTATGTTTTTTAACAAAAAATAGTCCTTATGATAAAGCCTTTCGATCGGTATGATAAAGCTACAGGATAATTATTATTCTCATGTAACGGGTTCGATTCCCGGTTCAACCATGTAATTATTTAAATATCTATGAATGCAGTTTAAATTGTTTTTTAAATTCAAATAATGTCTTCTTTCAGTAAAATGTTCCATCTACAATATTCAAGGTACTTTCCCTCCATGTGGCATATCCGTAGGACGCCCTGTATGTTAATCCGTGGGACGCCCTGTAGTTATGCAGAGTGAAAGTGACATCGACGCTAAAACGGTTACCACGTACCAAAAAAATAAACAGATGTTCCATACATTTGTAGGTATTGCAGTTTTGTAGGAAACAGCTGTTTTTTTTAATAACCCTTGAAAATAATTCTACGTGTGGGAGTTCAGTTCAGTTGTATACTATGTATCTGAGTGCCACACATCCAAATTCGTTCAGTAGTTTTTGCGTGAAAGAGTAAAACATCCGCCCTTACAAATTGTCGCATTTATAATAGTACTAGCGACCCGCCCCGGCTTCGCACGATACTAATGTTTTGTGCAATGTCGCAATATAGATACTAATGTTTTCTCTACTATAATATGCATTTATCATACATATAAACCTTCCTCTTGAATCGCTCTATCTATTAAAAAAAACCGCATCAAAATCCGTTGCGTAGTTTTAAAGATCTAAGCATACATAGAGACAGACAGACAGCGGGAAGCGACTTTGTTTTATACTATGTAGTGACTAGCTTATCCCGCAGCTCCAACCCGTTCGTTTCGGTAACTGTCCAACGGGATCGTACAACCGGTTTAAAAAGTATCCTATATGTTAATCCAAGTTATACATAGTGAAAGTGACACCGAAGTTAAAACGGTTACCACGTACCAAAAAAAACAGATGTTCCATACATTTGTAGGTATTGCAGTTTTGTAGGAAACAGCTGTATTTTTTTTAAATAACCGATGAAAATAATTCTACGTGAGGAGTTCAGTTCAGTTGTATACTATGTATCTGAGTGCCACACATACAAATTCGTTCAGTAGTTTTTGCGTGAAAGAGTAAAACATCCATCCATCCTCCCAAACTTTCGTATTTATAATAATACTAGCGACCCGCCCCGGCTTCGCACGGGTGCAATATAGATACTAATGTTTTTTCTAATATAATATGCATGTATTATACTTACAAACCTTCCTCTTGAATCAATCTATCTATAAAAAAAATACCGCACCAAAATCCGTTGCGTAGTTTTAAAGATCTAAGCATACATAGGGACAGACAGACAGCGGGAAGCGACATTGTTTTATACTATGTAGTGATAGTAAGAAACGATTAACTGATATGGAATACTTACTTCTTCAACACATCTTCCTGCCTCTTACCCTGACGCTGACACTCGCGCGGTTCCGTACCGGGGTCGGCAGGAGTCTCAGTGGCGCAGTACTGCGCGGAGATGTAGTTCAGACGGCTGTTACTACGGGACATGTCCTGGCAAGGAAACGTTCCGTTAGTTTGAGGACGGCAAGTTGCAGGAGTTTATTCTGCACAACAATGTTTAGCATAATAATTTTATGTTTATGTACTGTCAGCTGTGAAGCTACCTATCATAAAATAAATAAATTAACACGCTACACACGCCACACGCTACTTATACATCATCTGTCTAGCCTTTTCCCATAATATGTTTGGGTCGGCTTCCAGTTTAACCGGATGCAACTGAATACCAGTATTTTACATGGAGCGACTGCCTATCTGACCTCCACAACCCAGTTAGTACTGGGTAATACAATACCCCTTGGTAAGACTGCATTCGGTCCATCTCTTAGTATATGTATACGGTCCTTATAACAAAGAAACATTTATTTTTATTTTTGTCTGTCTGTCGGTCTATCTGTTTGTTTGTTCCGGATAATCTCCGAAACGGCTGGGCAGATTATGAAGGGACATTTACTGGCAGATAGCTGATGTTATAAGGAGTAACCTACACTACTTTTATTTTCGAAAAAAAATTAAGGTTTCGTGCAAAAAAATTAAAACCCTCGAAATTGTTAACAAAATCCTATTCAAATTGGGAAGTAATATTTTTATATTAATTTCACAGACAGACAAAAATTTAACAAATGCTTTTGTTATAAGTACCGTATATACTTTCATAATTATGCATTCAGTAAAAAAACTGTTATTTTGAAATTACAAACAGACACTTCAATTTTATGTACTTGTATAGATGTGACTTGTGTGTGGTAATCGATCATCGTGGTATGTTATGCGGAGGAATGAGGAAAATGTTGAGTATGAATGTGGATGGCTATAAGAGTAGAGGAAGACCAAAGAAACGATGGATGGACTGTGTGAACGATGATATATGGCTAGAAAGGAGGTGACTGCTGACATGACGAGTAACAGAGAGGTATGGAAGAAGAAGACATGCTGCGCCAACCACAAATAAATTGGGATCTTCTTCTTCGCGTGTCGATGGCAATCTAAATTGTGTCAGCCCAGAATTGAGCCACTAGTTTGGCGCCTTCAGTAGCGTCCATCAGTTCCTGTAGTGAACAAGCATCAGGACACGCAGGGCACGATATTAAGTGCCCCATCGTTTGTGGAACAGCACCACATTTACAGTCCAGGGCAGAGTCATTAATGAATCTCCACCTGAGCAGTTTTTCCTTGCTGCGACCAACCTGGGTCCAAGCTTTATAATTATTAGTACAGATTTCACCTAATTTTAACCTATATTTCTTTCCAGAATATCAACCTCAGCCAAACCACGTGAGCTAATAATAGAGTACTCGGCCCGACCTTCAAATGAACAACTCCCTCCTATATACAAAGAGCTAGAGAAATATATGCGACCAACCTGGGTCCGGAGCCTATTTAAAGACTTCCAGGTCAGCCATGGCAACTCATGTCCAGGTGGGAGATTTTCAGCAGGTGGAACGAATGGGTCGGGTAAGGATGCACTACCTCGCCACAGCTTTAGTCTTTCCGTAGACCGCTCGCCAGTGAGTTGGGTGACACACTTCATAAAACTGTTCCGGCTTTCTGTTTGGCTGTTTTGCTTCTTTCGGGAATTGGGATAAGGGCGGGAGAATGATGGTGCGACGTATAGATGTGACTTACCGCCATCACGGCGAACATGACCTTCGCTATGAGCGGCTCCTTCATATAGACAATGCCACACAACGCGTCCGGATTCAGCTGCATCTGTAGTGCCCTGGCTGCATTGCTTCTTTGTAGACGGGTTTTACCCCTGAAAAGTTAATGTACGTATTTATCAACTGCCTGGTCGGTGTAGTGGTCGGAAGCGCCGGTTTTGCGATCTATGGCCCTGTACGGGGCCCCAGTGTGGGCCTCTGACCTGACGGCCGGCAGCATCGCGATACTGCGAAAACCGCAGAGAGCGATGGCCGTCAGGTCTATCAGGGTGTATCGCACAATCTCCTACGAGGCGGCTTGTGCACTGGCCGGGTCACCGCCTGCGGACCTAGAGGCGAGTCCTCGCGTCACTGTACCGGTGGCGTGAGGAAGTGCGGACGCGGGGTGGTGAACCGATGCAGCGAGAGATCGAATTGCGTCGGTCACAGATCCGCGAGGTTCTGGTGGCGGAGTGGCGGGACGGGCAAGGCACACAGAAACAAAAAACAAAAAAAAACAAAAGTGGTCACAAGCGCTGAGCACGAGGTCCTGTGTCCGTTCGCTCGGGCAAAGTGTTATAAGGTTCTTCCATCAGGGATTACTCAGTAGCTGCCACGGAGCCTGGAAACGACTTTTTTTGTGGTTGAAAAATCACGTCCTACGGTAAGACTAACTAACGCACTATATATTTTTTTTTGTTTTGGCTTCTCGCAGGTCAACCTAGGGCTGGCTTTTGCTTAACCGGACAATCCTGTGGGTGCCTTGGCCTCGAGCCAGGGCAAATCTTATAAACTAAGCGACTACACGCTAAGGGCAGCCCCTGTGGGATACGGGCCTCGGCTTAGGGCGTCGCTGGGGGAGGGCAGCAAGGGGACAGGCTGGATCTGAGTGATATTATTTGGGGGCTGATTTATGTCTACAGGCTCAGCAAAGCGGGCTGGCTCTTGCAAGGGTCGGGGGGGAAGTGAACGGGGACGTCGCGACGGGCCTCGGCGGCGAGGCCGGATCTCAAAACATTGTGCTGATGGATGCATTAAATAGTACAGGGGCCAGTGGGGACATAATTTTTTTTTTTTTATTTAAAAAAAAAGCATTTCTAACAAAAAGTGTAATATGCATGGCCCCATTAATATACGTGGAACACTCAGAAAGTTTTGCGACACTAAAAAAAATTGTTCTACAGGTATGTACATATATTTTTATTAAATTTTTTCAAAGTACTCTCCACCAGCCTCTATACAAAGATTCATGCGTCTGAACCAGTTTTCAAAACACTTTTTCCAGTCCGCCGCAGACACCTCGTTTACAGCCTGCTCGAACGCAGCCAGCGCATCTTCCGGCGACTAAAATTGTATCCCCTTGAGCTGATTTTTTATTTTTGGAAATTAAAAGAAGTCACACGGTGCTAGATCAGGGCTGTAAGGAGGGTGACCCAGGAGTTTGACTGGTGTACTGTCCAGGAAGTCCCTCGTTTTGAGCGCGGTGTGTGCAGGCGCATTGTCGTGGTGGAGCAGTATTCCGCGGAGCCCTGTGTTTGGTCGCTTGTTGCTCACAACAGAAAAAACTTCTGGTAAACATTTGGTAGTATACCATTCGGCGTTGATGCTTCTTTGATCTCGTAAGGGAATTGAGGCCAAGTGGCCAGTCAAATTAAAAAAGCTGGCGATCAAAATCTTCCCCACGCTTCGAGATCGCTTCACTTTGGTAGGCGTTGGTTCATTTTGAAACACCCAAACTGTCGACTGGCGCTTGGTTTCTGGATCGTATTTATAAATCC
The DNA here is from genome assembly GCA_964057025.1 of Standfussiana lucernea. NCBI lineage: Eukaryota > Metazoa > Arthropoda > Insecta > Lepidoptera > Noctuidae > Standfussiana > Standfussiana lucernea. Next base: position 3,359,328 of record OZ059813.1, read on the forward strand.
AGGACTCATCACCTATTACGATGTCGTAAACACGCCGAGACGAGCCTGCTTCAAATTTGTTCAGCATATCACGGCACCATTCCACCCGGGCCTGCTTCTGAGCGTCGGTGAGGTAGTGCGGCACCCAGCGCGATACTATCCTCCTCACGCGAAGATGCCCGTGTAGAATCTCGTGAACGCTTCCCGATCCAATCTTTAATATGTGCTGAATCTCCTGATATGTAATTCGCCTATTATCTTGGATTTTATTTTTCACTGCTAGCACGTTTTCTTCCGTAATAGCCGTCAAAGGGCGACCGCTTCTTTCTTCATCCCCCAAGGTTGGTCGACCGCGCCTAAATTCGTTATACCAACGATACACGGTTGCCTTGGAGGGGCCTTCATCCATAGATGCCATTTGAAGTCTATCGAACGATTCATCCGGTTTCAGACGACACTTGAAATCGTAAAAAATCATAGCTCTAAAATGTTCCCAGCGCAGATCCATTTTTCAGTAAGACACGATACTTTGAATTGGCTCGCAAAAAATGTGGAGGGAAATTTTGAAAATGGAACACACATATTTTTACTTACAAGTAATCATATTTTCGAAAAAGATTCTAACTGGCCAGTCTCCCATATATAAAAACTATTTATCGCAATACTTTCTGAGTGGCCTGGTATAATAAAATTCCGAATTGCATTAAGATAATGAATATTAATTCACTCAAGAGTGAACTAAAAAAATTGTTACGGATATTATAATGTGACGGAGTTTTTGAATGCCGAATTTTGAATCTAGATAATTTAATAATGTATTTTAGTTCTATTGTTTTAATGATTATTTTTTAATATTTTTGTGTGGACTGTAATTATGTATTTGAATTGATTGAAGTTTGACTATAATTTAACTATTTCCTGATTTATAATTTCAAATAAGTATTATATACTATTTTGTACGCTGAATATGGCAAAACATGTTGAAACACCATTATGAAACTCATTTCCATCCATGTATACACATGTTTATACAAATAAATGAATCTTTATCTAAAAATAAAATTTGTGAAAAGTTGGAACTTTGACCTCCAATATCTCCGTAACTAGGTTCCCAGGAAGAAAAACTGATCGCCATGACGACATGTACAAGTGCCTTTTCGGCTTCGTTAACCTTTTCACCGCCACGGACGCCTATGGACGTTAAATCAAAAAGTGCTCACGACGCCACGGACGGCATAACACGTCTAATTTGGATGCGGTGAAATTGTGACTTGGCGTGAAGGGCACGCGCGTGTGTTTATGCTCTAGCGTTCAAAAGGTTAAGGGTCTTTTTACACCCAATATAATGATAAAGAATACTATACCTCAGTCTGTATCCGGAACGCCTTGTAAATCCTAGTAGACCCCTCTGCTGCACCATAATTTCGTTTCCACGAATATCCATTCCACTTACGCGAGTATCCGTCTTGGTTACCGAGTATTCGGCTTTGTCTACAGTATCCATTTCACTTAGAGCCGTATCCGATGCGGTATTTCGAGAATCATTGCTATTTTCACTTTTATTCTGAATATCCGTCTCGCTTGCCTGACTATCCTTATTGTTTGAGCTGCTCGTAGAGTTTTCATCGGTGGGAGAGTCAAGATCTTTTAAATTAGACTCATAAGTATTAACTTTATCTTGAATTTTGTTGCCTAAACTTTTAAAATCACATGCTTCAACGTCGTTCAACATTTTATTTATGCTTTCTTTGTTTATATTATCACAACCGCTCCCAGTCTCACTGTCTTTAGTATCCGTCAGGATCCCACTATCCGGCCGTAGAAAATTCTGGTTACGACTATCCGGAGGTTTAAATTTTTCTAGAATTTCGGCGAATCTTAATACTTTTGGTGACGAAAATGTCTTGATTCTTACCCATTCGTCTTCAATTTGGTCGAATAGTAACTCGGTATAACATCGAATTTTTAAAAAGACTGTTGTACATAAGCACATAAGGATGAAATGTCTTTCGTAAGGGATTTTGATTTTTAATTTTTCTAGTTTTGACAGTAGACAGATGGCTGCTTTATCGGCTGCGAAGGGACCTGTAAAAATTAACACTACATTACACCTATACTCCGCAAAGTGACACATAGAGATGCGTTATTTAGTGCTAGCGGATACCCGGCTTGTGCTACTACGCCATAGTTCCTATATTCCGCAAAGGGACACATAGAGATGCCTTATTTAGTGCTAGCGGATACCCGGCGTGTGCTGCTACGCTATAGTTCCTATACTCCGCAAAGAGACACAGAGATGCGTTATTTAGTGCTAGCGGATACCCGGAGTGTGCTACTACGCCATAGTTCCTATATTCCGCAAAGGGACACATAGAGATGCGTTATTTAGTGCTAGCGGATACCCGGCGTGTGCTACTACGCTATAGTTCCTATACTCCGCAAAGAGACACAGAGATGCGTTATTTAGTGCTAGCGGATACCCGGAGTGTGCTACTACGCTATAGTTCCTATACTCCGCAAAGGGACACAGAGATGCGTTATTTAGTGCTAGCGGATACTCGGCGTGTGCTACTACGCTATAGTGCCTAATGCATTGTTTTAGTGGTCTAAAACCATCTTCGCATTATTGCCTTTCTAATGAAACCGGTTTGGGGCACATCGGTTCGATGGTTTCAAAGTCTATAACGGACATAGGTAGCAACAATTTTTGTGTTTTATATTTTATTTAGTATGTAAAACAACAGTAATAATATCGGTGGAAAAAAAATCCGAACTGTGACACTTAAGAATCCTTTAGACACAGATAACCCTCTAGATTTCGCATACAAGGTAACTAATGCGCACCGCACATCTATGAATTATCACAAATATAACTCGATGCTCGTATTTATATCTTCAGTATCAACCAGACGTTAGACCCGTGATGACGCTAGCAATTTAGAAAATTCATTATGTATGAAAGTTTGATTGTTACGATTTGCTTGATAGAAAAAGAAAACCTATGCTGTTAAATGGTGTGGAAAATCATCCAGTGTTACGGACGGACAGACAGGAAGACAGACTGACAGAACGACAGACTGACAGGACGAATTTATAAGGGTTCCGTTTTTAGCCATTTGGCAACGGAACCCTAAAACACCGTCCAAGTGCGAGTCGTACTCGCAAACACAGGGTTCCGTACCACAAAACAATATTATAACAATACTTTTAACGCTCATTCAAAAAAACGCGAACAAAAATAAGACATACATTTAACTAAATTAGTGTTTTACGGGGCCAAAAGACCAGATCTCAGCATGGTGCCAGCATGCCTGAGAAATATTTCTCGACGGTATGTAAAGCCAAGTCAGAGGCCCATGGGCGGCATAAAAACTCTGACACCAGGTTAGCCACTAACCACACGATAAAGAAAGAAGCGTGGTGCTGTAACAGTATAAGAATGTCACAGCGCTAATATTCAGATAGGGCCCAAGTGATGACACGGTCACACAAAAATTGCAGTTAACCGTACCATTATGAAACTTTTGGTCGTTTTTTAAGGCCTTGTACCAATATTAGTTCAACTAGCGACCCGCCCCGGCTTCGCACGGGTGCAATGTAGATACTAATGTTTTCTCTGCTATAATATGCATGCATTATACATATAAACCTTCTTCTTGAATCACTCTATTAAAAAAAAACCGCATCAAAATCCGTTGCGTAGTTTTAAAGATCTAAGCATGCATAGGGACAGACAGACAGCGGGAAGCGACTTTTTTTATACTATGTAGTGATGTACATATGTGTTATTTAATTTTTTTTTCTCTTTCAAGCTTACCTAATTGCTCCAAAACATACAGAAACTGTTTGAATATATTCTTGGGGTCAATGGTGGGGTGTGGAATGCTCATGAATTCTTCGTACATCTCGTCTCCATATATCTCTGTGGGGTCGTGTCTGGAAACAATTATGCATGTTAAAGTTTTTACTGAAAAATGCATGTGAAAAGTCCAACTTGCCGTTCTGTTTCAAGGAGCGGCCGGCAAAGTCTTGCTGGTCGCTCTAACAGGCCGGCAAAGCATTGCCGGCCGCTATTTTGACGTTTCAACGTTTTTAAAAAATCAAATGCAAAAAGATTTTATTTAAAACACAGCTGTTTGTATTTATAGAGATAGGTACAAAAAGATTTTATTCCATATTTGGCTGTATAGTTCCAACTGCCATTGCTAAAAAAAAAAACAAAGAAGTAACAAAAGCGCGGTTCAGCGAAAATTTTATTTTTATTTAGTGACTTGTTTGCTAAAAATGAGCTCTCAAAGCGAAAATTCTTCCGATACAGCAGTCAAACACCGCATTAAAATTATCGCAAACTATTAGTAATATCAAACCGGGAAAGTCGGTGTTGAATTTTAGTAACTGTACTTTTCATAATTGTCATTTTAATTCAATTTCTAGTTAATTAATATATATTTTATTTAAATTACTTGCTGGTTTTATTTAGATTAGGTACTTGCATTTTTGAGTAAAGCACTATACAAGTCTTGGCCCACTATGACTGCTTCGTTGGTCATTATAGACCGCGGCAGTAATGTACTATTGATATTATGGTCCGTACCACAACCAGTTTATCGCTGAACATATTTAACACTTGCGCTATTAAGTTCAAATAATTCATTTTTATTAGTATGCGCCTCATCTACACACTGACAGCTGCAGTCTAACAGCGACCTTATTGTCAACGTGATAACGATCACTATAATTAGCTACGTATAGCGACGACTCGGGAGGCGGGTTGTGCGCACACGAACGAATTATTGTTCCACCCACATCATCATCTACCTAGCCTTTTCGCAACTATGTTGGGGTCGGCTTCCAGTCTAATCGGATGCAGCTGAATACCAGTATTTTACATGGAGCGACTGCCTATCTGACCTCCACAACCCAGTTAGTACTGGTTAATTAATACGATACCCCTTGGTAAGACTGGTTGTCAGACTTTCAGGTCACTGACTACCTGTAACGACTGTCAAAGATCTTCAATTGACAGCCAGGACAAACGGCTTAACGTGCTTTCCGAGGCACGGAGGAAGCTCGGTATGTATGGGTGGTCACCCATCCATGGACCAAACCAGGCAAGCGCGGCTTAACCTGACGATCGACCCGAGCGGCTGTTATTATTTAGCCACGTGCTCCTCTATTGTTCGACCCATATGCTGGGTATTAAAAGATAATTCAGTCTCCGTCATCTTCGAAAAATCACGCTTCACGGTAGGACTCAATGTAACGCACTCAAAACATTGTGCTGATGGATGCATTGAACAGTACGGGGGTCGCGGAGGTATTTAAACTAAAGTTATAACATTAAAAACTTGTATTAGTATTTAAGTTGGAACTTTGACCCCCAATATCTTCGTAACTAGAAGGTTCCCAGGTGTGGTCCAGAACAAAACAATGATCGCAATGGCGGGGTTGAACAAGTGCCTCTCGGCTTCATTAAGGGTCTATTTACACCCTTTATACAAGGTGTAGTTTTGCAACCTCGTCAAAATTCAGCAGGTTGTCATAGAAGACGTAAATAATCAATATAAATTACGGTACCTGGTCAATAATAATAAACGCTGCTTTTTGTTGTTGTTTTAATATGGCACTATTTCAGAATGAAGCCCTTTTCAAAAGAGGAGAATCACCCTTTTATCGGATAAAAGTTTGCGTTTGTTTGTGTGTGTGAAAGCGCGGTTATAAGGCTAGTATTAGACGGGCCGCGTTTTAATACGGGTGGTGTACACTTAACGATTTACCAAAAATCGTAAAAAAGATAGTAAAAATTACCTACCCATTTTACTATTGATTCGGGTCGAGAATCATTAGCATAGTTACCTCCTTGAATTTGACGAGGATGCAAAGCAACACTTTGTATGGTGGTAATACGATGGATGGACTGTGTGAAGGATGATATGGCTAGAAAGGAGGTGTCTGATGAGATGACGAGTAATAGAGAAGTGTGGAAGAAGAAGACATGCTGCGCCGACCGCAAATAAATTGCGATAAGGGACGGTGAACGATGATGTTTATATGGTGATAATTCCCGGGACAAGCTTCTTCAAAAAGAGTTCTAACTGCTACGTAATACAGATCTGATGTAAAAGATAACTTACCGATGGTCCTCAATAAAGTCTAAAGCGTCTTGCACGGTATCTCTCATATATTTCTCTAGCTCTTTGTATATAGGAGGGAGTTCTTCATTTGAACGTCGGGCCGAGTACTCTATTATTAGCTCACGTGGTTTAGCCGAGGTTGATATTCTGGAAAGAAATATAGGATCAAATCAGGTGAAATCTATACTATAATATTATAAAGCTGAAGAGTTTGATTGTCTGTTTGTTTGAACGCGCTAATCTCGAGAACTACTGGTGCGAATTGAAAAATTATTTTAAAGTTGGATAGCACATTTATTGAGGAAGGCTATAGGCTATAAAACATCACGCTGCGACCAATAGGATCGGAGCATTAATCAAAAATGTAACGCAGACGAAGTTGCGCGGGTCAGCTCGTTGAAGATATGGGACGTATTGGGGAAAATGAGAAATACACGGTGTAAGGTACAGCGAGGCTAAGCCGGTTACCACGTGTACAGTACGCCATTCTGAACCCCCCACAGAGAAATATTTCGTAGGTTATTAAAAAATAAACAGCCGTTCAGTACATTTTCACGTGTAGGTATTGCAGTTTTGTAGGAAACAGCTGTTTTTTTTTAAACCGACTAAATATTTCTATGATTAATGTCCGCTCCTATTGGTCGCATCGTGATGTTTTATAGCCTATAGCCTTCCTCGATAAATGGGCTATCCAACATTAAAAGAATTTTTCAATTCGAACCAGTAGTTCCTGAGATTAGCGCGTTCAACCAAACAAACTCTTTAGCTTTATAATATTATTAAGTATAGATTAGAGTGTAGTGTCCCACTGCTGAGCAGAGGCCTCTCCCAATTCCTTCCATAAAAAGAATATGAGAAATAAAATGGCGTCACTCTAAAGCGTGTTTTTCAGTTATTTTTAACTTTATAAAGTTTTATTACCCGATACATTATTACACTTACGTTCGTACTTTTAATTAGTTACTATTTGCTACAATCCATAAAAATATTAAAAACAATATAGTTTTACAGTTTAAAAATATTCCTTGAACTAGAGATGGGTAGGCCATTCTCGCATTATCTACCAAGCAATTCGCACTACTTGGTTGGTTGTTATGAATCGAGACATAGCCATAAATACGAGTTGCTTCAATGGAAACTGATCACGAACTGTGTCTATCGCGAAAAGCGAAAGAGGTCGGCGCGTGGACAACTTGGTGCCTGGTAGCTGTCACCGCGTGGACTGGGAGCAGTCGCCTTAGTTTAGGGCGGTGTTGAAGCAGAGTCGTGTAAGTGGGCTAAGACCTTTCGTCCTATTTCCTCAGAGTTCATAACTAACAAAAAGTTGCAAAAATGGAAAAATATTTCTTCTCTCACAACTAGTTACCAAACAGCGAAAGAAAAATCTGCTCTTGTAACTAGCTACAAAAAGTTACAAATATGAAAAAATATTTCTTCTCTCACTACTAGTTACCAAACAGCGAAAGAAATATCTTCTCTTGTAACTGGTTACGTAAGTGTAGTTACCAAAGTGGACGAAGGGAGTATTACCAGTGTTTTCATTTATTGTCGTATTGTCGGCACCATCCTGTATAAGCTCTGCAAGAACTTAAGAAGACCAGATACGTGTATAATAAAGGATTCTACAAATCTCCACTCACCTCTTCCCTCCATCGATATCTTCAGCCAGATCCATCTGGCAGCACAGCTCGTCCTCCAACTCTTCGATCTTCCACTCCAGCTTCTCATACATATCGAAGTCGTCCACATTTTCATACAAGCCCATTTCCTCGTACTTCGTTACCGTCATCCTTGGTAACGCTCCTGGTGTAAAATAAATAATATCTGTTTATAAATTGGGGTCGGCTTCCAGTCTAACCGGATGCAGTTGAATACCAGTGTTTTACATGGAGCGACTGCCTATCTGACCTCCACAACCCAATTAGTACTGGTAACACGATACCTCCTTGTAAGACACCAGTCTGTCAGAATTTTAAGGCTATGATATACAAGGTGTAAATAGACCCTTAACGAAGCCGTGAGGCACTTGTTCACCCCGTCATTGCGAGATTTTTTTGTTCTGGACCATACCTGGGTACCTTCTAGTTACGGAGATATTGAAAGAAAGAAAGAAAAAGTATTTATTAGTCTCGCTCTGGACAAAACAAAATGGTAACGTCACAATAAAACAAGTTTAAAAAAAAAAAGAAAACTTAAGAACAAATTAAAATAAAATTTATTAATTAAATTAATTAATTTATAAAATTAATTGGAGGTCGAAACCTGTACTTTTAACTTCAACAATTATTCTTGTTTTGAATGGCGCCTTTAAATATCGACGCCGAAAGTTGACGTTATAAAACGCTAATAGTAGTAGCCAAGAATATAAAAGACAAGCTTTTGGTCGTGGCTTCGCTCCCGTTATGTACGAAAATTAACCCCTGGTAACGTTTTAAATATAGCCTATGACACTCGGGGATAATGTAGATTCCCGTTAATGAAAGAATTTACAGAATCGGATCAGTAGTTCCGAAGATTAACCCCCACATACAAACTTACAAACAAATTTTATTTTTTATAATATTACAGGTCACTGGAACAAGTTGCGACCCACGGATGACCCTCAAGTTAAAGGGGAAAATATACAAGTCCGTGATTAGGCCTCTCGTACTGTATGGATCAGAATGCTGGGCTGTGAAGAAGATGGATGAAAAACGATTGCATGTAGCGGAGATGAGGATGTTGAGATGGATGTGTGGAGTAACAAGAATGGATAAAGTAAGGAATGAGTATATTAGAGGAAGTTTGAAAGTGGCGCCTGTCACAGAAAAACTGAAAGGAAGTCGTCTATCTTGGTATTTTATTTTTATTTTATCAAATTGGAACAACAAACAGCTACATTATGCGATATTAAGAACATGATAACATAAGTAACTTAAATAATAATGTAGCCCACAGCGCTGTTCACAGATTACCATTAACGAATAAATGTTAAAATGCTAGGAAATAGCTGTTCATGCAAGACAGTTATTCACTAATTATAAATACAGAAAGAGAAAAAAATAATAAAAATAAAGTTTTATGCTTATTATAAAATTACTAATTTGTTTACCTTAGAATAATAAGTAATTAATTAATACAGGAGCTCAAGAGTCTCAAACAAAAGGCTTCGAAACTTTTTCACGGAGCATGTAAATATGTCTACATGTTCAAGGTCTTTATTGTATGATGTTGTCATTCGCCGAATTGGTGCCCGTTCGCCAGTATTAGATCGGCAGGTACCTATTGCAAATAGTGTACCTGCACGAACCTGCCGTCTATGAACAGTTCTGGGGACCGCATAACACAATACATTATTCAGGTCGATACAGTCAAAGTTGCCATTAACAATATTATATAAGATCATTGCTTCTAATTGTTTTCGTCTGGAGCTGAGCGTCAAAAGTTTGTATTTATTGAGCAACCGGTCATACGGTAGATACGTTCTGTGACATCTATAATGCATTGCACGAAGAAATCTGCGTTGGACATTTTCTAACATGTCATTATACTTCTTGTAGTACGGGTTCCAGATGGGTACGGCGTATTCAAGCTGTGAGCGGACTAAAGTTTTATATAAGCAGAGGTACGAAGAGGTCCGATTAAAGTCATGAGTGGATCTCATTATAAATCCATACATCTTGTATGCCTTATTCAGGATTTGTTCGACATGTAAGTCCAAGCAGAGTTTGGAATCAAGCAATACGCCCAGATCACGTACCGAGTTGACATTATTGAGTGAGGTACTGCATAAAGAGTATGCAAACCTAATAATGTTTTTATTTTTAGTAAAATTAATATAGTTGCACTTGGGGATGCTTAGAAGAAGCTTACTTGAGTAACAATAGTCCGTCAGTCTGTCTAAGTCCTCTTGGAGAAGATGGCAATCCTGTATGCTTCGAATAGGTCTGTATACCTTAAGGTCGTCTGCGTATAACAAAAATTTTGAGTTTTGAAAGCAGTCACAAATATCATTTATAAAGATGATGAATAAAAGGGGACCGAGAATAGAGCCTTGAGGAACGCCAGATGTAACCTGGATAGCATCAGAGTGGTAGCCATTGATTACAACCCGTTGACAGCGATTAGTGATGTAAGAAATGAACCATCGCAACAAGTTACCACGAATACCATTGAAGGCTAATCGGCTCAGCAGTAGTTCATGATCCACCTTGTCGAAGGCCTTCTGAAAGTCCGTGTACACTGCATCAACCTGTATACGATTATCCATCTTGTCAAATAGGTCATTAGAGAAAACCAATAAATTCGTTGTGGTTGATCGCTTTTTTACAAAACCATGCTGTTGTTGTATGATGGCGTTCTGAAGAATAGGGTACACTTCGTTATGTATAAGTCTTTCGAAAAGCTTCGACAAGGTAGATAGAATAGAAATTGGACGGTATTGCTCAACACTACGTTTAGATCCGGCCTTGTGCACAGGCGTGATATAAGCTTGTTTCCATACCGACGGCATGACACCTTCAGTGATGCATTTGTTGTAAATTATAGCTAAGGGTCTACATATAACAGTTGCAGTATTTTTGAGAAAAAACGCAGACAGACCATCTGGACCTGGGCCTTTAGTTGGATCCAGTGATTTTAGTTCTGTCATTATCTTTTCCTCTTTGAAACGAAGGTCAGAAATAACTATATCATTAGAAGTTGTTTCAGGAGGTGGCTCCCATCGAGAAAGGGCAGGTGAAGCAGGTTCAAATACGGAAGAAAAGAAATCGGAAAACATGTTGCAAATCGATTGAGGATCGTTGGATACAATGTTGTTATATTGTACTTTTGCCGGAATACCGGGTTTGTCTTTGCGATTAGAAACATAGACCCAAAAATCTTTGATATTCTTATGAATGCCATCCTCAATCGACTTAATGTATTTAGAGAAACATTTATCGCAGATTTCCTTAAATAACGTTCTGTGTTGCGAAAATGTTTCGTAGTCTGCAATGTTGCCGTATTTCTTCCATTTGACCCATGACTTTTGTTTTTTTCTAAATGTGCTAATTAACGATTTGGAGAACCAGACTGGAAAGCCAGCCGTTCTGAATGCGGATAGTGGTGTGTGCTGCTTTATAATATCATCAATCTTATTGTAAAATGTGCTAAGTGCCTCTTCGGACCCTAAAGGGGTAAGAAGTTCCGACCAGTCAGTACTCTGAATTTTACGGTTGATGTGCTCATAGTCAGATTTATAAAAGTTGTATTTTTGTAGCGGTCGCTTTTTCATGGGAAGAGTTTCTACATTTAGACTTATATCAATAACAAAAGGAGGGTGATACGTGTCGATTGGAAGCAGAGGCAACAACGCACTCGATACCTTACATGGGTGGTTTGATATTAGTAGGTCAAGAATTTTACCATTGGTATTTGCCACGCCGTTGTATTGAAAAGCATCAAGTAATGACATTAAATTATTTAACTGGGTACAAGCCGTGGACGAGCCCATACCGAACCCACCGCCGATTAGAGATGTATTTGAACCCGGCACGTCCCAAGTTATTTCTGGGAGATTGTAGTCGCCTATTATGTAAAAACAGTCAACGCTGGGGTCACCTAGTATCTGTTGCAAGATTTCAAAATGTTGCTCATATACAAGGGTAGCCGTCTTTGGAGGTATATAAGCGGCGCTAATGATATGCCTCTTGGACGGTCGTACACTAGGCACTTCTATAAGGACGTGTTCAATAAGGTTGCGAAATGGTGAGTTGGCAACAGTTCTAGAAATATCACATTCAGAGGACGTAAGTGTACGCAGCAAGGCAACCAACACTCCGCCACCATCCATTTTTTTAGTGCTAATACGATCACGATCACACCTGTACACAATATAGCGCTGATCGATAAACTCATTATTGCTAATCTCAGGAATCAACCAAGTCTCTGTGAGTACGATGATGTCGTAGTTACCATTCAGAATGTTCATGTATAGCGTATGTAATTTTGTACGGATACCTCTGCAGTTTTGGTAATATATAGATAACTGTTTGTTACTCATCACGAGTCAATAAGTATTCCAAATGATAATTACCAGCGATGTAAGTACAAGTAAACAACGGGTATTCACTCGTGCAATGCTCAATACAAAGTTCAACAATTAAGTAGGAAGAAAAACAATATTTCTCAGTTACATAAATGATACCAACCACACAACAACACTGAACCCTGACGATACAATAAAATTTGAATTTAAAATATATCTCTCTAAGATGGTTACTTACAGCAATATTACTGCACAGAGTTAAAATAATCAAAAATTGCAGCAGAAATAGATTATAAGACAAATTAACATGTTTATTATAGCGGCGCGTTAACAAGTATAAAATACATATGAAATATTGAATAATGAAAGCATTAATTTTATGCACATCCAAACATAGTGTCGTGATTCATTTTAAATTCTTGCAATGTTATAATAATTATTCTAGTTCAGTAGCTGTTTTGACTTTAAATTTTAACGGTTCCAGTTTATAAATCTTTGATTATTTTTGATAATTTCGGTACCTTATTCATACTGTGCATTTTAATTAATAAGCATTATGATTGTCATATAATTATTATTAAGATCATGTTTAGTTCAGTTGTTGTATCGATTTATGTAAAGTTGGAAGGGGACATCCCCTCCAAACTCGCAATGGCGGCGATGTCTGGCCATGGAAAATCGGTTGTTCGGTGACCATGGGATGGTGAAGTCCATCCTACAAAAGATCGCGAGTGTTGGAATATTATAATAAGAAATATAATAGTTATCGGTGTGAACATAGGAAGTTTTATTTTAAGTCAGAAGTGCGCAAGACCTGCGAGCCATGTCGGCCAAAAACCGTAAGTAATTAATGAATTCTTTATACGTATAATATATATATATATTTTTTTTTTTTTGTATCCGTAAAATTCAGTGAGCGGTCAGTATTGTATTATTTAGTCTCATGATTCTGTAGTAATCATTGTAGCGTATTTCCTAGATAATTATTAGTAGTTGTGCCGATGCACGTGAAACCTTTGGTCGAGGCTACTCCTCGATAGGGTTAACATTGCATTGGACTGATTCTGTAATTAGTGAATAGTTAAATTAGTTGGCCCGATACGCGTAGTACCCTTGGTCGAGGCTACTCCTCGATAGGGTTAGCGTTGCTGGACTAATTAATTATATGCTGAGTAAATAGTCTGGCCGATGCTCGTGGTAGCTTCGGTCGAGGCTACTCCTCGATAGGGCTACCGTTGCATTGGACTGATTATATAATGAATAAGAGAATTAAATTGAATTTCGCTACAAGATTTCACTTCAAACAGTCTTTATATTTAGTTATGAGTCTTTGTTCCACTCACTGAATTTTCTGATCAGCCATATAGTATGTTTGATGGGCGACAGCTATGATTTTGTTTATTGCGGCAATTTCTAATGATTGTGTGACCTGTAATATAATGTGTAGATTCCTATGCGGCGTGCACTTTGGTTCAGCCATGTAGGTGAGCTGTTCAGAGATGTACGAGTGTAGTGTAGACCCCTATGCGGCGTGCACTTTGGTTCAGCCATGTAGGTGAGCTTTCCAGAGATGTACGAGTGTAGTGTAGAACCCTATGCGGCGTGCACTTTGGTTCAGCCATGTAGGTGAGCTGTCCAGAGATGTACGAGTGTAGTGTAGACCCCTATGCGGCGTGCACTTTGGTTCAGCCATGTAGGTGAGCTGTCCAGAGATGTACGAGTGTAGTGTAGACCCCTATGCGGCGTGCACTTTGGTTCAGCCATGTAGGTGAGCTGTCCAGAGATGTACGAGTATAGCTTAGAGTTCTGTGAGGCTTGTTCTATACAGGCATGTAGGTGAGTTGCAGTTTACAGATTAAGGTAGGCACTTGTGTAATCTCATACAGCCATGTAGGTGAGCTGTAGTTTAAAGTAGGCACATGTGTAATCTCATACAGCCATGTAGGTGAGCTGTAGTTTAAAGTAGGCACTTGTGCAATCTCATACAGCCATGTAGGTGAGCTGTAGTATACAGTTTAAAGTAAGCACTTGTGTAGCTTTATACAGCCATGTAGGAGAGCTGTAGTGTTAATTTAGATTGGTATTTGATTGTTGGTGTAGAAAACGAGAGCTACACTCCAGAGCGACCTCGATCAATGACACGACGAAGACTACGGTCTCCCTCTGGTGAATCCGACGAGTCACGTGTGCCTAGGAAAAAGTCTAGGACTAAAAGAGGAATGTCTGCGGATGACCTGTTGAAGATATTATCTGCACTGCCAAACAATTCAAGTAAAAGTACTCATACGAGCAATGTGTTACCCGAGTTTGATCCTAACAATAAATCCCAGGATGTCGAACGGTGGTTGAGGAAAGTGAATCAGTGCGCTGTAATCTATGGCTGGGATGAGACCCAAACCATACATTACGCGCTTCAAAAATTATGTGGTCTAGCAAAACAGTGGTACGAGTCTCTTCCATCGCTCGATTTCTCATGGGAGGAGTGGCAAATTAAATTTAAGAAAGCGTTTCCAAATGATGTAAATTTTGGTAAACTACTGGAAGAAATGTTACACCGAAAATCTCGCACAGATGAAACCCTTAGAGATTACTTCTATGATAAATTATCTTTACTAAGTAGGTGCGAGATTGTCGGTCGTAAGGCAGTTGATTGTATTATATATGGAATCTCTGACAATTCCATTAGAAATGGGGCTCAAGCTCTTAAATGTGAAGAGCCTGAGGATCTACTTAATTACTTAGCATCGCAACAGCAAACCCTAACGAAGGAACCTGTGCAAGGATCATCCGATCGATCTGTTAGAAAGCGAGATTTTCGTGCTAGTAATAACGATCAGAATAGGGTTTTGTCATCAAATAGGCCAACTGAAGGTACTTGTTTTAATTGTGGCGAGCGCGGGCACACTTACGCTGCTTGTAACAAACCTTTGATAAAATGTGTCAAGTGCAACAGGGTGGGTCATAATTCGAACAGATGTGCTAGGAAGCCTTTACAGGACGCCAATAGACAGACTACTCAGAATGCGGAAAAAAGGGTTCTTAAAGTAATTTCTGAATCGCATATTGGTAATAAATTAAATCCCGAAACTTCAAAAATAGTCGTTGAAAATAACCCTATAAGCAATAACAACAAATTTAATAAGATTGCTTGTGTTAATGGCACTCTACTTAATGTTTATATTGATTTTGGGAGCGAGTGTAGTATGATCAGGAATTCAGAAGCTAAGAGCCTTGGTCTTTCTGAGCGCCACGAATTACTACCAACTATAAAAGGTTTCGGCAATTCCAATGTCAAGCCAAAGTTTCAGTCCATCATTCAGATTAAAATTGATGAAATAGAAACTGAACTGAGTGTTTTGGCTGTTGATGATGAATTATTGGATGCTCCAATGTTAGTAGGACAGAACTTTACTGAGCTGCCGTCTATAATGGTAATGAAAGATAGTGAGAGGCTTAATTTTTACCAAGCTCCTTGTTGTGCCTCTGGCGATAGGGACACGTTACTCGATCTTTATGTTGCTAAAGATATCGTCGTATCAAAAGGAGGGTTAGTAGAAATATATACACGCGAATCATATACGGGTGACATATACTCCAATGGAGGCACTAGAATGAGTCCAAACCAGGAGTACTACCTACATCAGGGATGTTATAGAATAGAGGGCAGTAAAGGAATCATATTTGTTACTGCTTTGACAAGTACTCCTATTAATTTCAAAGCAGACAAACTAATAGCTAGAGTTATACCTATTAAAGAGACTAAAACGTTGATTGTGCGGTCGGTTAAAAATCATAGTGAGTTGTCGCCTTTAAACGAATCTGATATTAAAGTAGGACATGGTTTAGATGAAAACGTTCGCGATAACTTATTCAAACTCTTGCAAAAATATAGAAACTGTTTCGCTGCTAATCTTAGCGAGTTAGGCTGTGCAAAAGGCACTGTAATGAATATAGACTTGCAGGATAAGGCTCCAGTTGTCTACAGACCTTATCGTCTGTCACATCATGAGCGTCAAAAAGTTAGGGATATAATCAATGATTTGGTTAAAAATGATATCGTTCAAGAGTCTGATTCAAATTATGCCAGCCCCATACTGTTAGTGAAAAAAAAGGACGGGGAACCTCGGCTTTGTGTTGATTATCGGGCGCTTAATAATAAAACTGTAAAAGACAAATACCCATTGCCGTTAATTGACGATCAACTTTCCAATCTAAGTGGCAACAAGTTTTTTATAACTTTAGATTTAGCTTCGGGCTATTATCAGATACCGATGGGAGAACAGAGCCGTCACCTGACTGCGTTCGTCACCCCGGACGGACATTATGAATTTAAACGTATGCCGTTCGGGTTGGCAAACGCTCCCTCTGTATTTCAAAAAATGATGAATCGTCTACTGGGTTCACGTAGATTTACATCCGCACTAGCGTACATGGATGATCTCCTTATTCCATCGGCTTCCATAAACGAAGGTTTTAATCGACTAGAGGATGTACTTAGCGTGATTCAAGAGGCCGGACTTACACTGAAGCTTTCAAAATGTAGTTTTTTTGATACCAAAATTGAATATTTAGGGTACGAAATTTCGTCGGAGGGGATAAAGCCTAGCGAACGAAAAATTTTGGCCGTCCGAGATTTCCCAGTGCCGCGTAATGTGCACGAAGTAAGGCAGTTCCTCGGTCTGGCAAGTTATTTTCGCAGATTTGTGAAAGGATTTGGAGAAATTGCCAAGCCCTTAACAACTCTCCTCAAAAAGGATTTACAGTGGCGATGGAATTGTGAAGAGTTAAAGTCCTTCACAACTTTAAAAAAACCGTCTAATCGAACGTCCGCTGTTGGCTTTATACAACCCAGAGTTGGAGACTGAAGTGCATACAGATGCTAGTGCTCTCGGCTTGGGTGGTATTCTGATGCAATGGCAGCTTTCTCCCAGGGTGTTGAAACCCATTGCCTACTTTAGTAGACAAACCACACCCGAAGAACATCATTTCCACTCTTACGAGTTAGAAACGTTAGCCGTGGTTTGCTCTTTAAAGAAATTCCGCCCTTATCTTTTAGGACTTAATTTCTCTGTTTATACAGATTGCAACGCGTTGCGAACTACCTTGACTAAAAGAGACCTAATTCCTCGTATAGCACGTTGGTGGTTGCAAATTAGCGAGTACAACTTTACCATTGAGTATCGGCCAGGTAGTCGAATGAGCCATGTCGATGCTCTGAGTCGGAATCCTCCGAATGAAGATATTACTAACCAGATCGTAAAAACCTTGAACATAAGCACAGATAACTGGATACTCACCCTGCAGATGGCAGATCCCAAACTCGAGCTTATTTTCAAAATCCTAAAACCCAATGTCACTGAAGAAGTTGCAGAAATAAAAAAGAACTACGCTATTAAGAACCATTCGTTACATAGGAAGGTTGGGGAGGAGTTTCGTTTAGTCATTCCCAAGGACGCTAGGTGGCAAGTTTGCAAGGCCAATCATGATGACGTAGGTCATTTTGGATATGCTAAGACACTAGAGCGAATTCAGGGTCGGTACTGGTTCCCAAAATTAAGGCGTTTCGTTAAAAAATATGTTGCAGCGTGTATAGACTGTGCATATAATAAAGACAATGCACCCCGGGTTCGCACAGGTCTTTTGCATCCCATACATAAAGTGGAAAAGCCCTTCCACACGCTCCATTTGGACCACTTGGGTCCATTTGTGCGGAGTAAGTCTAGCAACTGCTATATTTTGACAATAGTGGACGGTTTTACGAAATACCTCTTTGCCAAACCAGTAAGAGACACAAAAACCAAGAGTGTTATTAAAGTTCTGGATAATTTGTTTTGCGATTTCGGCGTACCGTATAGAATTATTTCGGATCGCGGCACGGCTTTTACTTCGGCTCAATTTAAGACTTTTTGCAACAGTAAAGGAATCAAACATATCCTTAATGCAGTTGCATGTCCCAGGGCAAATGGACAGGCTGAGAGATTCAATCAAACGATCCTCGCAGCTTTGTCTACACAAAATTTTGGCAAGGATGAACGTGTTTGGGACGAACAGCTGGGTCCAGTGCAATGGGGTATAAACAATACGGTCAATGCCACGACCAAGAAAAGTGCATCGGAGTTGTTATTTGGGATAAAACTAAATGGTCCTATTGATAACAGGTTAACAATTGAGACCCTTGAACCTAGTGAATCGACTTCTCACGCAGCAACTTTCACAGACATTAATCCCACTGAAATTAGCAACAATAATTTTCCCAATTTCAGTAACAATGTCGAAAGCTCTTCTGATGTTACGTATGATACCAGTAATGACAATCAATCCCCGTCGACCCCTCTAAATACCTCCACTCTTAATAAAACACCCGAGACCCCTTGTCCACTTTCTTCTACTTTACCTAATGTTTCAGTGGACAATGAACTCTCTAAACCACATTTGCCAATTTGCTCCAAGCAGTCTGCGGAAATTGATAGGATTAGGGGGGAAGCTTCAATTAACATTACAGAAAGCCAAATTCGTCAAAAGACAGTTTATGATAAGAACAGGTCTCCAGCACCTTCATATTACGTAGGCGACTTGGTAAAGATCACTAGGACAAATTTTAAGAATGATGGTAAAAGCAAAAAGCTTTTACCAAAATTCGTAGGTCCTTATAGGATAACAAAATGCTTAGGAAATGACCGTTATAAAATTACAAATGTCCCCGGTTTTAAAGAAAGAAAATACGAGTCTGTTATAGCGGCAGATAGGATACGGCCTTGGATAAATATCCAAGCACTAGAAGTTAATGAATCTTCTAGCTCTTCTACATCGGACTCTGACAATAGTTCAGATAAAGAATAATCTGATTAATAATAAAAAAATATTAAGATTAGCTGCGACCATTTGTTTTGTTTTTGTTTTCGTGCTTAATGACATGATCAGAGTTTGTTAGAGATAGTATTATAGATTTATTTACAAATAATTTTGTAGTATGTAAAATATTGAGAATATTTGATTCCAACAATGTATTCCAAATAATGATAGTATATTCTGTTGTAGTATTGATAGGATCTGTTTCAATCAAATTGATGTTGTGTTTATATTGTATTCAAATTTGACCTTAGATGGTTATTGTTTATAATATTACTTTGTAATAAAATGCAAGTATGTATTATGACAAGATTATTTCGAATGTCGTGATTTATTGCGTGCATCGGAGTTTTGCACGCAGTCGGACGGCCGAATGTCGTGATTCATTTTAAATTCTTGCAATGTTATAATAATTATTCTAGTTCAGTAGCTGTTTTGACTTTAAATTTTAACGGTTCCAGTTTATAAATCTTTGATTATTTTTGATAATTTCGGTACCTTATTCATACTGTGCATTTTAATTAATAAGCATTATGATTGTCATATAATTATTATTAAGATCATGTTTAGTTCAGTTGTTGTATCGATTTATGTAAAGTTGGAAGGGGACATCCCCTCCAAACTCGCAATGGCGGCGATGTCTGGCCATGGAAAATCGGTTGTTCGGTGACCATGGGATGGTGAAGTCCATCCTACAAAAGATCGCGAGTGTTGGAATATTATAATAAGAAATATAATAGTTATCGGTGTGAACATAGGAAGTTTTATTTTAATAGAGAACAGATTATTACCACCAAATGTCCGAACGATCTAAGCAAACACTTTGATCCATGACATTCATACACACTAGCATAACCATTTGCAACACAATATACAGCCCCGATTAAAAAGTCTAAAGTATTACAAAAACAAATAAAATTTTGCAGGTACAAAAACACATTACAATTAGAGTGCGCTGGAGGAGGTGCCACTGTTGTTGTTCGACGGATTGTTTTTAATCTTGCGAATATCATCATCTTTGTGTATTGCGAATGCAGTATCGCCGTCCCGTTCGCGTACGAGAATAGTGGCGTTCCGAATCCAGACATACTTAAAATGAAGCTGTGTGGCCACTTCCTTAACTTTGCGAAATAAATGTTTCTTCTTGAGTGTCAGATGCTCGTTCATGTAAATAGTCGACGGTGAACATGTAAAACCCAGTTGGTCCGATTTAAAGGTTTTGACTTTGCGGAAAGCAGCAAGTAAATTGTCCCGCAGTATACGCGACGACAGCTTTACAATTACGTTCTTTGGTCTATTAGTTTGCTGGTGAGCATGAGGAACCCTGTGAATAGAAATAATATCTCTTTGTGTGACGGGAAAATTAATACCACTACCGATTGTCTCCATTACGTGAATCAGGTTTTCACTTCGAGTCTCAGGCACGTTAAGGATCTCCACGTTGCACTGTCTCGCTTGCTGTTCGAGATAATCAAGTTTAGACTCCAGGAGACTAATAGATTGGCTAGATTGCTCAGCACTATGTCTACTCATGTCAGCCATACGTTTCTTTAGTTCAACCTGCTCCTCTGAATGAAACTGCATTGAGGTCCTTAGTTCAGTAACCTCCTGTGATATATCAGATATATTTTGTTTTAAGGTATTTTGTACGATACGAATACTGTTCATTTCATCCCTTATTTCATCCAGGGCGCATCTCAATTCGTTATTCAATTTGTTTAAGCTCGTATCTATTTCATCCCGCCAGCCATTTAATGTAGTCTTAATGTCCTCCTTAAAAGTAGAAAGCGTATTGTTTATGTCACTCCTCCATCCCTGCAGAGTAATGTGTAACTCATTTGTAAATGCTTGGAAAGTATTAGTAGTGTCCTGAGCCACAGATTCATTACCGATTGACGGATTGCACGACGAGGCGGGACAATGCTCAGTGATATCGCATGACATATTCAAGCTATATTCATGTGTAGGAATTTGCGCGGACCGTACAGGTGTAAGTAAGTTAGACCGAGTGCGGCGGGTTACATTATTGCAAGACGGGCATTTCCAGACCGCCTTAAACTCTTCTGTAAGCGCTTCATATTGACGAGGCTGTATATTTAGGCATTCAAAATGATAGCTCCCTTCGCAGGCATTACATTTCAGTAGCCTAGCCCCAATCACAAAGAGTGTGTTACAGCCAGCACAGTTCATGTTGAGTTCAAGGTGTGATTGTTTACAACTGATAGTGCCACCTTGCGCCGTGTTAAGAAGAGTTAACGTATGGTACTGTTACTTAATCGAATATCGCTTGCGCATGGATTAGCAATACGATGTTAATGAGTTAGCTAATGAGATACCTTCGCAGTTTTAATGCTTACTCATAGATGGCGTTAGTTTGTATGGATGCGATATGACTATGCAAAATCGAAGTTTTGCTAATCACTGAATTTAAATCTTGTATCTTGTAATTGGTAATAAATCAATGTTTATACGTAACACTCACTGATTCAAATATGATGAAGAGGTAAGATTTAGGTTCAACGGCACTTGACTGGTTCAAACACTCATAAAGTCCACTGTTTATAACATCGAAGACAATCACAGATCACACGGAGTTAATTTAGTTCACTTCAACTCTGTTCTTGTTTGAAGACGTGCTTGAACTGATTATGGCGAATAAGCACAATATTTACTACCTTTTCTATTTTTACAAATTAAACTTTACAGAGAGCAAAAAACGTAAGTCAACACACTCACAGCGCCACCTAGCGATGGCATGGACATGTAATGAGGAGAGATGAAACGCATGTTACTAAAAGAGTGATGGATATAAATGTTGATCGATGGAGAGGGAGAGGAAGGCCAAAGAAAAGATGGGTGGATCGTGTGAGGAATGATATGAAAGAGAAAGGAGTAAATGATGCAGTGACGTCTGACAGGGGAGAGTGGAAGAAGAAAACGTGTTGCGCCGACCCCGAGTAGAATGGGACAAGGGCAGGAAGAAGATGAGTGTAGGCAATTCCTTTGATTTTTTTGTATGTTAGCAGTAAGTTTATAATTATTTAAGTTTCGAATAACGCGCGAAGCGGAATGGCATCATCGCGCGCCGCCCGCATCGCTACACTTCATGCTATCCCTGTCGCACTTGTATAAAGCGCGCGAACAACAATGTTGTCCGCGTGCGTGTCGGCCAACGGTCACCGTGTGCCGCATGACGTCATAAACGCACTCGCGAGCGGGCGCGTACTTAACGCTCAGGCGTTCCCGCCAAAAATGTATACCTAATGCTAGTTTAAGTTGTATGTACTGTGAAATTTTGTTATTTTAATATACGCGACTTTTGCCGACTTTTGTGTGTCTGTTGTGTACAAATCCCGCCCTAAAACGTATAATGAGTTTAGAAAATATTTCTAACCTGAAGCGTCATCTAAATCCTTCTCATCCTCAACCTCCTTCTTCCGTAACAAACCAGCTTGAGCATCCTTCATCTCTTTCTTCCCTAGCCGATCTTCATCTTGCATCTCTGTCTTTTTCGGAGCTTCGTCTTTTGTGTCCGGCGTGTCTTTCTCTTCGCTGTCTTTTTTATTTGGCGCGAATAGGGGGTAGGTTAGCGCTAGGATTATTGGTTGGTCTTCTCGGGGACATTGTTTGTATGACTTCATTATCTATGGGTGAAACGGATATTTGATTAATAGATGGAATTCGTGAGCACCTGGAAATTACAATTATTCTAGGCCAGGGATGGCGAACCAATGGCACGCGACACGATATTTTGGGCACGCCGACGATTTTAATAATAATATATTATAATCTACCTATGGCCTGAGAGTAATTATTTTCAGATATTTTTAACATTATAAAACTCGCTTAGAAAAAGTTTGGCAGATGACTCCAGCATGCTTCAACTAAAAGTAACCTCTTAATACCCTAATTTAAGTTATTTGTCATCTAATCTGCAACACAGAAGTCACACTAATGTTACTCTAATCTGAGTTACACGTATAATTGAAACATGCATTACTATACAGTGCAAATTTTATTTTTTGGTAGTAAATAAAGAGTTTTGAGTCGTAAATTTCCCAATAATCACTGAGTCAAAATTATTTGATGGAACATTTATGGCCTCATTATTTTTGTTGGCACGTTTTGGCTTAAAGGTTCGCCACCCCAGTCCTAGAATAAGCGAAGCGCTAACTAGAGAAATACAAAAAAAGATTAACCAACCATACAAATCCCCTTTTCACGTTCCCTATTGATGCCAAATGATACTAACACCCGTATCTATAGTCAAGTTAATGTAATTACTTGAGCTTAAGTAATTAAATAATAATAATACCAGCCTGTAACTTTCCCACTGCTAGGCAAAGGCCTCTTCTCATACAGCGAAGACACGAGCATCGATCACCACGCTTGCTCAAGACGGGTTGGCGATTTCAGACTTTTATTAATTATAAGTCCAGGTTTCTTTTGATTAAGTAGACTTTGGACACTGGTCCTGATTCTTTAAAAATATTATGACTCTTTCCACACATCTGATCATAGTCAGAGATGACCGATAGCAGATGAAAAAGAAATAAGTAATACAATGGCAACAAACACCAATTGGGCGGAGAAGGCAAAACACGGAGAAAGTTAGAACTTCAATTTCATGAACTTACACTATCACTTACGGGATGTATTCCGCGATTAATGTTTATATTTCGCGGACTTTTATTAACACTATAGAATTTAATTTGTATGTAAAGAAATATTCTAATGACGACCCGAATGGCGCAGCGGTAGTGAGGCTGCCTTACGTTCATAGGGTTCCGGGTTCGAATCCCGGTAGGAGCAAGTGTTTGTGTGATGAGCATGGACAGTTGTTTCCGAGTCATGGATGTTTATATGTATAATAAGTATGTATTTACAAACAAAAAGTATCTATGTAGTATATCAACTATCTGGTGTCCACGACACAAGCCTCGTTGCTTAGTGTGGCACCAGATGGCGCTGTGTGTTATGTCCAGCGATATTTATTTATTTATTCTAAATTATTTAAAAGAGTTTGTTTTATAGCAAAGTCACGTTATTTGAGTTCAAAAATTAAAAACAGTAGTAATGTTATCAAAACGACATGGAATATTATTAATAGCGAAACGGGAAGGTCTTGCAACCGAAATAGTGACTACAGCCTTGCTATTGGCGATAATATTTTAAATTCAGATACTCAAGTCGCCACCGCCTTTGAAAATTTCTTTGCGGATATTCCCGTATCGATTACTAAATCTCTATTTGCAAAATGAACATCATTTATCATTTATTGAGCTCCCGATATTTCGACGCTGTTGCAAGCGTCGAGTCCAGTGTTGGGTATGCTCAAAAGTAACGGCCGGCGTCGGGGTCAGGACTCCACAAAACCTAGCGATATTGTGAGTGTGTTTTGCCGTGACTTTGTACCGAGTTCCAGTAGTGCGCGTAGCAAAAGACAAAGAAATAGGGTAGACAGATTTGTCTGCGCCTAACAAGTTTTTACCATCCACCCGCATTCCCCAGTCATCTCGTGATCATGGAGCTTGCAACAGCGTCGAAATATCGGGAGCTCAATATAACATTAATCGCGGAAGATATCCCGTAAGCGATAGTGTAAGTTCAGTTATAAACCGTGAAAGCTTAAAACAGTGTTATTCCATATCATGTTTATTTTTTTAAACTATTTATTTATATAACAGCTATGGAAGACTAACAGCTAACAAAACCGATTAAAAATAGTACGTGAGACTGACAGCCAATGATAAGTCTTCACTTATAAAAAACAGATAGTAAACAGCAAAAAAAGTGTGACCAACACATCGCTGCCACAATAAAGTAAAAATCAAAGGACAACATCAAAGGCTAAACTAAAACACATAATATCTTAATACTACCATTATAGACACTAGTACTAAAATCTATTCAGCTTATATTTAAGAGCGTTTACGTCTATCGCGCGAAGTCAAGTTTAGGTAATTCAATGCATTTTTTACACACACAGAAGCGCGCGTGCCTGTGTGTATAGCGCTGGCGCGCTCTCGCGCGCTATAGTCAAACTAACCCACTATGATCCGTTCGAGTGCAATTGTTGTAGTAAAATTTAATTTGAATTTGAATTTGAACGTACACGGATTACTAAAGTACGAGTGCATAAAATAAGTATTCAATAATATATTGCAAGTATAGCTATAATTATGATTAATATTAAAGTCGTTTTTTAGTTATTCAAACATGAATTTGTTGATCTAAACTTTAGAAAGAAACCGAACTTTGTTAATTATTATTGATTTGTGACTGATTAATAAATATTTCTTATTCTATTCAAATAAATCACTTTATACGGATTTACTTACGTTTATTTTATATTATATTTTAACCTGACGCGATGTTCCTCTTAGTGACACCTCTTATGAGGGAAATACAATAGGTTGGCGTTAACTTTAAAAACAATTTATGTTCTTATTTACAAAAAAATAAGTAAAAGTTTTAATAAATAAAATTCGTATGTAAAAATATTGGGTAGATATTGGTTGTCACTAAAAATATTGGCAGTCATCAAAAATAATAATAAAAAAATTTAATCATCAAAGTACCAAGATTTTTTAATCACACTATAAACGTCCGCTATCCTTCCAAGTACGACTAAGGTCAACTCGGGTCAGGCAGAGCGCCGAGCGACATGTCCTCTCTCTAGAAAGCCTCGCGGCGCACTAACGGGTATTTGAGCCAAAAAACCGGTCAAAATTATTTAGGAGCCTATATTATCTCAAAATATAATAAAAAACAATATCTCATCAATATTTAGAATTTATTAATAAAAATACATGAAAAAACAAGAAAAATAAACAAAATAAAATTTAAAAAGTATTTTTTTTTTATTTTATTTTATTCGGCATCAGTGCCCTCCGATTCGCTGTTAACATCCGAATCCTCTTCATCATCATCAATATCTTCAATAGTATTGTCGTCCGACCTATTTAAGTTCGGTGTTGCAGCAATCAAAATAGTTTTGGCCTCGGCGGAAAATGGCAAGATTTTCTTTTTTTTCTTTGGCCCACTCGAGCTGATTAGTGGATCGGATGTTAAAAGTAATCTATTTAAAATGTATCTGTTGCACTCAGTCCTCGAAAATTTTCTTGCAAAATCTACCCGATATTTGCGAATATGCTTATTTCGCGCCTCAGCGGCTTCCTCGGACAATTGTCCAATTGGCAAAATTGCATCTGCCATCACCTGCGCTCCGTGCATCAAAATTTTGTGGACTGTAGGTGACATTGGATACCAGCCGTACAATTCCACATACAGTTTGGCAGTGTCTTGGGCATAATCATCAAATTTTTGGTGATCAACCTCATGGCCACTTGAGATTACCTCAACAATCACTTTAAACTTATTGATTAATTCCAAGTTGATGCCGGTAATGCGAGAAGAGCATTCTGCATTTTGGAAAAATCTCCTGGACGTATTCCCATCATTGCTATTTCCAAAGCCAGCTTTAGGAACATCAACAAGTAGACCCATTTCTTCTCTGAAAGATTTCTGTAATTTCTCTTTTGTTTCTTTCACAATCTTTTTCTCTTCCGGTGTACGGGCTTGCCACTTCTTGAGGGGTAGTTTATATGCTAAATGCAGCAGTGTCTCAAAAAAACGTATTCTGGCATGGAGTACAGAGAGCCCAAACTTTAGGGCTTCTTTTTTAACGGCACCTTCCTTTAATTTATTAAAATCCTTTGATGTCTGGCCGCATATATAACATCGCATAGTTGATGCCGTGTCCGTTGCGGAGTTGCAGACCTTTCCGTCTACCATTGTCAGCAAAGTATTGTGACTGATTTTCACAAATATTTCACTGTCTTCAGTTTCCTTCAGATTTTTAGCTTGATTTTCGATGTATTCTATTTCTTCTTTGGTGACATCTTTTGTTTCGTGAATAAATCGATTCTTTAACTAGACGTCCAGGCCTGTGTGACCATAAAGGAAGCTTCAATGGTACCTAAGCCATTCTTCGTTGTTTTTCAAAAATCGTTCATGAGTGTTATGAGCTGTCGTCCATTTCTGCTTAAAACTTGTCTTAAAATACCTCAATGAACGAGACAAAACATCCCTATCTTCTGTTGGACATGAAGTCAGCTCAGCAAGTCTATCTTCCATCAAGGTAAATTTTTCGTCCATATTCTTCCCTTTGAATCCCTTTAGAATATTATATAGTTCCAGTCGGGTGATAGTTTTCACGTTTTCCGGAGAACCTATAAAAAAAAAGATTTTTTTTTTTAAATTATGCATTTAACTAAAAGAATTTAAAAAAAAAGTTGGGGTGGGTCGGGGGGAGATTTTATTTTTGATTCAGATAGGCAAAGGTTCAAACTTTATTACCACATTTAAAATGTAAGGCGACAAAGCCCGACACATACACAAAAACACTATTGTTTTAAACTTTTGTTAAAAATATCACGTTATTAAGAAGGAAATTTTCAACATATGTCTAAATGCGGAACTTTGACGAGAAATTAACTGTAAAATATTTTTATACAAAGTACATACCTTCAACATCCATATTCAATACGATTTTTTCTGGTGATTCACCATACGAAGACATATCAACACAGAGAAAGATGTAAAATAATCGAAAGCGCCGAGAACAAAGACACGCGTTACACACAAAGGCTAGGTTCCGACTGATTATGTGGCCAGACGCAGTAATGCACGCGGGTTTGGGGGAGGGGAAGCGGTGAACCGGTTATTGTTCTTACTTAAACATGCATTGTTTGTGTCATTTTATGAATTTTAGAAAAACCACATTTGACCGGTTTTTTGGCTCAAATACCCGTTAGTGCGGCGGTCTGATTTGAAATTGCTCGCGCGCAGTGATTTATAGTAGTTTTCAAATATTTATAGAAAAATAATCACTGTAAATTATTTGAAATTTTAAATTGGATGTTTTAAAGCATATGTTCTTCTATTATATTATGCTATTATTATATTAAATCAAGTAACATATATCGGTGAAAAAATCATTTTAATTCCTTAATATTTCACATTGTTTGAACTTTAATTTCTTATATAAAGAAACCTAAATCAAAAAATTTTCTTCTCCAACTATATTCCTTAGGATCTTAGCAATAGGTAAAAAAAAAAATCTAATTAGGTTTGCCAGTGGTTTCCTATAATTAGAGCGTCGAAACTGACGCTAAAAGGGAAATTAAGAAAACCTCTGTTGAGTTATCTTGATACAATTTACCAATACTCTATTAATTGAAATATTTTTCTCTCCAACTATTGAGACAACGAAATTTCCTAAAGTTATTAGTAATTGTCATTTTTGTAAATAAAGGGTTGATGGTATTAAAGGATTTGAAAAGTACTGTTTTGGAGTCAAACAGCGCATGGACGGCGTAAACGCTCTTAACCTCTAATAATTTAACAACATGTTGTTAGTTTGTTCTTCATTTGTGGCATAGATGGCGCTGTAGTACTTTTTGTATAATGTTGTTAGTTTGTTCTTCATTTGTGTCATAGATGGCGCTGTAGTACCCTTTGTAACAAGTTGTTAGTTTGTTCTTCATTTGTAGCATAGATGGCGCTGTAGCACTTTTTGTAACATGTTGTTAGTTTGGTCTTCATTCGTGGCATAGATGGCGCTGTAGCACTTTTGTAACATGTTTGTTCTTCATTTGTGCCATAGATGGCGCTGTAGTACTTTTTGTAATATGTTGTTAGTTTGTTCTTCATTCGTGGCATAGATGGCGCTGTAGTACTTTTTGTATGTTGTTAGTTCTTCATTTGTGTCATAGATGGCGCTGTAGTACTTTGTAACAAGTTGTTAGTTTGTTCTTCATTTGTGGCATAGATGGCGCTGTAGCACTTTTTGTAACATGTTGTTAGTTTGTTATTCATTTGTGGCATAGATGGCGCTGTAGTACTTTTGGTAACATTTTGTTAGTTTGTTCTTCATTTGTGGCATAGATGGCGCTGTAGTACTTTTTGTAACATTTTGTTAGTTTCGTTATTCATTTGTGGCATAGATGGCGCTGTAGTACTTTTTGTAACATTTTGTTAGTTTCGTTATTTATTTGTGGCATAGATGGCACTGTAGTACTTTTTGTAACATGTTGTTAGTTTGTTCTTCATTCGTGGCAAAGATGGCGCTGTAGTACTTTTTGTAATATGTTGTTAGTTTGTTCTTCATTTGTGGCATAGATGGCGCTGTAGTATTTATTGTACTACGTTGCTGTAGTGCCGCTACAGCACACATTTTTTGTTTGTGCCTTTAAATAGAGAGCAAAGAAAAGTACTTACATATTTCAAGTCTTCATCCCTGTAAATCAGATGGCAGCTATCCACAACGAGCACGTTAATATTACACATTTTGAGGAGTTGTTCTTCTAGAATCTTCTTCAGCACCGAGGATGTACAGATTACGACCTGGAATATAGACGATGACTTTCTGTGGATTAGAGGAATTAGAAAGTTGTTGCCTGGTGAATAGAGTCCATTTTGCGAATGCACTTATGTCCACATCATTCATGACTGTCTCGTTGCTTTAGTCGCGACTGCCGAGCAAGAAGTCCTGGGTTCGATTCCCGGGTCGGGCAGTGTTATTGGGTTTTTCCAGTAGGAATTTCTAAATAGCAGCAACCGAGTCTGGTTTCGTGCCCGGTTGATGGCACTAGGCTCGCCCCCTATTACATGACACTTAAAATGACCTAGCGAGATGTGGGTATACTATACACTTTGGCCTAACCATACCCTGATCATTATAATCTGGATCTATTCAAGGTTCGAGTGAATCGGTTTCTTCTTGGCAAGCGTGCTCCACCCTAGGCCGCGTCATCGCGCAACATCAGACGAGTTGCGACCAAACGCAAGCCTAATTAGTATTAAAAAAAACCTGCATTATGTTTATCCAGACTAAAACCTTACCTCCAGAGACTCAAGATCAGCGGCCCAATCGTCCACATCTTCATAAGCTTGTGCTGCTACCGTGCCCAGATCAGTATCTCGTGCTCATAGAACGTTCCAGATCATTCAAGAAACATCTAGACTCTTACCTCCTTAGACTCAAGTTCAGCGGCCCAGTCATCCACATCTTCATAAGCTTGTGCTGCTACCGTGCCCAGATCTGTCAGGATCTTCAGCTCGAAGGCCACTACTTGAACGCGGGTGGCGCGGGTGATGTATATTGAGCGCTTCTTGCCTTCCTTAAGAGACCTGGAAAGGGAGATGAGTTGATTAGCATATGGATTCGTAATCGTAAGGTAGATCAAGTTAACCTGAAGAGCTTGGGTCGCTCTTCAGGTTAAGCCGCGCTTGCTTAAATTGGTCCGTGGATGGGTGATCACCAATTACATACCGAGTTTCCTCCGTGCCTCGGTAAGCCATTGGTCCCGTTAGGCCATTGGTCCCGGTTCCGTAGTATTACCCAGTAATGACTGGGTTGTGAAGGTCAGATAAGTACTAGGTAGTCGCTCCATGTAAAATATTCGCATTCAGCTGCATCCGGTTAGACTGGAAGCCGACCCCAAATAGTTGGGAAAAGGCTAGGCAAATGATGAATCGTAAGATAGATCTAGTTCCTAACGACGAAATCCGAAGACGTACAAAGGTTTTCGATGTTGGAAATCGCGTTACGGAACTCAAATGGAGTTGGGCAGGACACCTAGCAAGGCGCGGTGATGACAGGTGGACTAAGGCTGTCACCGAATGGCGTCCAAGAACTAGAAAAAGAATTGTGGGCCGTCCGGCGGCGAGATGGGCAGACGACATAGTTGCCATCGGGCATCGAGCACAGGAACGTGGAAATTGGCACATAAAAAAACTTTTTTGCAAAAAAATAACCGACTTGGGACCGATGGAAAATAACTTTACTTTCGGATGTCGGTGGCAAAAAAGTCAATGAAACAAACAATAGTCACCGACTTTTGGAAGTCGGTTCTTTTATAGCAAAAAATGTTTTATTGTACCCTTTTTAATTATCGCACACACAAATCCTTGTCACATATCAATTTCGCAATATCTTTTACTTGGATGAGGTATTTTTCCAGCTATTAACCCAAACTACTGAACCGATTTTGATGAAATTTATGTGGGACCAATCGGGAAGTGTTTCCTTTCAGATAAAGGAAGAATTTTTCAAATCGGTTCGTAAATGACGAAGATATGAGGTAACCAACTAAAAATAAAAATTCAACCGCATTGAGAAACTCCACCTTTTTTTAAGTCGATTAAAAAGATATATTTATTACCTACCTATACCCAGCAGTGGGTGAATTCAGGTTGTGGGACGATGATGATGAATTGGAAGTATTTAGCACTTTCGCTGCTAAATTCAAACAACTTTTTACTAGAATGCGCGTCATTTATAGCTTGTATAACGACGACTCGGGAGGCGGGTTGTGCGCAAACGAACGAATTATTGTTCGTCCGTTTGTGCTGGTTGCTTTGCACTGAAAGTGTTAAGGTTGGTTTAAAGTGTGACCTCAAATTTGGACGCGGAATCGGCTATAGCCAGTACAGTACCTATGAAAAGCACTTTGTTCCCAGAAGTACACGAGTAATATTACTTATTGTAAGAGAAAATACTTTCAACTCAGCTCAACTCACCCACGGATCTGATAGGCCTTTTCATACAGCAGCCGCACAGGTATGAAGCTGGCGTACTCCACGGCCAGGATATTCTTCGTAGCGGCGGCCGCAGCGAGCCGGGCTCCGCCCTCGGCCGCCGTGAAGCGGGAGCAGCAGCCTTCCATCATTGTGGACTGGAATTTGGAGATATCATCATGCAATATATACTATATCTTTTAATTTGCTAACCAACCTCTAATATTGGTACGTAACAATGATAATTGTAAATTGACTTCTGAGTGGAAGCCTGGTGACCTGTAATACAGGTGTTACACTACCTACCACAGGCACCAGAGATTCACAACCATGTAAATTACTTATTTACGCCAATAAATAAACTTATTATTTATTATCATGTTTATTAAAACAATGTTAACAAAAACTCACACATTTTATTTTATTTTAACCGAGCGATATGAGGGCTTGCAGGGCCGGAGGCAGCGGGGGTTTTGGGGGGTCAAACCCCCCAGAATCCCATACAACTATAGAGAAACCGACCTATCCCAGGCCAAATACTATAATTTTCGAGCTTGCTTTTTGATTCTTATTTCTGAATTAATGAGCAAAAGGAACATAATTTATCTGAGGAGGTTTGTCAATATTTGCGAGCTCGCTTCGCCCGCTCTTGCAGTCTCTTGTTTCTAGGAACTTCTCTTCATTAGTTGACAAAGTCTGCATAACTCCTATTTCTAAGCAACAAAGTCTATAAGACTGTACCGCAGCAAAAAAGCGTTTTGCAAAAAAAAAAATAATTCGAAGTTCACTTTTACGCTACGCAGACGCGATTGTCCGCCAGTAAAGCCAAATAAAAATTTACTACCACACAAAGATTGTGTGAGATACTTAGGACTACAACTCGATCGCCATTAACGTTGAGGCAGCACATAAAGACCAAGAGAGATGAGCTGAACTTGCTCTACAGAAACCTACACTGGCTATTAGTGCGGAACAGTAAATTATCAACTGACAACAAACTCCATATATAAAACCATTTTAAAGCCTGTCTGGATGTACGGCATCCAGCTATGGAGGAGCTGTAGCAACTCTTATATTTCCATCATTCAGCGAATGCAAAATGTGATTCTGAGAACTATATACATTGGGCCTTGGTTCATTACAAATACTGATATACACAACCAACTTCAAATGAACTCGGTGAAGGCAGGAAATCTTGGCCATAACCAAAACATTCTTGGGAAGGCTGGAGGCATCCAAATGAACTGGCCGCCTGGATTGACAACACAGACGTACCAAAAATGTCTCAAAAGAAAAGACATTCTGTCTGTTCCCTCTTGAGTGCCATAAATACATGCTACACCTATGAGTAGTTGCTCTCGCTGGAGAGCTCGCTCCAACTGCCAAATGTCAGTTACTACATCTGCTTAAAGTACAGCAGTCCAGGCTGATTGCAGATACAAAAGGAAGAAAAAAAAACCTTTGAAGTATTTTCAATTTTGTTTAGTGTTTTTTTTTTGGAAAAAAAAGTTAGTTGTGGTATGCCACACAAATGTTTATCAAGTATCAATTT
This sequence comes from Standfussiana lucernea, assembly GCA_964057025.1. Taxonomy (NCBI): domain Eukaryota; kingdom Metazoa; phylum Arthropoda; class Insecta; order Lepidoptera; family Noctuidae; genus Standfussiana; species Standfussiana lucernea. Next base: position 3,392,434 of record OZ059813.1, read on the forward strand.
TACATTGTACCTAGAAGTCACGAACAGTAATCACTGAGAAATCGGTGAACATACATGAAAAAAAAAAAGATACTGGTGGAATACAACCTCACCTCGTTTTTTTGTAGTCTGTTAAAAATGGTTGCCATGGAGCTTGTGTGTGAAATGATTGCATTTGACTGGCACTACTACACAGCAGTAAGTTCAGTTGGCAAAATGCAGGATACATACTACTAGTATGACCTAAATATTACTAAATTTGTATTCAATCGAATGTACAATACCTGAACTGTATCAAGGCTTTGTTGCCCTTTCTCGGGGAACTGGGGTGGATCGAATAAAGTTCCCACCCGTACGCAAAATAAACGCGTTGGTCGTGGAGTTGCGGACACCGGCCCGCTATACAATACAATACATACCTGAACTGTATATTCAGTACATCGACCAATCTTTGACCGAATACCGTTGTTCGGTAAAAGCAGCGGGATTTTGGTATTACAGAATGTGAAACGAATTTCGGTCAAATTACATATATATTAAAAAGTAGATATTCTACACAGTGGCACAATGGCAGGTCTTATCAGTAAAAGATTTATTTTAAAGACAGATCTTTACTTAGATTATGGAGAGGCAATATTATGTGAGAATGCATACTGCTACTTCAAAGCAGTATTTAGTACGCTTTGAAGTATAAAAGGTTCATTACACCAAGGCAATTGGAATCTTATTGTTATTATAAAATATGTTACTTTTAATGTAATTTATTCATAAAGACACAAAGTACATAAACTCACGCCTTTTTACCCACGGGGGTAAGCAGAATCTACAGCATTCCACCTGCTACAATCCTTAATTACTCCTTTTGCTTTGTCCATGTTCATATGTCTCAAAAACATCGAGTACAAAAAGCCCTAGGTTATAAGTAATTCATTCAGTTAATGCCGATGAGTATGAAATACTTATTAGATGATTATAAGGCTGAAAAACTGGACATTTACAGTACAAGAATCGAGGTTGGTATGTATGTAAAATTAATGGTATACTTACATCTGGCACTCTCGACGGCCACTAAATCATAAAACACGAACACAACACTTCAGTTCTCACGAAACAATCAAGCAAATTGTAATAAGAACACTGAAATATGATCTGAAAACGCCGACACATATTTTTGATCACATTTTTACTCTAAAACACCAGTTTAATGGCAGGTGCCAGTGATCTTAACTGTGTTTCAGATAAATTATGAACGCATAATAAGTCCTAGCGATGAATTTATTCGTTATTTTATCGAAGCAAACAATAATTTGCGAAAGCTTCGCGACCGGAGATCGCAAACGCAAACTTGCAAGATGCGAGTCTGAAACGTCAATTTGATTGTCATTTGTCAGTGTCAGTCAATATTTCGCGGACACGCCAAAGTATAAGTGCTGCTAGACTAAATATTGAAACATAAACTAAACATAACATGATCTTTACGGTTTTATTTTCATACAGCTATTTTTCAGCTGTTTGAAATACATTCGCCGACAAAACTGTAATTCCCACGTTCTATTTTTTTAATATCCGTATTTTTTTTCCGGTAGAAACCCTGAAAGAACAGACTAGAAAGAACAAAGAGGTGTTCTGGACTTCCCCGATTTTGTTCGAGGAAAGTAAGGCGGTCCCACACTACGGTGAAAATCATTTAACCAAAGTTAATTAAACTTCGACTACTCTTGCTTATAACAGTAGTCGATCTTTATTTAGCTTTTGTAACGATGCGTTGTGCAATGTGATTACGCTGCGCTAGGTTATCCTAAACGCTCGTGGCTACATGTTCAAGATTAAGCAGTGCGTGCTAAGATCAGATATGAACTTCCATTCCATACCGACTGTAAGTCGTGGCTCGGAGAACATGTTAAGCCCTTGGTTGTCATATTTTGTAAATCTCTGACAGTCGTTACAGGTCGGCTGTTCAAATTCATAACCTAGTATCTCAGATTTTTGGGAAATTCGTTTTATTCAATTTTCTGACTTATTAGGTATAGGTCCTTGTGACCAGGTGCTTAAAACAGCCATTTTCATAAGATAAATTTAAAAAAATATTGAGCAAGTCAAGCTAATTTGTAATCCATGTCTAGTTTCCCTAAAATAGCAAATTCATTACGTAGTAACTCAGAAAACAATTTCAAAAACCTAGTAAGTCAGTCAGGTTACTAGGTTTTAATTTTGATACTCACTGTTACTTTGTTTTGAAATTGTGCCATTCATTCGTTCGTCGGTCATTCGTTCCAGTAAGTCAGTTTACGCGGGCGCAAAAACTTTTTACAGTGTTCAATATTGTTTAAAATGAGACGTCAACAGTTTTACCGGTCCAAACTCATTTTTAATGCTATGAAAAATGCAGAAGAAACTTATCTAGTTTCTTCTGCAGTAGAGACGCCAATAACATAGTCGACGCTTTAGTTGCGTTTCTTCGTAGCGAGAGAAATGTTAACATTTAATACTGTAGTGTGACAACTATGCGGGCCAAAATAAAAATTGGTTTTTATTCACAGCTCTTGTTACTATAGTAAACTGTCAGCCTATTGATGTTGAAACTATTACATTTAAATATCTTACGAAGGGGCACACCCATATGTCAGCAGACGGTGTTCATGGTAACATCGAAAGAGACTTAAATCGGCGAAACGGAGTTTACGACTACGAGGACTTTAAAGATGTGATTGCGCATTGCAGAAAAAATATTAATGTGATTGAGGTGCAACAATCATACCAATGGCCAAAGAAAAAGCGCGTTGCTCGTCGGAATGCAAAAGATGATCCTCTGGATAATTTTTTACTAGGTCCATTAGTCGAGGCTAAGTTCACAGCAGGATCACGTAATCTTTTGTACGAGACTGATTTTGGGGACCCTTACAAAGAACTCGATTTTCTTATTAATAAATTCGATGTATCAAAGCTTCCACCTTTATCAAATAAAACATTCCACGTGGAATAAAATATTCAAAAAAGATGGTATAGTTTCTAAACTAGTACCACTAATGCCCATTAGTCGAAGAGAGTTTTGGTTACAGTTACCAATTAATGACCAATCTATTGATTTAATATCTGATGGACAAATAACTAATGATGAGTAAATTATTTAGATATTGTAAGAAATTATTACTTGGAAATAATACAGACTATTTCATAAAATATCGAGTTAATTTATTCATCTATTTATATTCGATTTTTCGATCGCATTCCGATTATTTTTTGTCGCAGTTGATCAACGTTATCTAAGTAAAAGTTTTGTGAGGTAGTCAACTGTACTTGTGTGAATAATAATAAATACATTCACTAATTATTTTGTATTATGTGTTTTAATTTCTGTAGTATAGGAGATACTATCTTTTGAACTTTAAAAGATAATCACGTTTACAAATCAGACGCAATTTTAAAACCTAGTAAGTATACTTACTGTGTTATTATTTGGTTCCTTATTGAATAATTGGTATATTTGATCAAATTATTAAATAGTAAGGAGGTTCTAAGCTGTACTGAACGCCTTCTTGAGTAAAAGACAATTGAAAAGTGTAGCTGATTTTATTACGCACATTTTGGTCTAACATTCATAACCCTAACTCTAATGGTTCAAATAGGGCAGACGATTAAGGATGCAAACATGTTTTTGGCTTTTCCTGGACATTTTTGAAATTATGAGTTACTAGGTTTTGATTCTGAACAGCCGAGGTAGTCAGTGGCCCGAAAGTCTGACAACCAGTCTTATCAAGCAAAGAGTATCTTATAATTATACTTAGAAGGTACTTACTAGATTAAGGAGGTCAGATAGGCAGTCGCTCCATGTAAAATTCTGGCATTTAGCTGCATCCATTTAGACTTGAGGCCGACTCCCAGATGGTTGTGAAAAGGCTGGGCAGATGATGTTCCTACATAGCTGTACTCTTACTATCCACAATCATTATGCGTTTGAGGCCTTTATGTTTAACAAAATCCTACCGCGACCCCGTGTCACTGTTTCAATGTGCCAATCCAGTGCTTTACGGGCCCAGAGCTCGTTCGGCATGCGATAGTTTATCTCGTGCACGTTCGCTATTGGTCTAACCAGAGTATAAGAACTCCTTTCTCTTGGACCCTCCAAAGCAGCGTGCAGCTATGCGGAGCGCGTTACCGCAACGCAACGAACTTGCGGTTCCATTTTTAGATTCATCCAAATTACAATTTACTTGCATTTCCGCATCAGCATAATGCAGTTCACTAACTGAAACAAAAAAAAAATTGAGCCTTCTATGGTCCGTCACAATTAATTTCTAGACGATTAGCAAATGACTAGGACCGTAGGACGGGCATTGTGTATTTTTTCAACAGTTTGTTTATGTACACGTACAGTTTACGAATGAAAGCACCTTTTGTTTTGGAATACTAATCCTGTATCGTGTTCTAAAATTAGTCGAGACTGAAAGCTAAAGTAAAATCTAAGAAACTTGGGCATTTCACTCAAGTAAGAGTAACTACTTAGAGAGTTGAAAAAAAGTTAGTGACCAAAAAGTTTTAGACACATTCCTGCTATCAGAGTTATCAGTGAATTCTGATGGTAAGTAAATTATCATACAATTGAATTGGTTATTTGGTTGTGCAATGTAGAGGTCAGATAGGCAGTGGCTCCATGCAGTATATTGGTATTTAGCTGCAGTTAGAGTCAACTCTAACATAGTTGGGAAATGGCTGGGCAGATGACGGTGACGGTGACAGATTTTCCCTCTCTTCGCTTATGGTTGGAGAAGGATTCTTAATAGAGAGCAAAGAAATGTACGAGAAAGACTGATATCATCTAATAGGTTGAATTGGGACGAAACTTAATATTATTGGCAGCCTAAAAGGACTATATTTTTTTATTAAATAAATAATTTATACGGCTAGACAGTCGCAGATAAATCGCAGACAAAAGGAGCACGCAAAAAAAAAAAACAATAATTTCAAAACCTTTTTAGTTACAAATTATTTGGATTCAACATAATATATCGGTTCAATCTTGATGAGTATGCACTTGAAATTAAACACAAGCAACTTTATTTGGCGTTGTGCTAAATCTAAGGGTACAATGTCTAATACCAACCCCATATGTCATAAACCACAATTGGTGTGGTCCAACACATACTGGTCTATGAACTGCTCTGTGTTTCCTTTTAACTTCATAGTATTTAGTTAGTACAGAAGTGTTAGTAAATGTCTCTGGGACAATAAACTGAGTACAAGCTATAGGAGCTATTTCTCTCGTTTACCCATATTCTGCACCCACACCTGTTTGACACTATTTTATTTCTTTTATTTTATTTTACCTTTTTTTATAATGCTTTAATTGATTTGTTTAATTTATAATTTAATTTGATTATGTTTATTCATCGTGTATGTTAATTTAATGCAGTTTTAATTATGTCATAACATAAGTGTCCGACGGAGGGTTAGCCTGGTGATTTGTAATACAGGTTTTACCTAAAGCAGACAGCAGTCTCTATGTAGTGATAATGTGACTCTTTACTGTTTATGATGATGACAGAAATAAACTAATTTATTTTCTTTATTAATTTTTTCCTCATATCTTTTACATTTTTAAATATTTCTTACAAAAAAACATATAATAAGAAGCATTTCAAAATATAAAAAATTGTAGCCCACCATCACCGGGAACAGGGTCCGAGCTACCGGCGGTCAGGGCTCCAGAGAAAGGAACCTCCTAACAATAAGAGCCGTTTCCAGGAGTTCCGCTTTCTGAATCAAGCCCTTGATCCAGTTGCCTAACGAGAGCCTCGTCACGTATTGGTCGAGGCTCTTGGCAATTAAGCCATTGGCTGAAACGACTATCGGCACAATAATGGCTGAGTTCACATCCCACATGTCGACAACCTCGCGAGCTAGGTAATAGTAATTATTATTAGGTTTCTCTTTTTCATTTTGGTATTTGTTAAAATATTTATTAGTCTATTTTATTTGTACTTACCTATTATGTGTGTGTTGTCCAATTTAACCCAAAGGTTGGCTGGTAGAGAATGCCTTGTGGCATTGAGTCCGCCTATGTACCACTCTTGTACATGAAGTTTAAATAAATAAATATCTATATTTTATTCTATGTCTGTGGTAATCGTGCTCAAAGTTTCGTCCCGATTCACTTTTGGACTGTATCAATATTACTTGTGAATGCTTTACCTAGGTAAGACCCTTTCAAAAATGTTTTAGACGTTTCTTGGACCTTTTAATCTGTAGTTTATAGCTTTTGTTAAATGTCGATTAGTAGCATAGTTGATGTGCTTATTATCCTAATCTTTATATTTTAACCTTTTGAAAGTACGAGCATAAACGCACGCGCGTGCCCTCCACGCCAAGCCCCAATTTCACTGCATACAAAAAAAATACGAAAAGAATACGGATTCCAAAACTTTATTGATAAACAATATTATTAAAGAGACAAGAAAAGAGCTTCAATATTGAAAGTATAAAAATAAAAACAAACAAAAGTAATGATTTAATTGTTTATTTCGCGTGCATTGCAATTTTTGTCACATATTTGTGTCGTTGGCAGGTCACGCGCTTGCTTGTCACGTATATGCGACAGTGGCGTTCAAAAGGTTAAATAGGTGGTTTTTTTTTCTAGACCGTGGTCACGTATACAAAAAAATTACCCTAACTTGATTTGAAAATTGAAAAGAGTGTCCATGGAGTTTCTTGCCCATTTTTCTCCACAAGATCTATACTTTGGAATGGGCCACTACAGTCTAATCACAGTTATTATGCCTTACTACAATACCCCTTAAGGTTGTTAGACTCCTAAACACTACAACAGCTGTTCTTTTATTATTATTTTATCACTGATTTTTCTGTCTTATCCTCACCTTTATTTTCATTGATATAAGGTTTATATTAGAAGTAAAATAACTGTATTAAGACTGTATGTATGTATGTATGTATTATTATCTTATCTAAGTATATAAAAGGGGCAATCAATTTGGTAATCGTTCTTTGAGTTTCCTAAGTACTATGCAAAAACTAACCTTAGTTACACTGCTATAAGGTTCAAAATGATTTTTTTTTTAGTTCATGACTAATCACCCCTTTTGCTAAGTGATTGTTATGATAATTATGGCTTTATGTATAGTTAAAGATACGATTCAAAGACAACGCTTTGATTTTACTTTGCCAAATAAGTTAGTGTTACATGCGAGTATGAACATTATTAGAAAGAGTTAAGGCTCATTATCGTATGCTTAGCACATTCCATAACGTGTGTTCGAGCGTTTAAAAAACAACTTTATGTGATTGATGTAAGTCCGAATTTTGCAAGCAAAAAAAACAAAAAAAATATGAAAATAACTTTAATTTCGGAAGTCGTTGACAATTGCTTGTTTCATTGACTTTTTTGCCACCGACTTCCGAAAGTAAAGTTTTTTAATTTTTTTTTGTTTTTTTTTGTAAGTCGGTTATTTTTTTGCAAAAAAGTTTTTATTTTACCCTTTTTAATTATCGTATCACACACAAAGCCTTGTCAACTATCCATTTCGCAATTTCTTTTACTTGGATAACATATTTTTACCAGATATTTTGATTTAAAGACCAAATTACTAAACCGATTTTGATAAAATTTCTATGGGACCAATCGGGAAGTAGATCCTTTCAGACAAAAGAAGAATTTTTCAAATCGGTTCATATTTGACGAAGATATGAGTTAACAAAAACAAAACAAAAAAATACAACCCAATAGGACCAAAAGTGCACAAAATTCAAAATTGTGCAATTTTTTTCTGTGGACATTTAGAAACGCTGAGTATGTATCTTGGGTTCTTTATTCAAGGTGGAAGGGCCACAGACGGACGCGAAAACGGCTACCACGCATTCAATAGATCATTCTTCATATCAACGCATATAAAATGCTATTTACTTATGTATTTAAAAACTTGCTGTGCCCGACAGAGTCCATAATTGTTTCTATTTTTTAACCGACTTCTAAAAAAGGAGGAGGTTCTCAATTCGGTTGTATGTTTTTTTTTTTTGTGTTTGTTACCTCATATCTCCGTCATTTATGAACCGATTTGAAAAATTCTTCTTTTATCTGAATGGATCTACTTCTCGATTGGTCCCATAGAAATTTCATTAAAATCGGTTCAGCAGTTTGGTTTTGAAATCAAAATAGCTGGAAATTTTTGTGTTTGTTACCTCATATCTTCGTCATTTATGAACCGATTTGAAAAATTCTTCTTTTATCTGAATGGATCTACTTCCCGATTGGTCCCATAGAAATTTCATCGAAATCGGTTCAGTAGTTTGGTTTTGAAATCAAAATAGCTGGAAACAATATGTCATCCAAGTAAATGAAATTGCGAAATTGATACTTGACAAGGATTTGTGTATGATGGGATAACTAAAAAGGGTAAAATAAAAACTTTTTTGCAAAAAAAAACCGACTTCCAAAAAAAAACACTAAAAAAGTGGGAAATAACTTTACTTTCGGAAGTCGGTGGCAAAAAAGTCAATGAAACAAACAATAGTCACCGACTTCCGAAAGTAAAGTTATTTCCCACTTTTTTAGTGTTTTTTTTGGAAGTCGGTTTTTTTTTGCAAAAAAGTTTTTTTTGACGTGACAACGTCTTATAATTCGATGGAGCCGGCTGCACGCACGAGAAAACATGACTCATGCGGCGTTACCTCGCTCTGAGGCGTTCCATTTAAGGCTTGAAGTGCAAGCGAGAGCGCGGAACGAGCGACAAAGAGGCACAATCGGTGACGCTGTCACGTTCAACTATCGTGAGTAAACCGACTTTACAGACAACCGATTTTTTTATTTTTTATTTACCACCTGTAAGTCTACTTTATGGATTGCAATAAACGATTTGATTTAATTTTATTTTATTTAGCGATGAATGTGAATCATGACTTATGATGAACGTTGACTTAGGTCGAATAATGATTTAATTGTTAAATAAATATGGAACCAGCATTAAATATTGTACAACTTATAGGTATGTTACAGCGATCCTTTATAATAATCATAAGAACTGAAATAATATTTCACCTTTGACAAACAATAAATGAATTTGAATTCGAATCGTGCCCTTAGAATATGTCCATAATGTTTGTACCAGAATACGTATAAACTTGAACAAACCATTACGCCAGTATTTTCAAAACCTTAGGCAGAGGTGTACCTATAATACACCCACATTTCACAAGTTAAGTTTTAAGTCCCAAGCAATAAGGGGGACTCAGTATCATCAACTGCGCCCAAGTCCAATCTCCATGGCAGCCGGTTATTGAGAAATTCCTGATGCAAAAACCCAATAACACAGCCTGACCGCGTAAACGAACTCAGGCCCAGCTCTTGCTTGCGAACAATAAAACAACGAGACTGTCAAAAAAATTGACGAAAATATTACATCTAATCATCTGTCTAGACTTTTTTACCACTACGAGCTGTGCCCCGGCCGTTGCAATCAGGGCTGGGCAAAATACATTGTGATGGACCGACGGCCCAATAATGAATAACCAACCAACCTGTACTTACGCCTCACACCCTCATTTCCTTGGGATCGTAACCACGCTGAACTCGTCTGCAGACTCTCCTGGGGTGCCGATGGATTAGACACTGCGCGCGGCGCGTGGCTGATATGTCAGCCCTACTCGTGTAGCTTATAGTAGCTATTATGCAACATCTCTTATCGAGGTATCGATTTCTATCAGTATTTTATTGGGCCACCGGTGAGTCGTAAGTATAGGCTGGTTGGTTATTCGTTATTGTGCCACCGGTCCATCACAACATGCTTGGCTTTAATTGAAATACAAATTACAAAATACTATCTCGCAAGAATTTAAAATACAAAATACAGTAGGTATTTTAGCTATTTTATTTGAAATACAAATCACAAAATACTATTAACAATAAGAAGTAATCCAGCCCAGCATGGGCTAAAAAGCAGAGTAAAAGAAGATTAATCAGTAAAACCTAAACCTAGTGTTCAAAAGGTTTGACTACTGTCAGACAAAAAATTTAGCGGTCGCCATTTTCTTGCGAAAGCTATCGAGCGCTATTTTCTTCAGAACGCACCCATTAATAAGATCGCTAAATGAAGCTTAGATGTATTTATGTTAAAATGTATTTTGAAGCCATAAGTATTTGAAATACGAATTACATTTTAAGCAAGTAATTGAAATACAAATACGTGTTTGTATTTCAATTGCGTATTTTAATTACAAGTAATTCAAATACTGCCCAAACCTGGTTGCAATGCACCTTTTTATACCTACAACCTCTTTACACCTTCCTACCTACCTAACCCACATACATACCAACCTACCTACCTACCCCACCCTCCTAGTGGGTACCTATACCTACCTACCCATGAGCTGACACGGAAGATGCGAAACCAAATTTATTTAAAAACTTTTATTCATAACTTTTTTCCGTGTATTTTCCTATTATTTTAATAGTTATTCTGCTATTCGGGGCGAAGACCAATCCAGAAAATCAGCCATCATTAAAATCGGTCCAGCCATGTTGAGGTCGGCTTCCAGTCTAACCGAATGCAGCTGAAATTATATTATATGGAGCGATTGTTGCCAATCTGATCTTCACAACCCAGTTGCCGATAAGATTGGCTGTCAGACTCGAAAATATTATTTCTAAACTAGAATTTAAAACGGGTGTGCTCTTTTACAGATAAATCAAGAAACATGCAGCACCATTCTTCAAACGAAAGTGAAATTAAGATTCCGCCAATCTTGCTGAAGAATTTTAACGTCTACGGCATGTTGGAACCTCAGAAAAATGGCGCCAAAAGTAGTGATGCGACCAAGGTCGATAAACTTATCGATATCGACGATTGCTCAAGAGATTCGGGATTTCAGGACACGGATTTGCCTCCGGCGTTCCTTGACAAAAATCGGGATTTTGATTTAGTTGATTTGTTTCAGAATATTTTTGTGACACCGCAACATATTAAAAAGAAAGAGAATGACGCTGTTGATGAAGGTGATGCATCTTTTACTGCTTCTGAGGTTGTTGATGCTGATTTTAAACAATTTTTTGATATGCTCGAGTCTGGACAAAAGTTTGATTGGGCGAACATTGCGCAGCCTGAAGAAGAAACTACTACTAAACATGATTTTATTGAGAAGAAACCAAGAGTTTTGGTGCCAAAGGTTTTTACGGAACCTGATTCTGATCCCGAAGATGTAATCCATGAATTTTTGTTGCAGAAAAAAATGGAGAAACTTGTTTTTGACAGTATTAATAGTTCGCCTAAGGTTAAGGTAGACGAGCCGCCAGAGCGAGAAAGTCCCAAAAAGGTAAATGAAAAACATAACCACGTTCCTGCTGTTTCGCAGTCGGCTGAAAAATCTGAAATAATTCCAGAAATTTCCAGTTCAAGTTGGATCAACAGCGTAACTAAAGACTCCCAATTCGACAACGGAACTTATGAGAAAGTTTCTCGTCCTTCTGAAACATATTCAGACAGCCAAATAATCAATTCTTTAACAAACTTCACAGTTAAAGCCATTCAAAAAGACGAAAAGGTTTATAAAAAGAAACGTATACTAAAACCTGAAAGTCAGACAGCTAACTACACCAAAGGCCCAGATTTTTACGAGAAATATGTAGTTTTGCCACAAATCATGGCGCGGTTACACGCTAAACTGGCATATTTAGACGCAAAATCAAATCAGAAAAAGAGATTGATCTTAGATGCGGGCACAAATCCAGTAAACACTGAATGTAGTTCCGCAAACGTAAACGCACAAGTTAAGAAACCAAACAACCAGACTTCTAGCAGCGTACTTAACATAAAACAGCAAGTTAAAACCCAAACCCATAAAAAACCTGAACCTAGCGAAATTAAAAATATTCTAACCACGAAAATGCAAACCAACGCTAGCAGCTCAGGTATTCATGCACTAAAAATGAATAATATACGTATAAACGAAGAAGCTCGTCTATGTACTAACAAACTGACTAAGGATATACGCGTTCACACCACAGACAAACCATGTATGAACTGCGGGAATCCCTCAACTTCTAAAAAAGGTTATACCCCTGAAGTAGTGTCCACCAAAGGAGACGTAAAATTATCTCCCATAGTTTTGATGGAAGATTGTAATAAAGAAAGATTGAGAGCACTAAAACAGAGTCAAATGTTCAAAGATTTTGTGCTTACTGGAAAATCTCCTTTGAAGATTAACAAAAAGAAATAGAAGAAGGAAACGAAAGAAAAACTATAATATGTCACAAATAATTTCAAATTCAAACTATTGTTAAATCTGTTTTTATGGAAAAAGAAAGAGCTGAGCGCAGTGCAAAAAAAAAGTCAGTACTATTGAATAATACACTTAATACTCAGTATGTTAAAGTAGACAAGAAAACGCATGCAGTTGTTTTGTGGGCCCATTCGATATCTACGTCAATGTCTGTCCAAATTTGCGTTTTATGACACTGATTATAAAGTTTTTATTTATTTGCGCTACGGTCAGCCTGGTCAAAGCCGAAGAGAACTGTCACTTAGATTGGACCCCTAGTTATCGGGTCAAATTTGTTGCAAATTAGCTCTAGTATCACCCATTTCAAGGACTACACCCAATTACCAATCACCCTGTATTAGAATAAGCTGACTAGGCCAGTGGCTCTGGTGATCCTTAGGAGTCCACTGTTGGGCATGTCTTTTGGTAGCCCAGTAGTGGACGTCTTTTGACTGAAATAATGATAATTATGATTTATTATTAGTTGTTAAGTATAGGTATGTACATACTATGTAGGGTAACGGCCCTAACCTAAGTCATGGTCTATCCGTGTCCCAAATTGCATCTAAATTCGTTCAGGTATCAAAGGGTAACAGACGTACAAACAGAGTTAATTCAACATTAAATCATTGTACTTGACATTGCGATAAGATATAAGCGGTAGATTAATGAGCTTTGTGTTAATGTATATCAGATCAAAACTTTTTTGCAAAAAAATAACCCGACTTCCAAAAAAAGAATACTAAATAAATAGAAAATTACTTTCTGAAGTCGGTGACTATTGTTTGTTTCATTGACTTTTTTGCCACCGAAAGTACCTACAGTTATTAACCATTTATTTAACTTTTTTTGTGGGTTGGTTATTTTTTTGCAAAAATGTTTTTATTTTACCCTTTTTAACTATCGCATCACACAAATCCTTGTCAAGTATCAATTTCGCAATTAATTTTACTTGTAAAACAAATTTTTCCAGATATTTAGATTTAAAAACCAAACTACTAAACCGATTTTGATAAAATTTCTATGGGACCAATCGGGAAGTATATCCTTTCAGATAAAAGAATTCTTCAAATCGGTTCATGAATGACGAAGATATGAGATAACGAACACCCAAAAAAATACAACCTAATTGAGAACCTCCTTTTTTTGAAGTCGGTTAAAAATACAGTGTTTTGGTAATATCCAATGGCCTAATATTGTTTTAAAATAAGTGGTGCCTCTGATTTCGCTACTACTGACTCATCTACACTACTTGTTATGTACAATCGCCCGCATGAGGGTGGTAACACTTTTACCTTTAACTGGCCTATCGTAGTACGGAGTTACAATAGAATAAGATGCCAGCTTATACTGGTTTTTGACCGACTTAAAAAAAAGGAGAAGGTTCTCAATTCGGTTGTATGTTTTTTTTTTTTTTTTTTTGTGTGTTTCTTACCTCATATCTCCGTCATTTATGAACCGATTTGAAAAATTCTTCTTTTATCTGAATGGATCTACTTCCCGATTGGTCCCATAGAAATTTCATCAAAATCGGTACAGCAGTTTGGTTTTGAAATCAAAATAGCTGGAAAAAATGTCATCCAAGTAAAAGAAATTGCGAAATTGATACTTGACAAGGATTTGTGTGTGATACGATAACTAAAAAGGGTAAAATAAAAACTTTTTTGCAAAAAAAAACACTAAAAAAGTGGAAAATAACTTTACTTTCGGAAGTCGGTGGCAAAAAAGTCAATGAAACAAACAATAGTCACCGACTTCCGAAAGTAAAGTTATTTTCCACTTTTTTAGTGTTTTTTTTTGGAAGTCGGTTTTTTTTTGCAAAAAAGTTTTTATGTTACCACTGACTCCCTCGTTCGTCTTTTGGTTTCAAGTGTGACTCCTGAACGTTGTGTCCTGGGTTCAATTCCCGGGCCGGGCAAAGTGCTACTAGATTTTTCCTTTAAGAATTTTTTAATAGCAGCTCGGAGTCTGGATCTTTACCCGATTGATGGCAATAGGCTCATCATTGGGAGCGAGACTATTGCCATGGACCAAATGGGACTTTAACATAGCTTGTGAAATGAGGGTGCTTTACATACATAAATAATACAATATTGTATGAAAACTTCAAAGCTATACAGGGTGTCCCACGGATATGCCACATCAAATGTTAAAATGCGTCTTCCTTTTATTTGTGACATTATGTTATTTAGCAAAAAATAATCCTTATGATGAAGCCTTTCAATCGGTATGATAAAGCTACAGGGTGATTATTTTTCTCATGGGTTCGATTCCCGGTTCAACCATGTAATTATTTAAATATCTGTGAATGCAGTTTAAATTGTTTTTTTAAAATCAAATAATGTGTTCTTTCAGTAAAATGTTCCATCTACAATATTCAAGGTACTTTCCCTCCATGTGGCATATCCGTGGGACGCCCTGTAGAGAGTTTAGCATTTACATAACTAATAATATTATTTATTTTCTGTTTAAAACTGAGGAATGACTTTTTAAACGCCAACTTTTAACCTGTAACTAAATATCTACATCGATTCGATAAAGGACGTCTTATCAAACAAGAATCGTCATAATGCCTAGCCTTTACTATGTTGGCCTCGGCTTTCAGTCTAACCGGATGCAGCTTAATGCCAGTTTTTTACATGGAGCGACTGCCTATCTGACCTCCACAACCCGGTTAATACGTAAAACGATACCCCGTGGCAAGTTATTGTTAGACTTTCGGCCTACCGAGTTCTTTCAGTCACTAATGATATGAAACGTCATTGCCACGGAGTCTGCATCTTCACAACTGGGTGTTGGAGGTCAGTTAGGCAGTCGCTCCATGTAAAATACTGGTATTCAACTACACTTTCGGTTATATATATTTTTTTTACTGTCTCATTTTTTTTTATGATTTAATTTTTTTTCCAATTTGTTTTTTTATATTGTTATTGTTTCTTTTTTAACCCCTACTGTTTTTTCATGTTTGGAATCTGGATCGCTGTCGTCTCCCTCTTGGAGGTGGGTGTTAATAGCTGCGACACAGTTTTTATAACTAATGTAGCTATTTACGTACGCAATCAATTTGTAAAATATGTTTTTGTTCCAATAAAGATTATGATATAGGAAGATCGACCGTCTATTTAAGTCGCGAGTTAATAGGCTTCTTTTGGTCACGGGACAACATTGAGGTCAAGAGTAGGACCATTTAATATTCAATAAAAAAACTGACCGACAGTAGGGAAATGGTGGGCAGAATGATGTTGGTGATCAGGAATCAATATAGCATACTCCTACGACGCTACTGAAATTGCCAACTCATCGCCAAATTTTGGGCTGAATCAATTTGAACTGTCATCGACACTCTAAGAACAAAATATAGCGTAGTCTAGATTCGTGCCAGGTTGATTGCAATAGGTTCGCCCTCTTACATGGGCCTTAAAAAACAACTGGCGAAATGTTGGTGCACTATTAGGTACAATTCCGCCTAAACCTTGGGGGGTTAATGCAGTGACATCAGCATTAATGAGGCATCCACGATTCTACGAAAGCCTTATCTTAATTGCATTGATAAAATGTCTTTAATTACCTTCGTGACTATGTTTATTTTTAGCACCTTTAATAGAATCATTAGATATTCAATTGTTTTTACAATAAAAATGTACGGCAAATATGATTACAGTACTTTTATAATGATTTATATGAACAGTTTTATAATGTATGTTAATTATAAGAAGCATGTATTTTACTTACGGTTATACCACTATGACAATGTAACCAAAACATATTCGTTACATAAAACTATGAAATATAAGATTTATCAATAAAAATGATTGTAATACAATACTTTGTTTATAATTCTTCTACGTATGTGACGTGTGTCACTCTTGTTTGGGAAAAAGATAACCTACTTTATGATCAGGGGAATACCTGACTGACGTCATCTTGGGACTTGGGACTGTAGATGGCGTGCGAATCATCATGGAGAATACGGGAAACTCCCGCCGTCATAGTGCACTGTCATAGACAATGCTGCTGAAAAGATTTTTATATAAAAAAAACCGACTACAAAAACACAAAAAAGTGAAAAATAACTTTTGCTTCAGAAGTCGGTGACTTTTGTTTTATTGATACGGTTTTTGACTTCTGAAGCTAAAGTTATTTTTCACTTTTTTTTTGTGTTTTTGAAGTCGGTTTTATTTTTTGCAAAAAAGTTTTTTATTTTTCCATTTTTAGTTGTAATATCCAGTACAAATATTTGCCATGCATTTATTTTACATTGATAACAATACATGTCATGGTAGGTAATAGGCAAGGCTTATCCCCATTACAATGGAACTTAGCATCATACCTGTCGAAATTTGGGTGTACTGTACACATCTGCGTACCCCCTCAGAGCATACAGGCGCGATGTTATGTTATGAACTGGTGTAAACAATAGACAGACATGAGATTTTAGCAATCCCAGTCCATTTGCCATCATTTATTGAGGAGTTCCGTTGCCTATCTCCGAAGTTCTTCATCAGATCTTCACCAAATTGAAATGGAACTACTCCGAGAAAGTACTCTTCCAAAAACTACCCAAATCGCTTCAAGTGTGCCTATAAAATTTGAAGAGTTCTCTCTATTTCTCCAGGATCCCATCATCAGATCCTGATTTGAAGATCATGGGACCATCTAAGAAGCCTTTCAAACAAACAAAAAAACCAAATCGGTCCAGCCGTTTTCGAGTAATCGGGGAACATACATTAAAAAAAAGTTCCGACGAATTGAGAACCTCCTCCTTTTTGAAGTCGGTTAAAAAGGCTACTAAATAGGCCTGCGTTTAGCCACCACTTGCCTGAAGTAATGCGATGATGCCGTCATGCGGCCTAGGGTGGAGCACGCTTGCCTAGAAGAAACCGATTCACTCGAACTTTGGAGAGTAATTTTATATGATTTTCCGGCGTAGTTCCACACATCGTACAAGTGACAGGCGCCACTTTCAATATTCCTATAATACGTATACTCATTCTTTACTAAATCCATTCTTGTCACACCACACATCTATCTGAACATTCTCATATCCGCTACATGCAATCGTTTTTCATCAATCTTCTTCACAGCCTAGCATTCTGATCCATACAGTACAACAAGCCTACTCACAGACATATATTATTATATTTTCCCCCCTAACTTGAGGGGCATCCATGGATCGCAAGTTGTTCCAGTGACCTGTCGCCATTCCATCCAGTAGTTCCAATTAATATTGGCATTGGATAAAAACCTATTAATGCCACTTTCTACAAGGTGGAAGGGATACCGATGCTTAAACGGTAAACACGTATTCAGTACATCATTTATTCCAGGGTTACGGGTTTGTTCGAAAGAGTTAACTTGGCCCTTGGCACAGGCAACTGAAGAAACACGGGTGGGTTTTAGTCAGTTAGAGTCTGAAATAATATATGTAGCTGTTTTCTACAAAAGTACAGTGCCCACACGGACAAAATGTATGGTACAGCTGATTTTTTGAATGATGTAGGTACTGAATACTTGGTTTCCGTTTTAGCGTCGGTGTCCTTTCCACTCCGTATTTCAAAATATCTTGATGTAATTGGTCAGATTTGGACCTATTTATGAACACACCATCCACAATGAGCTTTGACCGACCTTCCCCACTGAAAAAATAAATTATTATTGCATACACATTTCATCAGACAATAGTTGACATATCGAATAACTAATTTTTCAATTAATCGACTATTTAATTACCTGTTGCACCCTCGTTGCATCACTAGAAACTTCAAAATATTTAGGCGCGTTCCTTAGAGACGTAGTTGCAAACATTTTGTGTTACAGCATTGTTTTCCTTGCTGTCACTTTCTCTCTTGCGAGAAACCCCATGACTATCTCACTCATCCGCAAATGTTATTATTGTTTGGTGCCCTGCAGCGTATTATCATTATTGTTTATTTTAGTATGTAAGATTAAAATTGACCGAAAATTAAAATTTTGCACGTTCTAATTAAAAGAGAACAGTTTTTAATCGTCCAAAATGGAGCGGCTATTAACATTACAGAATGAAATCAAAGAATTACGCAAAACTTTAGAGGAAAAAGAGGATGAAATGGAGAAAATTCGCCGCGAAGTGTTCAGTGTAAGTAATTTTCTTTGAATAAATTAATTAGATCGCGTTACACGTGGATTAATGCTGTTATAAGAAGTAACTTATGCTACTTTTACTTTTGAAAAAAAAAAATTAGGGTTCCATGCTGGCGTAATATGGTATAGATTGTGTAAATATGGCCAGAATATCATCAATCAACAGTTACAACATTCAATTAAGCTGTATCACAGTGCACTCCTGGACATAAGCCTCTCCAAAGTCCCAAACACTACAGTACCTCTTCCTCCGCCTTCCGCATCCAGTTTGACCCAGCTACCTTTTTGAGTCATATCATCAGCATCAGTCTCCAACCCTTATCCCAATTTATTCAGGGTAACCTCCTTTTTAGCAATATAATCCTTCACACAGTTTTTAAGGTATGTTGTAGCAGTAACTTACTTGAAATGAGTGTCTTTTGCCAGTTTCACAGCCAGTCTACTAAAGGGTGTTGTGTTACTCGGTAATTAACCCTTTGTGGAGTTCGGATAGACAGTCGCTCCATGTTAAATACTGGTACTCAGCTGCATCTGCATGGAAGGAGACTCCAAAATTGCTAGACCAGTAATTTTGACCATTTTTGCTACTAGCAGCCAAACTCACGGCCAAAACTTTGGCTCATTTTGGCCGAAGCCGAAGGTGGCTGACACAGAAGCTTTGGTCGGACACTTTATGACACTTACTTTACTTTACTTTACTTACTTACTTATACTTTTGGACACTTTACTTAAACCCGTCAAACAATTGGCTACAATCCGCCCTCTTAGCATAAGATCTCTACAGACTGTTTTAACATTTTTTTTATTGCCTTAGTACATTTTTCTTATGTACTGTCATAGATTACACCAATACAGTTGTGATAATTTAAATCTCTGCAAGGGGGACCCGGAGTCCATAGCACAGGGTATCCTAGTTTGAATTCCTGACTCCCACAAACCTTTGTACCTCCAATATTTGTAACACCTGTATATTTTAATTGCACTTTGTGGGAGAACAAAAAATCTTTATTTATAAATTGTGCAGAACAATATTTTGAAGAGTTAAAAAATTTACAAGCATACAAGTTACATGAATATATTAATTAATTCTTGTTCAACAAGAATTAATTATATATTCATAAGCAATCTTGTTTTTTTATTTTATTATTTTTGGAAAACTTACAGCTAGGCAGTTGTTGTCACCTGTTTAAATAATAGTTTCAAGTAAAATCATATAAATTTAACTTTTCTGGCTTTGCAAATGATAAATTCCAAATGATAAATAAACTGTTTTTCAATAAGTATGTCTACAGAATATGCATATTATTTTTATTTTATAGGTTTTAGTTGCCATGGCATTTTATATCAGTTCAATATTTTGGCAGAAATATCTTAACATGAATATAGTAAAAAATGATTATCATAAATACGTTTAAAATGATCATTGTAAATATATATTTTAAAATTACAGGCACAACCTGACTACAGGGATTTTACGACTGGAGTACCACCGACCCAGGCCAGTGGTCCAGAGCCTCTGGTGAAATGTGGGCAGCTACCCAAATGGGCGATAGAGAGGCAAGTTATTCAACAAAATTAATTGTATTGGGTACAATGCAACAGGCATTGTTTAAGTTGGAAGCGCCTGGGTAGCACTCAATTTTCTTAAGTTTTTTGCAATTTGCAGGTCAAATTCAAATTCATTTATTGTTTGTCACTGGTGAAATATTTGTTCTTATTATTATTATAAAAGATCGCTGTAACATACCTGTAAGGTGTACAATATTTTTAGTTTTGGTTACTTAATATTTAACATCTTAATCATTATTCGTCCTAAGTCAACATCCATAGTCAGTTCGTTGTTAATTCACAAGTCAGTTTAAAAAAATCAGCAAATAGGTACTTTGATATTTTCATGCTAATTAAATTGAATTGATTACATTAAAATTAAATAACTCCTTGATTTCATAAAAATAAATTATTCATAGGTCAGTGTCAGGTTATACACGGTGGAAGGTAGGTACAGCGATGCTGAGCTGGTTACCACGAGTTCTGTACATCATTCTGAACAGCCCCACACAGATTTTTTTTGTCGGTTACTAAAAAAAAATAGCTGTTCAGTACATTTTGATGTGTAGTTATTGCAGCAGGAAACAGCTGTTTATTTTTTTTTTAAGCACGTTTAGCCGTTGCTCTCGGCTGTCATTTGTAGATCTTTGACAGTCGTTACAGGTAGTCAGTGGCCCGAAAGTTTGACAACCAGTTTTACCAAGGGGTATCGTATTAGCCAGAACTAACTGGGTTGTGGAGGTCAGATAGGCAGTCGCTCCATGTAAAATACTGGTATTCAGCTGCATCCGGTTAGACTGGAAGCCGACCCCAACGTAGTATGAGAACAGGCTAGGCAGATGATGATGTGTAAAAGGTCAAATCACATCCTACCAAACATTAGGAAAAGCACGATCTTTAACAAATCTCTTCTCCAATTAGGTATAGTCGTCAGATCCTCCTCCGGGATATTGGAGTGAGGGGTCAGAGCCGCATCTGCGAAGCGTCCGTCCTCATCGTAGGAGCAGGAGGCCTCGGCTGTCCTGCTGCAATGTATCTTGCTGCCGCTGGCGTTGGTGAGTGCATAACCTGACATCAGGCCTTTAAGCAGTGACAGCCTAGTGGTGTGACCGTCGGACTGCCAGGTCTCAAGTTCGAGCCCAAGACACGCACCGGATCACGCATCGGATTCATGTGCGTATTGTATAATTATCACTTGCTTCGGTGAAGGAAATCATGGTGAAGAAACCAGCATGCCTGAGAGGTATTTCTCGACGGCATGTGAAGCCAAGTCAGAGGCCAATTGGTGGGATAAAAAGTCTGATACCAGGTTAGGCACTAGCCGCACGACGACGCCTGTAATCACCGTAGCTTTAGACGGAGGTGTACCTAATAGTGCACACCCACATTACGCCATCTACGTTCAAGTCCCATGTAATAGGGGGCGAGTCTTTTGCCATCAACGGGGTACAAATCAGAATCAGGCTGTTACTGAGAAATTACTGTTGGAAAAACCCAATAGTACTTCGCCTGACCCGGGAATGAAACCCAGGACCTCATGCTCAGCAGTCGCTCTGGCGACTTCTACACCAACGACGCAGTGTAAATTCAAAATGTATTGGATTAATCCAATCCTGTTTAAATTCGCTGCAGAAATACGAAACGCTATGAAATCTTACTAACGGCTGTTTGTTTTAGAGGTGGAGAACTTTGAACATGAATAAAACACAGAAATATGTTTTTAACCTTTTGACCGCCACGGTCGGCTATAGCCGACAGATGAAAACTACTTGAAAAATGTCGTTTTCTTGTCGGCTATAGCCGACGGTGGCATGTTGAGCACTTTTTCATTTGTCGGCTATAGCCGACCGTGGCGGTCAAAAGGTTAATATCCATGAAAATGCGTTTGACTGATAATATAATGTTATGCTATTTTTGTTTGAATATTGATACGGGCATGTCGCCTTCTTAATAGTCAGCCCCACTTTGTGTGTTATCTTGAGAGCTCGCAAAATATTAGTAACTAGCTGACCGACGCAACTTCGTCTGCATAACATTTTTGATTAATGTTCCGCTCCTGTTGGTCGCAGCGTGATGTTTTATAGCCTATAGCCTTCCTCGATAAATAGGCTATCCAACACTAAAATAATTTTTCAATTCGAACCAGTAGTTCCTGAGATTAGCGCGTTCAACCAAACAAACAAACTCTTTAGCTTTACAATATTAGTATAGATTACAAATAAAAATTTTTGAAGTGTCAAGGAGTTGGTTATCAAATAAAAAGATGAAGGTGAATACTTCCCTATTTCAAAGCTTAGATCTTATGGAGAAGAAGAAGCAGGAAACTCTATGGACACGTTTTTGAGCCAAAGATATTTTTTTTTTCAGGTAAGATCGGTATCATGGACTATGACGTGGTAGAGTTGACGAACATACATCGGCAGATCCTACACTTTGAGCAGGACGAGAACGCTAGCAAGGCGGAGTCGGCCGCCGCTACACTGAGGAGGTATGTTAAACATCTACAGCACAGATAACCTCCTCTAGATTCCGTATCATAAACATTTTGTTTGAAATCGAGTTCACCAAATGCAGCGGCCATGCCATTGACGTTGAATTCGCACAAAACCTGATTATTTTTTCAGAATGAACCGTAAATGGTATGTATTTATATTTTAATTGAACTGTTTTATCCAAAATAAACAACAAAATATCGATAGCATCGATATTTTATTTATCGATAAGCAAGAACGTATTGCTCATGACACTATTAGTTTTGTGGAGAAAAAGACAGCAATACAATAGTACCTAATGAGTGAAAGGGAAAGACATCAACGAGAGTCACTACCTCAGCCACTTTAAGTTGAGCTCTTTCTAAAATGGTTAATTTTATAATTTTATTTAACAGTTGAATATTATCCCATCTTTTTTTATAACTCAAGGTCCTCGATAATTTTCCTCACCATTGAACAGCATAGGTAGTCTTTTTTTTAAGTAAACCGTAACAATCAAAGTTTCTTACATATTGAATTCTCTAAATTGATAGCGTCATCACGGGTCTCACTTCTGGTCGACACTGAAGAGATAGATACGCTCATCGAGTTATATTAGTGCTAAGTCACAAATGTGCGGCGCGCATAAGTTGCCTCCTTTGCGGAATCTAGAGGAAGTTATCTGTGATTTACAAGGTGTATACGGACCCTCCACGAAGCCGTCAACCAAGCATTCTGTACATCAAACTAAGTAACTCTACGCAAAAATTATTGCTGGGAAACTACCTTTTATTTTGAGTTTATGGTAGGGCTCAATAGCGCTCGTGGCTAACTAATAACAACCACACAGGTTGATCTTCAAGGTAAAGCCGCCTTTGCCTAGCTCGGTCTGTGGGTGACCACCATAAATACCAGGTTTCCTCCGTGCCTCGGAAAGCATGTTAAGCCGTTGGTCCCGGCTGTCATTTGTAGATCTTTGACAGTCGTTACAGGTAGTTAGTGGCCTGAAAGTCTGACAACCAGTCTTTCCAAGGGTTACCGTATTACCCAGTACTAATTTTGGTTGTGGAGGTCAGATAGGCAGTCGCTCCATGTAAAATACTGGTATTCAGCTGCATCCGGTTAGACTGGAAGCCGAGCCCAACGTAGTTGGGAAAAGGCTAGGCAGAGGATGGTAGGCCTCAATGTAACACAATCAAAACATTGGACCGATAGATGAATTGAATAAGTACAGGAGTCATGGAGGTTTAAAACATTACTGTCTCGGTGTACCAGTGGTCGTAAGCGCGACTGCAGAGCGTGAAGTCCTGGGTTCGATACCCAGTTCGGTCAAAGTGTTATTAGGTTATTCCTTCAGAAATTTCTCAGTAGCAACCACGGAGTCTGGAGTTGTGTCCGGTTGATGGCAATAGGCTCGCCTACACACACACATGGTACTTAAACATAACTTACACAATATGGGTGTACTATTAGGTACACCTCTGTCCAGTGCTGGGCAAAATACATGCATTGCTTTAATTGAAATACAAATTACAAAATACTATCTCGCAAGTATTTAAAATACGAAATATCTTCAAGTTAATGTATTTGAAATATAATGTAAAAAAAAAACGGTATTTTAGCTATTTGATTTGAAATACGAGTCAGGTATTTAAAATACGAATTACAAATTACATTATAAGCAAGTAATTGAAATACAAATACCAAATACGTTTTTGTATTTCAATTACGTATTTTAATTACAAGTAATTCAAATACTGCGCAACCCTGTCTCTGTCAAACCCTTCGGGGGTGGCAGGCGTGATGTTATGCTAATTTAATTATATAATTTTTTTCAGTATAAACTCCCGCATAAAAATAACTCCATATAAAGTCCAGTTGGATTCAAAGAACGCCTTGGAGATAGCGTCTAAATACGATGTGATTCTGGACTGTACTGACAACGTACCTACTAGGTACTTACTGAGTGATCTTAGCTGTCTCACTAAGGTAAGCACATAAAAATTATAATGTAAACCCTATTTACATTAACCTTTTGAACGCCACTGTCTCATATACGTGACAAGCAAGCGCGTGCCCTGTACGCCAACGACACAAATATGTGACAAAAAATGCGATGCACTATAACACGAAATAAACAATTAAATCACTACTTTTGTGTTTTTATTTGTTGTATACCTTAAATATTTAAGCTCTTTTCTTGACTCTTTAATAATGTTGTTTATTGATAAAGTTTTGGAATCCGTATTCTTTTTGTAGGTATTTTTTTTTGTATGCGGTGAAATTGTGGCTTGGCGTGGAGGGCACGCGCGTGCGTTTATACTCTGGCGTTCAAAAGGTTAAAAAACTCACACCTTTATTCTATGAGAGTAGGCAGAGACCGTAGAACACCACCAGTTGTTACTATCCTTGTGTCACAGATAATCTCTTTTAGATTCGTGATGTTACACCACTTCTGTTCTTGATGTTAAACATTGTACGTGTTAGGGCGTATTGGGTTTTTGAAATAAAAAACGAGTGGTCATTTCATCAACCCGTTTACTCCCATTAGAAAAAGAATACAGATTAAAAAATATAGATTAAATATAGAGTAAAAGACGTTGATGCGTTTTAAACTGTCAAGCTGTGACGTTTGCCAATTGACCGGCGGGCGAGTTGTGACTGCGATTCGATAGATGGCGTTGGTTGTAGTGAACAGTACGTGTTCTTCATTACAGAAACCACTAATATCAGGAAGTGCTCTTAAGATGGAGGGACAGCTTACCGTATACGGATATAGGAGCGATACTCATACAAGTGAGAAGGTGAGAGTCATTTTTAACGGACTTCAAAAAAAGGAGGAGGTTCTCAAATCGGTTGTGTTTTTTTTTGTGTTTGTTACCTCTTTTTTTTTTTTTTTCTTTTTTTATTTAGGGACATTTATAACCGCAATGCGTATGTCAGTCCCATCGTATCCTAAATATACATTAACAAATGTGGGCCATGAACCTGAACAGACTCTTCGCATCATCACCATTTGGTTGAGCCAGGATTTTGTGGAATGTGCCTACTTCAAGTCTGTTCAACCTCAATACCCTAAACAATTCATTTCTCCCAGACTCATATCGGACACAGTCCATCAATAAGTGGTGTAAGTCTTCAACAACTCCACACTCCACACAATTAGGCGAGTTCGTTTTTTTCATCAAGTGGTTTGTTACCTCATATCTTCGTAATTTATGAACCGATTTGAAAAAAAAATTTCTTTTATCTGAAAGGATAAACTTCCCGATTGGTTCCATAGAAATTTCATTAAAATCGGTGCAGCAGTTTGGTTTTTAAATCAAAATAGCTGGGAAAAATATGTTGTCCAAGTAAAAGAAATTGCGAAATTGATACTTGACAAGGATTTGTGTGTGATACAATAACTAAAAGGGTAAAATAAAAACGTGGCAAAAAAGTCAATGAAACAAATAATAGTCACCGACTTCCGAAAGTAAAGTTATTTTCCACTTTTTTTTGTGTTTTTTTTGGAAGTCTGTTATTTTTTTGCAAGAAAGTTTTTATTTATGACATTATAGTATTCTACTATACAAGATACTATATATACAAGGTGTAAACGGACCCTTCACGAAGCCGTCAACCAAGCGTTCTGTACATCAAACTAAGTAACTCTACGCAAAAAATATTGCTGGGAAACGACTTTTTTTTTGGTGCAAAATCACGCACTACAGTCAAACTCAATGTAACGCACTCAAATAATTGTTTTTTTGGATCCATTGAATATTAAACGAGTCATGGAAGTACTTTAAGTAAAGATATAACGAGAAAGATATAAAATATGTATAGCAGGACGGGATATTCATTATGGTCGAGTAACGGAATACAGACTAAATATATGATAATAAAATATATTATATATGTATATATATATAATATATTATAAAATAAAATTCCAAATACACACATCAAAAGTGTCTAGGGATCAAGCATTTTTATGCGGATTTCTTGAGATTGAGATGTGGCTTTGTAATAAATTTATGATTTTATAAATTTATATGGATCCTTTTTGGTGCATTTCATAATTTGAATCAGGAACTCTCAATCAAATTCGAGTAAAAGATGAAAATAAGCTGTCAATATTTTCCCTATAAAAACATACAACGCATTGAAGACATTATTAGTGCTACTGTTTCCCTACTACTGATTAAAACCAACGTTATTATGGAGCGGCGACGTCATTTAAGCAGGGAAGAAATGCTCAGAGCCGTGGGAATGATAGAAGCTGGTTCCCGGCAACGTACTGTGGCTTTAGCTCTGAATACAAGTCAGAGTGTTATCAGTCGACTTTGGACACGTTACCGAAGCACTGGTACCGTGGCTGAGCGCCATGGAGGACGGTATCGCTGCACCACACGGAGACAAGACCGATACATTCAAATCTTAACTCGAAGAGCTCCAACAATAACCGCCATGATGTTAGCCGTGAGGCTTCATCACTCTTCAGGGAACTTAATTAGCGACCAAACAGTCAGAAACCGCTTGCATGAAGTGAACCTTCATTCCCGAAGACCGCTACGGGTACCACCTATAGCAATGCACAATCGTAGGATTCGATATCAATGGGCTCTTGAACACAGAAATTGGGCAGAAGAACAATGGCGTTTCGTGTGCTTTTCTGATGAGTCTCGTTTTGGTATGAGACCGGATACAAGACGTATACGACACTGGAGAACCCCTGGACGCCAACAGCGATTAAAATCCTGCCAGGAAGTCCATCCTTATAGTGGTGGAACCATCATGGTATGGGCGGGTATTTGGATCGGCGGAAGAACTGAGTTGATTTGGATCAGAGGCAACCTCAACGCTCAAATTTATGCTGAGACGATTGTATCAGACGTCATCGTTCCTCTACAAGTGCAAATCGGTCCCTTATTTCAGTTAATGCATGATAATGCACGACCGCACACCGCAAGAGTTGTAAGACAGACTCTCGCCGCAGCTAACATCAATGTCCTGCCCTGGCCTGCTCAGTCGCCAGACTTGAACCCGATTGAGCATGCATGGGATATGCTACAGAGAAGAGCTCTGCCGAATATGGAGGGTATCCAGTCGCAAGAAGACCTTTTTTTGTTGTTGCAACGAACACGGGCGGCCATTCCACAGCGTGATTTGGATGAACTCATTTTGAGTATGCCAAACCGATGTTCTTGTGTTGTTAGTGTTCGCGGTAGAAACACGGATTATTAATTGTTTAAGTTACCCAATAAAATTTTAAAGAAAACTGTTATTTCAGTCTTTTTTTCGAACTTTAATGTTAGTGGTTCAAATGTCAAAAATCCCTTTATTAGGAAAATGGCAAATTTCTTTATTAATGCATAGGTGACTTGGTTTATCGTTACTGTGACAAACGAAAACACTTTATTTGATGAATCCTTAAAGAAAATTATAATTAATATCAATCAGGAGAAAAGTTATTGCAAAAATATATGTTGATCCCTAGATACTTTTGATGTGTGTATTTGGAACTTCAATATCTGCGTGAAGAGAAGTTTCCCAGGTATGGTCCAGAACAAAAAAAAATATCATCACGACGTGGAGAAAAAGTGCCTTTGGGCTTCTTTAAGGGTCTATTTACACCATTTATTTATCATCATAACCTTTATAAGTGAAGCACTGCTTAACTCTTCCGGGATTACAGGCTTGATGTTACGTTGTGGTCTGCTAAACCTGTGCATTTTAAATTCCCAGGGTGTAACGTACAGAGGACCTTGTTACCGGTGCGTGTTCCCCACGCCACCGTCGCCAGACGCGGTGGGCTCTTGCTCAGCGCATGGAGTTGCGGGGCCAGTACCTGGAGTTATAGGTGCGACGTGGCTTTTGAATAATTCACACATACATTATACGATGAAGCTGAAGTGTCTGTTTGTAATTTGCAAAATAACAACCTTTT
This sequence comes from Standfussiana lucernea, assembly GCA_964057025.1. Taxonomy (NCBI): domain Eukaryota; kingdom Metazoa; phylum Arthropoda; class Insecta; order Lepidoptera; family Noctuidae; genus Standfussiana; species Standfussiana lucernea. The sequence continues at coordinate 3,420,745 of OZ059813.1, forward strand.
ACTACATGCAAGTATATGCGGTGCTAACAGACTCGCGCAACTTCGTCTGCGTAACATTTTTGATTAATGCTCCGCTCCTATTAGTCGCATCGGTGTTTTAAGCCTTCCTCGATAAATGGGCTATCCAACACTAAAATAATTTTTCAATTCGAACCAGTAGTTCCTGAGATTAGCGCGTTCAACCAAACATACTCTTCAGCTTTATAATATTAGTATAGAACATTTATACCAAAAAACCATTTGTTTTTTTTTTTAATTTTTGTCTGTCTGTCTTTCTTTGTGTTTGTTATAATGAGTAGGTAACTTAGGCTATTTTTATTTTAGAAAAAGGATTAGGGTTCCGACTTCCGTGCAAAAAAAAAACCCTTGAAATTGTTAACAAAATATGATTTAAATAGGGAAGTAACATTTATAATAACACACATTCACGCGGAAGAAGGTCGCGGGCAAAAGCTAGTATTCAATAAGTTCAGTGTATATCCTTCTAGGGCAACCCCTTCCCGTGTTTCCAGTCACATCTGCCTTTGTTATTTGGTTTTCATTAATTTTCTCGAAATGATCAAACTATTTAAGCTCGACTGCATGAGGTCCTGGCACAGATAACCTCCTCTAGATTCCGCATGACGAACATTTTGTTTGTATTCGAGTTCACCAAATTTGCCGGTGGGCACGCGGTGCGCGGGGAGTGACAACCATTCAGCTTGGCTATAAACATAGATTCCGACGTATCGATTGTAAAAAAAAAACTGTAATCCATTAAGGGTTATGCAGAGGTGTACCTAATAATACACCCACATTTCGCCAGTTATGTTTAAGCCCCATGTAATAGGGGGCGAGCCTATTGCCATCAACCGGGCACAAATCCAGACTCCGTGGCTGCTAATGAGAAATTCGTGATGGAAAAACCCAATAGCCCTTTGCTAGATCTGGGAATCGAACCCAGATCTAGCAAGGCAATCACATGTGTTACGGTCGCAAACCATACTTTGATCAACATAAAGCCCGAGACTGTCCCGCAAAATGAAAAAAAAAAATTCGCTGGCTACTTTAATTAATCATTCAAAGTTACATTGATCCAACTTCTTCTTTATCGTGTGGTTAGTGCCTAACCTGGTGTCAGAGTTTTTATGCCGCCCATGGGCCTCTGACTTGGCTTTACATACCGTCGAGAAATATCTCTCAGGCATGCTGGTTTCCTCACGATGTTTTCCTTCACCGAAGCAAGTGATAATTATTCGATGCGCACATGTTTCCGAAAAATCAGAGGTGCGTGTCCTAGGTTCGAACTCGAGACCTATGACTTGGCTGTCCAACGGTCACACCACTAGGCTATCACTGCTTCAAAGCCAACCTACTACTACTGTTTGCTTTATGGCCCAACTAATCGATACTTTCTATACAGGAACTTTACAAGCCATGGAGGCTCTCAAATACATCCTGGATATGTCACCACAGAAGTTACTAGTCGAGAGGATGTTCATATTCGATGCTGAAGAAATGGTGGCAAGAACTGGTGAGTTTTAACTTCACTACATAATATAAAACAAAGTCGCTTCCCGCTGTCTGTCTGTTTCTATGTGCGCTTAGATCTTTAAAACTGCGCAACGGATTTTGATGCGGTTTTTTTTAATAGATAGAGTGATTCAAGAGGAAGGTTTATATGTATAATAGCATTGCACACGTGCGAAGCCGGGGCGGGTCGCTAGTTAATTACTAAAATACTAATTAACAAAAAAAGTAAGAAAATTGAGTTAATTGGCATTGTAAACAACAAAAACACCTTAAGAGCGTGTACGCCGTACGGCATTTCATACAATTTATCAAGTCCTTATTTTTCGATATGACTGAACCGATTTTAATGAAACTTCATACCCATAAGCAGGATAAATAGGTCTAAAAAGTTACATAACAACGTATTCAGTACATCATACTTAACCCCCACACATGGAAATTTTTCGTCGGTCATTAAAAAAAACCAGCTGTTTCCTACAAAACTGCAGTACCTACACGGTCAAAATGTATGGAACAGTTAATAAACGGCTGATAACATTTCTAGTTCAGATTGATGTAATAAATACGTGGTACCGTTTCAGCGTCGGTGTCGATTCCACCTCGTATTGCGTCCTGAAGGCGAATCGCAATAATTCACCCTGTATTACAATTTTTAATAATTAATAATAATAGTATAGTAGTATAATATATATATATATATATATATATATATATATCCGATAGTCGTATCGGCCAATGGTTTAATAGCCAAGAGCCTCGACCAACATCTGAAGAGGCTCTCGCTTGGCGGCTGGATCAAGGGCTTGATTCAGAAAGCAGTACTTCTGGACACGGCGCGTATTGTTAGGAGGTTCCTCTCTCAAGAGCCCTGACCACCGGTAGCTCGGACCCTGTTCCCTGTGCTGGTGGGCTACTATTTTATATATTTTAAATGTTTTTTTTTAATACTAATTTTGTATAGGAATATTTAAAAATGTAAAAATAAGTAAGAAAAATAAATAAAGGGAATAATAATATTTTTTAATTAAATCAAATCTGTCTTTATGTTATTTGACATACTAAATGATCTTGATTATTGTTGTATTATTGAATTAGTGACATTGTTAACTTTATTTTGTATTCTTTGGTTCCTTTTACATTATTTAACTTGAAATCTTATCAATTTTTCTAAATTTGACATGAATTATAATTATTTTGATTCTACCTACTTTTGAATTTCTAAAATGTATATTAAAAAAAAAATCCTTTGATATGTTGTAGTCTTTTTGGCGGAACACAGCTCGGAGCTTATTTTATTTATTGTAATATCTACTGTATGTACGCTGTGTTCACGAAATAAATGAATTTGATTTTGAACAATTCTTCTATCATTAATTCCAGTTCGTCTCCGTAAACGCAACGCCATGTGCGCAGCTTGCTCCGACAACCCGACTATCACTCACCTGGTGGATTACGAGGCGTACTGCAAGGCGCCTGCCAATGATAAGGTAACGAAATGGATTTTTAGCTTAGAATAGAATAGATTATACTTTATTGTACACCAAAATTCAAACACAACGCTTTTACAATATTGTTAAAGATACAACACATCAACAACACAATACACAACAACAAACACACAATATACGATATTGTTGTTGTTGTACTTTATTGTACACCAAAATTCAACACAACGGTTTTACAATATTGTTAAAAATACAATAAAACAACAATACAATACACAACAACAAACACACAATATACAATATTGTTGTTGTTGTACTTTATTGTACACCAAAATTCAAACACAACAGTTTTACAATATTATTAATAATACAATACAATACACAACAACAAACACACAATATACAATATTGTTGTTGTTGTACTTTATTGTACACCAAAATTCAAACACAACGGTTTTACAATATAGTTAAAAATACAATACAACAACAACAAAACGCAATACACAACAACAAACACACAATACTGTTGTTGTGTTTATTGTTTGTTGTTGTTATTGCTTAATAGTAGCTTTTGCCTACTTCCAAGGGATAAGGCGTAAGTTTACGTGTTTATGTTAACATCGTTCCCCTGCCCTTGTGAATGGAAACAGGGTTAATTTTCAAAGACCAGCCAGATTTTCAGAGATGTTTCGGATTCGATAGTAAATTAATACTTTTTTTTTTTGTTAACAGAACGTATGTAAATCATAAGAACACTATTCTTTTTCACTGTCGTTATTTTTGTGGCAAATGAAACAAAATACTTTTAATATAATTCTTATATTATCACGATGACCGTTGTATATGGTTAGTGACACAGAGAGAAAAATATATGGCGAACGTATACTATCTCTTTTCCACGAGTATTGCCAACTTAAAATATTCACCAATCAATGGTAATCTTCTTCTTCTTTATCGTGTGGTTAGTGCCTAACCTGGTGTCAGAGTTTTCATGCCGCCCATGGGCCTCTGACTTGGCGTTACATGCCGTCGAGAAATATCTCTCAGGCATGCTGGTTTCCTCACGATGTTTTCCTTCACCGCAGCAAGTGATAATTAAAAAACAATACGCACATGATTTCGAAAAATCAGAGGTGCGTGTCCTGGGTTCGAATGGTAATAATAAACTAAGTATTATATTGTATTCTAACACAGTTCACCAACCTAGACTGATGATAAAGATTTATTTCAGAAAATTTGAAAAAAAAATATATGTAGGGAATTGTTGTTGAAATAGCATTTTCGGACAGTTTCAATTCATAGTACACCGACATTTCGCCAGTTATGGTTAAGTCCCATGTAATAGGGGGCGATTCTATGTCTATGCCATCAACCTGGCACAAATTGGATACTAAAGTAAATAAGTAATGTTTTATCATTTTTTTGCTTACTCGATATCAGGGGTGGTATGTAAGTGTCTCTTTCAAATATTTTTTTTTTTTTTTTGTACCATATGTGGAACGTTTTTCGAAACAAGTAGTATTTTGGTTCTGACTGTGTAGTGCATGTGAGATTTGTGTGTATAAAAGTATTCAATATAATCGTTTTTATACGGTATTTGAGGATAGACATATACACCCATATCTATAGTCAAGTAAAAGTAATTACTTGAGCTTAAGTAATTACTTGCAAAATTTTTTATGCAATAGACAGGAATTTAAGCGAAGTCATCATCTGTCTAGCCTTTTTCCAACTATGTCAGGGTCGGCTTCCAGTCTAACCGGATGCAGCTGAATACCAGTATTTTACATGGAGCGACTGCCTATCTAACCTTCACAACACAGTTAGTACTGGGTTATACGATACCCCTTGGTAAGACTGGTTGTCAGACTTTCGGGCCACTGACTACCTGTAACAAAAAGAAAAAGAACAACAATTTAAACAAAACAAAAAGAAGAAACAACAATTTAAACAAACAACAACAACAAACAAGAATTTAAACAAAGTAAGAACCGTAAGGCCTCTGCCTCGAATTTTGCGGGCAGCGGGGCGGTGGCGGTGGCGGCGGCGGCGCGGGAGCGGCAGGATCTTATGCGTAAAATCAAATGGACCGGTTCTCGAAAACAGCGGCGCGGGGGCGGGCAACGAGCGGTGCACTCCAGTCAAACGGTGCCGCCGCCGCCGCCGCCGCCGCACAGTGGGCTGAAACGGGCCGGTAAAGGACTTACTTAGCATTTAAAAAAAAGTTTCTTTTTCTGAAATTTTAAATATTGTGTTGGATTTATCTATCGATTAGAAGTAATTATTTCTATGAGGGTCGTTCAGATAACTTAGTATTTTCGGAGTTATAAATATCCAAAGTAATTTTTGTATGAAGCAAAAGAAAAAAATGTGAAAATCTCGAAATTCTCAAATTTTCTCAAAGAATTGACTCTACGTATGCATAGTACGTATATTTGTCCTATTTTAGCGCCTATTCTCGGGTTGCGATTTTCTGCGATTTGGTCGCAATTTCCACCATAGAGGTTAAGAACTAGGCGCGTTTTTTAATGTAGTGGTCTCCCCTTTAGGCCTAATCCACTAAGGACTAATAAAATAAATAAATAAATAAGTAAAAATCACAATAACTACTGGCCACTGCACTGTTTTAATTTAATCACTGTCAAGGGTATCCACATTAACGAATGCAAAATTTTCGTATTTGTCATCATCAAATGTTTCCGCTTGTTCAATTACTAATAAACTTTGTGCTTCTACTGACAAAGTTTTATGTTTTCTGCGAAGTTTGTGACGTTTCGCTGAGATGAGTGGATCAGAGCTGGTCAATAAATTATTTAAAATGTCTTCATTTGTAGTTTTTCTACTGCATTTCCTGGAATGGTGTTGGCGGTACCTACGAAAGTCTTTATTTCTAGCTTCAGCAGCTTCTTCAGATAGCTGTCCAATTGGTATTAGACCAAAACTTTCAATAATAGCTGCACCATGCATAAGAACTTTATGAACACTTGAAGGCATATAATACCAGCTATATAATTCCAAATACAGTTGCATGGTCACTTGAGCATATTCGTGAAATTTCGCTGTGTCAATGTGGTAACCTGATGAAATTGCCTCTAAAATGATTGCAAATCGCCTTATTAATTCTTCACTATTTCCGTCATTCGTGGAGCCGTGCCCTTGTTTAACAACATCAATCAGAAGTCCCATTCTATTTTTAAAAGCGTCTTGTATGTCTTTCTTTCTTCTTTCCATGATGCACTTGTTGTCTCCCTTTACTGTCCATGTCTGTATCGTTAATCTGTAAGCTATATGCAGAATGCATTCCATCATTCGTATCCAGGAATGCAATGATGACAATCCGTATTTACAGAGATCTGGATCAGTCGGTTTTGATGCAATTAAGGGCAAATTATTCATCTCTGTTGGAGTGGCTTTACAAATGTCGCATCTCTGAGATGAAGTATCACATAAAATTGATGTTGCTTTTCCGTCTATCATAGTCATTAATAAAGCGTGTGAAATTTTTATTTCTCCAACTTCTGTTTTCACTAAATTTACAATCTCTTCCTCAATAGCACTTTTTTTCCCGCAATATCGTTATTTTATTTTCTTTCAAAAATTTGAAAAAGATTGGACGACACCAGTAAGATGAATTTGGTGAATCGTTTTGCCAGATAACTTGTTCGCCGCACACTAATTTTATTGGTACTAAACTACCCATACATATGCTTGAATTGTCAAGTTGACTTTCTTGTTCATCGTCTGTTTGCATTTTTTGTTTGTAATTGGCTTGATTAGAAGCACCGTCAAATCCCCACTTACTGATTAGTGTAAATTCTTTACAACCACTATCTATGACGAGTGACGTAATTATTCTTGTTGTCGTTATATCCAATAGAGCTTGTAACTTTATTTTAACTGAGGTTTCTGTCACTGTAATAGCATCTTTTGGTGGATAGCATTTCTGTTTCGCATGTTGCACTTGATAATAAGATGGAAATACACACATCAAAAGTATCTAGGGATCAACATATATTTTTGCAATAACTTTTCTCCTGATTGATATTAATTAAAATTTTCTTTAAGGATTCATCAAATAAAGTGTTTTCGTTTGTCACAGTAACGATAAACCAAGTCACCTTTGCATTAATAAAGAAATTTGCCATTTTCCTAATAAAGGGATTTTTGACATTTGAACCACTAACATTAAAGTTCGAAAAAAAGACTGAAATAACAGTTTTCTTTAAAATTTTATTGGGTAACTTAAACAATTAATAATCCGTGTTTCTACCGCGAACACTAACAACACAAGAACATCGGTTTGGCATACTCAAAATGAGTTCATCCAAATCACGCTGTGGAATGGCCGCCCATGTTCGTTGCAACAACAAAAAAAGGTCTTCTTGCGACTGGATACCCTCCATATTCGGCAGAGCTCTTCTCTGTAGCATATCCCATGCATGCTCAATCGGGTTCAAGTCTGGCGACTGAGCAGGCCAGGGCAGGACATTGATGTTAGCTGCGGCGAGAGTCTGTCTTACAACTCTTGCGGTGTGCGGTCGTGCATTATCATGCATTAACTGAAATAAGGGACCGATTTGCACTTGTAGAGGAACGATGACGTCTGATACAATCGTCTCAGCATAAATTTGAGCGTTGAGGTTGCCTCTGATCCAAATCAACTCAGTTCTTCCGCCGATCCAAATACCCGCCCATACCATGTGGTTCCACCACTATAAGGATGGACTTCCTGGCAGGATTTTAATCGCTGTTGGCGTCCAGGGGTTCTCCAGTGTCGTATACGTCTTGTATCCGGTCTCATACCAAAACGAGACTCATCAGAAAAGCACACGAAACGCCATTGTTCTTCTGCCCAATTTCTGTGTTCAAGAGCCCATTGATATCGAATCCTACGATTGTGCATTGCTATAGGTGGTACCCGTAGCGGTCTTCGGGAATGAAGGTTCACTTCATGCAAGCGGTTTCTGACTGTTTGGTCGCTAATTAAGTTCCCTGAAGAGTGATGAAGCCTCACGGCTAACATCATGGCGGTTATTGTTGGAGCTCTTCGAGTTAAGATTTGAATGTATCGGTCTTGTCTCCGTGTGGTGCAGCGATACCGTCCTCCATGGCGCTCAGCCACGGTACCAGTGCTTCGGTAACGTGTCCAAAGTCGACTGATAACACTCTGACTTGTATTCAGAGCTAAAGCCACAGTACGTTGCCGGGAACCAGCTTCTATCATTCCCACGGCTCTGAGCATTTCTTCCCTGCTTAAATGACGTCGCCGCTCCATAATAACGTTGGTTTTAATCAGTAGTAGGGAAACAGTAGCACTAATAATGTCTTCAATGCGTTGTATGTTTTTATAGGGAAAATATTGACAGCTTATTTTCATCTTTTACTCGAATTTGATTGAGAGTTCCTGATTCAAATTATGAAATGCACCAAAAGGATCCATATAAATTTATAAAATCATAAATTTATTACAAAGCCACATCTCAATCTCAAGAAATCCGCATAAAAATGCTTGATCCCTAGACACTTTTGATGTGTGTATATTACTGCCTTTTTCGTTAACACTTTTTCTTAAAGTAATGTATTGCCACTTGGTCAGCCTAAGTGATAAAAATAACCCTAAAGCCTCATCCGGAGAAAACACAGGTTTTATTTCTTTAACAGATATGCACTTTTTAACTTTTTTTACATCTTGGGGATTCTTTAGTAAATGTTCTAGTATTTTAGCAACCTCCTCATTCCCATCCGCTTTCAACTGCTCAAAATATGCATATTTTATTTCGTCCGAAGATAAATTAAATTTTTCTGCACGTCTTTTTTTCTGTTTAGGCGCTAATTCACAAAAAGGTTTTCTTGGGCTTTGTTCGGTGGATACACCGACAGAAACTTTTGATGGTGATACATACTGAGTTGATGTACTCGGTGCTGGTTGATCTTCATTACTGCCTATTAAACACTTAATAAAGTCTGGCCATATTATGTTTTCTTGTAACCATTCACTATTTTTAGTTTTGAATATATTTTCTTTACGATAAGCGTTTTCCCATCTTCTATTTAAATTATAACAAAATTTTGCACAAAACAACTTTAAGGTCTTTTCGTGATCATCACTTAATTCGACTAAAAATTTAGACCTTATCTTACTACACAAACTGTCATTATTTTTAATACTGCCACTGTTTTTTAAAATAACGAAAAGATCAAGGTTTGTCACTAAATTTTCAAACATTTTCACAAATACAAAATAACAAATAAGTAAGTAATGAATGTGTGGGGGTAGTGCGTCTATTATGGTGGGTAATAGAACACTGAAGTACGTTTGAATGCAACCGAACATTCCGTAGGTACCCTATCGTTGCACCAATCACGTTACGACACGTCATAACTTGTTGTTGCGCTCGCGCACTCTTATCCCTTGATTCCCGGAAATAAGTCTCAAAACAAATTACGTCATACCTACCTATGGTGGTGGAAAATGTCGAACATTGTTTTTTTTTTTAAGAACTAAGTAGGTATTGAGGTTTTCAGGCCGTTTAGTATACATTATTTTCAATTTCAATTTAATTGGAATAAATTGCTTAACTAAAATAACATGACTCTTCATACAAATTTGATATGGCTATATCTCCGAAAGTACTCGTTAAATTAAAAAAAGTCAAAGAATAAAAACGTTTTAAATTTATGCCTAGATACCAAAAAAATACATTTGATCTCTTAAGACCCAACCTTGTAATCCCAGCCCACTGTGCGCCGCCGCCCCGCTGCCCGCAAAATTCGAGGCAGAGGCCTTAAAGAAAGCAAAGCTGAATTCTAACTTTTGACAGTTCTAACTTCAAGCAATTACACACATAATAAAAACCGTATCTTAAAAAATGACATTTACTCAAGTAAACACTTTGACTTGTTTATAGATACGGGTGTTAGAGTCGAGTAAAACATAAACAAATAAAAACGTTCTTGAAAAAGGTCAAACACCAAAATTAGTGCCTATTTATTTTTCGGCGGCCATTTACGCAACTCTTAACATTCTTCATTCACTCCATACATTTAAATAGTTAGCCATTATAGCGTAAATCGTGTCTAACTCTAAAACTCGGGCTGCGTTTGGGTTATGGCTAATTAACATTAGGTCGTTTGACCGATTCGGTTGCAGCCCGTATTCGGTCACCGACTACTGTAAACGGGTTTTCGGTTAAACTTGTTAATGTAAACAGCCCGATTCGATGAATCTATTCGGTTAATCCGAATGCGGTCGCCGCATTCGGTGACCGACTTAATACAAGGTGTTGCTTTGCATCCTCGTCAAATTCAATGAAGTAACTATGCTAATGATTCTCGACCCGAATCAATAATAAAATGGGTAGGTAATTTTTATATTTTTATCTTAATATCGGGAATGTAGTAAGTGTACACCACCCGTATTAAATCGCGGCCCGTCTAATACTAGCCCTATAACCGCGCTTCCACACAAACACACACAAACAAACGCAGACGTTTATTCGATAAACGGGTGATTCTCCTCTTTTGAAAAGGGCTTCATTCTGAAATAGTGTCAAATTAAAACAACTAAAAAAGCAGCGTTTATTGTTATTGACCAGGTACCGTAATTTATGTTGATTATTTACGTCTTTTATGACAACCTCCTGAATTTTGACGAGGATTGAAAACTACACCTTGTATAAATGCGCCATTAACCTTGAAAACAATATTTAAGCAATACTGTAACCTCAATCCCTACCATTCATATCGATCTACTATACAATAGGCACTCCAATAGTACGTGAATCGACAATTTTAATTATCCTTTTGAACGCCAGTCACATATACGTGACAAGCAAGCGCGTGCTTTGTACAGCAACGACACAAATTTATGACAGAAAATGCGATGCACTGTAACACGAAATAAACAATTAAATCATTACTTTTGTGTGTTTTTCTTTGTATACCTTTAATATTTAAGCTATTGCCTTGTCTCTTCAATAATATAATTTATTGATAAAGTTTTGGAATCCCTGTTCTTTTTGTAAGTATGTTTTTTGTTTGCGGTGAAATTGTGGCTTGGCGTGGAGGGCACGCGCGTGCCTTTATGCTCTGGCGTTCAAAAGGTTAAATTTAAATAAAAATATTTCTAATTTTAAAAGTGTACATCAATATCAAAACTGCGAATGTTCAAGGTAAGTTTACATTCAAAATTAATTGGTTTGATATTTTCTTCTGGGCTTTTTATTTTATTTTCAATATATTTTTTTCTTTTGTAACATTCGCGGTGTTGACAGTTTGTTTTTTTAAATGGGCTTCTTTTTTATTTTCTATTTCTTTTTGGATTATTTTTATTTACTTATTTTATTTTTTAATAGCTGAAAGCACAATTTCGTATTAAATGAAAATAATTTTTCATATTTTTTTTTAGTACAAGTCTTCTTTCTCGTATCATTATCAATTTCTTGTTTGTGTATTTTAAAAAGAAGCCCATTAATTCCCATACAAAAACCGTTAGGGGCCATCCATAAATTACGTCAAACGAATTTCATACGGGGCCCTCCCCTTCCCGAGTGTGACGTCACATATCTTGCAATTTTACATGTTCATACAGATAGAGTTGGACTTTTTAAAAGTTTTTTGTTAATAGTTCAAATTTCGTGTTTTAATACTTACTAGCGACCCGCCCCGGCTTCGCACGGGTACAATGTAGATACTTATGTTTTCTCTACAATAATATACATGTGTTATACATATAAACCTTCCTCTTGAATCGCTCTATCTATGAAAACCGCATCAAAATCCGTTGCGCAGTTTTAAAGATCTAAGCACACATAGGGGCAGACAGACAGCGGGAAGCGACTTTGTTTTATACCATGTAGTGATATTAGATTTTGAAATGAGACGTCATGAAAAGTACTCCTCCCAGTCCTACCCCTTGTCACACAATGTAACACCCCACCCTTTACGCGTGACGTATTTTATGGATGGCCCCTTATTACCATCTCATTTTCCCACATCACTAAACAATCACTATTCTTCTCCCACAGAGGAAACAAGAATCCCGCCTAAAATCAGAAAGAAGAAAGCAAGAAAAAAATAAACGTATGACAGGACAGAGTTACTTCGGATTCAGAACCACCACAGACGGAGAAAAGAAGATTTGGGTACAAGACGTACTCAAAGCAGAAAGAAGAATAGGACCTCCTTGTAAATCAGACTATTGCTCAAGGAGCAAAACACGCTACTGTCAAAAGTTAACAGATTCTGACAGAAGACAGATCTTCCAAAATTTCTGGCAGTTAGAGTGGACGGAAAAGAAGGAATTTGTCAGGTCTTTAATACACTCCGTACCTGCAAAACGAAGAAGAATTGCGCATAAAGGTTTGACTTCAAGAAAAGGCGATTCGAAATTATACCATCTCATTTTTAATACAGAAAAGGTCCAAGTGTGCAGAGTAACCTTTTTAAACACTCTAGGTGTAAAAGAAGCGATGGTAAGATGCTGGCTGGTCAAAGAAACAAAACCTAGATCGCCAAAAGTGCCTTTAAAGTCCCAAAACGTAGTCGAATACGTAGAAAATTTACCAAAAACAGACCCTAAATGCCAATACTGTCTCGACGAACACACGAATATTAAATACGTAGATTTAAACGTCAAAAATCAATTTCAATTATACAGCATTTATGTCAAAGATATGTCAGAAAGAGGTAACAATCCGGTTTCTAGGAAGACGTTTGCAAAAGCTCTAAGCAGGGGGAATTTAAGAATTTTCAAGCCAAAACATGAGAGGGATCTATGTGATCTGGTGAAGGAGCATAATAGTATTAATTTTGCTTTTCAAGGCGAGAAATCTGATGGGTTTTACTATGAGGTGAATAATTTGAATAATCAGTGGCCTTCGTGAGGGTAAGGCACCCATCTGGAACGCAGTATAAAGGGTGTAAATAGACACTAAACGTAGCCGAATGGCCGCAGGTGTTGTCCCCGCCATTGGGATTTTTTTTTGTTCTGGACCATACCTGGGAACCTTCTAGTTATGGAGATATTGGGGGTCAAAGTTACAAATATTTTTAAAATTTTTTGACCGACTTCAAAAAAAGGAGGAGGTTCACAATTCGGTTGTATTTTTTTTTGTTTTTTGTGTTTGTTACCTCATATCTTCGTCATTTATGAACCGATGTGAAAAATTCTTCTTTTATCTGAATGGATCTACTTCCCGATTGCTCCTATAGAAATTTGATCAAAATCAGTTTAGCAGTTTGGTTTTTAAATCAAAATAGCTGGAAAACAATGTCATTCAAGTAAAAGAAAAGTTATAAAACGTTTTTGCAAAAAACTAACCGACTTCCGAAAATAAAGTTATTTTCCACTTTTTTTGTGTTTTTTGGACGTCGGTTATTTTTTTTTAATGTTTTTATTAAATATTAGCTTTAAAGGTATAACTTTACTTTAAATACATCCATGACCCGTTTTCTATTCAATGCATCCATCAGCACAATGTTTTGAACGCGTTACATTGAGTTTTACCGTAAAACATGATTTTTCACCCCAAAAAAAAAGTCGTTTCCCAGCAATAATGTTTGCGTAGGGTTACTTAGTTTGATGTACAGAATGCTTGGTTGACGGCTTCGTGAAGGGTCCGTTTACACCTTGTATTTATTGAATTAGAAGAAAAAAGATGATGTAGAGTTTGTCAGCGTTTTATGTAGAGTTCAATTAGATTTTGCATCGGTGTCAAAAGCATAAGGATCTTTATTCTCGTTATAATAAAGTTACCTTTACGTTGCCACTATTGACACGTCTTGTATGTAGATATCATAGGAGTTTTATTCACTCTACATTAATTAAGGATGCTCTTGGGTTTTTGTGTTGCTACCATTGACTTCTGGATATTTGAGGAAAAGCTAGAAAGATGTGTGATGTAATATGATTTTTGAAAAAAAAACAATGTATTAATAATTTAATTTATTTGAATTAGAATCTCTTATCATGGACTGATTATATTGTATTGAGTTTTTAGTGCCTTAGAGTTGGTTGTATACATATTAACACTTATAGAACACTTACAGCTTATGGGTCGAACAATAATTCGTTCGTCTGCGCACAACCCGCCTCCCGAGTCGTCGCTATACGTAGCTATAAATGGCGCGCATACTAGTAAACATGGATTATTTGAACTTAACAGCGAAAGTTTTAATAAAAAATTATACATTTTAATTATATTTTGTTTAATTTTACTGTAGTTTTATTTTTTGCTAACCTTTCTTAATCAAAAATATTATGAAAGTGTATTATTTATTTAAAAATTTTTGCACGTCTTTTACCATTGCATGAGCACGATCTCCAACTACCAAGACCCAAGACTAGCCCGCATTAAAACCAAAAATACAAATGGCTGATGTGCGGGTAGTTTAATTCTTGCACGAAACAGTATTAGATATTTAAACACTTCTACGGTAACTTGCTATATGTTCAATCGATTTTCAAACTTTCTGACTTACGATTAACTTCATGATCTAATGTAATGCACGTGTCGCTTAAGTTGACATTTCCTGGTTGTCAAAAATGCTCAGCTCCATAAAATCTGTCACCGTTTCATCTAGCGCGGCAAACTATAAACATTTTCAAAAACAGCATTGGCACGAGACGAAACCGTTTGTGCCCACTAGTACCACCAAACTGTACCACCGGTGGTACTAATGGAAAATTAATATAAATGGTGGTACTATAGAGATAGTACCACCATTTACATTAATTAATATTAGTTGTACTACTGAGGCTGATTTTTTAAGTTTTAGAGATGGCAACTGCACGTAAATAAAAAAATTATAGATATTATCAATTTAATTGCAAAATAAAAGTAAACAAAATACAACCTTAGCATACAGCCAAAGCGAAACGACGTCAGATTTTATCCATGTAACTGTAGCTCATTGGTTCCCAACCTATGGTCCGCGGACCCACTTTGGTCCGCAGAAGCTTAAAAAAATATGGTCCGCGAAAAGTTATAATGTTATTCGTACTTTTTAACTTGCACAGAAGATACATGCTAAACCCACCCTGATTGAAAACCTATCAAAGGCGTGTTGCTCAAAGTTTTTGAGCTTGCTGCGCTCGCTCTTTCAAAGATTATGAATACTTAAGCATTTCTGCAAAAATCTACTACTTATTCCTATTTCTGTATGAATGATTGGTTTCCGAGCTCACTTCGATCGCTCTTGTATACTTCACCATCTGAATTCTAAAGTTTGACATCTCATTTTTGCATTGTGTGAGTTAAAGATTGACTACCCCTAGATAAATCCTGTCGGTGTCCATGTTTATCTAAGACCTTATGGTCCCTGCTAACAATAAAGACACCAAAGTGGTCCCTGGTCCGACAAAGGTTGGGAACCACTGCTTTAGCTGAACGTGACAAAGTAGAGCAGCGAAAAATAAATAAATCTCTTCGCCTACAGGAGCTAGACCTCAAAATCCTCCCGAAGCGCAACCGCATATCAGCACCTGAAGTCTCCCAGCTCCTCAAAGAGAAGAAGGAAGTCTACATGGTAGATGTTCGCGCTGACTCCGAGTACCATATGTGTCATATATCCGGGGCGCATAACTGGCCTGTCTCAGTACTGAGCGGCACTGCTTTAGAGAATTTGCTGCATTGTGTGGAACAGAGTCCAGCGAGTGGTGAGTCCATGGATAGAACACATAACATAAAATTACGCCTGTAATCCCCGAAGGGTTAGGTAGAGGTGTACCTTATATTACACCCGCATTTCGCCAGTTACGTTTAAGTTTGATGTAATAGGGGGCGAGCCTATTGCCATCAACCGGGCACGAATCAAGACTCCGTGGCTGCTACTGAGAAATTCCTAATGGAAAAACCCGATAACACTTTGCCCGACCCGGGAGTCGAACCCAGGACCACAGGCTCAGCAGTTGCGTTTGCTCCCACTAGAGCACCGTCGTAGAGCTTCGTCTTAAACGATTTTAAGACTTATTTTACTACAAATAGAGTTTTAATTCGGTCGGGGTTTGGTGGCACATTTTTGTGCCAGCGGCGCTCTAGCGGTTAAGACTTATTTTACTACAAATAGAGTTTTAATTCGGTCGGGGTTTGGTGGCACATTTTTGTGCCAGCGGCGCTCTAGCGGTTAAGACTTATTTTACTACAAATAGAGTTTTAATTCGGTCGGGGTTTGGTGGCACATTTTTGTGCCAGCGGCGCTCTAGCGGTTAAGACTTATTTTACTACAAATAGAGTTTTAATTCGGTCGGGGTTTGGTGGCACATTTTTGTGCCAGCGGCGCTCTAGCGGTTAAGACTTATTTTACTACAAATAGAGTTTTAATTCGGTCGGGGTTTGGTGGCACATTTTTGTGCCAGCGGCGCTCTAGCGGTTAAGACTTATTTTACTACAAATAGAGTTTTAATTCGGTCGGGGTTTGGTGGCACATTTTTGTGCCAGCGGCGCTCTAGCGGTTAAGACTTATTTTACTACAAATAGAGTTTTAATTCGGTCGGGGTTTGGTGGCACATTTTTGTGCCAGCGGCGCTCTAGCGGTTAAGACTTATTTTACTACAAATAGAGTTTTAATTCGGTCGGGGTTTGGTGGCACATTTTTGTGCCAGCGGCGCTCTAGCGGTTAAGGTTCGAGTTCTGGAGTCTGGCATGAGGTCCTGGGTCCGAAAGTGTTATCGGGTTTTTCCATCAGGAATTGCTCAGTAGCAGCCACGGAGTCTTGATTCGTGTCCCATTGATGACAGTAGGCTCGCCCCCTATTACGTGGCACTTGAACATAACTGGCGAAATGTGGGTGTACTCTTCAGTACACCTCTGCCTAAACCCTTGGGGGATTACAGGCGCGATGTTGTGTGAGTTTTTGCTAGCTTTTCATACATCTGTTGTTTTCATTGTTGCAGTAATATTCCTCTGTCGCCGCGGCAACGACTCTCAGCTAGCAGCCAAGATGGTACTCGACATGTTACCGGAGGAACATCGGCACAAGGTCAAGGATATGATCGGAGGCCTCCACGCGTGGGCTTACGATGTCGATAATACCTTCCCGGTGTATTAGACAACTCCTATACTGCCCTTTTTTTTTTTTTTTCGTATGGTAAATCATCAAATGACTTCTCTCGCTCTGGGCTGAGCGGGCGGGAGTGTCAGACTTTTACTGACTAAAACCCACCCATGTTCCTTCATCGCCCTTTGTGTTCCGGGGCCGCGGTATCTCTTTCGAACAACCCGCAGCTCCTATACTGCCCTACTAAGCGCAAAAGCGGTATCTCAAACCAAAACCGTAAAGTGTTTTTTATGCCATGGGATACCCTTAAAAAAATACGCATCCAATGAACTAAGCCTTTTAGCGCTATATTGTTCAAAACATTTGAAAAAAACTTTAAGAAAGATTTCCCTGCCTTACTTTTACCTGAAAACTATTTTTACAAAACTTCAATTATCTCTAAACTCACTTTCATTAAGATACCGCTTTTGCGTTTAGTAGGGCATAATACTTGATCCTCAGATTATCTCTACCGATTTCTACTCCTACTCCTTCACCGTGCACGCCGTGCGGTTGTTGAATTCACTTCCTCCTGACATTAGGGACTGCCAAACTATTGCACTTCTCAAAAGAAGAGTGAAAGAACAATATCTTTCCATTTCGACATAGTTGCACAAGTACTTATTATTAGTTATTTTATTGTATTTATAGTATTGTTGTATGTATTTTTGTATTTATACGTATGTAAGTATATTCTTATATTTTATATTATATTTATAATACGTGCTCTATTTTTTATGTAAGTATTCCATTTTCTCTTCTTCTTTTACACACTTTCTCTTTTTTTAGTATCTCCTTTCTCAGGTATGCTGGAAGAGATTTCATTAGAAATAAGCAATACCTTTGTACTCTTTTCTGTTCCTTTCTTGATTTCTGTATTTAGTGTGTACATAAATTGTTAAATAAATAAATATCTTGAAACTCGCCGCTACGAACTTCCAGAGTCACCCCACAACTTCCAAAATCACCTCAAAAACTTCCAAAGTCACCCCACAAACTTCCACAATCACCTCAAAAACTTCCAAAATCACCCCACAAACTTCCACAGTCACTCCACAAACTTCCACACTAACCCCACAGACACACAACCACAGACTTAACACGAGATTCACTGAAGTCAATGATAATAGATTAGCTTAACTAACTATTATGTAAAATGGCGAAACAGCGCTAGTACGGGGCACTGGGCTCTGGAGGTCTACTCTCTAAGCACGAAACCCGTAGTTTAGGCCGCAGATACGGGCATTTCCTACTCCATATCACTTACGGACATGCGATTAGTGAGGGGCCCGAACTAAAAATTAATGACAACACGATTGGACAGTTGTCCCTACTACCGATGTATTTTCAAAACTCATGAATCCGAAAATAATAGGGCGTAGGGTTAATTTCAAAGTTTCGATCTACTTTCGTACGGGCCCGTATCTTCGTTGACGGACTTAGAGAGTAGACCCCCTGGCTCTGCTTAATCGAGTTATGTTGAAATCCCATGTCATGATGGGTGTAGGAAGACCCTGAATGAAGCTGAAAGATACTAGTTCTGCCTTTCATTGCGATCATTTTTTTGTTCTGGACCACACCTGGGAACCTTCTAGTTAAGGAGATATTGGAGGTCAAAGTTCCAACTTTTCACAAGATTAGAATAGAATATACTTTATTGTACACCGAAACTGAAACGGAACGGTTTTACAATATTGTTAATTTAATGCTTACAATGGCGGTCTTATCGCTGATAGCGATCTCTTCCAGACAACCTTTGGATGGACTGTACGAACATGAAATAGAAAAAGGGGGGGTGGTCAGTGGTGTACTGCTAATACTATACAAAATTTAAAATAATACAAGTTATTTACTACTCATTATATAATATAAATACAAATATTTATATATATAGTGTGTAAAAAAAAAAAAAGTTATAACTTAAGAGGGCCCTTCCCCGTCCGACGAACGGCAACGCGAGCATGGCCAAAAAGCTTGTTGTTTCATCCAGCGCAATGTCAGAACAAGAGGCAAAGCGAAAAGAGAGAGAAAGCGCCTGAGCGCTCGCAGGCGCTCGGCCGGTAGCGAGCCATTCATAAAAATAATATCGTACCGCGCGCGTGCCTCGCTACGCGCGCACTGTAGATAGTTTTGTACATTTCTCTAAATGCAGGTTCATAAAAACCTATATTTATTACGTATTATTAGCTTCGGAGATATGTGTGTGTGTTGTATTTTTACCAATCTAGGTACCGAACGTGCTGTTATGACAACATGAAATTATTTATAACATAGTATATTCGTATTTTTTGCATATATACCTAAGTACCTCAAGGGCGAGCAAAGAAAGTCAGACTGATTCTCGTAAAATCTTTCTAGTAAAAACTGCGCTACTAAGAGCCGGCTGTAACTTCACTCGGCGACACATCAAGCTATACATTTCCACTATAACTTGGCCTCGCTTTGTATCAATTTCCCGTACAATGAAATATCTACATAAACTGGTTTTGCATAGATTGATTGGTCGTCACGCACAACGTCAACACCAAAGAGATTTAAAAAACTAATAGAGCGGACATTGGCAATTTTTTCATACAAAAATTTTGATCCCGAACATTTTCGATTTTGACACGAATGCTACCTGACAAGTGGGCGTATGACACTAGACAGAACGATTTGTTACTAAGTGGTAAAAAGTTTTTGGATTACGATTTTCTTCGTCTTGTCCCGTCTATCGCTAGTAAATATTTGAATGTCTTTGGTCAACACTCACATCACATCTACTTGTACGCAGTTCGACTTTAGACATAGACCCATGATATACCTAGGTACCCTAAACAGAGCACAAAAATGTTTAGGTATAATTTATTCTAGTTATGGAGTAGCAGTACCTAGGTACAAGCAGAATAACTTTTTTATCTACCCAGTCTGTCTATAATGAGGTTGCTGAAATTAGGTAGGTAGCGTACCTACTTGTATACAATACACACACAGTATGTGAATATCTACAAATATATGTTTTTGTGTGTTAATTTGCACCGTAGTAAAGGCGGTTGATCAAATAAAACAGTCTAAATACAGTTGGGTAGGTATATATTTTTTTATTCTAAACAACTTTGTTACACTTTATAAAAAATACATATGTAGGTAAAACATATCGGATGTCGAGAAGATTCCGATGTCCTCCAAACATCAGTTTTTCAGAAGTGTTTGAAGGTTCAGTAAAAAAAACATTTTCCCACGAATATTAGAAAGAGAAAAGAGTTATATTTTTGTATGTTTGATACAAATAAACACAAATTTTCAAAAATATTTCACCAATGGGAAGGTTACACGTTGTATGATCATCAGTTGTCGAATCTATCCCTTATTGGCAGTTTGCGTGGGAAACGTGGGTCAATAATTTCTGGCAGAACGCATTTTAACATTTTATCATCGGACCAAAAGGTTGGTTCTTTGATAATCTTTTCATATAATAATCCCTTTGGCGTCCAAAGAACAAAGTAAGTAAAAAAAATTCTTCTTTGCAATTTTCATTTGGGCTTGGACATTTGGACTTGGTAAAAGTAATTGTGATTTCTTTTCAATTTTATACCACCTCCATCTTCTGTACAGAAGACAACTTTTTTACTTTTTATTGCTTCTAGAGGCGTCAACGCAGAAGCCGAAGATGGACATTTTATTTCAACAATTCCGTATTCACTAGTGCCAGGTTCGTTTCACATTATAAATCAATAATCCTTTCGCAAGCAAAATCAGTGTCCGGTATGAAAAAACAAAATCGTTGTAGTAGGTAAAACAGAATTCACTAAAAGTAAAACGCACCAGCACACACGTACGCGCAGTCAACAAATTCAATACCTACTAACAATTCCGAGAGCCTCCGAGAGGCCCGAGAGCCGACCTGCCTTGCGCCATTCAACTCCCGCGTCTCACCCCGCCCGACCCCGCTCGACTCGTCCCCCGCGTACCTCTTACCGCCACATGGCTAACAAGCAAGTGAGAACGCGATAACATTGAAAGAAAAATAGTGTGCGGAAATTTCATAAAACCTGTTCCAAGAAATACGTGTTTTTTCGTAAGCCTTACAAGATTATGAAAAAAAAAGTTTTACATTTAGAAACTCCATTACATTTGCAAGGTTTCTATGCAAATATTTCTTTCCGGTTACAATTAATGAGTACATTATAAACGCCCAAACTTCGTATAAAATTTGTGCAAAAAAACTGATTTTTGGAGGCTTGTACTGAATTTGCTTCTTAAAAATTTGATTTCGCGTTTTAATAGAAACCTAGATATAGTGCACAAGATACCTATTAGGTCAAAAGTTTTAAAGAAATATCTGTTACAACGCCATAATCACGTACGAGCGTTTGTATGAAAAGATAGACGGGTTGGCCGCTCTTAACTTTAAATACCTCCACGACCCCCGTACTATTCAATGTAAAATGTTTTGAGTGCGTAACATTGAGTCCTACCGTGATTTTTCACCCCAAAAAAAAAGTCGTTTCCCAGCAATAATTTTTGCGTAGAGTTACTTAGTTCGATGTACAGAATGCTTGGTTGACGGCTTCGTGAAGGGTCCGTTTATTTACACCTTGCATAGAGGATAAGCCTGCGTGAGTCTTATTTCAAGTCAAATGAATGTATTTTGCCCAAGAAGCAGGGATCTATTTATCGGGCAACAAATATTATAGAAAATGGTTGTGAACCGATAGTTTCTATACAACGTTAGTTTTAGTATATGTGAAATCTGAAACACGTGTCTAGTATTTTTATGTAAAGAATCTATGTACAAAATTTCAAAACTGTATCATGAAAAATCACAAAGTTGTAAGCTTGTTATGTTAGCTGGTTGTCCGTACAAAAACATGCTCACCACGCGGCGCCCCGGTGTGCGCCCGCGCCTAATGCCTGTGTTGTGCGCGTATGATTGCGGATAGGTACTAAGTGTCGCTCGGTGTCCAACTCCAATCTTTTTTAAATATTTTTGGGACAAAATATAACATGATATAAAAAATATTGGAATCGATTCAGTTACTTATTCTGAACAAACTATATTCTGGTTTCGCATATACTAAAAATAATGTTGTATAAAATTACTTAGTCCGTAAGTAGAATATTTATATTTTTGTTTGTTTGTTATTTGCAGACATCGGAATAGGTAGAGTTTAACATGGGTAACAGGTGGATAATATCTTCCTCTAATTTAACAGCTTTATTTAGAAACTACATAGGTCGGATGGCTGACCACCCATTACATACCGAGTTTCCTTCGTGCTTCGGAAGGCACGTTAAGCCGTTGGTCCCGGCTGTCATTTGTAGATCTTTGACAGTCGTTACAGGTAGTCAGTGGCCCGAAAGTCTGACAACCAGTCTTATCAAGGGGTATCGTATTACCCAGTACCGACTGGGTTGTGGAGGTCAGATAGGCAGTCGCTCCATGTGAAATACTGGTATTCAGCTGCATCCGGTTAGACTGGAAGCCGGCCTCAACATAGTTGGGAAAAGGCTATGCAGATGATGGGGAAATTTCGAAACTAAATAATAATTTAGAGATTTTATACGGAGTTATTATTCACATGTAACTTATTTCCTTGAAGTTTAGGCAAATAAACTACCTTTTCCGATCTCTTATTATAAGTTTTTTTTTTATTACATCAAGTTTAATATGTATATTTTATAAGAGCAATGGAAGCGGAAGAATTTATGAGCGTCGGTGTAGACTGAGAAGCATTTGTAAAGATTGCAAACCATTATATAAATTTTGGCCATTTATGAAATATTTTTTTTCAGTAAAAATAAAATTCTTATTCAAACAAGAACACTAAAAATCATGAACACTTAAAACGGGATATTTACCATGTTTACTACAAACAAACAACATGTTTACTGTAAAAACGACTTCCAAAAAAACACTAAAAACAGTGGAAAATAATTTTACTTTCGGAAGTCGGTGACTTTTGTTTGTTTCATTGACTTTTATGCCATCGACTTCCGAAAGTAAAGTTATTTTCCACTGTTTTTAGTGTTTTTTGGAAGTCGGTTTTTTTTTTGCAAAATAGTACATTTTGATATAAGTGGGGAAAGTTTGTTATTGCGGCCGAGGCGAAATACACACACGAGCCGCAGGCGAGGGTGTTATGGAGCCGAGAACTGCAGTAACAAACGCCAACGTGTATCAAACGACGGTTTTCAATACACTTTTAGTTTTTTGGTTTTAGTTTTTAGTCCAAATTTGTTCAAAGTCCAGCTATTTTCATTTGAAAACCAAACCACTGAACCGATTTTGATGAAATTTCTATGGGACCAATCGGAAAGCATATCTTTTCTCTTATAAAATATTTTTTCAATTCAGTCCATAAATGACGGAGTTATGAGGTAACAAACACAAAAAAAAGCAACCGAATTGAGAACCTCCTCCTTTTTTTGAAGTCGATTAAAAAGGTAAATATGTATCCCGTCTTCAGTGTATTAACGCTGAAAATAGGATACTTATTTACCTTTTTAATAAGGTTTTTTGGTTGTATTTTTTTTTTATAAGGAATTTAATTGTTTATGGAATATTCAGACCTCATCAATTTACCGTGTGACAGCAATTTCATGGAACCTTCAAAACAAGAATAGTTGTGATTCAAATATACGGACAATTTTAAGTTGTTAGTCAATTTGCTAAACAATTATACGTACATATGTCCCTGACATTTCGTATAAAATCCGAATTTGATTTTATTTTTGGGTTGGAAAATACGGGGTGGAAGGGACACCGACGCGAAACAGCTGTTTCCTACAAAACTGCAATACCTACACGGTCAAAATGTATGGAACACCTGATTTTTTTTTAATAACCGACGAAAAATTTCTATGTGGGGGCGTTCAGAATGATGTACTGAGTATGTGGTTTCCGTTTTCGCGTCGGTGTCCCTTCCACCCCGTATAACATCGCATGAGAAAACGGAAATAAAGCAAAGCTACGATGTGCTCGCAAACGATATGAAAATAAAATATGTTTTATTAATCATATTTCAGATTAGTTCCTTCAATGAGGGCTATCGTTTTTGAGCTCACCAGATGGCGCCACTGTCGAGTAAGGTCCTGTCATTAGTTCTATTTTATACTTTAAAGTACCAATAACTTCATAAAAAGATTATTTAATTACGTTTAACAACATAGTGTAAACTTAAGGTATCTACAATATTGTCCCTAAAATTAGCAAGCATGAAACATTTAAAAATCATTCTTCCTTCAAGTATTAACAAATTAGAACTCCCAACTTGCTACCTACAATCTTCAAGTCATAATTAACCAGGAATGACTCAATCTTGACCACACTCGTGAATATTAATAAAACTACGGGATATAAAAGCGCGCAACGCGGGAACATTCTGTGACATCTGACATTTCTGAAGACCTTACTCTACACGAACGCCTCTAGCGGCGAATTCATGCGCGACAGCCCCCATTGTGTACAGACGCACATCAAGCTACCCGAATCTCTAAAATTTTACCAATCAACTTTGAACCTAATTCTTTAACGATAAAGTTGAAAACACATTAAAGAAATTTGACAGATTGTTGTAGTTTGATGTGCTGGCGTTTGCACAATATTTTTAAGCTAAATGTCAATCGAATATACACTAAAATTAATTATAATTAAATAAAACACATTCCTTATAATAAATCTGTATGATTGTCTAATAAGAGTATTTAAACTGGGAAACATGATATCATCACGCCTGTAATACCCGAAGAGATAGGCAGAATCACCTGCCGTACAGTCACAGGCACCAATATGTATACACTTAGAAAAATTTCAAAGCGATTTTCTCGTGAAATAACGGTTTCTACTTTGAGATAAGACCTGTTTCGTAACATTATGGCTACCAATATATTATGTTAGCAACAACATCAAATTAACATCGATACTGTAGGAGAAAATCAATTTTAAAAGTTGCTACGTGTATACATATTAGTGCTCGTGACTGTACACCCACATTTCGACCGCTAAGTTTTTGTTCTTTGTAATAGGGGGCGGGCCTATTACCA
This sequence comes from Standfussiana lucernea, assembly GCA_964057025.1. NCBI lineage: Eukaryota > Metazoa > Arthropoda > Insecta > Lepidoptera > Noctuidae > Standfussiana > Standfussiana lucernea. The sequence continues at coordinate 3,445,764 of OZ059813.1, forward strand.
TCAAACGGTCGCCTTCCAGATTCTATCCTTGTCTTTTTCACACCAGTTTAAATACTCTATAATCTATTAATAATTTAACCTTTTGACCGCTTGGCTAAATATCAATTGCCGTGCCCCTAGCGCGCGGCTACAATTCGATAAAATAAATAATACCCACGACAAAAAAGCATTTTCAATACTTAGAGCTACGAGACATAATTGTTGTAAATAATATCTCTATTTAATAATGGTTCTAGTTGTACCACGCAGTTAATAGGCCGGAAATAGAACGAAAAAATGCATGTTCTCTGTCGCAGAAATATGTGTCAACACAAGCGGTCAAAAGGTTAACATAAATAAGTGTACTAGCCAGATTAATCAAAATTTTGACAGTAAAATTTCAGATCTAAGCAAATTACTCAAATAAACTTTCAGCATCTGAATGAAAATCTCGAAATCTTTTCAATTGTGTATTTGACTGTATTAGTAGACTAAATAACATTTCACGGGTCCTTCGATCAAGGTTAAGCTACACATGCCGCGGTCCATGGATGGGTCTCATATAATAAAGGACGAGTCTTTTTTACTATACCAGTCAAATACGATATTGCATACCCATAGAAATAGTCCTATACTCGAATATGAGAAACATGATTGTCGTCATCACTAATAAATAGTAGATTTTATCATATTTTTGTTGTGAAAATAAATGGATACCTAAATCAATGCATGCAGTTTTTTTTATCTATTCGTCGTACTTAGGCCCCGCGAAAAAAAATCCTTACGTTAACCTTTTCACCGCCACGGTCGGCTATAGCCGACAAATGAAAAGGTGTCCAACATGCCACCGTCAGTTACAGCCGACAAGAGAACGACATTTTTCAAGTAGTTTTCATCTGTCGGCTATAGCCGACCGTGGCGGTCAAAAGGGTAAAATGGCTCGTACCTCACAGGACCCCTTACCGTGTGATCGCCTATTTTTATGCCCTGGCTGGAGGCCTTACATTCCAGGCATCAGGATAGCTCGCTTAAGCAGTGACAAGGTTGTGAACTATGTTAACCTGAATTGTGCATTTTGAAAAGAGCGAGCTCGCAGATTCCACATGGGATGAGAGACATGATTTAGGTTCTGTGCCCCACGCCAAGAATTTCTTCTGTATCGTGGGTGTGTTTACAAACATTTAAACTCACAGTCACAAACAGTCAGACCCTGAACAGCTATATGTCGGCCCTACAAATATTTGTTCCATGCGGGGAACGAATCCGCGACGCAACACAGCAGTCAATTGCTTAGCCAGGGCTGGGCAAAATACATGCTTTGCTTTAATTGAAATACAAATTACAAAACACTATCTCGCGAGTATTTAAAATACGAAATACAAAATATCTTTAAGTAATGTATGAAATACAAAATACAGTATTTTAGCTATTTTTAATTGAAATACAAAATACTACTAAGAATAAAAAGTAATCCAGCCCAGCATGGGCTAAAAAGCAGAGTAAAAGAATATTAATCAGTAAAACCCAAGTTTCCTTTCATGAACACTAGATTTTTAAATGTACTGTCAGACAAACAGCCGCTTGTTGGAGAATGAATAAAACCTGCTAAAGAAAACAATCTTTCTACAGGTCCTGATGAGCACAAACTTGTGTTAAATTATATGAACACATTTTTTTATTTGGATATTTGATTTTTATTTCATTTTTTGGTTAAATTTAGGTATTTATGTTAAAATGTATTTTGAAGCCATAAGTATTTGAAATACTAACTACAAAATATCTCGGCGTCAGGTATTTGAAATACGAATTACAGATTACATTTTAAGCAAGTAATTGAGATACAAATATCAAATACGTTTTTGTATTTCAATTACGTATTTTAATTACAAATAATTCAAATACTGCCCAACCCTGTGCTTAGCCACTGCGCCAACCGTGCCGTCGTGCTTAGGTAAGTGAGTGAAACAATACTAATCAAATGTTTCTGTCAACGAAACTAAAATGTTACCTACTACTTGTATCATTTGTCGCGGTAGGGCGAATCTAACGATTTGCATCATTGACATTGGCTACAAAACTATTACATTTAGGTACTTATCTCTATTATTAATTTTATCAAACAAAGCATTATCAGATTTCTCAAACCGAATGTTAATAGATACAATACTTATCAATGTTTACAATTTTATTAACGAGTATAAAATGGATTGAAATGACTAGTAAATTCAAAAGCATCTTTCAAAAGTCAATGAACAAAATTGGTCCCAAACTCAAACTCAAAGCATTTATTTCAATTAGACCATTACAGGCACTTTTGAATGTCAAAACACAAAAAATAAACTAAGCTACAGTCCCAGTCACAGGGCATAATAAGTTGTGAAAGTACTGTAGTTATATATAGGCACCGTCCATTAATTACTCCATACATTTTTGTCATTGGCTTTTCAAGAGCTCGTCTTGAACTTACATGGATCTAAAAGAGCTCACATCGCAAACTATAACGGAGCATAAAAGACCTTAACACAAAATAGAACGGAGCTTACTAGAGCTCATCGCGTGCTTGTATGGAGCTTCGAAGTGTTCACCGCGAACCTTTAGGAGTTCATTATTATAAGAGCTCGTCGTGTATCGTGAACTTGGCCGGAGCTTTAAAGACCTCATGGCTGTCTCGACTAAAGCATTTAAGAGTTCATTGCGAAATTGACCCGTGCTTTCAATATCTTTTTGTGCGGTGAGGGCATCATTAATGCATACATCATTGATACTGTGTTGTGGAGGTCAGATAGGCAGTCGCGTCATGTAAAATACTGGTATTCAGCTGCATCCGGTTAGACTGGAAGCCGACCTCAACATAGTTGAGAAAAGGCTAGGCAGCTGATGTCAAAGAAACGTTCCGTTTCGTGATAAATCTTTATCAAGAATATTTTCACTATCGATGCGATGGATTAAATAACTATTTAATCTAATCCGTAATTATCGATTGCCGTAGATATAACTATAGAGCTACAGATAATAGAAACATTTGATAAAACAGTACAATATTAGGTTTATTTAGTTAAAATGGCGATGTTACGTGGTTGGGTGTTTACGATATGTTTCATGTAAGTAACATGGTTATTTAATTACTGTTGTAATTCGTCACTATGTTTTGACTAAATTGTCATCTTCATGCCCTTGTCTCATTCTACTTGAGGTTGACGCAACACGTTTTCTTCTTCCATTCTCCCCTGTTGTGCGAATTGACTCATACCTAATAATTATATATCGCACGCCCTCAAAAAAAACCGTCGTAACACAAAAAAATCAGTTTTGAGATATTATACTTTAAAGTTTTTTTGTGTCCGGCCGATGATATCCGTAAAAAAACATTCGCGTGTGTCATTCTGTGATTTAATTATTTTCGCAGAACCTACACTTTTGGAGTTTTTTTTTTCAATTATATATCAAGGAGAATTGACATTGAGATGGGTGTTATCTAAAAACCTAAAATTTTTGTGTTATGACAGTTTTTTAGAGGACATGCGATATCTTTATTGACAAAGTAACACGACTCAATTGTGTTAGTAACAATATTCCTTACCTCTATGTTAGTATTCCTATTCTAATCACTTAACCTAAAACCTACATGGGAATCACTGCCACGCGCCTATCACCGAGGTGGACAGCTTGCAGTAGCGACTCACATATAAAAAATTGAGGCTGCTCGCCACACAGCGCAGAATAAGGTTGGGGCTGCCCCGCACGCGGTGCACCAGGGAAGCCCATCGTTTTCTCATCGTTGTATAAAAATAGTAGACTCGAGCTTCAGCAAACATCCCTGACGCACTACAGAAGCGAGGCAACCCCATCAACATCCTGAACGCATTATTATATTGAACGCGAAGGACGCCATACGATTTCTGCGTATAATCGGCCCACAGAGTGCACGTGTAAAAAGGAGTGCAGTATGCACGAAACAAGGTTATTATAACAGCCCGTGAGCAACGTGCAAACCTGCGAGCTATCATATTTGCCCTAAACGACAGCGCACTTCGCTCTTGCTCAATATCGTCATCGTCCTTCATGCCGGCAGTCAAGACATGTCCAAGGTATTTAAACCTGTGTGAGCCGAGATCCATTCAAATCTACTGGTGGTATAGTTTCCGGACACCGTCCGCCGCCGTCACCAAAGACCATGACCTCACTCTTACGCACATTGTAGACTAAACCATGAAGCTTGGCACAGTCTTTACAGATGGCCACCAACCTCGTAGGGCCACAAACCAAGGCGCTCAGCAGAGCCATACCATCGGCGTAACTAATATTGTTCCCACTCACCCCATCAGTGTAACAACCGGCTCGCTCTCTGCTGAGCGTCTCAATCAGCTCATTGATGTACAGATTGAAGAGGGTTGGCGAGGTCAGGCCTCCCTGCCTCACACCGCACTCCAATCCATACGGCACCGACAAAGTCCCAGCCCATCGAAAGAAATAAAAAAAAATAATAATAATATCCATGCGTACTTCTTTTTAATGAAAAAACTTTTGCAAAAAAATTACGATTTCCAAATCAAAACACTAAAATAATGGAAAAAAACTTTACTTTCGGAAGTCGGTGACTATTGTTTGTTTCATTGACTTTTTTGCCACCGACTTCAGAAAGTAAAGTTATTTTCCACTGTTTTTAGTGTTTTTTTTTGAAGTCGGTTATTTTTTTTTGCAAAAAGTTTTTATTTTACCCTTTTTAGTTATCGAAACTTTGTCAAGTATCAATTTCGCAATTTCTTTTACTTGGGCGACATATTTTTTCCAGCAATTTTGATTTAAAAATCAAACTACTGAACCGATTTTAATGAAATGTCTATGGGATCAATCGGAAAGTATACCCTTTTAGATAAAAGAAGAATTTTTCAAATCGGTTCATAAATGACGAAGATGTGAGGTAACAAACACAAAAAAAAAACGAATTGAGCACCTCCTCCTTTTTAAGTCTGTTAAAAAATAGTAACTGCAGTATATGTGTAAATCATAACGTGACGGTTGACAGACGAGAATGGTAGAAAAAAACGTGTTGCGCCGACCCTAAGTAACATGGGACAACGGCAGGAAATGATGCTTTGTGACCACCTACCTATCTGTTTTTCGAACTGTCCGTCTGTTTCCTTTTCATGGGCTGAATAGAATTTTATGAAAGGCATTCAGGTAGACCATGGCAAATAGGCTGTCTGGTCAGGTATCAGTCTTCTTCACTACAGCGGTCCAAGGTTTTCTTCAGGGGATTTTTGACTTCTCAGGTGGCACAAGGCTTAGGTACATTTGCGTATCAACTTAATGTATGTCTACGTGCTCCGTGGCGGGTAGCCAGCCCCAATTTTTTCTAATATCAAAAACAAGAGATGTATCATTGCTTATTATGCAGTAATGCTCTATTTCAGATTGACAGCAAATGCGGCCTTTGGCCATATCCCTTATTATAACTCCGCTGAACCAGATGCACCTACTTTCGGTAAGTATTTTGACTATTTTTAAACTGATGGAACGTAGCCACCGTATCTTACAAATGCTGCCTGTAGAGGCTAGATTTCCATGTTCTCATGGCTGTAATTATTGGCATTTCACTGTTTATTGAGTTGAGGAGCTCGTGGCTAGTTAATAACAGCCGCTCGGATCGATCTTTAGGTTTAAGCCGCGCTTGATTAGGTTCATCCGTGGATGGGTGACCACCCATTTCATACCGAGTTTCCTCCGTGCCTCGGAGAGCACGTTAAGCCTTTGGTCCGGCTGTCATTTGTAGATCTTTGACAGTCGTAACGCCCTGTTGGTGATTATTCTTTCAACATAACTTAACATCACGGCTGTTATCCCCGAAGAGTTAAGCAGAGGTGTACCTAATAATGCAACCGAGTTCAACCCACATTTTGCCAGCTATGTTTAAGTCCCATGGAATAAGGGGCGAGCCTATTGCCGCATACCGAATACAAATCCAGATCCTGTGGCTGCTACTGAGAAATTCCTGATGGAAAAACACAATGAAATTTTGGCCCGACCTGGGATTCGAACCGAGAAATTCATGCTTAGCAGTCGCGCTTACAACCACTAGGCCAACGAGATAATCACCTCCTATTGGTGATTATTCTTTTTTTTTTTCAGTAAGTGACATCCCGGCTAGCCAGATGAGTCGGCAGAATGCTGCTGCCCGCCTCTCAGCTGTGCGTAGCGTGATGGTGGAGAAGAAAGTAGACGCGTACATCGTGCCTACTGCTGATGCCCATAATGTAAGTAGCTTGAATACAATAATGAGTGTAAAAATATCCTTAACTAAGCCGAAGCGCATTTAATCTCCCCGTCATTACGATTTTTTCTTATTCTGGACCTTACCTGGGAACCTTCTAGTTACTGAGATATTGGAGGTCAAAGTTCCAACTTTTTCACAAGTTTTCCATGTTATAACATTACTTTAAATACCTCCACGACCCCCGTAGCACTCAATGCATCCATCAGCACAATGTTTTGAGTGCGTTACATTTAGTCCTACCGTAAAACATAATTTTTTACCCTAAAAACAAAGTCGTGTCTTACTGAGTTACTTATTTTGATGTACAGAATGCTTGGTTGACGGCTTCGTGAAGGGTCCGTTTACTCCCTTTTATTACTGTAGTATTTGCCAGGGTCCCTTATTCGCGTTCAGACCGCCATATACTCAACAAGTACTCGCCACATACATACTAAAAAAGTCAGAAATTCTTTCTTAGGAAAAAACTCAAAGCTTTATTTCAATTAGACCATTACAGACACTTTTGAATGTTAAAACACAAAAAAAAAAACTAAGCTACAGTCCCAGTCACAGGGCATAATAACTTGTGTTGTGAAAGTACTGTAGTTGCCCATTCGAAAGCAACCTGCAATGATTTTTTAGGAAATGTATGAGAAAAGTATTTTGCGATTTCTGACCTTTTAGTACTCCAACCTTAGTTTGTCTCATACAAGTTTTTGATCAGTATCAGAAACAGTGTCGAATGGCATCAAACAATTTTATAGTTGTGTAAAAAAGTTTTTGCTTTTTGCTAACTGTCCTTTTTTTAACCGACTTCAAAAAAAGGAGGAGGTTCTCAATTCGGTTGTATTTTTTTTTGTGTTTGTTACCTCATTTCTTCGTCATTTATGAACCGATTTGAAAAATTCTTTTTTTTATCTGAATGGATCTGCTTCCCGATTGGTCCCATAGAAATTTCATCAAAATCGGTTCAGCAGTTTGGTTTTTAAATCAAAATAGCTGGAAAAAATACGTCATCCAAGTAAAAGAAATTGCGAAATTGATACATGACAAGGATTTGTTTGTGATGCGATAACTAAAAAGGGTAAAATAAAAACGTTTTTGCAAAAAAAAAAATAACCGACTCCAAAAAAAAACAAAAAAAAGTGGAAAATAACATTACTTTCGGAAGTCGGTGCCAAAAAAGTCAATGAAACAAACCATAGTCACCGACTTCCGAAAGTAATGTTATTTTCCACTTCTTTTTTGTTTTTTTTGGAAGTCGGTTATTTTTTTTTCAAAAACGTTTTTTTAAATTTGCGAATCAAAATTTCACGATAAATTATAGATGGTCTCCTAAGACCATTTTCGGGTAGCTGCAACAGTTAAGGTAGGTTCCCCTTACTGTCCCGCCGAAAGTTTCCACCTTGTGTACCAGTTGCCCGCACCTTTAGTGACAGCCCGTGACGGCATTACTGATTTGCGGTCTGCGGTCGCTGCTCGACCGCAGCGTCAGGAGACGATGTCGTCATGTACGGAACCGGGCAGGCCCTTCATGCTTGGTGGCTTTATTTGTACTTGAGTAATATATATATATACATATATGTTAATGTTCTATTTTACTGTTGGTGTGTGCTAGCTGACATGTCGCAATTATTGAATGCAATTGATTCTTTGTTTATACATATATTTTACACGCTATTGTATAGAATCTGGTTCTTCTAACCTAACAGACAGATGTGTTGCTGGGGAGTTAGTTCCGCCACTTCTTCTTCCCAGCTAAAACACTAGAAAGTGGCGAAGGGCGGCCGTTTTGGGGGACTGTCTCTTGTAAACTCGACGTTCGAAAAGTGCTGATTATCAGCCTAATTTGAATAAATGACTTTTGATTGATTGATTGATTAACCAACAGCTAGCGTAAAGCCAGCCTTTCTAACACATCATTCTTTCTTCTTCCAGTCTCAATACATATCCCCAGCAGACGCCCGTCGCGAATGGCTGTCAGGTCTTCGAGGATCATCAGGCACTGCGTTAGTGACGGCCACCCAAGCCCTCGTGTGGACTGATGCGCGATACTGGACGCAGTTCGAGGTGGAGGTCGATGGTACCTTGTGGACGCTGATGAGGCAAGGTAGGTTCAGAAACATCTTCTGCCTAGCCTTTTTCCACCTACGTAGGGGTGGCTAATTTTAACAAGGTTATAAGGACGGGACTTAGACACAATGAAACATCTGTAATGCTGATTAAATACTGAGTATATTTGGTCCAATAGATATTATTATAAGCATGCACACAAGCATACATACGTCAAATACATACTACATCACACCTCCCCTCGGTAAAATAAGGTGAAATATAAAATACATTTTATTTTTTACCTTAGGATAACATTTGAAACTTAAAAACTACATGCATTAAAATTATCTTATTGTTATTTAAACAATGATTGCTTGTTTTATAAACATTAACCGAGCGAGTAACTAGATCTCCATCATCAAGTCATTAACATTATTGTTATCTAAACTTAAATGGTCTTACTATTCTACTTATTCATAATTATACATACCAGCATGTGGTGCAATTTATGTATTGCAATTGAATGAGATTTATAAACATTCGCTTAATGTTTCATATGGTCTATAGCTAACGATGATTACCTAAGTCAAACATAATTAGTCATAGTACAATTTCGTACGATTCTTATGAACTAAATCTAATTTACCATTAATATTCACCTCCACATTGGGTGACAGATCTCGGACAACCTCGTAGGGTCCCGTATAAAGGTTCGTCAACTTATTACCAGTTTCGCTTTTAATTAATAAACGGTCTCCCTGTTTATATTTAGTAGGACTTATGTGGTGATCATATTTATCTTTCCTTTGTAATTTACTTTTGATTAAATTATCTCTCGCCTCTGTTTGTGATATCTGTAATCGATATTTGAGCTCGAGGGGGTAGCTATCATAGTTATATAGTGGCTCTACGGATTTGGTAAGATTACTTGGCAAATTACATATCTTTCCATAGACGAGTTCAAATGGCGTAAATTTTGTTGAAGTGTGTACCGTCGTGTTGTATGCAAAGCACCAAAATGGGAGCCAAGTGCTCCATGAGTCTGGTTTATTTTCCGTCTGTATTCTTAAAAACGCCCCTAAACTTTTGTGTGAGTTCTCTAAAGCCCCGATACTTTCATGGTGATATGCTGTTGAATTTAATTTAGTGATATTAAGAATTTTACATACCTCTTTAAAGGTGTCAGTCATGAATTCCGCACCTCGATCAGTAGCAACCTCTCTTGGAATGCCGTGTTGGAGAATAAAGTTGTTCACAAACACTCGTGCGACTTCTTCGGATGTTTTAGTAACCAAAGGAAACGCACATACATATTTTGACAGCTCACATTGTAGTGTTAGAATATATGAATGGTTATAACAATCCCTATCAAGCGGTCCCACTAAATCCAAATATATTTTTTCAAAGGTAGTATGAGACGTAGTGGTAATAGTCATTGGTTCTTTAGCAATTGCCGTATACTTTTGTTGCTGACATTTTGGACATTTTTTGACAAAGTTAGCAATATCTTTTTCGAGTCCCGGCCAGAAGTAATATTTTTTAATGCTATTGAACATACGTCTAATGCCAGCATGACCGCTTGTAGGTAATAGATGGAAGTCATTTAAAATTACTTTCCTATCGTCTTTATTTTCGATTCTCTCTCCTTCCTTTATAATAATTATAGATAGCCTTTTCCAGTTAGAACACTTTTTTACCTCACTTGTGAACTTTTGTATAAAGATCCTGTTGTTCTTATTTTTCATTATAAAAATTTTATCTGTATTAATTGTGGCACAAAATTCACACAACTCCTTCATGAACTCTGCTGGCGTCAGCTGGGATTGTGCTGACGGTTTAATAAATATCGTTAGTTGATAGCTGTCGAACATAAAAATATTATTTTCATGAGTAATTTTATTCGTGATTCGTAATTTATTTAAATACTTCAGATCGGCAAACCTAAGTTCAACTGCATTTTTCGGAGCATTATTAGTTTCTACTAGCCTTGGCTCGTTCTGGAGTCTCTCTGTGCTCGTAACATTTTGATTTACAGAAATATTTGTTTCTAATCTTTTCTTTTGGGCTCGCGTCATGACGCATGATATACACTTATTTAATTCTTTTAGTTCCTTGGATGACACTGTAATACGAGAAAGCGCATCTGCGGCGGCATTCTCTTTGCCTTTTTCATATTCAATAACATAATCGTATTCCTCTAAGCATAACCTAAACTTAAGCAATCTGCTTGAGGGGTCTTTTAAACTAAGCAAATATACTAGCGGTTTATGGTCGGTAACGATTTTGAAGGTTCGACCATATAAATACGGCCTGAAATGCTTCACAGCCCATACGATAGCTAGGAGCTCTTTTTCAATCGTTGGGTAATTTAGCTCGGCCTTGTTTAGGCTTCTACTAGCGTACGCGACTGGGCGGCCGTCAGAGTTTGCTAAAATAGCTCCCACTGCGTAACCCGATGCATCAGTCTGTATAATAAATGTGTTTTTACTTGATAAATCGGGGTATTGTAGAACGGGAGGCGATATTATACATTTCTTTAGAATTTCAAATGCCTTTTGGCAATTATCATCCCATTTAAATTTAGTATTTTTTCTACATAACAAATTTAAGTGATAAACTATTTCTGCAAATTTCGGTATGAATTTTCTATAATAGTTAGTAAACGCCACGAATCGCTTAACTTCATCCGCGCTTTTAGGCACAGGATAGTCTTGCACTGTTTTTATTTTGTCTGGGTCGGGTAAAACCCCTTCTCCTGATACAATATGGCCTAAGTAGAGCAATTCCTTTTGTAGAAAATTACATTTCACCGGGTTTAATTTCAAATTAACTTCACGTAATCGTTCAAATATTTCAATTAAATTTCTATTATGCTCTGCCAGGCTTCGGCCAAAAACTATCAGATCATCTTGATAACACAAGCATTTTTCGTAACAAAGACCAGACATAGCCATAGTCATCATGCGCGAAAAGGAACTGGGGCTTGTCTTAAGCCCCATCGGCATTCTGGTCATTTGAAACTGTCCCGAACAAAAAGCTGTATACTTCCTGCTATCCGGCTCTAGTTCGACGTTATAAAATCCCTGATTGAGGTCTAAATGCGTAAAATAAATACATCCGGATAAAGAATCTAATATTTCACTGATATTAGGCAATGGAAATTTATCTTCCTGTATACTGTTATTTAATTTGCGATAGTCTATGACTAAACGCCATTTTTTCAATCCATTTATATCTGCTTTCTTAGGCACCAAAAGAACGGGGCTCGACCACTCACTGTTACATGGTTCTATGATACCTTGTTCGAGCATATTATCTATTTGTTTCCTTATTTCCCCTTTTTGTGAATGTGGGAGTCTATAAGGCTTAGAATACAATGGCGTGGTTTGTGGCTTTAAATTTATCGAGTGTTTGTATATTTTTGTGGCAGTTAATTTATCCCCTTTAAGATAGAAAATATCGTTATATTTTGCACATATGTTTTTAATAGTATCGCGTTCTTCCGTTTTCAAGTGGTTTAAATTGAGTAATGGGAAAAGATGTTTTACCCTTTCCGCATATTTTGTCGTGGGTTCGGCAAATTCACAAACATTATAATCATTAGCTAAGAGTATCGTGGGTTTAAAATCTTTTAAATCAATATCTTTTCCCGTGGTATTTAAAAATCGTACTGGTATTCGCCCTTTAATCGGTTTTGATAAAGTACTTGCTAAATATAATCCTTCCTTTACTTCAGTAGCGCAAACTACGCATTCCTGCCGAATTTCAGTTTTGATAAGATGAACTGATTCTGATCTAGCGGGTATAGTTAATAAATTGTTCTCCGAAGTGATAGGTAAATCTATTTTTATGGTCTCATTCCATAGTTGTATAGAATTGTTACCCAAGTTTAAAACTGATTTATATTTGCTTAGAAAATCTTGGCCTAATATGCCACTAGCCTTACATGGTAACGATTTAAATACGTAGAATTTATTGCTTACAGTGTGATCACCCGAATATAGATTAATATAAACATATCCGATTGCTTGTACTTTGCCTCCGATACCATCAACAACAATATATATATAGGAATGTTATTCTTGATCACGTGTTCATATTTTATGGCTGAAATAGAAGCCCCGGTATCAATAAGCCAACTATGTAAGTCCCCACAAGGATTAATGTTCAAATTAATATGACATACATTATTACAACACAATATTACATTTTTATTCACGAAAAACTTATCGTGTTCTGACTCTTTAGACTCTTTGTTTTCTTGTGAACCTGAGTCTGTCAAAATATGCATTTCTTGTTCATCTCCCTCAGCATTTCTAGTGCGACTGTAAAATATCTTACCTCTGTTGCCTCGAGATGATCTTGGTGCAGCTCGTCCTCTGAATTGACCACCTGTCCAGCTGCTGTCGTCTGCCTGAGATTGAATACCCTGATCTGGCACCTGTCCACGCCCGTGTGTGTGCTGACCTCTATTCCTGAACCGACCCCTAAAATTCCTGTTTTGATAAAAGTTATTTCTGTTATTATAACGCATAGCCAAAATATCACCTGATGTCGACGGGGATGTCATTTGTTCATCTATAGCAGCTTGAACAGCATCACTCAAAGACGAATAATTCCTAGCTGCGATTATGGTGCTCAACCGCCGATTTCTCAAACCATCTGCGAAACTTTTTATAGCTTGTTTTTCATTTATTGGCTTCAACACACTAAAACTGGTCTCATTGCCTTCGGATTGAGAGATGGTTATATCTACAAATAAATCTGAAATTTGTTTACCATACTCGTCTATAGAAAGATCGTTTTGTCGCAGATTAAATAATTTATGTTGAAGCGCCGTTGCCGACTTTTTGGGCAACAGATGAGTTTTCATAGCCTTAATCAAACCGTCAACTGAGTCATATTTACTGTCTAGTTTTAGTTTAGCCGCCTGTGACAAACGACTTTTCAAAACAAAGTTAACTAATTTATTTTGGCCTTCCTGGTCGAGCTCGGATTGATAGTATTCTACACCGTCAATGAGCTGCTTTGTACTAGCCTCATCATCTTTCAAAACTGGTAATAAATTCAATGCAACCTTCAGATCGAATTTAGCCATATTTTCTGCCTTACTAGTGTATTTCTCTACTGATGAATTACTGCATAAGTCTAATATGCTGTCGTTTAAAGTTTAAAACTGTGAAATTTGCTCATAAAATTTTATAGATTCATCCTCCTTTAATTTGGGTCTCAACGCTTTTAACTCTTCCAAACTACAATTAAACTGACTAACTAAATTATCTGCTTCTTTCAATTTTTTCAACACTATTTCACCTTTACGCCTAGCGGGCCCGATTTTCACCAAATATGTTTTTACTTTATTAAGCTCAGTACTTAAATTAATTAAGTGTTCATACATTACGGTCCATTATAAAACAGATATAGATATGATTATTCACATAGATTTCTTCTCATACACCGATTCACTGTAAAGCACTTTGACACATTTTTATTACGCAATCACACAAAATCTTCTAGCCGTAGTCATCTGGTTTCCGTTTTTGATAGGCCTTTCTACTCGTTACTTTACTGGAGTTCCCTTGCAGGAATTGGTAGCTCTGCAATTACAATCTTCACATATAACTGGTACTCCTGGACTCCGATAATGCCTGCTTTGATCAGAACGCCTCAGGACATGACGCGTTAATTGGTCTCTCATCCAAGCTTGATGGCATTTTTTATATAGCCTGTAGCCAATATACAAAAATCCGTGGAACATTATTGTACATATGACCATCAGCACTATGCTTATTGCTGACAGATGAAATTTAAATTCTTCCACTGTGGCTGAATTTTTTCCGCCACTGGCACTGTTTTGGTTTAAAAAGATTTCCTCACTTTGCACCTTAGATTGGCACATGATGATGATTGTCTTTTATAAAGTACGTAACTAGACGACTTTTACACAGATTGACACAATCCGGACTAATCGCTGCCATGATTAAGTTGATCCCAGATCAAATGTCACGGTCGCCATATAAGGACGGGACTTAGACACAATGAAACATCTGTAATGCTGATTAAATACTGAGTATATTTGGTCCAATAGATATTATTATAAGCATGCACACAAGCATACATACGTCAAATACATACTACATCACAAGGTGTTGCTTTGCATCCTCGTCAAATTCAAGGAGGTAATTATGCTAATGATTCTCGAACCGCAACCGGTAGGTAATTTTTTTTTTCTTCTTAATATCGATAAGTGTACACCAGCCGTATTAAAACGCGGCCCGTGTAATACTAGCCCTATAACCGCGCTTTCACACACACAAACAAACGCAGACGTTTATTCGATGAAAGGGTGATTCTCCTCTTTTGAGAAGGGCTTCATTCTGAAATAGTGTCAAATAAAAACAACTAAAAAAAGCAGCGTTTATTGTTATTGACCAGGTACCGTAATTTATATTGATTATTTACGTCTTCTATGACAACCTCCTGAATTTTGACGAGGATGCAAAACTACACCTTGTATATGGTGAATACCAGTATTTTACACGGAGAGAGCCTCAGGTCAGTCAGAAAGTTGAAGCTTAATGCAGAAGAAAAATTCCATGGCATAAGCGTAAAATGATAGGATGAGCTCGTGGCTAAATAATAACAGCCGTTCGGGTTGATCTTTAGGTTAAGCCGTGCTTACCGCGGTTGGGCTGTGGATGAGTCACCACCTAATGCCACCCATTACATGCGAGTTTCCTCTATGCCTCAGAAAGCACGTTAAGCCGATGTTCCCGGCTGTCATTTGTAGATCTTTGAAGGTCGTTACAGATAGTCAGTGGCCCAAAAGTCTGACAACCAGTCTTACAAAGATCATTACAAAGATATTGGTATATATATACCAATATAGATGTCAAATATGAAACCAAATACTTTTAACAACCGACATCGATGCAGTTTACCCGGCAACGTTCGTTCTTTCACGGAAAATCTTAACACATATCTAAAACTGTGGTCTAAAAAAGTTAAATTGTTGTTGTAAAAGTATTTGGTTCTAATATTATAAAGCTGAAAAGTTCGTTTGTTTGTTTGGTTGAACGCGCTAATCTCAGGAACTACTATTTCTAATTGAATTATCCTTTTAGTGTCGGATAGCCCATTTATCAAGGAAGGCTATTTATAACATCACGCTGCGACCAATAGGAGCGGAGCATTAATAAAAAATTTAACGCAGACAAAGTTGCGCGCGGGTCAGCTAGTCATTCATAAAATTAAAACTACTACAGAATACGTTGTCCTGTAACGCACACTCAATTACAGATAACCGCAGCTTGCACATTATCGAGTACACATGCTCTTAATACTTAATTAAAATTAGGAATACATTAAAATTCGAAATAAATACAAATAAACAATCATGCTATTATTAAGATTAAAATATCCAGAATACAGTCAAATCAAATTAAATAGTAATGTCAGAAATCAGAATGAATTGATGGTTGTCGTGGTAAAGGCATGTGATTTTCAATTCAATTCAATTTCAATTCAATTTATTCAAAGTTAATTTTTTACAATACAACATAAGTCTTAGAAATAATGTAGGTAAAACAGAGTTAGATGCCTGTACTAGGATAAACCTGTATCACAGGCGATGTGTTCTAATACTAAGTACATATTTGGACAACAAATTTTTAAACAATATTTAACATACGATGTTTTTTTTTTTAATTAGTGAAAAAAATAGTTAATTTATTATGATAATAATATACCTAATTTACTTTAACTCTATTATTTATTAGATGAGAACAAAATGACAATGAAAAACAAAAAAAGAAGAAAGGTCTTAAACATGTAGATAAAAGCCATGTACAATTTTGCGCTTAATTAATTACACTATTACAATAGTTTCAGCAGAATTCATAAACAAGTTAGACTCGGTCAAGTAAAAATTGCAAAAATCATTGTCATGATATTTTTATATAGCGGTCAAGAATTTGCTTAGACAGCAACAATTCGATGGTAAGTAGGGCAGGTTGTCTCGCATAGGTATCGTTGAGTCAGGAAAAAAAGACAGAAACGGAAGGCTGGTTTTTTATGATGCACTAGGCGCCGTCATAATCGATGGAGTTGATATATCTGTGCTCAGCTATTTTCCTAGCAGGGCATTCAGTGTCTCCGGTTTTATGGTCACTGGGTTTTTTAAAGCGTGATGCGGAGGAATGAGGAAAATGTCGTGAAGAAAGTTTTGGTAGTGTATGTTTGGATGGGTATAAGAGTAGAAGAAGACCAAAGAAACGATGGATGGACTGTGTGAAGGATGATATGGCAATAAAGGAGGTGTTTGATGAGATGACGAGTAATAGAGAAGTATGGAAGAAGAAGACATGCTGCGCCGACCCCGAATGAATTGAGCAGGAGAATGATGGCGCCATTGCCTCTAGACCAGCACTGCTCTCAAAAGAATATTCCAGAAACTCTCTTATCCTCAAAATTTTGTTATTCTATTTTAATTTGATGCAAGAGGTCGTGGGTTCAAACCCGGCGAAGTACCAATGTGGCTTTTTCAATTCGCATGTACTTTCTAAGTTTATCTTGGACATCACAGACATCGGTGATGGAAAACATCGTGAGGAGACCTGGACTTATAATTAATAAAAGTCTGAAATCGCCAACCCGTCTTGAGCAAGCGTGGTGATCAATGCTCGTGCCTTCTCTGTATGAGAAGAGGCCTTTGCCCAGCGGCGGGACAGTTACAGGCTGGTATTATTATTATTATTTTAATTTGTCTTGTTCTCAGGTCAGGATCTGTCTCTCCAAGACTGGCTGGTCGCCAACATGCCCAATGGCACCGCCGTGCGCGTCGTGGCTGTTGATCCTACCACATACACGAGGAGTTCCTGGCGTAACTTAGAAGTAAGTAACGTTGTGCATTCAACTAATTTGCCCACTTGGACTCGTGCCAGAAAGGGGCAAAGTGCTACTGTGCTTTTACCCGACTGCGGCGAAGCTCAAACGGAGGGTTACGCGTTTGACCTGTATGTATGTATGTGTGTATGTATGTCCGTTTCTTTATTGCTTCGTAACTCCTAAACGGATGAACGGATTTGTATAAATGTTACGTCGTGAGATTCGTCTTGATGGTGCGACTGTCATATTAAAATAAAAAAAAACAAAGAAAAATGGTGCAATGCTATATTTTTTTCTTCCAATACCATCGAGAGGGGTATTAAAATGAAGGATTTTAAAAGGTGATTGCAAAAATATATGCAACTTAAATGTTTAAAAGTACATAATTATTGGATTTGATTTGTATTTATTAAAAAGGGAAATGATCATTTATAATCTTTCACGTTACTAAACTAAAAAGCTGGAAATAAGAAAGTAGTTGGTCCCCGCCTGTTCCAAATTTTGTTTAATTTAAAATGTTCTTTTTTTTGCTTAATTTTCAGTCGGGTTTTTTAGTTCTTCATCTTTAGAAGCCGTGCCCCGAAAACCACGTGTAGCCTATAGCCGTGTAATTTTTCTGTTTTAGGCAGCTTTAACGGCAGTGAATGTGAAACTAGAAGCTATCTACGAGAATCTCGTGGACTTGGCTCGAAGGACCCTCAACGACGGGCCCCCGGAGAGATCCAACAATCCTCTGCTGCCGTTACCCGTCCAATATACCGGTAAGTCTTCTGAATTGATTTCCCCCATCGCCACGATCTACACAAGCTGGAAGGGATGCCAACGAAAACGGTATTCAGTACCTACATCCTTCTGAACATAGCAATTATTCATCGAAAACCATGAATCTGAACAACTTTTCTTCTAGGTATCTACGGGTTCTTAAAATTCGCAAAAAGAATATTTTGACTTTCTAGAGGAATTGACCTGATCTGTTGCTCAACACGCATGGTTTGCGTTCAGCCGCAACTCGCGTGATGTAGCGCGATGATGTGGCCTAGGGTGGAGCACGCGCGCCTAGAAGAAACCGATTCACTCGAACCTTGAATAGATCCAGGTTATAATGATCGGGGAACAGAGAAGCCGGCAGTGAATTCCACAGACTGGCGGTTCGCACAATAAATATGGAACCATAGCGTTTTCTTCGCTTCGTATCGTTGATATTTATACATTTATATCTATTTCCGCTTCCAGGAGAGAAGTCCTTCGGAAAGATCTTTCATTTACTTCAAGAGATGAGCAGGAGGGGCGCCTCTGTGTTACTATTGACTGCATTGGACGATATTGCTTGTAAGTATTGTAGATCATGTCTGGTCAACCTGGTTATTTTGAAGGTGGGCCAATATTTTGATCTGCCCACCAGATCTAATAAATAAAACTTGCCTATTTAACAGATCTTAAAGTTGCGCATAGTTTAATAACAATTTATAATAGATGCAAAAGACTCCCCAGACTGCCACGTTGGTCTTAGCCTGAGGTCCTGGGTCAGGAATTTCTCAGTAGCAGCCACGGAGTCTGGATTTGTGCCCGATTACATGTGACTTAAAGATCCCCAGACTGCAACGGAGCCCTTTAAAAGGAGGAGGTTCTATGTTCGTGTGTATTTATTTTTATCGTAAAGAATACTCAGTGTTCCAGAACAGAAAACTGAGACAATTCTGACCTCCACCAACCCGCACTGGGTCCGAACAATGATGAAATTATTTTTCAATACACTTCCTCGAAAACTGGCTCTTATCGCAGTACGATTAGGTTCAACATGCTACGGATGTCACCCTCGTGGTTGTCTTCTTATATTCCCGCACTATAGTGTGGAAACAAAAGTTCCCCAGCCAGGTGGTGAGGCGGCGAGCCCACACACGAACTTTTATTTTTCATTTTTTTTCTATTCCATTGAATCAATTTGGACTAAAAACTAAAACCAAAAAACTAAAAGTGTATTGAAAAACGTCGTTTGATACACGCGGGCATTTGTTACTGCAGTTCTCGGCTCCATAACACCCTCGCCTGTGGCTCGTGTGCGTATTTCGCCTTGGCCGCAATAACAAACTTTCCGCACTTATATCAAAATGTACTATTTTTTTAACTTTTTTATATATTTTCAGATACACTGAACATTCGCGGTTCCGATATTCCATTCAATCCTGTATTCTTCTCCTATCTTGTTATTAGGATCAACCCACTGTCGGTAAGCAAGTTAATTTTATTGGTTAATTACAAATGGTAAAATGGTTTGAGACTTGTATGGTTAAGAGTGTAGAGAGTGGAGTGGAGAAGAGAGTGAGTCTAGTGGGCGCAAGCGCGACTTCTGAGCATGAAGTCCTGGGTTTGATTCCCGGGTCAGGCAAAATGTTATTGAGTTTTTCCATAAGGAATTTCTCAGTGGCAGTCACGGAGTCGGGATGTGTGGCCGGTTGATGGCAATAGGTTCGCCCCCTATTACATGGGACTTAAACATAACTGGCGAAATGAGGGTGTACTATTAGGTACACCTTTGCCTTACCCTTCGGGAATTAAAGGTGTGTTCTTTTTTTAAAAAAAAAAAATGTTGCCCCACACTAGGAATTTCTCTTGTATCCTGGTCTTGTTTAAAAAACTGTTTATTATTTCCAGCCCAATTTCGCTAGAGTGATCCTATTCTGGAACGACGGAGTGCTTGCCAACAACATAACTGCACACTTCGCTTCAGAAACCACGGCCGTTGAAGCGAAGCCTTATGCAGATATATTCGGCTTCCTCACGGAACTATCTGTAAGTATTCACCATCTTCCTGTCCCAGTCGCTTAAAACTTAGGGTCGGCGCAGTTGCTGCTGCGCTTCGTGTCGCGGGCTCGATTCTCGCATGGAACAAATATTTTTAGGGCCAATCGGTTAGTAATTATAATAAAGTATTGTAGCCTCCACCCGTTTTAATCCCACCGAATATGTGGCACAGAATAAAAAACGCGCGTGTATCTTTAAAAATGTTTATTATTTATGAACTAAAATACAGATAGAACACATTAATTATATTATTTTTTTATAACATAATTAATGTGTACATCTACTATGTACTTAGTTTTTAACTTTTATTTTTTGGTTTTTAACCGACTTCAAAAAAAGGAGGTTCTTAATTCGGTTGTATTTTTTTTTTGTATTTGTTACCTCATTTCTTCGTCATTTATGAACCGATTTGAAAAAATCTTCTTTTTTCTGAATGGATCTACTTCCCGATTGATCCCATAGAAATTTCATCAAAATCGGTTCTGCAGTTTGGTTTTGAAATCAAAATAGCTGGAAAAAATATGTCATCCAAGTAAAAGAAATTGCGAAATTGATACTTGACAAGGATTTGTGTTTGTGCAAAAAATTCAATGAAACAAACAATAGTCACCGACTTCCGAAAGTAAAGTTATTATTCACTTTTTTAGTTTTTTTTGGAAGTCGGTTTTTTTTGCAAAAAAGTTTTTTAGTTTTGATTTACTACTCTATTTTGTATGCCTTCTGGCGGGACATAGTTTGGATTTCATCATCAACATTTATTTATAAAACATCTGTAGATTTTTCTCTGTGTTCACAAAATCATTAAATGAATTTGAATTAATTACATATTTACACACACATTTACATTAAATGTTATTATTTGCCTTGATTTTCAGACAGAATTAGGTAACCAACAAACTATTTGGGTGTCCGATGAAGCCAGCCACGCAGTATTACTAGCAATTGAGGTATGTTTCAAATCTTCTACACCAACCTCTATGGTGTTGTGAATGTCCAGTTATAAGAGCGCGTACACGCCGTACGGCATTTCATGCAAATTATCAAGTCCTTATTTTTCGAAACGACTGAACCGATTTTAATGAAACTTCACACACATAATCAGGGTACATAAGTCTCAAAAGTAAGTACAAAACATTTTCGAAATGTCTTATTTAAAAAAAGATAATTGGAAATTTCTGTTTCTATGGAAAATTTAAAATCGCTCTAATTTAACTGTAACACAATTTTGCGAAAATGTTTTTCACTAACTTTTTAGACCTATGTATCCTGCTTATGGGTATGAAGTTTCATTAAAATCTGTTCAGTCATATCGAAAAATAAGGACTTGAAAATTTGTATGAAACGCCGTACGGCGTACACGCTCTTAAACAAAAACAAATAAGTAGTGATAGCCTAGTGGTGTGAGTCATAGGTCTCAAGACACGCACCTCTGAGTTTTCGGAATCATGTGCGTATTGCATAATTATTTGTTTCGGTGAAGGAAAACATCGCGAGGAAACCAGCATGCCTGAGAGATATTTCTCGACGGCATGTAAAGCCAAGTTAGAGGCCCATGGGTGGCATAATAACTCTCGACACCAGGTTAGGCACTAACCACACGATAAAGTAGAAGAGGAATATTTTCGGTATCTTTGTATTTCCCTTATCTAATATTTACTTTCTTTATTATTTAACAAAGAAGCAGCACTTTTACATAATTTGTATAAACAGACATCCAGGCGGGTAAGCATGATCTCTTAGTGCAGGAATGTTTTAGTATTATTCCGAGAGTGGGTAAGAGATGGCGCTAGACAGCTGTCTAGCTCTGTCACTTTCTCACTCTCTGTCCAGGTGGGTTAGCATGATCTAATAAAGTGACAGCGCTAGACAGCTGTCTAGCGCCATCTCTTTCCGACTCTCGGAATAGTCCTAAAACATTCCTGAACCAACATTCATAGTAAAACCGCTGCAAGTATGTTTTATCAATGTTGTATAACCTTTATAGAAACAACAACATGCAAACTTACTTGCTCGGAAACTAGATAGTTTTATTTAAACTTGCCTGAAGTGTACACAAGGTGTAAACGGACCCTTCACGAAGCCGTCAACCAAGCATTCTGTACATCAAACTAAGTAACTCGACGCAAACATTATTGCTGGGAAACGACCTTTTTATTGAGGTGAAAAATCACGTTTTACGGTAGGACTCAATGTAATGCACCCAAAACATTGTGCTGATGGATGCATTGAACAGTACGGGGGTCGTGGAGGTATTTAAAGTGAAGTTATAATAACATTAAAATAAAGTTGGAACTTTGACCCCCAATATCTTCGTAACTAGAAGGTTCCTACGTATGGTCTAGAACAAAAGATGATCGCAATGGCGGGGACAAGTGCCTTTTGACTTCGTTAAGAGTACTTTTACACTATATGCTTGTCATTGGAAGTTTGGCATACACCTTCACTGTTTTTAACCGACTTCAAAAAAAGGAGGAGGTTCTCAATTCGGTTGTATGTTTTTTTTTTTTTTGTGTTTGTTACCTCATATCTCCGTCATTTCTGAACCGATTTGAAAAATTCTTCTTTTATCTGAATGGATCTACTTCTCGATTGGTCCCATAGAAATTTCATCAAAATCAGTTCAGCAGTTTGGTTTTGAAATCAAAATAACTGGAAAAAATGTCATCCAAGTAAAAGAAATTGCGAAATTGATACTTGACAAGGATTTGTGTGTGATGCGATAACTAAAAAGGGTAAAATAAAACTTTTTTGCAAAAAAAAACCGACTTCAAAAAAAAACACTGAAAAAGTGGAAAATAACTTTACTTTCGGAAGTCGGTGGCAAAAAAGTCAATGAAACAAACAATAGTCACAGTTGATATAGTCTATTTCCACTTAATATTTAGTTCATTAATTTAGTTTTTAGCTTAAGTTACCACTTATGTTTGTAAATGTTGGTTCACCTGTTATTGGCAACTGTATAAGCCTATTACTCATTACCACTTTATAGAATAATGTATATACAGAAGCTGTTGGTGTACCTTTTTATTTATAAATAACACTTTTGACATACAGTATCAAACTTATTGCAAGTAATGTGATGTAGTGTGTAAGTGTACTATATTCTGCTTGTGTGAGTACATATAAGATGTCTCAATGCACCAAATAAACTCAGTGTTTACTCAGCGTTCCAATGTTTCATTTCCCTTAAAGTCCCGTCCTTAAATGGCGACCCTGCCAGGATGCAAGTTCAAATTGCCATCCGAATCATTTTACTTGTGCATAAAGTTTTAGTAAATAAATAAAACTTCTATCTTTTTCAGCGAGGTCCGGCTCGAATTCTCTCGACTTCAATTTCTCCAGTTGCTCTGAAGAAATGTGTGAAGAATGATGTGGAACTTCAGGTGAGTAAAACCACGGCAAAGCGCTTAGTATCCTGCCAAAAGAATATCGACCTTACAAGTCATACACCCGTATCTATAAACAAGTCAAAGTGATAACTTGAACAAAAGTCATTATTTAAGAAACGATTTTTATTCTGTAATTTAGTAATTGCTTGAAGTTAGAACTGTCAAAAGTTAGAATTCAGCTTTGCTTTCTATGGCGGTTCTTACTTCGTTTGTTTATTGCTTAAAATTATTTATAGATATCACAATAAATTACATAAACTCAAGTACTTAATTAGTTTAACTTGACTATAGATACGGGTGTTAAATAAAATATAGCCGTAAATCTTTTGCTGTAATTTTGGCTAAATAAAAGTTAGTAAAACGACCAGCGAAGCGCTTAGCATCCTGCCAAATAAATTTCGACCTTGCAAGTCTTAAAATAAAGTCTTCTAAAATCTTATGCTATAATTTTAGCTGTGTAAGCAATACCAGTATTTTACATGGAGTAACTTCAACCGTCTCTCTCTGTCTGCATTGGGGCTCTCGTGGACGAAGTTTATTTAGTTTGAACTGTATTTCAACTGACCCCAAGGTTGATTTTTGAAGAAAAATACACTTTGCTAGACGCTCTTCGAGTTTAACAGGCTTTTATTAGCTTTAGGTAACTGTAACTAACTATGTAAAAAATATTAAACGTTAAATTTGACCCACTACACGGTTTACGATTGAGCTGAAATTTTACATACTTTATGTTTAGTTTGGATGACAAAGCATGGTTAGCTAAGTGACGCCATTCTAAATCCAATATGGCAGACTCCCAAAGATGGCGGACTAGTTATTTTTTATGCATATGATATGCGTATCAAATGGAAGGGTTTGCTGAGAAGAATACGAGGAATAAAATGACGTCGCTCCAAATAGTGTTATTAGTTTTTTTTTCAACTATAATATTATTATTTAATTTAAGGCAGCATAGCGGTCACGGTTACTTTTATTAAAAGAACAAATGCCTTTTAAAAGTCGTTTTTACGGTCCCTGTAAAATACGGTCAAAAAGCGAGTAAGTTAGGCAAGTTTAATAGTTATTTGTTATACAAGAGTGCAAAGTTGCTTTTTAACCGCGTGTTCAATTTTGATGACCGAGCAAGCGAAGGATTCTAAAATTGAATCACGAGCGCAGCGAGTGATTCAAAATTAGAATCCTGAGCGTTAGCGAGGGAATCAAAAGAGCACGAGGTGAAAAATCTTTGCACTCGAGTGCAACACGTAACTTTTCATTCCACCTCAGCGAGGAAATGACTAAATGCAAAAAAAAAACGTTTACAATCACAAGATAGGTACACTTTTATTTCAGTTTAGGTATTAATTACTACATTATGACTAAACCAATGACGTGAAAAAATGCCGCGTAAAGAACCGCGTACAAAGCAAATTGAAAAAAGAACACCAAGAAGGTTCCGAGTCTGAGTTTTTAACAAATTAAAAAAAAGTTGTATGATATATTCGGCACCATAGAGGTAGCAGTAAATAGGTTTAATGTTTTTTTTAATTCACAAACTTAGTGCACACGATGTTCTAAATTCAATTTACTTTATCCTCTAGAGAATAAAAACGGCTTTTCCACTCAGATATTGAAGATTAAAAATACTCTTTCCGAGATGGTGGGATGAAAAATAGTTTTTTTCTCAAATAGCTTGCGCACGCCACCTTTTTGATCTCCTTTTGAATGTGAGCCCTAAAAAAAATGTTACAAGCTGGGTATGGGATTAATTAAAACACTACCGATTAAAAACCAAATATATCTTTATTTAACACCAAACACTAATACTTAACTCTATCACAAATTCACTACTGATCACTATTCACTTAGACATCGCACTTGTAGATCTCTTATACCACATTAGTTTTAGTATATGCGAAACCTGAAACACCTGTCTTGTATTTTTATGTAAAGAGTCTATGTACAAAATTTCAAAACTGTTTCATGAAAAATCACAAAGTTATAAGCTTGTTATGTTGCCTGGTTGTCCGTACAAAAACATGCTCACCACGCGGCGCCCCGGTGTGCGCCCGCGCTTGTGCCTGCTGTGTTGTGCGCGTATGATTGCGGATAGGTACTAAGTGTCGCTCGGTGTCAAACTCGTAACCTTTTTTAAATATTTTCGGGACAAAACATAACATGATATAAAAATTATTGGAATGGATTCAGTTACTTATTCTGAACAAACTATTTTCTGGTTTCGCATATAATACTAACATAATGTTGTATATTCGCTTCGTCGTTTAGCCAAAATCAGACTAACTTCTCCCGCAAACACGACGGCTATTTAAATGCCGACCGATCCTTCGAGAAAGTTCACACAACTTTCTGGAACCTTCTTCACAGTTCCATAATTGAGCATTCTAGGATTATTCTCGAATTGTCTAGACGGTTCCATGGTGGAACGTTCTGGACTCGAAAGTAATCAAGAATGTTCTCGTAAAGCAGCCGATGTAACAATAATAAATTCTTCGCAATTCTCAGGGATTCCGCCAAGCCCACATAAAGGATGGAGTAGCAGTGGTCCGGGCTCTATACTGGGTGGAACGCCAGGTCCGCGCGGGACTCTCTGTGTCCGAGATAGACCTGTCAGATCAGATGGAGCTATTGAGACGGTGAGTAGCAGATAATTCAGGTTGTAAGTGACAGCCTTCTGTAGACTGATGGAGTGAATTCAGTATATCATACTATAAAAATGACCGGTACAAGAAACTATTACAGGAACGTTATGGGAATCCAATGAACCTGATTTCACACGAGGTCAGCTCATTCACACGAGGACGATTCGTTTTTTTTGACGTATCACCTTTTTTCGCGATACGTAATTTTTTTTTCATCCCACCATCTCGGAAAGAGTATTTTTAATCTTCAATATCTGAGTGGAAAAGCCGTTTTTATTCTCTAGAGGATAAAGTAAATTGAATTTAGAACATCGTGTGCACTAAGTTTGTGAATTAAAAAAAACATTAAACCTATTTACTGCTACCTCTATGGTGCCGAATATATCATACAACTTTTTTTTAATTTGTTAAAAACTCAGACTCGGAACCTTCTTGGTGTTCTTTTTTCAATTTGCTTTGTACGCGGTTCTTTACGCGGCATTTTTTCACGTCATTGTTAAACCTTATATTAAAAACAAGAAACTTGAAAACAAATGAAAAAACTAAAATGAGTGATTCTAGCGACGAGTTAGTTTGCTTGACGCCAACAGAATTGACTGAAACTGTTAATAATGCGCAAATGAGCTTTCTCCCTCAACAATCACGCGAGAAGTATTTAAAACAGTACGATATGTTCAACACGTGGCGACTAGCAAAAGGAGCCAAAACTTTCTCAGAAAACGTTTTGCTGGCATATTTTATAGAATTATCCGAGAACAAGAAAGCAAGCACTCTATGGAGTACGTATTCGATGCTAAAAGCAACAATAAAGATGAAAAAAGACAAACATATCGATACCTATCCTAAATTAGTGGCATTTTTAAAAAGAGCCTCATCTGGTCATCAACCAAAAAAATCGAAGGTTTTCACAGTATCTGATATTGAAAAGTTTCTTAACGAAGCACCCGATTCCGTATATTTGGCGGCAAAAGTAAGTCAGTTGCACATTCAGTATCTACTTAAGTATATTAATCTCAATTAAATAGTATACTTAGTAGATGTTGATAGGCATAATTATGCGTTCATATCAATTTTATTCATTTATCTACTACAATTCTCTTTACGTTACAGGTTGTTCTTATTATTGGAATAAACGGAGCATGTCGAACTAATGAACTAACACAACTTAATGTCAAAAACATTGAGAAACATTCAGATGACTTACTATTAATTAATTTACCTAATACAAAGACAAAAAGAGACCGCAACTTCGTCATTCGCAAGGAATACGTAACGATTGTTGAGAAATATCAAGCCTTACGCCCGCCTAACACTCCAATCAATCGATTTTTTCTACAGTATCGCAATGGAAAGTGTGTTAGACTAATAAAATTGGCAGTATCCCACGAGAAATAGCAACATTTCTTGAACTTCCAGAACCCCTGTTGTACACGGGTCATTGTTTCCGACGAACTTCAGCCACACTTTTGGCTGATTCCGGAGCTGATCTCCTGTCCCTTAAGCGCCACGGAGGCTGGAAGTCCAATGCAGTTGTAGAGGGATACATAGAGGATTCCATCCAAAATAAGTCTAAAATATGTGAAGGCATCGTAGGAGCCATTACACTGAAAGAGCCTCAATCGGATCCTTGGACTGGCCCTTCTACATCAAAAATAAGCCGTTATGAAACACCTAACCATCTCCCTCTCTCTCCAACATTCACGCCAAGGGAATCCGATGAATCGGTACAACTATTAAGTATGACAGATAGTTTACCGAAAAACAGTACACAAGTGACTAACACCAATATTACAGTACCAAACAAAAATATTACACTCAATTTAAATAACTGTAGCAACGTTACTTTAAAATTTTCTTAATTATACCTTAGTATTATTTTGTTATAATTTAAAGATTATTCTGTAATACTTACCTGTCATAATGTAGTAATTAATACCTAAACTGAAATAAAAGTGTACCTATCTTGTGATTGTAAACGTTTTTTTTTTGCATTTAGTCATTTCCTCGCTGAGGTGGAATGAAAAGTTACGTGTTGCACTCGAGTGCAAAGATTTTTCACCTCGTGCTCTTTTGATTCCCTCGCTAACGCTCAGGATTCTAATTTTGAATCACTCGCTGCGCTCGTGATTCAATTTTAGAATCCTTCGCTTGCTCGGTCATCAAAATTGAACACGCGGTTAAAAAGCAACTTTGCACTCTTGTATAACAAATAACTATTGACGGTGGCAATGCTTTTTAAATGCCCGTGATCACACGCATCACGAATTGCGAAAAATGACGGTCGCGTCTTAAATAACGTATCGTCTTTTAAAAATCACGAATCGTGTTTTTTGTGACGGATTTGCTGTTGCGCTCGCTCCCGAAAAATCACGAAACTAATGTGAACACCAATTCGTTTTCTTTTTGTCGAATCGTGATAAAACACGATTCCGTATTCAATGTGAACGTCCATCCGTCATGACGTATCGTGTTTTATGACGGATCATCAATGACGGAAGCCGTGCAAATGAGCCCTTACCGTGGCAAAACGCACGTAGCGAATGGCAAGCGCAGCGGTGAGTTCGATGAACTCTGCAGCACAACTAGGCAGAAAGTGCAAATCGATCGGTAGCAAATCATATTTTAATCAACACACAACCCGACAATGGCCTGCAAATTGCAAAAAAAAAATAAGAAAACCTAATTTCGGGGCCTACCCAGGAGCTTCTCCCGTGAATCCATGACTTAACGATATAGAAAAACCCGACAACATCTGTCGGGCAGTAGCCCATCAGACACAACACCCGTCTGGTCAGAGGATCCTCACTTTTCTATGGTAGACAGGGGCGTAGCTATCGCCGTATCAGCCGTATCATGATACGGGGCCCCCGGGTAACAAGGGCACCCGACGAGTAGAGGAAAATAAACAAAAAATCTTCCTATAACCTCAAATTCTTATTTAAAAGAAGCTCATAAAGAATAATTCGTGAAAATTTAACTTATCGCGGTCCTAAAAGCTATGATTTTTCGAGCTCGCTCCGCTCGCTCTTTAATAAGAAATATGCACTTGGCTCACCGACCCCACAGTCAAACCATTGCTACGGTTTTGTGGGGCTTAGTTTTTAAGTTTGCTTACCATTGTGTGAATTCAAATAAATAAATAATAATATTAACTTGTTGCGGACCACAAACCTCCAATTTTTTCAAGCTCACTTCGCTCGCTATTCAACGGTAACTTCATTCATCGCGATCCAGAAAGTTAAATTGGATGCTATTTGAATTTATTTTCCAAAAATCGTTATTTCATAATCCACTTTTTGGGCTTGGGCGCCCTCGGGTTCAAATGGCCCCCAAAAAATTTTGATACAGGGCGCTATTAGGACTAGCTACGCCACTGATGGTGGCCCTATAAACTAACCTATTTAATATAATGTCTATTTTTCTGACTGCCTCTTCGGTCTAGCAGTCGCAAGCGCGACTGCTGAGCAAGAGGTCCTGGGTTCGTCTCCCGGATCAGGCAAATTGTTACAGGGTTTTGCCATCAGGAATTTCTCAGTAGCAGCCACGGAGTCTGGATTTGTGCCCGGTTGATGGTTGTAGGCTCACCCCTATTACATGGGATTTAAACATAACTGGCGAAATGTGGGTGTACTATAAGGTGCACCTCTGCCTAACCCTTCGGGGATTACAGGCGTGATTGTATGTCATGTCATGTCTATTTCTGTTTTCCAGCGAAGAACAAAACTTCATGGGCCCATCATTCTCCACGATCGCGGGCGCTGGGGAGAACGGCGCCATCATACACTACAGCCCGAGGAGGGATGGACCACAACGGCTGATCAGAGCTGATGATATGCTGCTTGTTGACTCTGGGGGACAATACTTGTAAGTATAGTCATCATCTGCCTAGCCTTACCCCGACTAGGTAGGGGTCGGCTTCCAGTCTAACCGGATGCAGCTGAGTATTTTATATGGAGCGACCGCCTATCTGACCTCCACAACCCAGTTATCCTGGGTAATACGGTACCCCTTGGTAAGACTGGTTGTCAGACTTTCGGGCCACTGACCACCTGCAACGATTGTCAAAGACCTACAAATGACAGGTTAACGTGATTTCCGAGGCACGGAGAAAACTCGGTATGTAATGGATGGTCACCCACCCACGGACGAACCTAGACAAGCGCGGCTTAACCTCATAATCGACCCGAGGGGCTGTTATTATTTAGCCACGAGCACTATGTCTATGATAATGATAAATGATGTTTATTTTGCAAATAGGTTTTACAAACACTTGTCACGTCTTCTTTTTTAAAACTAGATGAGGCCGGTGTTTCGTCCCTGACTACTCTGAGAAGAAACAGCCGAAACAAACTCAGAGGTCATAGTCTCTTTTAAGGTCCTGACATAATATTGATAAACTCACATGAGGACTATGCAGATGAGTGTCTGAGATGGTCTTTTGAAGAAATAACCACACAGATTTGAGTGGACCTGTCCAGCCAGTGCAAGCATTTGCCAGTTATCGTCTATGTCTACTGTTGTTGTTTATTGCCATTAATTTTGTTTGATATTTCAGTGAAGGCACCACAGATATTACCCGTACACGTCACATAAATGGGACCCCTACTGTTGAACAACGGATGACATTCACTCGGGTCATGAAAGGTCAGATCGCTCTGGCTACCACCGTGCTGCCTAGAGGGACACTGGTAAGGACAAAGACGGTTGGCGCAGTGGCCTTGCGATTGGCTGCTGCGCTGCGTGTCGCGGGTTCAATTCCCGCACGAACAAATTGCATGGCCTACAGGTAGCGGTTCCGGGTCTGGCTGTCTGTGTATGTGAGTTTAAATGTTTGTTAACGCACCCACGATATAAGAGAAATTCCTAGACACGGGCAACGTTTATTTAAAAAAAAATACGCCGAGCGCGGGCTAGCTCCGTTACTTAGCTGCATGTTTTTTAACCGACTTCAAAAAAAGGAGGAGGTTCTCAATTCGGTTGCATTTTTTTTTTGTGTGTTTGTTACCTAATATCTCCGTCATTTATGAACCGATTTGAAAAATTCTTCTTTTATTTGAATGGATCTACTTCCCGTTTAGTCCCATAGAAATTTCATCAAAATCGGTTCAGCAGTTTGGTTTTTAAATCAAAATAGCTGGAAAAAATATGTCATCCAAGTAAAAGAAATTGCGAAATTGATAGGTACTTGACAAGGATTTGTGTGTGATAGGATAACTAAAAAGGGTAAAATAAAAACTTTTTTTTGCAAAAAAAAAACCTAATTCTAAAAAGGAACAAAAAAAGTGGAAAATAACTTTACTTTCGGAAGTCGGTGACTATTGTTTGTTTCATTGACTTTTTTGCCAAGTTTTTTTAAGCACAAAAACCTGTTTTGTTTATATTTCTATGACAAAAACGAAACTGTTATCACAGAGTCATTAACCCTATAGTGCGTGTTAATCTTTATATGCTAGGGTTTTTCACCAAACCCTTAAAAAATAACCCGAATGAAACCCCCAAAGTTAAACGGTGCAAAGTTAGTAATACCATTCGTCAGTACTGGGCGTATAGATTTTTTCCCGTTCTTGCGTTTGGCCGCATCTCGCTTGATGTGTGTATTTATTATTTATTTATTTACTAGCGACCCGCCCCGGCTTCGCACGGGTGCAATGTAGATACTAATGTTTTCTCTACTATAATATGCGTGTATTATACACATAAACCTTACTCTTGAATCACACTATCTATTAAAAAAACCGCATCAAAATCCATTGCGTAGTTTTAAAGATCTAAGCATACATAGGGACAGACAGACAGCGGGAACCGACTTTGTTTTATACTAGGTATGTAGTTATTTAAGAGCGTGTTTCATTAAAATCGGTTCAGTCGTTTCGAAAAATAAGGACTTGATAATTTGCATGAAATGCCGTACGGCGTACACGCTCTTAAGGTGTTTCTGTTGTTTCAAATACCAAAAAACTCAATTTTCTTTCTTTCCTTGTAAATTAGTATTTTAGTAATTAACTAGCGACCCGCCCCGGCTTCGCACGGGTGCAATGCTATTATACATATAAACCTTCCTCTTGAATCACTATATCTATTAAAAAAACCGCATCAAAATCCGTTGCGCAGTTTTAAAGATCTAAGCCTATGCCGTACGGCGTACACGCTCTTAAGGACAACCAACAACGCATACACCAAAATACATGTTGAAGTACTCGCATTATTTTTACATTTTATAGTGTAGCCTTAATTAATTAAAGGCTGCCACGGCATGCATTACACATAGGAGTAGGGGAAGAAGTTACAAAACAGATGTATGTATTTTTATTATAATAATAAATAAATAAGATGATAATAATTTTTAATATTTCATGAGCGATAAACACTTATTTGTATTCAATGTAATTTTAAAGACTGTTTTGAGATTTTCAAGACTGTTTCTTTGTTAGTTCTTTTTAATTATACATTTAATAAAGTTATTTAAAATAGTTCCTTTCTTTCTTCTTATGTTGGTAGTGTAATTGTTATTTTTATGATTTTTGTTTTTAGTTCAATATTTGTATGCCTTCACGGCAAAACATAGCGCACATGTCCTAAGATCTTTATGTAAATACCTATGTTTCACAAATAAACGCTCTGATTCTCTGATTATTCCAGGGCAACGTAATAGAAGTGCTGGCCCGGAAAGCGCTATGGGACGTGGGCCTCAACTACGGGCACGGCACAGGGCATGGTGTGGGCCACTTTCTGAACGTTCACGAGGGGCCCATCTGGATACTCAGCGGCCCCACTGCTGATGATCCTGGCATCGCGCCTAAAATGGTTTATAGTAATGGTACGTTATTTTTAGGGTTCCGTACCTCGAAAGGAAAAACGGAACCCTTAAAGGATCACTTTGTTGTCCGTCCGTCCGTCCGTCTGTTTGTCTGTCAGACCCTTTTTCTCAGGAACGCGTGGAGGTATCAAGCTGGAATTTATATCAAATACTCAGGTCAATTGTCCCTTGGAGCTGTGACAAAATCAAACTTCTAAGCCAACGCAATCAAAAGACACAGCCGTTTATGCCGCAAATTTTCGACACTCGCAAGGGAATCAAAACCTACAGGGTACTTCCCGTGAACTCAGAATCTTGAAATTTGGTACGAAGCAACGTCTTATAGCATAGATAAAGAAAAAATTGCGAAAACCGTAAATTTTTAGTTACATCATATGATAAAAACATTTTTAATAATTTTAAACTTACGACGTTTATACGGAATCCTCGGTGCGCGAGTTCGACTAGCACTTGGCCGGTTTTTTATGTTGTAGCCACGGAGTAAATACAAAGAGGAGATGGTCTATTTAGATTTCCTTAGGAAACAACGGGTGACACTTTGCGGGGTGAGGGGGAAAGAAGTGGGCGGGATGTAGCAAGATCCCGCCCACTTCTCTATTTTCCATCTACCGGTCAATAGCAAAACTATTCGCTCGTTCTGTCGATTTTGTTTTGTAGTTACGTAACTATCTCACACTAGATGTCACTAAGTGCTGGATGCAACAGGGTCGTACTCAGAATTTTCGTACCGGGGAGTACTGTTTTATTTTAAATTAATTTTGCGAACCATCTTGATGCGTATTTTTTTAATTTAAATTGTGATTTTATTGTGAAAAAAAAAAAGGTTTCTGATGAATGACGAATGAAGATTATTAGATTTTTCTCTTATACAACATTATTTTTTGTTTACACTAAACCCGAAAAGGGGTCATTGTAGTTATCATTTTGAACAACTTTTTCTATGGGACCAACCTTGAAATCGCGAACGGCGGCCTGTTTATAAAATGATATGAAAACTACAAAAATAACATTTTGGCCATTAAAGGGTCTTTAGGAATGAATGTTGAACAAATTTCAGCATTAATGTTATTAAAATATGTTAGTTCTGAGGTCTACATAATTACCTAAATATTTTTAGTTTCCATGACACCAAGTGTCGCCATCTAGTGTCGGGTAGAATTATGTTTGGAAACGCCGACGCTAGGAGATTTTTCTAGAACTATTTTAATAAATTACGCATAAAATTACTTACAAATGAAATGGGATGCCATCCATAGCATCAGAACGTCTATCCGAATAATTTTTACAAGACAAAACACAACACTTCATTCTTTTTTTCGTCTAGCGCAAACAATGCTGTAAAATAGGAACGTTCACAAAGTTGTGCACAGGACGAACGCCAACAATACACTGACTAAGGCCACGCCCACATGATAACGTCAGGACCTAGTTGAGAATCACAGTGCACAATTGCTTAGGCCATCTCCTCTTTGTATTTACTCCGTGGTTGTAGCGGCACTACAGCGCCATCTATGACACAAGTGAAGAACTAACATCGAAATTCTGCATCGCGCCATTAAAGTTTTCCGCGACTTGAGAACATAACATAGAAAAACCCGACAACAACTGTCGGGCAGTAGGCCATCAGACACAACACCCGTCTGATCGGAGGATCCTCACTTTTCTATGGGGGTTGAAGAGCTTTACACCCTGTTCTTCATACCCCTATAATATCACCAAGTACTTAAAGGAATGCTGGTTGATCCAGTGGACGCAAGCGCGACTGCTGAGCATGAGGTCCTGGTCCTGGTCGATTCCCGGGTCGGGCAAATCGTTATTGGGTTTTTCCATCAAGAATTTCTCAGTAGCAGCAACGAAGCCTGGATTCATGCCCGGTTGATGGCAATAGGCTCGCGCCCTATAACGTTGGACTAATATAACTGGCGCAATATGAGTGTAGGTACTATTAGGTACACCTCTGCCTCAGGCGTGATGTGATGTGACGTTTCTGAGTAACTTAAGTGGCGAAGACACAAGACAGAGAAAGGTGGATGGATTGTGCGAGGTGTAAAACCTGTTGCGTCGACCCCAAATAATATGGTACAAGGGAAGAAAAATTATGTTGTTGTTTATAAGAAACGTTTTTATTTCTTTCTAGAACCTGGATATTACGAGGTCAATGAGTACGGCATCCGTCATGAAGATCTGGTTGAGACTATAGAAATGAACAGAGATGCCGAGCATATCCGGGTAAGTTCCTACAGATCCGTATACAGTCACTTTGCTGGCGAATCTTCACAGACTCCTTCAATATTTTTCCACCGCTGGATTATCAACTCTCCGGGTTGGATTTAGCGTAGAAAATTTATTAAAATATATATATATAAGAAAATCACTTTTAGCGTATCCCACTCAGATCCAGCCTGTCCCCTTGCTGCTCTCTCCCAGCGACGCCCTAAGCCGAGGTCCGAGCCCCACAGGGGGTGCCCATTAGCGTGTAGTCGCTTAGTTTGTAAGTTTTTTGCCCTGGCTGGAGGCCTTAAATTCCGGAGGACGTAATATAATAACATGTCCTCACTGAAAATTAAGTGGAATTTTGCAATACAGGAATTGAGTTATATAGAATTGGTATTTCAACCAGTTAACGGCTGGGCCCAGAAAGGCAATTCTCCTTTGCTATTATCTGTCTGTACATTTGCACTCGTGACTGCACTTCTCTGCCTAACCCTTCGCAGATTACTGGCGTAAAGTTATCTATACGAATAAATAAAAAGTGTCTGCTTGTAATTTCAAAATAAAACAGCTTTTTACTGAATGCATATGAAAGTATATACGATACTTGTAACACAAAAACAATTTTAAATATTTTTGTCTGTCCGTCTGTTTGATCCGGCTAATATCCGATACGTCTGTGCCGATTTTGACGAGACTTTTACTGGTAGATAGCTGATGTTATACGGAGTAACTTAGGCTGCTTTTAATATAGAAAAAGGATTAGGCTTCTGTGCAAAAAAAGAAAACCCGTGAAATTGTTTAAAAAGTATTTTTATAAAATTTCACGCGTATGTACTAAGGTCTCGGGCAACAGCTACTTATATAGCGTTATATTATATTATGTAACTATTACAGGCTAAGGACTTGGTAGGAGACTTCGCTGGTCGGGGCGCGGTGGGTTTCTACACAATATCGTTGGCACCGCACCAGGTAGCGTGCCTTGATATCGATCTTCTAACTGATTTTGAGGTAAGTTTCAATTTAACTGACTGTCTCATTGGTCTAGTAAGTAGTCGCGCGACTGCTGAGCATGAAATTCTAGCTTCGATTACCAGGTCGGGCAGTGTTATTGGGTTTTTCCATCAGGAATTACCTACTTAGTAGCAGCCACGGAATCTGGATTTGTGCCCGGTTGATGGCATGATCACGAATGAACTAAAGTTATTGCGGGTGGATGCAACAGCGCCGAAATATCGGATACTCAAAACAAATAGTGAATATGGTAGATGAATGGAATGAATGAGTGATGTATGGTTCAGTGATAATGATGGTGAATGAAAATACCGTGGGCATGTCAAATTAAAAACTTGCTATCATTCACCGTTTTAAGATTCACGGTGATGATATAAATCACACAAAGTAACGTGCTTAAGTGATCTGACTTAATCGTAACGCACGAGACGTTTCCCCTTGAGGGTCGTCCTTTAATCACTTGAGATTTGAAAAGGGAGGGACGTGGAGTGGGGCAGAAAAAATCACGATTGATGTGTCACGAATAAAATTTATTTTACCAATAATTAAATAAAAACCTAAGGAAGCGATTAGTGTAAAAAAAAACCGTGTTTTTATAAATCAAGTATATCTAAAGCTATCTGATCTTTTCATTATTAAAAAAACCGGTCAAGTGCGAGTTGGACTCGCGCACCGAGGGTTCCGTACAAACCTGTGGGTATATAACTTTTTTTTATATGACGAAACTAAAAATTTACGGTTTTCGTAATTTTTCCTATATCTGTACTATAAGACGTGACTTCGTACAAAATTTCAAGATTCTAAGTTCACGGGAAGTACCCTGTAGGTTTTGATTCCCGTGCGAGTTTCGAAAATTTGCGGAAATTTGCGGCCTAAGTGGCTGTATCTTTTGATTGCGTTGACTTAGAAGGTTGATTTTTCTACAGCTTCCAGGGACAGTAGAACTAAGTATCATATAGAAATTTCAGTTTGATACCTCCACGCGTTCCTGAGAAAAACGGTCTTGACAGACGGACGGACGGACGGACGGACGGACGGACAACAAAGTGATCTTATAAGGGTTCCGTTTTTTCCTTTTGAGGTACGGAACCCTAAAAATACACGTGATGCTGGGTGGGGGGAAAAGGGGTAGTGTGATTTGGGGGACTATAAAAGTGGCCTAAGAATCTCACGTGATTAAGGATGGCCCCTTGGCCGGGAGCACAGATAATATAATACTACGTAGAGCTACTTCTACGGGAGAATAGCCTTCAACTTAAATTTAGTATAAATGTTTGATACTAAAAATACTTGCCAATGTTTTTTTTTCAGATACAATACCTAAACGATTACCACCGTCGAGTTCTGAACACTATCGGACCTGTTCTGATCCAGAGAAACCTCAACGACGAGTTCGAATGGCTTCAGCGAGAGTGCGCGCCAATTGTCAGGGGAGCCGCCATCTTGTTCAAATCTTCGCCGATTTTGGCGGCAATTAGTGTTGTTGTTGTTTTGTTAGGTTATTATTAAACTGTGACTTTGGACTAAGATAATTATTAAAACCTAGCCAGGTAAAAACTATTTGTAAATACATAACTAAACATAAAATAAGTTCTGGACTGTTCAGCGTACCTATTTGGAAAGAAAAGTGTTGCCTTTTGTAGTTTAAAAAAAATATTTGAGAGCTCTTATTTATTGATAAAGGTGATTTTTTATACACTTGAGTTGTAGATACCTGTTATGTAGGTACTTTGTAAGAATAATGTTTTATATTTTGTGATAAATAAAATGTTGATAATACCCAGATATTTTTCATTTTGTCTTCATTCAATAACTTAGAAGCCAGCTGAAATATGCCTGATGGTAGAACTACCCCAGACGAGCTCCTGTAAATCTCCACTGATACAAAAGTCTGTCCACGAGTTATCAAGGAGTATCATGTTAGACATGGTATGATTGTGGAGTCACTCCATCTGCTAAACTGCATCCTGTGAGATAGACTGGAAGCGAACGCCAAGGTAGTTGATAAAAGGCTAGGCTATACAGGTATGAAATCGCCACCGTGCTCAGGAAAATCCCCAGCGGGCGAAGCGAGGATTCCCCGCGTCATTCACCGCCCGCAAATGTTGCCAGACTAGAGCTTTAAAAAACGAATATGGTAGTATTGCCAGATACTTGCTAGCCGGTTTTTTATTATTTATTGCTAGACTAGAGCCTGTACCCTGCATGCGTTGCAATGCACTTTTCCCTACCTACCTACTAGCTACCTACCTACTACTATCTCAACTTTCTTAATTTTTTCTTTCATAAGAACCTTCTCCTGACAATAACAAACAACAAAAAAAGAATTAGCGAAATCGGTCCAGCCGTTCATGCGTGTGCCGTGACCAAGGAAAATAGGGATTCATCTTTATATATTTAGATGAGTAATTATATCTATATTTGCGTTCGCGGGCCTTCGAGGCGCGAGGCCCCTTAGACCGCGAGGCCGTAGGCGGTGGTCCGTCGTCCACGCCTTCCGCCGTCTCTGACCGTCCTTGATCCTGATTCCCCGGTGACCGGGTTTTAACCGGACACTTTAAAACTCCCCCCGGACGGGCCCCAAACTAGGATAAGTCTGGTGAAACCCGAACGGATGGCAACCCTATTTAAAGCTGATATAAAATACGGGGTGGAAGGGACAACGACGCTAAGCCTATAACCACGTGTTCAGTACACCATTCTGAACCCCCCCACGCAGAGTGGCTGTTCCTTCTACCCTGTAGACTCGCCCCTTAAAGAGGGGCCGTTCCCAAGTCGGGCAGTATTATTGAGTTTATCCATCAGGCATTTCTCGGTAGCAGCCAGTTAAGATTTGTGCCCGGTTGATGGTAATAGACTCGTCCCCTATTACATGGGACTTAAACATAACTGGCGAAATGTGGGTACACTTCTGCCTGACCTTTCTGGGATTACAGGCATGATGTTATGTGTTTTATGCGTGATATAAAATAATTATGCTCACCCCTTATTACACGGGACTCGCACCTAACAGTGAATGTGTGCCTAACCCTTCGAGAATTTGTTGTGATATTATGTAAACTCAAATAAAAAACTCTTTTAGTTAAATTAACTCTTTACTTAACATAATACATAACTGATATCACGCTGTATCTACATATAATTGTCTAAGCCGTCCGTCTGCTTATTCCTTGGTCCTGTAGTTCTTGATGTTAACGAGGACCCATGCAGGGACGATGGACCAGCCGACCACCATCGCGCTTACTAGGAAGATCATCTCCTGGAAAAGGGAAGGAAACCAATTAGTTACAGTTGTGCAACAAGATACAAGGGTGTAAATAGACCCTTAACCCTTTATCAGGCAAAGGGAATATTTCTCCCACCATATTTTTCAGCTGAATAATTAAATAATGTGTTCCTGTTAGTTATTCTATTGTTTTACACAAGTTATTACAAGACTTTTCAATCACTCACTAATTACTTGAAGAAAATAAAAACATGTAAAAAAAGTTGAATTTATTATCTACCAATAATACTTATGCCTATTTAGCATTATTTTCCGATTGCTAAATTGCCTGTTAAAGGGTTAATGAAGCTGAAAGGCACTTGTTCTCCCCGCAATGCGATCATTGTTTTGTTCTGGACCATACCTGAGAACCTTCTAGTTACGAAGATATTGGGTGTCAAAGTTCCAACATTTTCACAAGTTTTTTTTTTAAATACTAGTTTTAAAGGTTATAACTTTACTCTAAATATCTCCATGACCCGTTTACTATTCAATGAATCCATCAGCACAATATTTTGAGTGTGTTACATGGAGTTTTACAACAAAACATGATTTTTCAACCCAAAAAAGTTGATTCCCAGCAAAAATGTTTGCGTAGGGGTAACTTAGTTTGACGTACCAAATGCTTGGTTGACGGCAGCCAGTGGTTCCATGTGTTTATGACAGGATCTACTTTAAAACCAAGTACCATGATTAATGGCCCAATTTAAGTGATTTTAAATTTATTCATTTATGTACACACAAAACACATTACAGGAAAAATACATAAAGACAAAAGAGTACAAAGGTACCGCTTATTTCATTTAGAAATTTAGTAGTAGAAGGTCTCTCGATCCCTTAGTAATTGTCTTGTTACACATTTTTTCTTCTTTGTCTACGTGAAAAATGTGCTAATAACTTCAAGGTGCAATGTAAAAATTGATATTTGACAAGGATTTGTGTGAGATACCACGATTACCACAAGTTATTATAGCTAGCCGTACTGTCCCAAGTAAAAAGGGTAAAAGGTAAAGGGTAAAGGGTATAACACTTATATCCGCCCCTACGATGACCCACTGACCAAAAACTTTTTTGCTAAATACATAACCATTACTACGGCTTCGCTTGTGGCTATGCGTAGTAAGGCTACTGAGCTATGTATTAACATTATTGTTTTAGATATAGAGTAATTGGCAATAAAGTCTATGAAACTAACAAAGTGACCGACTTCCGAAAGTAGAGTAATTTTCCACTTTTTAGTGTTTTATTTTTGGATGTCTGTAATTTTTTTGCAAAAATTTTTTTTTAATCTATTCCCACTTACCCTGATAAGATAGTCATAAGTCATAACCTAAAAAGCATTTGATAACGTCAGGTAGCTACACTATCAAATTGGTTTCAGGCTGGTCTA
This sequence comes from Standfussiana lucernea, assembly GCA_964057025.1. Lineage (NCBI taxonomy): Eukaryota > Metazoa > Arthropoda > Insecta > Lepidoptera > Noctuidae > Standfussiana > Standfussiana lucernea. The sequence continues at coordinate 3,486,464 of OZ059813.1, forward strand.
ATAAGATAGATAACAAATAAACATTTAGTATTGTTAGGAATAAAATCTCATCCAAAATGTTGAAAACAAGAACATGACACATTTATTGCTTCTAAGACCATAAATTAAGGTAAATTCGTTCTGCAAAAACCATTTTATTGGTCAAAATACTCAGGACTTCAGCAGTCATAGATAACCTATCTTTTTTCCTTATACAATTACGTAATTTGAAAAACGTTTTTTTATATTACGGAAGTACCAAAACATACATAAATAACACAGGATACTCTTTTAGAACGCTGTAAAATAATAAATTTGACGAAATATAAGGAAAATCATTCGAAAAACACCAAAATATACTTACGCCTTTGGTAATCTTGTTCCTGGCTGGTGTAGCGATTACGCTCATGTTCCTTTGCTGGGCAACATTCTTCAGGATCTGGGCGTTAGCCTTGAAAAGACTCCTGGCAGCGAACATTTTGATTTTTACTGATAATTTAGCTTTGAAAAATGACACCAATAATACTCACGACAGAACGTCGAACGAAAAATCATTAATCAATCGTAGTATAGGGTTGTAGAAACGTCAATGTCGAACAGTTTGAATTTAGTCGATTAGAAATACATGTTTTTAGTCGAGTGAATTGCTTTTTCGTTGCAAGGGAAAGAATGTTTTGACTATCCCACTTTGAAAGAACATAAAAATTCGTTATTTCGGTTTTTATAAGGTGTCTTTAATTATATTGGGCGTGAAATCTCTGGCATAGTCTCTGGCGTAGTATGATTTAGAATCTCCATATATATATAGTAGTCTTTGATTTAGAACAGCTTAAATTTAATGTTGCCACCAAATGAATTTAAAAATTAGAATGTTGCAATTCTACACCAACATGGCAGTTTCAGTAGAAATTATAACTAGTTTCTTTATGGTGTAGTTTTCACATTCGTATCTATAGTCATGTTAAAGTAGTTACTTGAGCTTAAGTAATTACTTGCAAATTTTTTTATGCAATAGGCAAGAACTTAAACGAAGTAAGAACCGCCAAAGCAAGCAAAGCTAAACTTTTTACAGTTCCAACATCAAGCAATTACTAAACTACATAACAAAAATCGTTTCTTAAATAATGACATTTACTCAAGTAATCACTTTGACTTGTTTATAGATACGGGTGTAAGTATGTGGTGGAGATTTTATTTCTTAAAAATCAGACAGACTACCTGTCTCATTTTTAAGAGATAAAATCTCAACGACATTATTATGCAATTTTAATTCAGGAATATGGGAATATTATAGTATCTTTAAAAAAACAACAAAGTACATAGTTTATTGTACACATTTATTACAAACTTACATAATAAAAACTTAAAAGGAACTTAAACATAAGACTTCTTATAGAACTAAAATGACATTCGATTGAAAATAAATCATCTTAAAGCGGGATATTTGGAATCATGGAGAAATTTATTACTGCGAAACTTCCATCAGTTGGGGAGCGTCTGAAACAAAATAAATAAATAAATATCATTGGATATTACACACAGCGCCATCTAGTGCCACACTAAGCAACGAGGCTTGTGTCGTGGACACCAGATAGTTGATATACTACATAGATACTTTTTGTTTGTAAATACATACTTATTATACATATAAACATCCATGACTCGGAAACAAATGTCTATGCTTATCACACAAACACTTGCTCCTACCGGGATTCGAACCCGGAACCCTATGAACGTAAGGCAGCCTCACTACCGCTGCGCCATTCGGGTCGTCAAAAATTAATAAGATAACATGAGGCCAGTATTTTCCAAAGGGGTAAACAGACCAGGGGTATACAGTACTCGTCCTGGATGGTTTAATAGTCGCAAGCGCGAGTTTGAGCATGCGACCCTGGGTCCGATTTCCAGGTCGGGCTAACACCCGCATTAGTTTAGTATTGTTTAGTAGTAATTTAGTATTTGATTTAGAACAGCTTAAATTTAATGTTGCCACCAAATGAATTTAAAAATTAGAATGTTGCAATTCTACACCAACATGGCAGTTTCAGTAGAAATTATAACTAGTTTCTTTATGGTGTAGTTTTCACATCCGTATCTATAGTCAAGTTAAAGTAATTACTTTAGCTTAAGCAATTACTTGCAAATTTTTTTATGCAATAAACAAGAATTTAAAGGAAGTAAGAACCGTCAAAGAAAGTAAAGCTAAGAATTCTAACTTTTACAGTTCTAACTTCAACCAATTACTAAACTACATAATAAAAATCGTATCTTAAAAAATGACATTTACTCAAGTAAACACTTCTTTATAGATACAGGGGTAAGTTTTATAGGGGTTTTCCATCAAATTTCTCAGTAACAGTCACTGAATCTGGATTTGTGCCCTTTTACCTTTAACATGGGACTTAAACATAACTGGCGAAATGTGGGTGTACTATTAGGTACACCTCTGCCTAACCCCTTCTGGGATTACAGGTGTGTTGCTATGTTATGTATGTAGGTAAGCTAGAAGTGTATACTTTTGCTTACCTACATCTCCGGGAAATACAGAATCTGGCTGTTTCGTATGTAATTTTAGCTAAATTATCCACATACAGAATCTGGCTGTTTCGTATGTAATTTTAGCTAAATTATCCACATACAAAATCTGGCTGTTTCGTATGTAATTTTAGCTAAATTATCCACATACAGAATCTGGCTGTTTCGTATGTAATTTTAGCTAAATTATCCACATACAGAATCTGGCTGTTTCGTATGTAATTTTAGCTAAATTATCCACATACAGAATCTGGCTGTTTTATATGTAATTTTAGCTAAATTATCCACATAAGTGTTCGGAAACTTACCACCGGACCCATCATTGAACATAAACTCGTCTTGATACTCCTTCAGGAACTGTTCTGAGCGATGCTCGTCCAAGAATAGAGAGTACACCTTCTTCACGTCTTCCATGCTGACCTGGGAAAAAAAGTACAGTGTCACATTATCAAGCAAAGAGATTTAAAAGACTTATAGAGCGAACATCGACGACCCGAATGGCGCAGCGGTAGTGAGGCTGCCTTACGTTCATAGGGTTCCGGGTTCGAATCCCGGTAGGAGCAAGTGTTGTGTGATGAGCATGGACATTTGTTTCCGAGTCATGGATGTTTATATGTATAATAAGTATGTATTTACAAACAAAAAGTATCTATGTAGTATATCAACTATCTGGTGTCCACGACACAAGCCTCGTTGCTTAGTGTGGTACTAGATGGCGCTGTGTGTAATGTCCAGCGATATTTATTTATTGGGCATATTTTTATACATTAAAATTTGATCCTGCAATTTTTGATATTGACAAACGAATGCTACCTGACAAGCGGGCGTATGACACTAGACAGAGTCACTTGTTACTAAGTAGTAACGAGTATTGGATTACGATTTTCTTCGTCTTGTCTCGTCTATCGCTCGTAAATATTTTAAGTTCTTTGATATCAGCCAACCTTATACAGTTGTTGGTTATTTAAATCGATTACAGAATAACTAGTGGTAGTCATAAAAATGGTTGAATTTGTAGCGTAAACTACGAGAAATAAAAATGAGAATGTAGCGTGGATGTTTTACCGGTCAACATCTGCCTAGCTTTTTCCCAAGTATGATGGGATCGCCTATCTGATCAGCGACTGCCTATCTAACTGTTGTAATATTAGTTTGATAGAATTTTATGTCTATGAATTACTGGCAGCTTTTAAAGTCTATGGTCTTTGAAAAAGCTCATTGATGTTAGGAAGGTTTTTTGAATATAAAAATGACAGAGAAAATTAGAAGATAGCATGTGATCATGTGAAAAAGATTAGATATGGTGATGTGTATTTAATTTGGAGGAATTTATTTAGATGGTTGGGTTTTTAATATTATGGGGTTTTTGATGAGTATTAAATAAAATGTGAAATGATTATAAGGTGATTGATTTATTTTATTAAGGAGGATCCCACTCTCACAATATGATGGTAAGAAAGCAAACCAGATTTTAACACTAACCTCCACAGTTACAGACTTACTGGGTAAGAATGGTTGCCAAACTTCGAGTTTTTTATTACCCATAACGACTTTCAAAGATTTATACGAATGCCAGTCAGAAATAAATTAGGAATACCATTTGCCTGTTGGTTCAAGGGTTGCTTAACCTAATAGATGTTGTTTTTATCGTGATTGCTTCTTACAAAATTGTTTAAAAAACCAAAGAGTAAAAAATTTTTTTTTGCAAAAAAAAAACCGACTTCCAAAAACACACAAAATAATTAAAAATTGCTTTATTTTCGGAAGTCGGTGACTTTGTTTGTTTCATAGACTTCATTGCCACCGACTCTACATCCAAAACAATAATGTTAATACGCACCTCAGGAGCCTTCCTACGCTTAGCCACAAGCGAAGCCGTAGTAATCAGTTGTATGGCGTAACGCAGCGAAGTCTCCGTGGCCACGCGCGTCAGCACTGTGAGCGCGTCTGCTGACATTTGACAGTCCTCTTCTTCACATCTGAGGGTAAAAGGAATTATAAACAAAAAATAAAACCGACTTCAAAAACACAAAAAAGTGAAAAATAACTTTAGCTTCAGAAGTCGGTGGCAAAAACCGTATCAATAAAACAAAAGTCACCGACTTCTGAAGCTAAAGTTATTTATCACTTTTTTGGTTTTATTTTTAGCAAAAAGGTTTTTATTTTTCCATTTTTTGTTGTAATATCCTGTACAAACATTTGCCATGCATTTATTTTAAATTGATAACAATATGTGTAGTGTGTAGGTAATAGGCAAGGCTTATCCCCATTACAATGGAACTTAGCATCACACCTGTCGAAATTTGAGTGGTACACATCTGCGTACCTAACCTGCGTTATGAACTGGTGTAAACAATAGACAGACATGAGATTTCAGCAATCCCAGTCCATTTACCATCCAAAACTACCCAAATTGCTTCAAGTGTGCCTATAAAATTTGAAGAGTTCTCTCTATTTCTCCAGGATCCCATCATCAGATCCTGACTTGAAGATCTTGGGACCACCTGGGAAGTATACCCTTTCAAACAAAAAAAACCAAATCGGTCCAGCCATCTTCGAGTAATCGGGGAACATAATTCCGACGAATTGAGAACCTCCTCCTTTTTGACGTCGGTTAATGAGATTATTGGTGAATAAAACCTCACGATTATATAAGGTGTAAACGGACCCTTCACGAAGCCGTCAACCAAGCATTCTGTACATCAAACTAAGTAACTCGACGCATAAATTATTGCTGGGAAACGATTTTTTTTGGGGTCAATAAGTAAAAATCAATGTAACGCACTCAAAACATTGTGCTGATGGATGAATTGAATAGTAAACGGATCATTGAGGTATTTAAAGTAAAGTTTATAACCTTAAAAACTAATGTTTAAAAAAAAGTTGGAACTTTGACCCCCAATATCTCCGTAACTAGAGGGTTCCCAGGTATGGTCCAGAACAAAAAAATGATCGCGATGACGGGGTGAACAAGTGGCTCTCGGCTTCGTTCATTTCTCGATTGTATTTTCCGACATCTTGATATCTTGGTATGTGCTAGCTGACATGTGACAATAATTACATTTTCAATACACCTGCTCGAAAACTGGCTCTTATCGCACTACGATTAGGTTCAACATGCTATGGATGTCAACCTCGCGGTTGTCTTCTTATATTCCCGCACTATACTGCGGAAATAAAAGTTCCACAGCCAGGTGGTGAGGCGGCGAGCCCACACAGTTAGATACACGCGGGCATTTGTTACTGCAGTTCTCAGCTCCATAACACCCTCGCCTGTGGCTCGTATGTGTATTTCGCCTCGGCCGCAATAACAAACTTTCCCCACTTATATCAAAATGTACTATTATTCTTTGTTTTTGTAACATAAGTACTATTGCATAAAAATTTGTTTCTTCTAACCTAACAGACAGATGTGTTGGCGGGGAGTTAGTTCCGCCACTTCTTCTTCCCAGCTAAAACACTAGGAAGTGGCCAAGAGCGGTAATTTTGGGGGACTGTCTCTTGTAAACTTTTGACGTTCAAATAGTAATGATTAGAAGCCTAATTTGAACAAATGGGTTTTCATTTGATTTTGAATTGAACTGACTTAATATTATAATAAAAAGAAACAAATTTATAAACTCATAAGTACTTCAAATAACGTTTTTTTTCAAGATAATTAATTTTTTTTTCATACGAATAAATGATGCCGCAACGTCCGACAGGAGGAGAATGGAAGAAGAAGACGTGTTGCAACGACCCCAAGTGGAATGGGACAAGGGCAGGAAGGTGCTGATGAAAATTTCTTACGAACCCTGTGGGTACTCCCAGAATTACCTGATGTTAAGTATTTCTCTGAGGTCCTGGTGTGAGTACGGCGTGGTGGGCACGATGATCATCCGGTCGAGCAGGTCCAGCGGTATGCCGTGCGGCGACCTGTAGTTAGTGCCGCGGATGCGGGTGATGCCGCGGTTGGTTGCCATGATCACGACGGGGGCTGTCTCCGACTCTAGGGCTCGGTTGAGGTAAGAGAAGCATTCTATGTCGAGCATGTGGGCCTGGGAGGGAAGAACGAGAAGAACTTGAAACTTCTGTGGTAGCTGAGGTTTGACAGTCTTCTTGGACTTAAATAAATTTGCAGTAAAACAATATTTTGACAGCTTTTATTTAATGCTTTAAAAATAAGGTTTAAATTAAATCAGATTATTACATTATACAATTTATCTATACTAATACTATAAAGCTGAAGAGTTTGTTTGGTTGAACGCGCTAATCTCAGGAACTACTGGTTCGAATTGAAAAAGTATTTTAGTGTATGATAGCCCATTTATCGAGGAAGGCTATAGGCTATATTATAACATCACGCTGCGACCAATAGGAGCAGAGCATCAATTAGAAATGTTACGCAGACGAAGTTGCGCGGGTCAGCTAGTAGGAGATAAAAGCTTGTCGCGAGATTTACCTGTGTTTAATCTTTTTCACTTTTAATTATTTTTTAGTTTTCGTTGCTTTCGAACCTATTCTTCTAAGCCAAACCTTTTAATTGTTACCAATATCATGGGGGTGCATAAAAAGTAACTAGTCCGCCATATTGGATTTAGAATCACGTCACTTAGCTAACCATGCATTGTAATCTAAACTAAATGTGTATGCAAAATTTCAGCTCAATCGGTTGGGGATAACTGTTTTAAAATTCAATTGCAAGATTTGACCTAAAAAAACATACCTAAAAACATTGCAAGTTAAATTAAAGCTTGTGAAAAGGCGTTTGACACCGTCTCTGTTTCAATCCCTTATAAAAAACTTTCAAACGATGGGTTTGAGGGGAGTTCCCTCAGGGAGTTGTGCTAGGTCCTACGCTGTTCCTACGGAATAAAACTCACTTCGTCAATGAACAGTACTCCGGGTATCATCTCTGCTTTCCCCTCTTCGCGCCACTCGGCTACCTTGCTGTTAATCTGTTCGCGGATCTCTGACTTGATCTCACCAGTGTCACCTGTAGGAAGAATAATTGAATTAGTGTCCGACTGAAACTGGTTTTTACGACCGAAACCGAAATTCGGCAAGTCTCAGTTTCGGCCGAAATCGAAACTTCCTTACATTCCTTAAGGATCATGTTTTGAGGGAAAAATAAAGAAAACGTTATTATAATCTATGTATCACGTAATAAAAGTTACCGACTTCAAAATTAATCACACGAAAACTCACAACAAACAAAACGAACTGCAAACACAAGCCAGTCACGACATGATTATGCACGTTGACGCGGCAAAATGTCTTCGTCGCTTACTCGCTTGTATGGAATTTAACGCACCGAACATGACCGATCACAGCGCGAGAACTCCCGAATGCAGTTTCGGTCGTAAACTGAACAGAATTATCACTATCATTGATTTCTAAAACTGACTGCTTTGGTGGTCTAGTGGTCGACTGTTCAGCATGAGGTCCGATGCCCAGGTTGGGCAAAGTATTATTGGGTTGGAATTTCTGAGTAGCAGCCACGGAGTCTGGATGGATGAAATGGCGGCCGGTCACGGGAACAATGTGTGACTCCCGCATTCCCCTTAAGGTGGAAGCGCCAAGGTAGCCCGCGAAATTCAATTTTTCTTACGTTTTTTGCAATTTGCCGGTCATTGTCAATTTCTCAATAACTATTTCATGAAAAAGTCATTCAATGGGGTTGTATGGAACTTTGAGGGTTGTATTGACGGTTTTAATGATTATAATTCTGTAACTAAATACCTGTTACAGCCGCGAATCATATTTTGTTCAATGTACAGCCTGACAATGACCGGCAAATTGCAAAAAAACGAAAGAATACTTGAATTTCGCGGGCCACCCTGGCGCTTCCACCTTAAACTTAAGTGGAAGATTTATAAAATCATAGTTAGACCTGCTGTCTTGTATGGATCAGAATGTTGGGCCACAAAAGGGATGAATGGAAAGCATTTGCATGTGGCTTAGATGTGAATGCTAAGGGGGATGTGTGGTGTAACACACAATAGCCACACAATATTTTTTGGTTAGTTTTAAATTTTATATTTGCTTTTTTTTATATTTTGTATTGTGTACTTGTGGCGTGTGCCAATAAACGTTTTTCTTTCTTTGACGCGGATGGATAAAATAAGAAATAAGTTACATAAGAAGTCTGAAAGTGGCCGGTCACTGAAAAGTTGGTGGAGCACGCTTGCCTAGCAGAAACCGATTCACTCGAACCTTGAATAGATCCAGATTATATTGATCAGGGAACAGAGAAGCCGGCTGTGAATTCCACAGACTGGCGGTTCGCACAATAAATGTGGAAGCATAGCGCTTTGTTCGGGTCCACGGAACTTCAACCATATAACGGTGACGCTTCGCCGTATCTCTGCGCGTCCGATGATAGAATGGGGTTGGGGGAATTAGATTGTGTAATTGCAACTTACCAGAGAAAAGCGCTAAGAAACCGTGGGTCCTGGAGTTGATGACGTCAATTTCATGCAGTGTCACAGTGTGGACAACTTCTTTACGCTTTTGAAGCTCGCCTTCTGGGCATTGCACGAAGCGAGCTTGTTGGCCTGTGGACAAAACATTATCTATATATAGACTATAAAAAAATTGTTTCTACCTATGCTGCCCTACTAAGCGCACAAAGCGGTATCTCAAAAAATAACGTAAAGTTGATTTTTATGACATCGAATAGCGTTAAAAATACGCTTCTAATGGACTAAGACTTTTAGCGCTATCTTGTTCAAAACATATGAAAAAAAAACCTTAAGTAAGATTTCCCAACCTCAGTTTTATCTTAAAACTATTTTTACATAACTTCAATGAACTTGAAACTCGCTTTCATTGGGATACCGCTTTTGCGCTTAGTTGGGCAGTATGTATGTTATAGATTTTAAAACCACCCAACTGATGTGCCCCAAACAGTTTCATTAGAAAGGCAATAATGCGAAGATGGTTTTAGACCACTGCATTAGGCACTATAGCGTAGTAGCACACGCCGGGTATCCGCTAGTAATACATACTAGCTGTTACCCGCGACCTTCGTTCGCGTATAGTTATTATAAAAATTAGACTTCTCTTTTTGAATCGGATTTTGTTACCAATTTCAAGTGTTTGAACCTTAATTCTTTTTCTAAAATAAAAGTAGTCCAAAAACTCCGTCGGTTATATAAAGAAAAACAGCTGTTTCCTAGAAAATTGCAATACCTACAAGGTCTAATGTATGGAATAGATGATTTAAAAATTTCTAAAATAAAAGTAGCCCAAAAACTCCGTCGGTTATAATTATAAAAAAAAAAACAGTTGTTCTCTACAAAATTGTAATACCTACAAGATCTAAAGCATAGGTTCCCAACGGGGGCGGTACCGCCCCCTAGTGGGCGCTGGAGATTTACAGGGGAGGGGGGGGGTAGCGGGTCCAAAGGCAAATGGGGGCGTTGTGAAATACCTCTATATTTTCATTAAAAAAAAACATTTTATCTAGCCGTCTTAAAGGTTTATCTTATAACTATTTTGTAATAGGGGGCGTTGGTTTTCTTTTTTCTTTAAAGGGGGCGGTAGTCCATAAAAGTTTGGAAACCTATGATCTAAAGTATAGAACACCTGATTTAAAAAAAAAGTAACCAACTAAAAATTCATTTGTTACCGTTTTAACGTTGATGTCCCTTACACCCTGTATACTCGGAAAATCTTACAAGTTTATGAGTGTAAAGTTTAACGACTTACCAGTGGCATCATAATCTCTGGCTCTGGCGAAACTCCTTCCTAACTTGTTGATCTTGCCGGTCGCCTTGTCTATTGTAATCACGTCACCTGCTTGGACCTGTTGGTCAAAAAACAGGTGTCACTATTTCATTATGAAACTGATGTGTTGATAAACTTTACTAAAAAAAACTCCACATTTTAACGTTTTGAACGCCATTGTCACATATACGTGACAAGCAAGCGCGTGCCCTTACAAAAAATGCGGTGCAGTATAACACAAAGTAAACAATGAAATTATTACTTTTTGTGTGTTTACCTTAACTATTTAAGTTTTGGAATCACTATTCTCTTTGTAGGTATTTGCGGTGAAACTGTGGCTTGGCGTGGAGGGCACGCGCGTGCGTTTACGCTCTGGCGTTCAAAAGATTAAGGGCCGGACTCCACTGAAGCGGAGACCAGACGAGACGAGAGGAGATGTGTTTGTGGAACCAGCAATAGAATTTCGTTATTTACACTTCCCGTCTCCGCTCACCTTTAGTTGAAACGGTTGAGCAGAGAGAGAGAGAGAGGAGATGCAATTGTTTAGGCCAGCGGAGACAGAAGAGTCGTGAGCGGCGTGCGGTGAGCGATATGCGGTGAGATGTGTGTTGTTTGCGGCGTGGTGACTTTTTATTAGCTTATACTGTCCCACTGCTGAGCAAAGGCCTCCTCCAATTCCTTCGATGTGCTCTTTGCCCGTGCCTCCTCGAGCCAGCCCTCAGTGACTTGCTTTTTGTTAATTTTGGCGAGCCTGGAAATCTTACTGGCTTCGCCAAACATGCCAAACTTTACATTTTTTTTTATTACCTTCTCTTTAAGCAGTGAGTCGATCATCTTGGCTCCCATGTCGTAGTTAGTCTCCATATCAGTGGTCTTGAGGGTCAGTCGTCCCACCCGCGCGCCTCCACCCCCTGCCGCCCTCTCTACGACCACTTCTACTACTTCACCTTCGATTATCTCCGACTCTTCCCTGGAAGTTGACAAGTTTTTTATAAAATACTAGCTGTTGCCCGCGACTCCGTTCGCGTGGACGAAGTTTCATACCTATTTGAGCCCTGTAGGGGATGAATTTCTTAGTGCACACTAACGTCATTTAAGGAACGTTTTTGTAAAATTTCGTGCGTCGAGGCCCAGCGGTTTCAGCTGTGCGTTGATCGATCAGTCAGTGAATCAGTCAGCCAGTCAGTTCCTTACTTTATATATACATGGTGGTAGGAACAGCGGTGCTAAGCTAGTTTCACGTATTCAGTACATCATTGTGAACCCGAGTAAAATTCGAGTAAAATTTCTATATGGGGGGGTTCAGAATGGCTACTGAACACGTGGTATACGGCTTGGCGTCGCTGTACCTACCACCCTGTATAAAAGGTGTAGTTTTGCATCCTCGTCAAAATTCAGGAGGTTGTCAGAAGAAGTAAATAATTAATCAATATAAATTACGGTAGCTGGTCAATAACTGTAAACGCTGTTTTTTTTAGTTGTTTTAATTTGATACTATTTCAGATTGAAGCTCTTTTCAAAAGAGGAGAATCACCCGTTTATCAAATAAACATCTGCGTTTGTTTGTGTGTGTGAAAGCGCAGTTATAGGGCTAGTATTAGACGGGTCACGTTTTAATACGTGTGGTGTACACTTATCGATTTCCGATATTAAAAAAAAAAACATAAAATAAAATATTGATTCGGATCGAGAATCATGAGCATAGTTACCTCCTTGAATATATAATATACGCACTTCCACCCTGTATATACAACATTATTTGTAGTATAATGCGAAACCAGAATATAGTTTGTTCAGAATAAGTAACTGAATCGATTCCAATAATTTTTATCATGTTATATTTTGTCCCAAAAATATTTAAAAAAAGGTTACGGGTTGGACACCGAGCGAAACTTAGTACCTATCCGCAATTATACGCGCACAACACAGGCATTAGGCGCGGGCGCACACCGGAGCGCCGCGTGGTGAGCATGTTTTTGTACGGACAACCAGGTAACATAACAAACTTATAACTTTGTGATTTTTCATGATACAGTCTTGAAATGTTGTACATAGATTCTTTACATAAAAATACAAGACAGGTGTTTCAGGTTTCGCATATACTAAAACTAATGTTGTATATAATATGCACACTTCCACCCTGTATATATATATAATATTTTTCACATACAGTATAGAAAGGACATCAACGCACAGTTTGTTATCACATGTTCAACATGTTCATGTTTTACATGATAAGTAGTGAATAACTAGTATTATTTTAAATTTTGTATAGTATTAGCAGTACACCACTGACTACCCCCCCTTTTTTCTATTTCATGTTCGTACAGTCCATCCAAAGGTTGTCTGGAAGAGATCGCTATCAGCGATAAGACCGCCATTGTAACCACAAAATTATCAATTTTTGTAAAACCCTTCTGTTTCAATTTTGGTGTACAATAAAGTTTATTCTATTCTATTCAATTCACCATTCTGACGCCCTCACATAGAAAATTTTCAAACTTCTATGTGGGGGGTCTTTTTGTTAATAACCCAAGGACTTAGAATGTTTTACACATTAGTTTTTATAAATGTCTTGACTGAACAATATTAAGATAGAACTTACTTGATTCTGATGCCGATGGACTTCCTGATGGCTTGAGTGAGAGCCTCAGTCTTGCTCATTTCCAAGGAGAATATTTCAGAACCTGGAAGCATACAATTCTCATGTTAGCTGCTGCCATTGACCATGAATTACAGAATAACAAGTAAATATGCTTCCAGAATAACACATTGGTACTAAACAAATGGACAGAACACAAAATTGTACTACACCTTTTAAAACTAATGGTTAAACAATTCATTATCTAAACAAACAAGTAAAATTAAACTGTCTTTTTGTAATTTCAAAATAACAGCTTTTTAGTGAATGCAAATGAAAGTATATAAACGGTACTTAAAAAGAAAAACATTTTTTGTTGTCTTTCTGTTTGTTCGGGCTAAACTCCGAAACAGCTGGATCGATTTTGACGGGGGTTTTACTGGCAGGTATCTGATGTTATAAGTGGTAACTAAAGCTACTAAACTCTTTTGCAAAAAAAACGGGCACTTTAGATTTTTTTCTCTACTTCAATGAAGAAGAACAAGAAATAGGTTTTATTAATTTGACGATGTATTGGCATGTTATTTGAAGCATCCTGGCATGATTCTTTACGTTCCAAATTTAAAATTTGAAATTAATAAAAGAAAAATAATGATTATTGTGGATTATTCTAAAATTGCTTTACTAATGGCGCGAATTGCTGAAACGATTTTTAACTGATTACGATATTTTAAAACTTTTTGGATATTTTCTGCAAATTAAACAATTTAATCTTTCTTTTTACATTAAATACCACTTTTGATATGAGTGATAAAGCGATAAGGGCCGGTAAAATTATAGCCCTACTTGAAGAAGGTTGTTCGCAAACTTACGTGTCTCAGCGGCTAAATGTGAGTCGTTCAACTGTCCAGAGGACTTGGTAACCGTATCAAGAGACCGGTTCGGTCAAAAGAAGACCCGGTTCGGGAAGAAAACGATGCACAGAACCTAGAGATGACCGCTTTTTGTTGAGTCAGGCGTTGCGGAATCGTAAGGCGTCAAGTGTGGACCTGAAGAAGAGCCTTGAAGAAGTAAGAGGAGTAGAAGTTAGCTTGTGGACGGTCAGGAGGAGGCTTTTGGCTGCCAATATCAGGAGTTACCGCCCAGCTCGGGGCCCTAAATTACTCCGTGAGCACCGTGTTGCTCGACTTCAGTTTGCTCGGAACTGTGCTTCATGGACTCTGGAGGACTGGAATAAAGTATTGTTTTCTGATGAAGCTAGAATCTCTTTGTGTGGAAAGGACCGACGCCGGCGAGTGCTGCGAAGACCACGGGAACGCTATGCGGAAGTGTGTTTCGAAGAAATCACTCCTTATGGCGGAGGCTCCATTATGTTTTGGGCAGCAATTAATTCGACGGAGCGTACGGAGTTAGTTTTCATAGAAAATGGAACATTAAATGCAAACCGGTACATAATGGAAGTCCTAATTCCATATGCACAACCCACATTGACTGCACTTGGGGAAGATTCCATTTTTAAGGCCGACAATGCTCGCCCACGTTCTGGCGACATGGAAGCGTACATGCAAGAAGTTGGGATCCGTCGTTTAGATTGGCCAGCTCGAAGTCCTGACCTCAATCCAACTGAGCATGTCTGGGATGTTCTAAAGAGACGGGTAAGATTAGTGCAACCAGCTAAAAAGAGTCATTGCAGAAGAGTGGGGATGTATTCCTCAAAACGTTATTAAAAACATCATGGAAAGCATGCCCAGAAGGATTCACGCTGTGATTTTGGCAAGAGGAGGTCACACTCGTTATTAGGTTTTTACATTTTGTAACTTTATTTAATTAAAAGAAGTAAAAAAAAATATTGTCTTTATTGCCGACCACTTCTTATTGTTTGGGCGTGTATATCGGTTTTAAAGAATCCATCGTTTTTTTCTTTTAATTGCCCGAATTCACTTCACGCGCATTAATTTACACGATTATAAGTATACAGACTACGTCAAAGAAATAAATTTCATTTAATTAACTCAAATCGACCTTAGAACGTAAATTTCCTTAGGTGCCCGTTTTTTTTGCAAAAGAGTGTATTATTTTAGAAAAAAAGAATTGTCGAGTTCTTAACAAATATTTTTTAATATCCACACGGACAAAGTCACGGGTAATACCTAGGTAAAGTTCTTAGAAAATTTGTTTGTTGAAAAACTAAATATTATTATATCGCTTACCGGCCATGCTAGTAAAGGGTGTATCAGGTCCCAAAGCCTGTGCCAAGCCCATGGCAATAGCTGTTTTGCCTGTGCCCGGCTGCCCTGCTAACAACACTGCTCTGCCTGCTATTTTACCTAAAAACACAAGACAATATTGTGACAGTTATTGTGGTATCAGTTTACCACACACCGAGTTTCCTCCGTGTCGAGAAAAGTACGTTAATCTGTTGGTCTTGGCTGTCATTTGAAGATGACAGTCATTACAGGACAGTCAGTGGCCTGAAAGTCTTACAACCAGTCTTACCAAGGGGTATTGTATTACCCAGTACTAACTGGGTTGTGGAAGCCAGATAGGCAGTCGCTCCATGTAAAGTACTGGTCTGCATTCGGTTAGACTGGAAGCCGTCCCCACCATAGTTGGGAAAAGGCTGGGTAGATGACTGTATGCTACTGCCAAGCCCGACGACGAATTTGTCGACCCGAATGGCGCAGCGGTAGTGAGGCTGCCTTACGTTCATAGGGTTCCGGGTTCGAATCCCGGTAGGAGCAAGTGTTTGTGTGATGAGCATGGACATTTGTTTCCGAGGCATGGATGTTTATATGTATAATAAGTATGTATTTACAAACAAAAAGTATCTATGTAGTATATCAACTATCTGGTGTCCACGACACAAGCCTCGTTGCTTAGTGTGGCACTGGATGGCGCTGTGTGTAATATCCAGCGATATTTATTTATTTAATTTATTTTTAACCTCAAGGTGCTGGGTTTCGATTCCCAGTTCAGGCAAAGCGTTATCAGAGTTTTAGGAACAAATATTTGTATGGCCTACAGATAGTTGTTCCGGGTCTGGTTGTTTGTGTATGTGAGTTTACATGTGTGTAAACGCACCCACGCTACAGGAGAAATTCAGTGTGGGGAACAAAAATACTTTTCATTACAATAGTGTCTGTAGTGTGCAATGCTTCAAACAAAATGTATGAAAGTGATAAAGGAGGAATTTAGCAAGGCTTTGCATTGTTTTTAATTTGCGTCAGCCCTAAATTAGGACAAGTGGCTCTGCATACCCCACCAGAGAAAACAGGCATAATGTTATATTACCTATCACATCTTTTCTGTGACATAGAATAGAGTAAATACATTTGAATTAACAAGCAATACAAAAAAGGATAATTTTCAAGCTTTTTACCAATCTCTTATATTGATTGTAAATGCAAACAAGCCAATATCACCATAGCAACGAAGTTTCTTCAATACGAACCTTCTCGAATCATCTGTAGGACGACTCCAGCGGCCTTTCTAGCCATCTTCTGTCCCACCATGCCCTGGGACACGGCCCTAGGCTCCAGCGAATCATCGAGACCTAACCCTCTTATGTGTGAATGCGCCCCAATACGTTCGATTCGAGTTATCGAACGAACTTCTTGCACTTGGGCTGCAGCTATAGACTAGAATAAAAAAAAGAAATTAAAAAGTCAAACTCCATATTTGAAACTAAAAAAAAAACATGATTATTGTGTTTTTAGAAGTGAGGTTATGTTTTAGTTCGCCGGTTTTGGTAACATGGTTTGCGTTTTGGGCACTTTATATTTGAATTATACTTACAGCCATTTTGGGTAGTTAACGTTTTGTGAATTCACTAATATTCTAGAGAAATGTGTTATTATACAGAGCGTGTTTTCCGTCACTAAGCCAAACAAGAACACTCGAAACTGACACTGTCAGGCGGAACGAAAATGACTTTGACAATTTGACATGACAAATGACTGATTTTTTTTTTATTTACCCCGAAGGGAAAGCTATAGTCTTTTGACCATATTGCCTGGTCTTACGTCCTTAATTTCTGACGTATTAAGTTAATACAATAATATCTTTGGTATTTATTAACATAGTTTTTTAGTTTTGTAATTTTCCTTTCGTAATAAATCCATTATAGTTTTGTCTTGTCTATTTCTGTCATATTGTCAAATCCGAGTCATTCTCATTGTTTGTCAAGTCAAGTTGAACAATCGTCACTGCGCACAGTGGATCCATATTGAAAATTAGTGGACATGGGCAACAAAGTTCCAATATCGATTCGATATTTTTTTATGTGATTCTTCATGATATTCCAGACAACTTTTACTCTTGTGAAATTTCTTCTAAAGTTGATCATTTGTCTGAAAAAAAATAAATTAGATTTTTTTGTATGGAGCGAATCACGTTTATTTTTTTTTCTTCAATTGTACGAATATGTTAGGTGTATGGCGTGAGTATATGATAGCTAGGGTCATTCTCTATCCACGAAAAAATATATCAGCGCCGGCCATCCGCGGCCGCGCGAGTAATCATTCGGTAAAAAAATAATATTTTCTATGAAATTTTTTGCCTTTTAAAATCAATTCAAAGTCATATTTTCTGTCTCACTTGGCTGTTTTCACCTTTTTAGTTAAATATATAGTTTTAATAGCACATAGGTACTCACAACTAGTAATTCTGGAAGAGGTTAAGTTATTATTGCATGTTATCGGTGGCACCTGCATTGTGATTGATATTTGTTTGTGCGCTCGGTTAAGTGCATAACAAACGAGTCACCGAAAAATAATTGTCTCTGATTGGCTGTTATTTTTTTAACTACCTGCACATTATCTATTGTTATCGGTGGCACCTGCATTGTGATTGATGACTCATTTGTTTGTGCGCTCGTCTAAGCGCATAACTAATGAGTCATCGAAAAATGCTCGTCTCTGATTGGCTGAATAATTTTCAGTCATGCTAATATGTTCACTACTTGAGTAATTAACACTGACTATAAATACAAAGACATTCACTAAGTCCCTCTAGTTTCGCTCTTGTCGCTTATTTGTGAACACAGTGAAATACTTTTATTTTTATATTTACTTTAGAACTATGGCTGGATTTTGTACCAACCTAGATCTTTTTGTGAAATTAAGAAGTGGTGGTGATCTGAAAAATTATATGTTTCTATATGAAAGTATAATTTCTGTTTTGAATACCACAGTTTCTGAAGAAGACAAAAACCTAATCAAGGAGTTCTGTCGGCTTTTTTGTGTAAGCCTAAATAAAAAGTGGATAGAGTCAAGTAGAAATCAAAAAACTTTTATGAACCGTGTAAATAATCGCAAGTGGTTGGAAAAAAACATCAACTGGCCTGTTTGTGACAGTGTTGACCTGAGAAGTGAGTTGGGCTTTTCGGACACAGCCTTATCTGAGCCAGTGGATATGAATTCCCATGTTCCTAATCTTGCAGTATGTACTACGGAAGCGGGAACATCTACAGAAAAGGAGCACAGAAAACCGTTCGAAGACTTAAGTAATAAGCAAAAAAAAAAGACGTTCTACTTCCATAGTAGAAGAAAATTCCGAGGAAGAGTTGCAGCACTGGTACTTAACAAAATTGAAAGACAACGGCAAAACGAATCTGGCAAAAGTGGTCGAATACCTTTCCAGTAATCCAGAAACGCTATCCGAAGTACACGAGCGACTATTCAAAAAGCAGAGCCTAAGTACTGTCTCTGAAGATAAGTGTTTAGCTCTTTACACATCACTTGCGCTCTCGAGATGGAAGTACTTAGCTCTTCGACAATTTCTGAAAGAAGAAAACTGTGCTGCCTTTCCATCTTATCCAAAGCTCGTTAATGCCAAGAAAAGATGTTATCCACCACAAGAGAGTATGGAGATTACCGAAAAAGGAGCTCAAATTAAATTGCAAGCGCTATTGGACCACACTGTGGAGAGGATTTTACTAGATGTGAATTCTGTTGATAGGTCTCAAAATGAAGAACTCAAGTTGACCTGGAAATGGGGGCTTGATGGTTCTTCGTCGCAGAGTAACTATAAACAGAAAACGTCAAACACAGCTACAGAGTTCGGTGATTCATCAGTAGTCATGATAAGCATCGTCCCTCTTCGGCTAGTGTCTGGCTCATTATCTGGGAATGAAAATATAGTTTGGGAGAACCCCACACCTTGCTCAACTCTGTACTGTCGACCAGTGAAGTTCACATTCACTTCGGAGACAGCTGATTTTATAAAGTCTGAAGAGTCGGAGATGAAAAAACAAATTGATGAACGAATATCTACTCAGTGTGGAAATATTATTGTATCACATGAATTGCATATGACCATGATTGATGGAAAAGTGGCCAATATTATTGCTGAAGTACCATCATTTGCAACGTGCCCCATTTGCTTGGCAAAACCAAGTGAGATGAATAATTTAGACTCTTTGACTTCCAGACCACTTCGTGAAGATATTTACAAACAAGGAATTTCTTCACTGCATATGAAGATTCGGTGTATGGAATGTCTTCTCCATATATCTTATAATCTGGATTTTCAACGATGGACAGCTCGAGGCGAACATAAGGCTTTGAAACAAGCTAAAAAAAATACCACGCAACAAGAGTTTCGTGAGCAAACTGGAATGCTGATTGATATAGTCAAACAGGTATGTATTTAGTTCGTTTTATGTTTTTTGTGTATTATATCTCTATGTGTCGTATATTACAGTCTTTTTCCCCATTTCAGGGTTTTGGAACTACAAATGACGGGAATACTGCGAGGCGCTTTTTCCAAGATTACAAAACATCATCCAGAATAACAGGAATTGACGAAAATCTAATTTTCAGATTTTCCGTTATTCTACAAGCCATATCATCAGGCAAAAACATTGACTGTGAAAAATTTAGAAGATACTGTAGAGAAACAGCTGATGTATACGTGCAACACTATTCGTGGTACTACATGCCAGTTAGTGTACATAAACTTCTAATGCACGGTGCAGACATCTGTAACCACTTTGGTGTTTTGCCAATCGGTAAGTAAAAAATAAATAGAGTTTGATGTATAATTTGACTCGATTGCTTTTTGAAATTAAAATGCATGTACTTATTTCTTTTAGGTACCTTATCAGAAGAAGCTTCGGAAGCCCGTAATAAGGACTTCAGAAACGTCACATCCTCCATGGACTTCTAATAAGCTCTGATCCTCACATATCCTACATAAGGCCTAAAATAACGAAACAGGTTCATAGTGAGTTGTTGCCTGAAGCAATTCAGTTGTTACAGACTACCGAGCCTCCCTGTGACAGTGAGATTATGGAGGAAGAAGAATGCCTCATAGCAGAGTCCGAAAATTTGCCGGACCCACTTCTGGAATAAGAAATAAAGTGATCCGGCTATGGACTATTCCCACAAAAGCCCATCAGGGCTGGGAATATGACAAACAGCCCTTTTCAGGGCTACAATTATTTCACAATTTCCTTTCGATCATACGTACGATAACTTATACTATACTTTACATACGCTTGATTATGTAGATAATGATTATCAACGTCTTGCCCGTAAAAATTCAAACTATTTCACGTATATTTGATAAAATTAGTATACCCAGAAACTTATTACATGTTTATTTTACAATAGATAACGTGCAGGTAGTAAAAAAAATAACAGCCAATCAGAGACGACCATTTTTCGATGACTCATTAGTTATGCGCTTCTAGCCGAGCGCACAAACAAATGAGTCATCAATCACAATGCAGGTGCTACCGATAACAGTAGATAATGTGCAGGTAGTTAAAAAAATAACAACCAATCAGAGACAATTATTTTTCGGTGACTCGTTTGTTATGCATTTAGCCGAGCGCACAAACAAATGAGTCATCAATCACAATGCAGGTGCCACCGATAACATGCAATAATAACTTAACCTCTGCCAGAATTACTAGTTGTGAGTACCTATGTGCTATTAAAACTATATATTTAACTAAAAAGGTGAAAACAGCCAAGTGAGACAGAAAATATACTTTGAATTGATTTTAAAAGGCAAAAAAAATCATAGAAAATATTATTTTTTTACCGAATGATTACTCGCGCGGCCGCGGATGGCCGGCGCTGATATATTTTTTCCTGGATAGAGAATGACCCTAGCTATCATATACTCACGCCATACACCTAACATATTCGTACAATTGAAGAAAAAAAATAAACGTGATTCGCTCCATACAAAAAAATCTAATTTATTTTTTTTCAGACAAACGATCAACTTTAGAAGAAATTTCACAAGAGTAAAAGTTGTCTGGAATATCATGAAAAATCACATAAAAAAATATCGAATCGATATTGGAACTTTGTTGCCCATGTCCACTAATTTTCAATATGGATCCACTGTGCTGCGTCACAGAGTATTACTTTGTTTTATTGACAATCGTCAAATTCTAACTATCTCCTCCATAGAGTATAGTAATATAGATTGGGATTGATTGATTTATTGATTTTATCTCCTCGTAAAACAAAACATAACCTACAAAATCTATTTACCTTTATATTTTTTATCGATCTATTTACCACGCTTTGATTATATTAGATTAGATTGATTGATTAGATTTGTAATATTTGTTTTTATTATTTTTACCTTTTTAGGTATAAATAAAATGTATAATATACAGTATACAAACACGAAAAGTTAACTTAAATGTCATTTACAGTCTCTATTATTTTGTACAAATATGTATAGGTTGAGGCATTCTTATGCAGCTCCTGAGTGCAATGCGGGACCATATCAGGTTTTATAAAAAAATTTAGAAGCTCATCCGACAACACAAAGCGCTGAATGTTGTAAGACGAACACTCAAAGAAGATATGATGTAGAGATTGAACTTTTTGTTATTGACAACACTCACAATAAAATAATAATGGATAATCAACCATTTTAAGACGATGAAGACGAGTAAAGAAGTGGAGAAGCGGAGAAGTGAAGAAGTGGAGAAGTAAAGATGTGGAGAAGTAGAGAAGCGGAGAAGTAAAGAAGTGGAGAAACGGAGAAGTGTAGAAGCGGAGAAGTAAAGAAGTGGAGAAGTAAAGAAGTGGAGAAGCGGAGAAGTGGAAAAGTGGAGAAGTGGAGAAGCGGAGAAGTAAAGAAGCGGAGAAGTAAAGAAGTGGAGAAGTGAAGAAGTAAAGCAGCGGAGAAGGAAAGAAGTGGAGAAGCGGAGAAGTGAAGAAGTGGAGAAGTAAAGAAGTGGAGAAGCGGATAAGTAAAGATGTGGAGAAGTGGAAAAGCGGAGAAGGAAAGAATTTGTAACGCTGGTTAAGCACTAAAATGTTAAATACTGGTTAAGTACTTCAGTGAATAACACTACTGTGTTTACCTATGAGTAATTGTTACGCTGTTATTAAATTTTATGAATGTGCTATGTCTCTGTATTCGGTTTTTTGTTGGTGTTTGGTGTTTGTTGGTGAACCTAATTCAATAAATAAAATAAATAAATAAATCTATTATACCGGTCACCCCAATGGACACGACCACTCCGGTTGCCTCCATCAAAAAGACGCACGTAGGATACTTCGTGAAATACTTGAAGTAGATAAACTTTGTCGTGCGATTGATAAATTTCGAAAGTGGTGATTAACCAACGAATATAAGGGAATTATTTACCAAATCTACAATGGAAAGTGTACTGCCGCCACCGCCTCCATTTTGTTTTAACAACAATGTGGAGAATTCTACATCAGGAAACATCTCGAAAGAGTGGGAAAAATGGAAGAATGCGTTTTTAATATATTTTGAAGCATGCGAGCTCAATAAGAAAACTCAGAAGGTACAAATTAATATATTTTTACATGTTGTGGGAGATCAGTGTCGAGAAATTTATGAACAATTCACGGAGCAATTTATCGATTTGAAAATTTTAATAGAAAAGTTCGATGGAGTTTTTCTACAAAGAAAAAACATAACTGTACAAAGGCATCAATTTTTTAAACGTGAGCAAAATGATGGTGAATCAGTCGAACAATTCTCGTTGGAATTAAAGAAATTGGCGGCAAAATGTGAGTTTGAGGGATTATGCGACGATTTAGTACGAGACCGATTAATTTGTGGAATTAAGGACGGATTACTTCGAGAACGCCTTCTTCGAGAGCCCAAATTAACATTGCAAAAGGCTGTCGAAATATGCAACATAGCCCAGTTATCGCATGTGCAAGCAGGAAATATAAAGAAAGATTCCGTGGAACACTGTGCGTACTGTGTATCACGAACAAGCAGAGCGAAAAGTGATAATATGGAAGATGAGACCAGTAATCAAGTACATTGGGTCTCGCGACAACGCCGTGGTCAGCAACATCGAGGAGCGTCGGTGCGTCGGTTTCAACAGGGAGCAGGCCGTGGATCATCATCGTATTCACAACAACATTTGCCAATGGCGTCAACGTCGAAGGGTCACGATAAAAACGCTAGTCAGCGAGACCAGGGACGCTCGTGCCGAAGGTGTGGAATCAATCATATTGGTTATAATTGTCCAGCGATAGGAAAACGATGTTTGAAGTGCAATAAGTTAAACCATTTCTCACGTGTGTGTAGGGTATGTGAAGTGCGAGTGGACGAGGACGAGTCAAACGATCAGGTAATTTATTATTTTAATAATTCTTCACGTGACTGGTGTGTAAAGCTGGCAATAAATAACACAGAAGTTTCGTTTAAAATTGATACTGGTGCGGATGTAAATGTTTTACCCTATAATTATTTAGAAATATTAAAAATACCTAAAGACTATCTTATTCCGACCAGTATCAAACTTCGAGGGTATTCGGGCAGTGACATCACAGTAGTAGGCAGCTGTAATTTGAAGGTAAAATATAAAGAGTTGGATTACATTATTAACTTCTTAATAGCCGATGTAACTTCTCCTCCAATATTGGGCCGTGATAGCTGTCAAGAATTAAGTTTAATAAAATTAACGCTAGCCGTTAATAGCTCAGAATATAAAGATAGTATCTTTACTGAATATAAAGATGTCTTTGAGGGCGTAGGTTGTATGCCTGGAGAATATAAAATTAGTATAGATAGTAGTATAAGCCCAGTTGTACATGCTCCACGAAAATTGCCAGTTTCTATAAAAGAAAGTTTAAAATCAAAATTAGATGAGATGGAACAACAAAAAATAATAGCGAGGGTAGAAGGACCAACGGATTGGGTCAACAGTATGACAGTAGTAAGGAAGCCTAATGGTGATTTACGTATATGTTTAGATCCACGGGATTTGAATCGTGCCATAAAACGGGAACATTTCCAGTTGCCGACACTAGATGAGATAACGGTCAACTTTATTGGTGCGAAGTACTTTAGCACGGTAGACGCTAGGAATGGTTTCTGGCAATTGCGCCTTCATAATGACAGTACAGATTTGTGTACCTTTAATACTGCTTTCGGTAGATATAAGTTTTTACGTTTGCCGTATGGGATTACATCAGCCTCGGAAGTTTTTCACAAGAAAATGTACGAGTACTTTGATGATATCGAAGGAACTTGTCTTTTTGTTGACGATTTGATTATTTATGGTAGGGATAAACAAGAACATGATCAGCGTTTGAAAAAAGTTTTGGATAGATGCAGAGAAATAAATTTAAAATTAAATAAAAGCAAGTGCAAGTTAGGGTTAACAGAAATAAAATATTTGGGCCACAAAATAACTAATAAAGGTATTTACCCTGATGAGTCCCACGTAACTGCTATAAAAAATATGCCAAGCCCAGAAAACACAAAAGATTTAGAAAGGTTTTTAGGATTAATAAATTACGTAGGTAGGTTCATACCGAACTTATCTGAAAAAACAAACCCTTTGAGATTACTTTTAAAGAAAGAAGTAGAGTGGCACTGGACACCTGAACACCAAGATGCATTCAGCAAATTAAAGCAATGCCTAACAAATAAGCCGGTGTTACGGTATTTTGATGCGAGTAAGCCAGTAGTTATATCGGTAGATGCTAGTAAAAATGGATTAGGGGCTTGTTTACTGCAAAACAATCTTCCAGTAAGTTATGCGTCACGATCTCTTACTAAAGCAGAACAAAACTATGCTCAAATTGAAAAGGAGTTACTGGCCTGTGTGTTTGCTTGTGAGAAATTTTACACTTATATTTACGGAAAATCTGACGTAGTTGTCGAAACAGACCACAAGCCTTTGGTAAATATAATAAATAAACCAATAGCAAGTGCGCCAGCGCGACTCCAACGCATGTTATTACGTTTACAGTTGTATTCATTCAATTTAGTATACAAACCAGGAAAGTACCTATACATAGCAGATACACTTTCGCGCGCGGCAGAACCGGTTTCTTATCAGTGTGTGGATCTTCGCGATCACTTTGATGCTAAGGCTCAGGTGTGCGCGGTAACAGCATGCAATTTACTAATGGATACGCATTTTGTACAATTGCAAAAAAGCACATATTTAGATAACGAGTTGCAACAATTAATTAAGTGTATACAGCAGGGTTGGCCAGAACACAAACAACAACTTAATGATGAGTTGAAACCGTATTGGATCTGCCGTCATGATCTGTCGGTGTTGCATGATTTGGTTTGGAAAGGAAATTGTATAGTGATACCTAAAAGTATGCGGTATGAAATGCTAAAGAATGTTCACATAGGTCATTTAGGATTAGAAAAGTGTAAGTTACGTATGCGTGAAACAATGTTTTGGCCTAACATAAACAGTCAGTTAGAGGATTATATCAGCAAGTGTCAAGCGTGTGTAACTCATAAAAATGAAAATAGGAAGGAGACCTTGATTTCTCACGACATTCCAAATAGACCGTGGTGTAAAGTAGCCACAGATACGTTTCATTTTAATAATAACTTATTTTTATTGGTGGTTGATTATTATAGCAAATTTATAGAGTGTGTCAAATTAAAATCATTGACGTCAGATGAAGTTATTTCGAAATTAAAGAACATATTCTCCAGGCAAGGAATTCCCAACATTATTGTGTCAGATAACGGACCAGAGTACAATTCTAGTCAATTCAAAATATTTACAAAAGAATGGAAATTCAATCATATTACGTCATCACCGCGATATCCTCAATCAAACGGACAGGCAGAGAGGTCAGTTCAAATTGTAAAAAATATCATGAAAAAGACTACGTTCGATAAGTCAGATTACAGGCTAGGTTTGCTGGAGTATTCGAACACTCCTTTAGGTAGCACACTAGCATCACCAGCAGAATTACTTTATAGTAGAAAATTAAGAAGTTTGGTACCGTGCTCACCAAAACTCTTAAAACCTAAAATACAAACAAATGTCAGGTGTGAGTTAGATAATCGACAGATTAAACAGGCTCGACATTACAACAAAGGCGCAAAAGATATGATTCCGTTAAAAGTAGGACAAAGAGTTAAAGTCAGAGTAAATAAGAAATGGGTGAGCGGAGTAGTTGCAGCTCTTGTGGGTATAAGATCATACAGTATTGATCTCGACCGTGGTGGAAGTTTAATACGCAATCGTAGGCACTTGATAGTAAACACAGCGTATCGCCCAACAGCTGATTGCTCGTGGCAATTGCTAAACTATGATGATGTCACCGTGCCCGAACGTCACGAAGATTCTCCATCTTGTTCACATTCGCAGACATCTAACTTATACACTACTCGTTTTGGCAGGACTGTGAGGGAGCCTGACCGGTGGACTTATCCGTCGTCATAAGGTTGAAATTAGAAGTAAATATTGTAGTAAACTCGTTTATAAAATTTGCCTAGTTTAGTGATTATATGTATAAATGTAAAATTTTGTAAATAATTGCAATCCTATTCCCATAATTATGAAATGTTGGTAATTGTATGTACTTCTTGTTTTATTTAATTGTATAAGATGTAGTAAGTATTTTCGATTGTATATTCTATTTGTAATATAATTATATTGTATTGTTATTGTGTGTTACAACAAGGCGTTTATATTTTTAACATAAATGTAATGCGTGTTACTTGTTACAAAATTGAAAATTCCATATATTATGAACTCAAAATAGGATTAATAATCATGTAATTAAAATTTGATAGTATAGTATTTAATAACTAATTAACGTGTTTGTTAATGAAATGAAATAAATAGTTTGTTGATATAATGGTTACTAGATAAATAAATTATAGAATAGATTACAATTAATATAAGAATCCTTTGAATGCATGTAATATTAATGATATATTTCAATTTGTCAATGTTTATAATTTTTGTTTAACATTTTGTACTTGTCGGAGAAAGCGATAACTTTTAAACATCAAGTTGCTGATTTGACCATTGTAGTAGGGGTAAACGCCGTGACGTCAGATGTTGTTTTAATGGCGGCACGTGGACAGAGTCGTTTTGTAGAGTGGGGATTGTGCCGAGATCACTTTTGCTCGGAACTCCAACCAAGTCACTCCTTCAGAACGAAACTGTCGGTTTGCCCATTTTGTGGAGATTATTTGTTAGTGTTATTTAATGTAAATTTGTGTTAAATAATAAACTGTGATTTTTGTGTACCGAAACCGAAACTATTATTTTAACATTTCATCATGAACCCGGTACCACCGAACCCTAATGACAACGGCGCTATCGCTCAGCCATCGCTTACGCCGTCATCAGAATTGGGATCTGGACTCGATTCCCACTGGCGTGCTATGTTCGAGATGCAGCAGAAGAACATGATGCAGCTGATCGAAGCCATCAGGACACCAACAGTGTCACCTCAGATCATGCTGCCAGAAATTAATCCGGAGCTACCAGATACCGATCCACGTGCTTGGTGCGATACTATCGATATTTGCCTCGACGAACGTCCACTGGAGGATGCATCGCTTATTATAGCTCTGAGCAAAGCCCTGAAAGGTAATGCGTCATCGTGGCTGTCGCAGATTTCGCATGCAGGCATGACGTGGCAGCATTTCCGCGACTTATTCCTTGCGCGTTATGCATCCACTGAAACTCTTGCTGCATCGCTTGTTAACATCCACAACGGCCGGCCGAAGGAGGGCGAATGTCTCGCAGCGTACGCCAGCCGCCTAATTACTACCCTGTTAGCTCGATGGAAGAATCGAAGCCATGAAGAAATAGCCACGTCGTATGTGCTCGCTCATGTCTCTCAGTTCGACTCTCGGCTTAATCGCTTGGCGTTTACTAGCGAAATAACGTCACGCAACAAGTTACTGCAGGAGATTAAGGCGAGTGCAAGTCTGAAGCGGAAGTTCGATCGCAGTACCGGTGATGGCGCCACTGATGCAAAGCGTTTAAAGCCACAAACTTCCACTATGTTCACGTGCCATAAGTGCGGAAAACCGGGACACAAAGCGGTGAACTGTCGTTCGAAGTTTACGCAGCCTGCTGGAGCTAACGCCCAGAAAACTACACCGGCGGCGACTTCATCGGGTTCCAGCAAAAGAATAACGTGTTTCCGTTGTGGAGAAGCCGGACACATCTCTACGAACTGCCAACGCGGCAGTGCGGGTGGCGCATCATCGTCGGCGGGCAGCGCTGCCAACGCAACGGCGGAGCGACGCGTCGATAGCTGCGAAATAGCAGGTGTTTGCGGGCAATTGGAACAATCCGGTGAGTCGTTTTCATTTTGTTTTGATTCCGGCGCCGAGTGTTCTCTCGTTACACAAAGTGTAGCTTATAAATTCTCGGGCAAACGTTCACTTTCAACCGTGCAAGTAATTGGTATCGGTAATAATTCGAATGTTTTTAGCACTGAACAAATTCTTAGCGATGTTGTGGTCGACAATAAAGAACTGTCAATTTTATTTTACGTACTACCCGACGATTGTATGAAATACGATGATATGATCGGACGCGATATTTTGACACTTGGCTATACGGTACATTTAACTGAATCTACCCTACGTATTTCGAAAGTCACAAATGTAGGTTGTTGCGATTTACCTCCCGTAATTGATCTTTACAATGTTGATTCTGATATTTCAAACGAAAACAAGGACCGGTTGACGTCCCTTTTGAATGAGTATTCGAATGCTTTTATCAATGGCTTATAACGACGATGATGAAACCGGAATTGACCTAACAGAGGCGAGAGAACACGCGGTGGACGGTATTGAGAAGAGTGCGGCTTATGAAAAAGCCCGTTTTGACAAAAATAAGGCCAAAGTAGTTAATTTCAGTGTTGGTGATTTGGTTTTAATTCAAAATGAAGAACGGAATCAGACTAAATTAGACCCCAAATATAACGGACCGTTTAAAGTTGTAGAAGTACTTGACGGTGATCGTTATCTTTTAAAATCTTTGAATGGTAATAGAACCTACAAGTACGCTCACGATCGTATACGAAAGATGCCTCTAAGTAGTGTTCCTAATGAGTTAAACGTAGAGGACGGTGATGAAAGTACCTCCACCGAATAGTAGACACATACCATGGCTATTTGGTCGCACCGTACGCACTAGTCTGTAGTCGTAACTGCAGCTCACTTGTGAGCTGTTCAGGGGGCGATGGGCAGCTGGTGGTACGGCGGGGACCTGGGTCTCAATGGAGACTATTGTTGTTTTGGTCTTGTACTGACCTGGGAGTCGCAGACTCTATGTGATGTGTGTGGTCGTATCACATGAGGTGATGACGATATGGGTGGCATAAGTGTCACTAGCTGCTGCGGCAGCTGGGCCATGAGCGTTGTATGTGATCGAAGTTGATTTAGTTGCTGAGTAAATATGATTGAGACTTAGAGGAACCTTTTGTTTGACAACTGTTATTTTCAAGTTATGCTTTTCCATAAAGATGTGGTCAGGTTGACCGAGCCTGTACTGTTGCTCCAAATTTGACTGTTTGGTTACAGGTACTCACGAGGACGTGTAACTTGTCAGGCTGGCCGTGTCGGAGAAAGCGATAACTTTTAAACATCAAGTTGCTGATTTGACCATTGTAGTAGGGGTAAACGCCGTGACGTCAGATGTTGTTTTAATGGCGGCACGTGGACAGAGTCGTTTTGTAGAGTGGGGATTGTGCCGAGATCACTTTTGCTCGGAACTCCAACCAAGTCACTCCTTCAGAACGAAACTGTCGGTTTGCCCATTTTGTGGAGATTATTTGTTAGTGTTATTTAATGTAAATTTGTGTTAAATAATAAACTGTGATTTTTGTGTACCGAAACCGAAACTATTATTTTAACATTTCATCATGAACCCGGTACCACCGAACCCTAATGACAACGGCGCTATCGCTCAGCCATCGCTTACGCCGTCATACTCAATTAATTACAGTAAAAATACATCGCTTAAAAAAAAAAAAAAAAAGGAAATTCGGTTGCATGATTTTTTGTTGCGTTTAGTAAATAGTAGATTATTTTTTGTTTTTTTTTGAAAAGGGGGATGTCGGTATGAGTATCAAAATATAAATGTAACTGAGGGTAGGTAGGTTACAAGGAATAAATGATTAGTCGTTAACCTGAGCTGGTGTTTGATTGACGAGTCCCACTGACATATAAGTTTTACAAGTGGCAGTGCCTCAAGCACCGGTCACTTCAACCCCGCCCCCCTCAGCGAGGCCCCCCCTCTCGTCCCACCCGGTGTCAAACGCTCTCAACCCAGCGTTAGTACTCGCAAGTACTTTTGGAGTCTTCTACTCCCCCCGCGCTAGGCAAATGTCGGCCGCGATTGTCGCTTGCGGCAACGATTTCGTCCTCCTCTCCCAAGTCTTTGCGGAGTTCGGAGACGTAACCGAAGCCCTTAATAACCTCCCACTGTAATGGATAATACAGCTCCAATAAGTAGGTTAAAACGGAAGTCCCTTAAAGTTGGGACATTCAACGCA
Organism: Standfussiana lucernea; assembly: GCA_964057025.1. Lineage (NCBI taxonomy): Eukaryota > Metazoa > Arthropoda > Insecta > Lepidoptera > Noctuidae > Standfussiana > Standfussiana lucernea. Next base: position 3,517,028 of record OZ059813.1, read on the forward strand.
AACAGCGTGCAGGGCCAGCGTGATGAGATCGCCAATTTCCTCCGCGACCATCACTTAGATATCCTTTTAGTCCAAGAGACCTTCTTGAAGCCCCATCAGCGAGACCCGAGAATTGCCAACTATCGTCTGGTTCGCAATGACAGGTCCCGTTGTCACAAGGGAGGTACTCTCATTTACTATAAAGCTTCGCTTTACTGCATCCCTATAGACCCCCCCCCCCTCTCGCCCATCTCGAAGTCTCAATCTGTCGACTGGGCATGACAGGTCATCTACCCATCACATTAGTATCCGCATATTGCCCCCCTACTAACCCCGCTGTGGGTAACACCTTCCTCAGAGATGACCTCTCGGAGGTCCTTGGCCTAAGTGACTCCGTCATTCTGGCGGGAGACCTGAACGCCAAACACCCCTCCTGGAACAGTCACACGACTAACACTAGAGGCAGAATTCTTTTCGATCTGCAAAGTCCCCTAAATTTCGATGTCATCGCTCCGATGCATCCCACCCACTACCCCTATGACCCAGCCCAGCGTCCCGACGTGCTCGACGTGGCGCTTCTAAAGAGTGTTAACCTACGGTTACACTCTATGGAGGCGCTGGACGAGCTCGACTCGGACCACCGGCCGGTTATTCTGGAGTTAGACCCCTCTCAACCCCCCCCTACCATAACGATTACGGACTGGGGAAAAGTAAGCGAGTTATTAAAATCTACCTCGTCCCCCCACTTAGATAAAATCCCCGAGAATATCGAGTCCATCGCCGAGGCCGAGGCCGCGATCAGCTTGTTCACGGAGCACGTACAATCGGTCCTGAACGAGTGTTCAAGGAAGGCTCCGGCGATGAGTGATCACCGCTGGAAACTACCGGACGATTTACGCGATCTAGTGACCGAGAAGAACGCGGCCGTCCGGGCTTACAGATCTTTCCCCTGCATCAGTAACAAAGCTTTCATGCGACGCTTACAGCGTAAAGTAAGTAATCGCATCGCTGAGCTGCGTAACAGTCGCTGGGAAAAGACGCTGAGCGAACTCGAACTGACCCAGCAGGCCTTCTGGGAACTACAGAGGAAACTACGCGCCTCTGATATTTCCCCGTTGCCCCCTCTCAAACGTCCCGATAACAGCGTCGCCTTCGAAGACGACGAAAAAGCAGAATGCCTGGCTGACAGTTTAGAGTCCCAGTGCACTCCTAGCACCCAACCTGTAGACCAAGCTCACCTCGATGAGGTGGATGCTGAAGTTGAAAGAAGGGCCTCTTTCCCACCTATCGAGAACCCTGATGAACCCCTACCTCCTATCACTTCAGAAGAGGTACAGGACATCATCAAAAATCTCAAACCCAGAAAAGCCCCTGGCTCGGACGGAATCAACAATAGAGTCTTTAAGCTCTTCCCTGCCCCTCTTATAGCCCTAATGACAGCCATTTTCAACTGTGCCCTGTCCCACAACATGTTCCCACAGTCGTGGAAAGAAGCTACCGTCATCGGTATCCTCAAACCGGGCAAGCCCAAGTCCTCCCCAGGCAGTTATCGCCCCATCAGTCTGCTCAATGTCCTAGGCAAAATCTACGAGAGGCTTATTTATAAGCGTCTCAAAGACTATGCCGAAGCAAAGAGTCTAATACCTAAAGAGTAGTTTGGGTTTAGAACCCAACACTCTTGTGTCCAACAGGTGCACCGCATTGTCGAGCACATCAGCGACAAATACCAGCGCGGTATGATGACTGGGGCCCTCTTCTTCGACATAGCGAAAGCTTTTGACAAGGTCTGGCACAATGGTCTGATATACAAGTTATATAAATTCGGCGTGCCTGACCGTCTCGTGCTCATCTTACGGGACTTTCTGTCGAACCGCACCTTTCGGTATCGCATCGAAGGTGCGCTTTCCTCCCCCCGTACCATTCGAGCCGGAGTCCCCCAAGGCTCCGTGCTATCCCCACTCGTCTTCACGCTGTTCACCAGCGACATCCCCAAGAACAAGAAGACTCAGTTAGCCCTTTTCGCTGACGACACGACCATTTATTGCTCCGGCCGGAGTCCGCTTGCCATCAGCCATAATCTTCAAACCTCCGCATACGCCCTGGGCGATTGGTTCCGGAAATGGAGAATCGAGGTAAATCCCGACAAGAGCCAGGCGGTCCTCTTCGTCAGACCGAAGAAACCCCCCCCTCGCTACCCCAGTCCGATCACCATGTTTGACAAGCCGATCCCTTGGGAAGAGCTAGCTAAATATCTAGGAGTAATACTCGACCGACGCCTAAATTTCAATGAGCACATAAACACAGTACGTTCGCGCGCTGCTTTCGCTTTTGGTAGGCTCCACTCCATGGTAAACTCACGCAGCAAATTGTCACTCAAGTGCAAATTGCGTATTTACACCGCGTGCATCCGCCCCATCATGACCTATGCCTGCCCAGTCTTCGCACACGCCAAGTCCTATCAAATCCATAGAATGCAGACTCTCTAAAACCGTTTTCTCCGAAAGGCCACGGGTTCTCCGTGGTTTGTCAGCAATGAGCGACTCCACGTCGACCTCAAAATTCCCACCATAAAGCAGTTCATAAAGCGTATTACCAAACGCTTCTTTGACACTGCTGAAAAACACCGCAACCCGCTAGTGGTTGCGGCTGCCCAATACGTCCCCACCAAAGTAGGGAAAATTCGCCGTCCCAGGCACTCTCTAGCTGAGCCCGATGACCCCATCACCCTCCTTCAAGAAATCCGTAGGGAAACCAGCACATTAAGAAAACACAAATACAGACCGCGTTCCGTTTTCCGGCCTCGCCGCCGAGGCCCATCGCGACGCCCCCGTAACACCCCCACACGACCCTTGCCCAACGAGCCAGCCCGCGTTGCTGAGCAAGTAACGTTAAATTCCCCAAATAATAATAATACGACCCAGCCTGTCCCCACTTGCTGCCCTCCCCAAAATGACGCCCTAAGCCGAGGTCCGAGCCCCACAGGGGTTGCCCTTAGCGAGCGGTCATTAGTAGAATAAATTAGCTTGTAAGCCCTGGCTGGGGGCCTTAAATTCATTTGAGGTCACCACAGGATAGTCCGGTTAAGTAGTAAACCAGCCGTAGAGAGCTGGAAAACTGCGAGTGGCCATCATCAAAAAAAAAAAAAAAAACGGCCTAAATCAGTCGCGCTCAGGGGGGGGACAATAACGTAGTGGTTTAATATTTGAAAGGTACTAGCGCCATCTGTTACACCGCTCCTCGAAATAAATCACCTTAGTGCACTGAAGTCCGCTAGATGGCATTCAAATCGTAAATAGACTAAATTTATATTTTTTAAATTATTTATTTCTTTGAGTTAGATTATCAAATTATTTTAATTGGAGTACTTAAAACTTTTTTAAATATAAATCAATTAACTTATTGCATTCAATGTTCACAGAACAGAATAAATAATAAACGTCAAAAAAAAAGTCATGTCAAAAAATCATACACCTGTCATTATCACAAATAGTGGCTACGACTTGCGTATACGCGTTTTTGTAGATTTTATCTCGTTTTGTGATATATTCTGTTGTTCGAGTTTGTAATACTCCAGATAGTGTGTGTAGTTGACCTTCGTTCTCCTCGCCATTGCTGTTGAGATTATACCTCGCATCATTATCGGAAACATTTGCGAAAAGACGCTCTAGTTTATAAGTTTTTTTGTGCGCGCATAGACGCTTTACTGTTTATTTGTGAACTCTTGTGCTTGTTTGTTGCAACGTTATTCACCATATCTTAGCCCAAAATTATTATTATAAAAATAGGCATAAGAAAGAAAATAAATAAATAAATAAATGAATGACGTGTATATTTTATTGCTGAAACTATATCTATGTAGTAGTATATTATCAAATAATAATCAGAAGAGGCTAGTATATATGGGCAAGATGTTTATATATTTAGGCAGGGCGCAAACGTGTGTCTTGTTTCCGAAACCAAACACTTGTTCGTCTTTGTGCCAAGTTGCTTCCACTGGACACATACTCGTAAGTGGAAGAAACTTGACACAAAAACGAACAAAAAGTGTTCGGTATCGGAAACAAGACGCACGCTTGCGCCCTGCCTAAATATATAAACATCTTGCCCATATATACTAGCTATAGATATGTAGGTATTTATACAGTAGAGGTCACGTGACCTATATGGATTAATTCAGGAGCGGTCTACCAGATGGCAGTAGTAGCAACTGGGGTGCCAAAAAATCTGACAAGAGGGCTCTCTATTCCATTTATAATAATAGTACTCTATGGTCGCGCTCTGGCGCTCGTCGACGTAGGACCTATGTCGGTTTACCTCCCGCCGCTGCGCCACGCGTGATATATACGTAAATTATAGTGCGACCAAATATTTTTGATCCGTAAGTATTATTTATTTTATTTGTGAATCTGAATGAGGTTGTTCATTTAAGTAATATTTTAATAATTAGGTAAAGTGGAACTATGTACTTAAAACTATTTTCTCTACAAACTTGTTATTATTTTACTTACAGAACATGGGTAGAATAAACAAAACATATTATTTTGGATCAAAGAAATCTGTTAAGTCACGAAAAAGTAAAATGATTAATAATTTGCAGAAGGCAAGAGAAGCTGCGTAAGTACTTATTTAATTTTTTAACAGGGGGTCAATACATTTGTGTAAATTATTGTTTTTCTACCAACACAACACTCGTAGTCAGGTAAATGGCAAATCCACTAGCAGTGACCCATCAACCGTAACCGTTTCTTTTGAACACACTTATATGTATAACCTTCACTTCTAACTAACTATGAAAGCAAATCTTAGAAGTAAAATTTGACCCACTTCCCGGTTTTCTATTAAGTTGAAATGTTGCGTACTTACATGTTTAGTTTGGATGACAATGTATGGTAAGCTATGTGACGTAATTCTGAATCCAATATGGCGGACTCCCAAAGATGGCAGACTAGTTATTTTCTATGCATTCCCATGATATGGGTATCAAATGAAGGGTTTTGCTAAGAAGAACACGAAAAATAAGAGTTAAAGTGTGATTTTAGTTTTTTAAACTATACAAAATTATTTAAAATGTATGACTATTACTGATTAAATTACTTACTAATAGTTAAATTAAATTATTTATTAATAACTAACTTAATAATTTTCTATGTTTTTCTGTCAGATCAAAATTAAGAGCATCTTTGGTAAATAATATAATCCCCGATGCATCCTCAACTGTAACTTCTGTCTCCCTTCCTACTGTATAACCAGTAAATTTAACTTCTGGCTCATCCAAAAATGTAGCTTCCGACTCGCTCCCAACTTTTGACTCATCCACGGATATAAGAGAAGAACCTGATATCAGTTATCATCAAATATCGTAAGTTGAAACTAGTTGTTTTTATCGCACCTTCGAAATCCGCTATTTTCATAGTCAATAATCCAATTTGAACGAGTTTTTGTTAATAGACTTTAAACAAAAATCTATGATAATTACGATGTTTGAAGTCAAAAAAAGCTAAAACAATCAATTATAAATATGACTAAAATCACTTCAAAATCTCCCAAGATCGCGATTTACGTTTGTAAAATGCTAACACGCTCATAAGCTCTCTAGTGGTTTTATAATCTATGGGCAAATCAAATGCTATGCCAACTTTATATTTATTTATTGATCGCAAATGCATGACGCCTGAGACACCATGTTCGCGTTACCTTTAGAGAGAGCCATGCGATCCCTATCGCTGAGAGGCTTGTTTTCTTCCAGGTGGTTCAGGAATACGACTAACTCTTTTTAACCGACTTCAAAAAAAGGAGAAGGTTCTCAATTCGGTTGTATGTTTTTGTTTTTTTTTTTTGTGTTTGTTACCTCACATCTTTATGAAACAAACAATAGTCACCGACTTCCGAAAGTAAAGTTATTTTCCACTTTTTTGTGTTTTTTTTTGGAAGTCGGTTTTTTTATTTTGTGTCCTCTGGGTACTTACAGGTGTAACCTTTTACCTTGAAAATTTGGTATTTGTCCTTCGGGTCCTTATCTGTAGAAAGACATGTTAGCGCTGATTCCCCTGAGTCGGAATCAGTAGCTACCTGCTGGGACTGGGAGTTGGAATCTGAAGGGGGTTCCTCCTCCTTCTTTTTTCTCTTTTTAAACATTTTAGGTGTTGGAACGCTAATTTATGTTAAGACTTAACACAGGAACTATTGCTTTATAAAATTTACAAAGATATTGTGCAAAATGTACAAATAAATGAATGAATGTACAAATGAATGTTTGTCTTTATGTATTTTCCCTGTAATGTGTTTTGTGTGTACATAAATAAATAATAAATATTTCGGAATTAAAAAGCGCGCCTTTCCTCTTACACGTTTTCCCGCCCTTTTCTGACTGAGTGTGAGTGAGTGGACATTAAAAGTTTCGTTTGGAAATTGATATTACGATGCAAAGGAACGCAAAGAGGTTTGTTGATTGTCGTTTTTTTTTGTTTATAATTATTCTCGTTCGCTATTTATATATTTTGGGTAGGATATAAACGCATTCATCGTACGGTCCTGATGTTAAGTAGTGCGTAATGAATCAGGAGTGCAATGATAGGTAAAGATGATACGAGGTGTCCTAGACTTAGAGGAGACCTAGGAGGCCTAGATTATTTCAATGGTCTGAAGCCAAACTGACGACCTAACTAAGCCACAGTCCTCACTTTTTATTATGTTATAACTTACTAGGTACCTCTTTACAATTCATTAAAAAAACTTTTTTGCAAAAAAAAACGGATTCCAAAAAAAACACTAAAAAGTGGAAAATAACTTTAGTTTCAGAAGTCGGTGACTATTGTTTGTTTAATTGACTTTCTTGCCACCGACTTCCGAAAGCAAAGTTATTTTCCACTTTTTAGTGTTTTTTTTGGAAGTCGGTTTTTTTTGCAAAAAAAGTTTTTATTATACCCTTTTTAGTTATCGTATCACACACAAATCCTTGTCAAGTATCAATTTCGCAATTTCTTGTACTTGGATGACATTTTTTCCAGCTATTTTGATTTCAAAACCAAACTGCTGAACCGATTTTGATGAAATTTCTAGGGGACCAATCGGGAAGTAGATCCATTCAGATAAAAGAAGAATTTTTCAAATCAGTTCATAAATGACGGAGATATGAGGTAACATACAACCGAATTGAGAACCTCATCCTTTTTTTGAAGTCGGTTAAAAAGAAAAAATGTTGTTAATTTCATACTACGTAGGTAGCAATAATTTATATGTTCCCCTAAGATGACCCACTGACCGTTACCGGTAATAAATGCTAGATGAAGAAATTAAACTAAAAAGAAGTAGGTACCCCCGAGAGTCTAAATCTGAGTAAGACTTGATTAGCTATACTAATGTTAGGTATAATGGGGTAATCTACGGAACTACTGAACCGGTTCCAAAAAAACAAAAACCTTTTCCCGAGTGTCACGAACTGTTTTTAAAACGTTCCTGTGGGATCATTTCCGACCATAATGCAAGCGAAGCCACGGGAAAAATCTTGTAAAAATAACTTCGTACATGTCCCCCGTCCATTTTTAAACAAGTCGTATTTTATTCTCGCCTGTAAACCAAAACATATGACCCACAACCTGTAATTTATTTACCCAAGTGACCCCTTGAAAATTTAATGATTTTGACCCTACCAAAGATCACTAGGGTAAGATTACTCTAGAGTTATTTAAAAATAAATAGCCATACTAGGAAAAACATTGTTAGGAGTTTGTAGGTTAATCGAGGATATTTCTGAAAAAATCCTGACGGAAAACCCCAATAACAATTTGTCCGACCCGGAAGTCGAACCTAGGTCCCCACGCTCAGAAGTCGCGCTTGCGAGCACGACCCAAAAGGGACAGTTCAATTTCAATTTCAATTTTATTTATTTTGTGAACACAGGGTACATACAGTAGATGTTATAACAAATAAGCTCCGAGCTGTGTCCCGCCAAAAAGCATACAAAATATCAGGGTTTTTAAACAACATTAGAGATTCAAAAGTAGGTACAATCACAATCATTATAATGTCAAATTCAGATAAAATTATTGTTAATAAGTCAATTTAAATAAGCAGTTATTATCTCTTTTCCACATAGTATAAAACAAAGTCGCTTCCCGCCGTCTGTACGCTTAGATCTTTAAAACTACGCAACGTATTTTAATGCGGTTTTAATAGACAGAGTGATTCGAGAGGAAGGTTTTTACGTATAATAGATGCATAAAGCAGAGAAAAGCAGAGTATTTCAAAGATTTTTCATAATAGAACAAATTTTTGTGCGCTTACATTGCAAACGCTGGCTAAACCTTACGAGATAGATCAAAATAATGTACTACGGAATTGTATATCTTAAAAAGATCTACAAAAAAGTCCTGGGTGGTATATGTCTATCGCCGAAGGATAAGCCACAGTAACCATTTTTATCTTCTACATATGACAAAAAAATAATGATTTTAAACAATACTGTATTATAAGTTTTTAAACTGACATGGTCACTAACATTAGGTACTATTAACCCATAAAACGGGATTTTACCATGTTTACCTACTATTAATTTTTGAGTTCCCTATATTTCGGCGCTGTTCAAGTACCATGAACACGGCTAAACTGAAGTTATGGCGGGCGGGTGTTTATGAGCAGACAAATCGGTCTACCCTCTTTCTTGTTCGTTTTTTGCTCTCACTACTGATACACTTCTGTTCAAACTTTATGGCGGCTCGGAAGTTAGCTGCGAGTGACGGTCTGCGCATTATACAGTCAAGACGATGCGTTCTCTACACCCCGATGATACTTATCTAAAATTGTATTCTGCGCAGCTTTACGTTAGATGTTCCGAGCAGCAATAAAGTTTGAACCGTTAAACTTGCGCTAACCGTCACTCGCAGCTAACTTCCGAGCCGCCATAAAGTTTGAACAGAACTATACCACTGTCATTCACAACGGTTTTCTGGTGGGTTAACATGATCAGGGGGTCTAAAATGGCCAATTTAGCAGAACGTAATATTAGGATAATAATATGAATCACATTAAAATTCTTAAAATGGTCACAGACACAGTTATTATGTTGAATTATCTGTTTGTGACCCTATTACGAATTGTAACGTAAATTATATTAATATCATATTATGTTCTGTTAAAGTGGCCATTTTAGACCACATGTTAGTGCAGGAATGTTTTAGGACTATTCCGAGAGTGGGAAAGTGACAGCGCTAGACAGCTGTATAGCGCCATCTCTTACCCACTCTCGGAATAATACTAAAACATTCCTGTACTAACAGACCATGGTATCCCCCGCTGTTCTCAACACACGAAACTCACTGTATCTCGCGAACTTTTTTCGGCACTTTTTCGGCTTTTACACTATT